>CM038679.1:139100228-139700228 GCA_021605205.1 Aegilops longissima
TCGAGACTTTGTTCAGACCGGACGGTCCCTCTTTCTTGCTTTTAAATGGCTTCTTTTGCTGATCGGGTGAGAGCCCCTGAATCCGGCGTTGACCGTTGTGTTGTCCGAGCTCTCTTCCTTGTTTTGGCGTTTGTTTTATTACGCCGTGGTTTCCGTTGCCATCCCTTATTTGGATGTGCTTGGTCGCTGGTGCCTTTACGGGCCAACCAGCTATCTTCACCAGCATAAAGCGGGTCATAAAACTTATTAAGGCTGCCATTGTCCTTGGCTTTTCTTGGCGAGGTGTGCAGCGAGCCACTCGTCCGCGGATCTTGTGTTTGAATGCCGCTAAGGCTTCTCCGCATCGGACAATCATTCAATTTGATTCTTCTTAGTGAGGAATCTGTTCCAAAGCTTGCGGGCAGACTCTCCGGACTATTGGATTATGTGACTTAAATCGTCCGCATCCGGAGGCCGGACATAAGTCCCTTGAAAATTGGTCCTGAAAGCGTCCTCGAGTTCCTCCCAACTCCCAATTGAATTTTCGGGGAGGCTTTTCAACCAGTGTCGAGCTGGTCCCTTCAGCTTGAGGGGAAGGTATTTGATGGCGTGGACGCCATCCCCACGAGCCATGTGTATATGCAGGATAAAATCCTCGATCCAGACCCCTGGGTCTGTCGTTCCGTCGTATGCTTCTATGTTCACAGGTTTAAAACCCTGTGGAAATTCATGGTCCAGTACTTCTTTCGTGAAGCACAAGGGGTGAGCAGCCCCTCTGTATCTGGATGTGCTGTGGCATGCCGTCGACTGTTGTTGTGTCCGGTGTTTGTTCCGAACTGGTATCCGATCAGTATGATCGTTTTGGTGACCATAGTCCCGCGCCGGGGTGTGCCTTTTAGATCCGTAGATGGACCTAGCCGCGCCGGCTTTCTTATCCAGGTGCTCACGTAGATCGTGCGCGGTGTGGGTAGCTGCTCTGTCGCGATTATGAAGTGGTTCGTCCGGCCTCCTGGTCGTGTTGTTCTTTGGTGGAACGGCCTCGTCGTTGAATTCTGGCAGCAGCTTGCGTTTTGGATAGCTCTTTGTATGGCGATCGTCGCCGTATCTTTCTTCAGTGTCTAGCACTTTATTCCATCTGCATTGAGCGTTTCCTGTGTGGCCTTTAGCCTTTGCTTCTACTTCTTCAGACTTCTCGCGGTGGCCATAAGCCTTTTGTGGAGGCTATCTCGTTCCCCGTGTGTTTCCGGGATGATGAATGCATCATCATCCGGACTATGTTCTTGTCCTGGGGCGGTTGGATGATCTCGTCCCTTGAGGTCGTTGTGGTCGGGCGTCTGCTCCGAGCTGTGTTCGGCGTGACCTGGCTCATCCTGCTCCATCCCTGGGTCTGTATGGTCGTTGTTGCCTTCGGGGTTTACTGGGGTGTCGATCTTTCTGGCGCTCTTGTCGCTATTTTTACTGTTGCTGAACTTGAAGCGGCGTCTGCGCCGTCGTTTTGATTTTTGCCTGGGGGTTTTATCTTCCAGATTGTCGCTGTCGTCCTCCTTGGGCGTATCCACCATGTATATATCGTACGACGTGGTGGCTGTCCACCGCCCTGTGAGTGGTGGTTCCTCTTCTTCTCCTGCATCGTCGTCTATACCGTCGATGTCTTCGGAGTCGAAGTCAAGCACATCGGTTAATTCATCGACCGTGGCAATGAAATGGGTGGTGGGTGGGCAACGAATTCCTTCGTCGCCTGCTTCCCACTCGAGCCTGACATAGTTCGGCCGAGAGTCTCCTGTCAAAGAGAGAGATTTTAATGAGTTCAGCATGTTGCCAAAGGGCGAGTGCTGGAAGATATCCGCGGCGGTGAACTCCATTACCGGAGCCCAACCAGGCTCGGCGGGCTCGGGAGCGCGCGGACTAGAACCTACAGCCGGATACGAGTCCGGGGGTCCGGTGTTGCAGGCTTCCTTAGAGGTAAGGCCTGGGTTCGGCTCTACTGCCGATAAGTGTGTGGCCCGTGGGGCGAGGTCTATCCACCCGTCCTTGGGCCACGCAGTCAGCTCCGGATTTAGGTCCGGGGCTACTGCAGGGGTGATTTCTCGAGCATTGTCCAACAGCAGGTCTAAGCCGTGCTCATCGTGACTGTCCAGCGCTCCTGGCACAGGCCCGATTCCGTCAAAGATCAAGTCTCCGCGGATATCGGCCGTGTAGTTCAGGTTTCGAACCTGACACGGTGGCGAGCGTGGTGCCGACCGCTGCCAGTTAATGGCGAATTGGCCCTGATCGGCGGCCGCGAACACAAAAGGTCTGTCCGGGAGAAAAGTCTCACCTGGACCGTATTGTTGACGATTGAAGGCGCCCGACAAACGCGGCGGCGACACGGAAGAACTCTCAATGAAAGCACCAATGTCGGTGTCAAAACCGGTGGATCTCGGGTAGGGGTCCCGATCATGCGTCTTAGGCTGATGGTAACAGGAAGCAAGGGACACAATGTTTACCTGAGTTGGGCCCTCTCGATGGAGGTAAAACCCTACTTCTTGCTTGATTAATATTGATGATATGAGTAGTACAAGAGTAGATCTACCACGAGATCGTAGAGGCTAAACCCTAGGAGCTAGCCTATGATGATTATGATTGTGATTGTGATCGGCCTTCTAAGGACCAACCTCTCCGGTTTATATAGACACCTGAGAGGGCTAGGGTTTACATGGAGTCGGTTACAAGGAAGGAAATATATTATCCGGATCGCCAAGCTTGTCTTCCACGCAAAGGAGAGTCCCATCCGGACACGGGACGGAGTCTTGAGTCTTGTATCTTCACGCTCCAATAGTCCGGACAAAGTATATAGTCCGGCTGTCCGGATCCCCCCTAATCCAGGACTCCCTCAGCTGTCAACTCGGAGTACGCGGACACCGACGCCTTCGTCATGCGTCCGACGTCCTGCCGCCTCGTCTTCCAGCTCCTTTCCCGGCACCGTCATCACCGGCCCACCCTTGGGTAGCTACCGAGGTGTTCTCTTGGTGCTTTCTGCTGCTCATAGCTCGCCTAGGCGCCCCTTTTGCCCTTTCGCCTTCTTGACCTGCCTCACGAGAGAGGACAAGAAAGGGTTCTGAGCATCTCATCTCTTTTTAGTTTGTAAGCCTTCGTTAAATTTAGAACTTGTAATCCCTTGCTCATGTTTTTCATTAAATGCGGATTGTACCTGTGTGGGATGTTTTTAATGAAAAAGGGATGTTTGCCGGGTTTTTCGTTCATGGGTGGACCCCACGACAAGGAGCGAATCCTTGTTACTATTTAAGATAAACGTTTTTCGCCCGGCAACATGCCTTGCCGTCCCCCCTTACTTCACTCGACCATTCTCGCGCCCTTGGCGAGAGGCGAGGATAAAGTGGGCTTAGGCTCTCGTTCTATCTCCTTGCCAGCGGCTACAACCAAATCGGACCGGAGATAATCCTTAGGTATAGCAAAAAAGGGAGCACGGTAGCACAGAGATAAAGCGAGGTTTCACGTACCCCAATTCCATACCAAAATGAATGACAAAGGATGAAAGACTTATCTGGATCTGCAGCCCCCGGCAACATTGTCTTGCCGCGGTTGGATCCTTGTACTCGCAGCCCCCGGCAACTCTGGTTTGCCGAGTGGGGCCTTGATCGTTCCCTTTCTTCCAAGTAGCTCAGCGAAGTGCCCATGTGCCCTGCGAACCAAGGAGGACAGAAAAGAACGGAGAGACGCTTTTCGACCTCTAGGCTAGGGGTTAGCCGCCACTAAGCACTATCAACCCTAACCAAGGAAGGGCTAGACCTAGCATGCATGCTATAACTTAGGCGCCCGGCTTCATTTATTTGTGCTCGTGTCTGCGCTGGCTTTGTACAAAGGCTACATGCCTTGCCCGGCAAGGCTTGTACAAAAGGTGGCTTGTCGGGGCCCGGCAAGCAGCCTATATAGGTAAAACTTGCGAAGATGCTCGATGTTCGAGAGTTGCTCCTTTGGGCAGCATCTTCGATCTCGAGCGGATGCGCTAGGCTGGTGACTCGTATTACCCGATAAGGGCCTTCCCACTTTAGCGTCAACTTGTTGGAATTCTTGGCCGACTAAGCGCCAAAGAACAAGGTCACCTTCCTCAAAGCTTGGGCATGAACCTTGCGGCTATGGTAGCGGCGCAAGGCTTCTTTGGTAACATCTTTGCTCTCACAACTGCCGAAAGCGATCTTCCTCAAGGAGCATCGCGTCATCTTGCATAACTGCTCTTGCTCAAGCTCATCATAAGCGAGCACTCGAGGTGACCCGTATATGAGTTCCGTGGGGAGAACTGCCTCCGCCCCATATACTAGGGCAAAGGATGTCTGACCGGTGGCTCGATTTGGCATCGTCCTGATCGACCAAAGAACCGCCGACAACTCATCAATCCAGCACGGTCCGCTCTTGTGCAGCCTGTCAAAGGTCTTCGTTCTCAGGCCTCGCAACACTTCAACATTCGGCCCCTCTGCAGCGCTGCTCGAGGGTGTGCCACGGAAGCAAAACAGAACCTTCTGCCAAGGTCTCGAATGTCTGCATGAAGGTGTGGCTTGTGAACTGCGTGCTGTTGTCTGTGATGACTCTGTTTGGCACACCAAAATGGCAGACTAGTCCCTTGAAGAACTTGACGGCTGACTGTGATGTCACCTTCATCACTGGTTCCACCTCTGGCCACTTTATGAACTTGTCGATTGCAACGTACAAGTACTCAAAGCCCCCGACAGCATGGGGGAAGGGGCCCAGTATGTCGAGCCCCCAGACCGAGAATGGCCAGGAGAGAGGGATCGTTTGAAGGCCTTGAGCTGGTTGATGAAGCTTCTTTGAATGGAACTGACATGCTTCACACTTGGTTGCTAGTGTCGTCGCATCCTGGAGGGCGGTGGGCCAGAAGAAACCTTGCTGGAACGCCTTGCTGGTAAGGGCCCTCGACCCTATGTGGGAGCCACATATGACTCCATGTATCTCTGCCAACAGCTCCAGTCCTTCCTCCCGGGGGATGCACTTCAATTTCACACCATTCGGCCTTCTCCTGTACAGGATGTCATCGATGAACTGGTACAGGGCAGAACGACGGGCTACCTTTTCCACTTCTTCCTGCTCCTCAGGAAGTTCCCCTGTTTGGAGGAATCGGACAATATGATGCGCCCATGCCGGAGCCTGGGGCTCGACGGCAAGGACCAAAGCATTTCCTCGCCATGGGAGCATTGTCTCCACGGCGAGGCTTGGCGCCTGCCGGAGCGGTTGCTCTTTGGCAGGCCCAGCGTCCACGGCAGCATCCTTGCCGGCAGCCCCAGGGGGCTCGACGGGAAAATACTTGTCGGGATCTGATTTCCTCCGCTTGTTCCGCCCCGTTGACGGTTCGACGGATGGCTGATTTAACCGGAGCAAAAAGGTACCTGGTTCCACAGGTAGCTTGAATGCAGCATGCTTCGATAGGTAATCAGCGCTGACCACTTGATTCGTTGCCGCTAGATACAGCAGCAATGGTTCTTGTGGTTTAGGCGCAATCAGTATTGGCGTGGAGGAAAGGTATTTCTTCAGATCCTGCGCGCGCGCCTCGGCTTAAAGGTCCACTCCGCCGGCCTGCCTTCTTCAAGATTTTGAAGAAGGGAAGGGCGCGCTCGGCAGACTTGGAGATGAACCGGCTCATGGCGGCGACGTAGCCGGTGAGCCGACGCACATCCTTAATCCGCTTGGGCGCCTCAATCTGTTCAATGGCCTTGATCTTGTATGGGTTTGCCTCGATCCCGCGCTGCGACACAAAGAATCCGAGAAGCTTGCCGGACGGAACGCCGAAGACACACTTCTCAGGGTTCAGCTTAAGGTTGATCTTGCGCAGGTTGGCAAATGTCTCCTCCAGATCTTGCACAAGAGTTGCCCCGTCCTTGGTTTTGACCACTGTGTCATCCTTGTATGCCTCCATATTTCTATGGAGCTGGGGCTCAAAACCAATTTGGACTGCTCTTGCAAACATCGAGCCAGCACTCTTCAACCCGAAAGGCATCCGTAAAAAGCAATACGTACCACATGGGGTGATGAATGCTATCTTCTCTTCATCTTCTCTTGTCATGAAGATTTGGTGGTAGCCCGAGTAGGCGTCGAGGAATGACAGCAGATCACACCCAACCGTGGAGTCGACAATCTGGTCGATGCGCGACAACGGGAAGGGGTCCTTAGGACAAGCCTTATTGATATCTATGTAATCAATACACAGCCTCCACTTCCCATTTGCCTTGTGCACCACTACCGGATTGACCAACCACGTCGAATGGAGCACTCCTCTCACCAAACCCGCTGCTTCCAACTTCCTGATCTCCTCTGTGATGAACTCCTGCCTCTCCAGAGCCTGCTTTCTGACCTTCTACTTGATGGGCCGCGCATGAGGACAGACAACTAGGTGGTGCTCAATCACCTCCCTGGGAACACCGGGGATGTCAGATGCTTGCCACGCAAACACGTCGACATTCGCCCGCAGGAAGGTGACGAGCGCGCCTTCCTATTTGCTGTCGAGGGTGGAGCCTATGGTGAAAGCCCCTCCCATGCCATCCTCCCTGACGGACACCTTCTTGGTCTACGATGGCTCAGCTCTGGATTCTTGCTCTTGCCGGTAGAGCTCTCTGGCACGTCCTCGATGGTAGCACAACACTCCGAGGAGGTGCGCTTGCCGGAGTGGGTGCGAGAGGTCTTGCCGGGCTTCTTCTTCCCTCCCGGGGCTTCGGCGGCAGGAGCGAGTGCCTTTGTCGCAGCTGCTGCAACTGCTTCCCGGTAGAGTTGGTCAGCGCAAATCAGCGTGTCCTTCTTGTCGGAGGGGACGGAGATGATGGTCAACGACCCGGGCATCTTTAGCATGTTGTAGGCGTAGTGCGACGCCGCCATGAACTTGGCTAGTGACGGGTGGCCGAGGATCCTGTTGTAGGGCAAGGGGATCTCGGCCACGTCGAAAACGATCCTCTCTGTCATGTGGTTCAACTCCCCTCCAAACGTCACGGGCAGCGTGACCTTCCCCTTCGGCTGGCTTCTCCCCGGATTGACCCCTTGAAACGTGTCCGTTTCCTCGAGGTCTCCATCAACGATTTGCAGCCTTTTGATCACGACGGGTGAGATCAAGTTCAGGCCGGCCCCGCCGTCGACCAACATCTTGTTCACCTTGAGGTTGCGTATCATTGGGGAGACCAACAACGGCAAACACCCGACCGCGGCTGTGCGGTCAGGGTGGTCCTCGATGTCAAAGATGAGGGGCGTGCTGGACCACTTCAGCGGCTTCTGAGCGTCGAACGACGGCTCTGCTGTTGTAATCTCACGCACCCACTGCTTGAGCTGGTGGTGAGAAGTATGCAGCGAGGCGCCACCGTCAACGCACATGGTCTCTGTAGCCTTCTGGAACTCTTGTTCACCGGACTCGTCGTCCTCGTCATGATCATCATCTTCTTGCTTCTTGTCACGGCCCCGGGCGGGCCTCTCTTGCTGGTTGTCCTTATCGCGGCGGCCTCCTTGGCCGCCACGCTTCTTGTCAGATCCCTCGGCACCATCCTGACCCTTCTCCTTGTCCCGCCTCTCATACTCGGCCTTTTGCTTTTCAGCAAGCAGCTCGACTTGCCGGCAGTTCTGGAGGTCGTGGCCCTTGGTGCGGTGGATCTTGCAGTACTGCTTGTCGGAGCCCCTGGCTTGTCGGCAGCTGCTAAGGCCCGGCAGGCGATGCACCCGGCAATCTCCTTGCCGGGGTTGTCTGCCTTGACCTTCTTGGCAGCGCCGGTGTCGTCAGACCCTTCAACGGCAAGCACGGCCTTGCCCTTGCGTTTCCTGTTGTGACGCTGGCCCTTCTTCATCGGGGCGGCGGTGTCTTCATTAGCAGAGTCGGTTTCCGCGTCGGCATCCTCGCCGGGGTACTTCCTTCCCTCTTCAGCCCGGGCGCATCTGTCGGCTAGAACATAGAGTTCGGCCACATCCTTAACCTTGGTCATCGCCAGATCTTCGCGCATCTTGCGGTTGCGCATGTTCTGATGGAACGCGCTGATCACAGCGGCGGGATGAACGTCGGGGATGTTGTACTGCACCGGCTGAATCTCTGGATGTACTTGCTCAGGGTTTCCCTTCCTTCGGGAATGATATGCGATCATCGGCACAGGCATGAGCTTGGTGGCCCCTAGTGAAGGCGCCAACGAACTCATGGCACAGATCCGACCAGGAAGAAATGGAATCCGCTGGCAAGTGCATCAACCAAGACATAACATTGGGCTTCAGTGCCAATGGGAAGTAATTGGCAAGCACCTTGTCGTCGCGAGCTCCAGCAGCCTGCATCGCGATGGTGTAAATGCTGAGGAACTTGGACGGATGGGTCTTGCTAGTATACTTCTCACCGACGTCGGGCTTGAACGTGCGGTGGGACGGCCACTGGAACTACCGCAGCTCATGGGTAAAGGCTGTGTAGCCCATCTCATAAGGTAGGCCGTCGGAGCCCGCCGGCGCTGGGTGGTCCATAGCGGGTCCCGTCCGCTTGTACGACTGGTGGCGTGTATCACGCCGGTGCTCGATAGTGGTTCGAGCATCTTCGTGAGCTCGTTCTCGAAGAACTTGGCGCTGGTCGCGGCGGGTCCGCGGGTCAGACAACGCTATGGAGATGTTATCACAAGCATCGTCATGACGAGCCGACGCCCGCGGCGGCTGGCGAGGAGGAGGAGAGTGCACCGTGACCGCAGCACCCCCGATCCTCCCAGCGCTGGCATGTGGTGGCTCGGTGGGGCGCCGGCCCGAGGGTCCCGCCGGTTGTGGGTCATCTTTGTTGGCGATGGAGACGAGGCTCCGGATGGTGGCCCTCCACTCGTCGAGCTTCTCCGCAGCAGGAGGGAAGTCGAGGAGTAGCTGCGCGCGCTCCAAAGCTTCTGCTGGCGTGGATGGTGGCGACAGCTGCGTGGACCGTGGCGCGCTTCGACTTCTAACCACGTTAGAAGGATCTCTATCACGACCCAGCGGTTGCGCGCCATTTTCGTCAGCGCTTTGGCGGGCATGCTGGACTCCTTCGTCCCGCGGACGATGCACAGGGCTCTTCCCACTGCGGTGTCCGGGGTCTTCAGCGTGGTGATGCCGCTCGTTGCGCGCACCCTGGGAAGAGCGCGCTGCGGGCGCCAGCGGGGGCGTCCTGGAGGTTTCTGCGCCGCCCGGGGGTGGCACAATGACACTCCTTGAGGGCCACGCGCCGCCTGCGGGGGGCCCAGCTCCGTCTTTGGATCAGGCGACGTGCGGCCGGTAAATGCAGCGCCTGAACGACGCCGCTCACCGAGCTCGATCGCTGTAGAAGCGATCTTGTTGCTTGTGGACGCGCGCCCGGTCTCTGTCCGTGGACCGACCCGCTGCTCGTCCGCAAGACTTGCATCGGGCGTTCGGCTCCCCAACGAGCCGATCGCCGTGGCCGTCTTCTTCTCGGGAGCCATGGCAATAAAGAAACGCTAGGCTAACTACTAGACCAGATTCTCACAATTGCGCCCCCTACCTGGCGCGCCAAAGATGTCGGTGTGGAACGACACCTATGGGATCACAAGAATCCCTACTACGGTTGCCGGGCGCGGGGTTGCGAAAGAGCAGGATTAGTAGTCGGCTGAGGATCGTTTACCCAGAGTTCGGGCGAGGATGCGTAATACCCTAGTCCTGCTTTGGTGGCTGTATTTCAGAGAGTTCTTGAGATCTCGAACTAGCTATGGTGGGTGCGTGGTTCCAAAGAGCCGAATCCTTTCCCAGTATGCCATGGGCTTCCTTTTATAGTCGAAAGGGGCTACACAGTGGCACACAGGAGGTGGAAAGGCGTACAGTGCTACGAGCTTATCGCTCGTATTACAGGACAAGATGCATTTAATGCACCGCTGAGGTGTCCCCTAGCTTTAGCAGGGACGGGAGCGAGGCCCGTCCTTTCCATCGCCGCTCCTCCTCGCTTCGACACGCGCCCTGGCCAGCGATGCGCGCGGCGCCATGTAGGCAAGCAGGCAGCTGAGGTGGCGCGATGGTAGGGTCTTCACAAAGATCTGCATGCCGCCACGCAGGCGCCTGCTGAGTTGGCCTGGAAGCTGCATGTTGCCACGCAGGTGCCTGCCCAACTGGTTGGGCTGGCAGCTGCATGCGAACGGCGGTGGAGACTTGGCTGGTGCGGGCCTGGAAGTGGCCCTGCTGGTGTCCTTGGTGAGGGCCTTGCCGGGTGGCCCGGCAAGGGTCTTGCCGTGGCGGGCTGTCGTCCCCGGCAAGGATCCTGCCGGGGGTCTTATGGCTCTCCTCGGCAAGGACCTTGCCGAGGACCATTGTCATTTAATCCTCATCTGATCTTGAATATTCCTTGGTCTTGACAAAGATCTGCATGCTACCATGGAGATGCCTCTCGAGCCCTAGTTCCAACGTGGTTGGTTGAGTTGGAACCCGTGGGCTCGACGGTGGCTCACTCCGCTGGTGTGGGCGAGCCGCCCCGGCAAGGGTCTTGTCGGGGCTGCTGAGGCTGCCCGGCAAGGGTCTTGTCGGGGGAGCCTTCTTCGTCCTTCTGCTTCTTTGTGTTCTTGGCCTTGGCGTTGCCTTGGTTGTCTTGTACTTTGGTCTTACCTTGGTTCACCTCCTCTGTTCTGTTTACTGTGGCCGCGGGCGCGGCTCCGACTGCCCGTGCACAGGTAAAGGGGTACAAAGGTGCGCCCCCTCCTTTGTACACCGACACGGCGGTATTGTTGGATGAAATGGCCCGGACAGACATTACGCGTACGCTTACGCGAGACCGGTTCTACCGACGTGCTTTGCACATAGGTGGCTGGCGGGTGTCAGTTTCTCCAACTTTAGTTGAATCAAGTGTGGCTACGCCCGGTCCTTGAGAAGGTTAAAACATCACTAACTTGACGAACTATCGTTCTGGTTTTGATACGTAGGTAAGAACGGTTCTCGCTCAGCCCGTGGCAGCCACGTAAAACTTGCAACAACAAAGTAGAGGACGTCTAACTTGTTTTTGCAGGGCATTTTGTGTTGTGATATGGTCAAGGCATGATGCTATATTTTATTGTATGAGATGATCATGTTTTGTAACCGAGTTATCAGCAACTGGCAGGAGCCATATGGTTGTCGCTTTATTGTATGCAATGAAATCGCCCTGTAATTGCTTTACTTTATCACTAAGCGGTAGCGATAGTCGTAGAAGCAATAGTTGGAGACGAAAACGATGCTACGATGGAGATCAAGGTGTCGCACCGGTGACAATGGTGATCATGATTTGCTTGAAGATGGAGATCACAAGCACAAGATGATGATGGCCATATCATATCACTTATATTGATTGCATGTGATGTTTATCCTTTATGCATCTTATTTTGCTTTGATTGGCGGTAGCATTATAAGATGATCTCTCACTAAATTTCAAGATAAAAGTGTTCTCCCTGAGTATGCACCATTGCCAAAGTTCGTTGTGCCGAGACACCATGTGATGATCAGGTGTGATAAGCTCTACATTCATCTACAACGGGTGCAAGCCAGTTTTGCACACGCGGAATACTCGGGTTGAACTTGACGAACCTAGCATATGCAGATATGGCCTCGGAACACTGAGACCGAAAGGTGGAGCGTGAATCATATAGTAGATATGATCAACATAGTGATGTTCACCATTGAAAACTACTCCATCTCACGTGATGATCGGACATGGTTTAGTTGATTTGGATCACGTGATCACTTAGATGATTAGAGGGATGTCTATCTAAGTGAGAATTCTTAAGTAATATGATTAATTGAACTTAAATTTATCATGAACTTAGTACCTGATAGTATTTTGCTTGTCTATGTTGTTGTAGATATATGGCCCGTGCTATTGTTCCGTTGAATTTTAATGTGTTCCTTGAGAAAGCAAAGTTGAAAGATGATGGTAGCAATTACACGGATTGGGTCCATAACTTGAGGATTATCCTCATTGCTGCCTGAAGAATTACGTCTGGAAGCACCGCTGGGTGCCAGGCTGCTGCGAGATGCAATCGACGGCGTTAAGAACATCTGGCGAGCAAAGTTGATGACTACTTTCGATAGTTCGATTGTGCCATGCTTTACGGCTTAGAACCGGGACTTCAACGACGTTTTGAACGTCATGGAGCATATGAGATGTTCCAGGAGTTGAAGTTAATATTTCAAGCAAATGCCCGGATTGAGAAATGTGAAGTCTCCAATAAGTTCTATAGCTGCAAGATGGAGGAGAATAGTTCTGTCAGTGAACATATACTCAAAATGTTTGGGGTATAACAATCACTTGATTCAACTGGGAGTTAATCTTCCGGATGATAGTGTCATAGACAGAATTCTTCAATAACTGCCACCAAGCTACAAGAGCTTCGTGATGAACTATAATATGCAAGGGATGGATAAGACAATTCCCGAGCTCTTTGCAATGCTAAAGGCTGCGGAGGTAGAAATCAAGAAGGAGCATCAAGTGTTGATGGTCAACAAGACCACCAGTTTC
Source organism: Aegilops longissima (assembly GCA_021605205.1). NCBI lineage: Eukaryota > Viridiplantae > Streptophyta > Magnoliopsida > Poales > Poaceae > Aegilops > Aegilops longissima. The sequence continues at coordinate 139,112,668 of CM038679.1, forward strand.
AAGAAAAAGGGTAAAGGGAAGAAGAAGGGAAACTTCAAGAAGAACGGCAAACAAGTTGCTGCTCAAGAGAAGAAAGTCTGGACCTAAGCCTGAGACTGAGTGCTTCTACTGCAAGCAGACTGGTCACTGGAAGCAGAACTGCCCCAAGTATTTGGCGGATAAGAAGGATGGCAAGGTGAACAAAGGTATATGTGATATACATGTTATTGATGTGTACCTTACTAGAGCTCGCAGTAGCACCTGGGTATTTGATACTAGTTCTGTTGCTAATATTTGCAACTCGAAACAGGGACTACGGAATAAGGGAAGACTGGCTAAGGACGAGGTGACGATGCGCGTGGGAAATGGTTCCAAAGTTGATGTGATCACTGTCGGCACGCTACCTCTACATCTACCTTCGGGATTAGGGTAGACCTAAATAATTGTTATTTGGTGCCAGCGTTGAGCATGAACATTATATCTGGATCTTGTTTAATGCAAGACGGTTATTCATTTACATCTCAGAATAATGGTTGTTATATTTATATGAGTAATATCTTTTATGGTCATGCACCCTTGAAGAGTGGTCTATTTTTGTTGAATAATTTCGAAGCCAAAAGATGCAGAGTTGATAAATGATAGTGCAACTTATTTGTGGCACTGCCGTTTGGGTCATATTGGTGTAAAGCGCATGAAGAAACTCCATATTGATGGACTTTTGGAATCACTTGATTATGAATCACTTGGTACTTGCGAACCATGCCTTATGGGCAAGATGACTAAAATGCCGTTCTCTAGAACAATGGAGCGAGCAACAGATTTGTTGGAGATCATACATACTGATGTATGTGGTCCGATGAATATTGAGGCTCGCGACGGGTATCATCATTTTCTCACCTTCACAGATGATTTGAGCAGATATGGGTATATCTACTTAATGAAACATAAGTCTGAAACATTTGAAAAGTTCAAAGAATTTCAGAGTGAAGTGGAAAATCATCGTAACAAGAAAATAAAGTTTCTACGATCTGATCGTGGAGGAGAATATTTGAGTTACGAGTTTGGTCTACATTTGAAACAATGCGGAATAGTTTTGCAACTCACGCCACCCGGAAGAACATCAGCTTAATGGTTTGTCCGAACGTTGTAATCGTACTTTACTAGATATGGTGCGATCTATGATGTCTCTTACTGATTTACCGCTATCGTTTTGGGGTTATGCTTTAGAGACGGCTGCATTCACGTTAAATAGGGCACCATCAAAATCCGTTGAGGCGACGCCTTATGAACTGTGGTTTGGCAAGAAACCAAAATTGTCGTTTCTTAAAGTTTGGGGCTGCGATGCTTATGTGAAAAAGCTTCAACCTGATAAGCTCGAACCCAAATCGGAGAAATGTGTCTTCATAGGATACCCAAAGGAAACTGTTGGGTACACCTTCTATCACAGATCTGAAGGCAAGACATTCATTGATAAGAATGGATCCTTTCTAGAGAAGGAGTTTGTCTCGAAAGAAGTGAGTGGGAGGAAAGTAGAACTTGCTGAGGTAACTGTACCTGTGTAACGCCCCGGATCCGATGCGCCAGGTGTCTGCCAGTTATTCGTCATTGTTGCCTTGTCATGTGCTTGCGTGTTGCACTTTGCCATGTCATCATCTGCATTTCATATCATGTCATCATGTGCATTTCATTTTGCATACGTGTTCGTCTCATGCATCCGAGCATTTTCCCCGTTGTCCGTTTTGCAATCCGGCACTCCTATGTCTCCCGGCGCCCTCTTTTACCTCTTTTCATGTGCGGGTGTTAAACGGTCTCGGAATGGACCGAGGTTTGTCAAGCGGCCTTGGTATAGCACCGTGAACCGCTGTCAAGTTTCGGATCATTTGGAGGTCGTTTGGTACTCAACAGTTAACCGGGTAACCGCAAAGCCTCTTTTGTTTGCAGCCCAACACCCTTCCAAAGTGGCCCAAAACCCAGCAAACTCCCTCCATGCTCTCGGTCGTTCGATCACGATCGCGTGGCGAAACCGCACCTCATTTGGACTCTCCTAGCTCCCTCTACCTATATAAACACCTTCCCTCAAAATCGCAGTCCAAATCTCTCCGAAACCCTAAAATCGTCCCCGCGCCGCCTCGGACATGTCCGCGCCGCCCGACGTTCTCTGCGCCGCCCGTGCCAATGGCAGCGCGCCACGTGGCGCCGCGCCGCCCACCCGCCCAGCGACCGTGGGAGCCAGGCGAACCCGCCCGAACCCAGCAGCATCCAGCGCCTCCGGCTTCGCCACCGCGCCGCCCGTCCCGACCGCTTCGCCCTCGCCGCCCGCTTCGCCGCGCCAGCCGCCGCCGCCCGGCCCCGCGCCCTCCGCCCGCCCGCCGCACCTCCGGCAGCGCGCTTCGCCATCTCCGCCCGCCCTGCGCCCGGCCCGCCGCGCCGCCAGCGCCGCCGCGCCGCCGCTTCGGCCTCGCGTGGCCGCCGGCGACCCTCCACCGCCCGCCCGGCGCCTCGCCGCCCGCCCGCCCGACGCCGCCTCCTCCCTCGCCCGGCACCGCCCGGCCCTTTCGGCGAACCTCGGGCTGGCGCGGCCCCGATCCAGTTTTGGATCCGGTCAAACGAGAGGTTGACCCTGATTTTACCTAAGTCCCCGAGTTTGTGATTATTTTCATGCATTTTCATCGCATCATATCTCTGTCATCGTTTCTCCGTTTTGCGCGTGTAATATGTCAAAATGTTCGTCTCGATGAGTAGATCATTTCATCTCATTGCATCATTTTCATTTGAGCTCATCTTGATGCCCGAAATGCTGTTGGAAGAGTGCTATGTGATGTTAGTTTCTGTTTCTTAACAGAACTTGCACTTTTGTCATTTTTGCCATGATTGTTGTGTGCACCCTATGATCTTGAGTCCTACATGTGTTTTGTAATATGCCATGCCATCTTTCCAAGGGTGTATGCCATGTGTTTTTGTGATCTATGTGGTGACTAGCACAAGCATGCAAAGTAGGCTTCCTGATGTTGTTGTTTTCAGCCCTGTTCTGCTGATATTTTGATGCCATGTTAACTTGATGCTACCAAGAGATCCATGCATATTTTGAGATACTTCAGTAAGGATGTTTTGTTAAACATGTCTTGCTCTATCCATCCATTCCATTGTTTGCAATTATGGAGTGCCATAGGTTGAGTCAATCGAGCTCTACTTTTGCTATAAAATGTTCCTGGCAGATTGTTTACATGTTATTCAATTTTGCCAATGTTGTTGTAGTTGATCCTTGCATGCTATGATGTTGTTCTTGCCATGTATAGCTTCTATGCCATGTATTATTACTGTTGGTTGCCTTTCCATGCCTTGTATTGCTCTGTGGTGAGTGGTTCAAGCTCACCAACATGCCTACTTGTCGTTGTTCCTGCCATGTTCAAATCTATAATATAACTTGCCATGTTTACATGAGTGCCATCATATCTTCTGATCCTTTTTGGCTCATGGTCACTAAAGGACTTTTGTTCTATGCAATTAGTAGATTCATTCCATGCCTTTGTTTGCCATGATAAGTTTCTGTAACATGTTGTTTGATAGCTCTAAACATTGCAACCTGATGTTATTTTCTGCAAAGTCTGAAACTGTTATTAATTGCAATCTTGCCATGTCATTTTGAGCATGTTCTAGTCATTTCTGGAGGTAGCTCAGTGTTCATGTTTTGTAATGCATTACCTGTACATCATGCCCATGCCTTTTGTTATTATATTGAGGTCCTGTAGCATGTTGTTTTGATGCTTGCAATATGTCTAGTTGCTGTTTTGGACAGATTGTTGCTATAACTTGTATGGTGTGTATGTGTTGAACCGTTGCTCCGTTTTGAGTGTGCTCTATATGAAACTTGCTTGATTTTGCATGTAGTTTCATATTATCATGTTGCATCCTTGTTTTGAGGTGTTTGCTTGATGTTTGTATGCATTTTGCATCAATGCCATGCTTATCTTGTTTTGCTCATATCTTCTAGACCGTAGCTCCGAATTTAATGAACTTTATATGTAACTTGACTAGAATTTCGTGTATATCATCGTGGTGCATCTTAACTTGCTGTTTAACAACTTGAATATAAGGTTTATTCAGATCTGGACCAATTTCGAAATATGCATATGAGGACTTACCGGAATTGTTCTATGTTGTTTCCGGCCTCATTTAAACTTGCTTTGATGTGTTGCTCTTGTTTGCATCATCTCTTGCCATGAGTAGCTTCATGTAGCTTTGTCATGCATCATGCGTGTTGTGCATCGTGTCTTGTCTATGTGTGGAGTGTTTACTATGTTGTGTGCTTCTTCTTGTTAGTTCCCGTTTCGTTGCGATCGTGAGGATTCGTTCGTCTACGCTTGGTTCGGCTTCATCCGTTCATCTTCTTCATGGACTCGTTCTTCTTCCTTGCGGGATTTCAGGCAAGATGACCGCTACCCTGGATCTCATTATTATCATTGCTATGCTAGTTGCTTCGCTCTTTCGCTATGCTGCGCTACCTATCACTTGCTGCTCAAGCCATCCCAATTGCCATGTCCGCCTCTAACCTTTTTGCACCCTTCCTAGCAAACCGTTGTTTGGCTATGTTAACGCTTTGCTCAGCCCCTCTTATAGCGTTGTTAGTTGCAGGTGAAGATGAAGTTTGTTCCTTGTTGGAACATGGAGATGTTGTTCCTTGTTGGAACATGTTTACTTGTTGGGATATCACAATATATCTTATTTAATTAATGCATCTATATACTTGGTAAAGGGTGGAAGGCTCGGCCTTATGCCTGGTGTTTTGTTCCACTCTTGCCGCCCTAGTTTCCGTCATATCGGTGTTATGTTCCCGGTTTTTGCGTCCCTAACGCGGTCGGGTGATTTATGGGACCCCTTGACAGTTCGCTTTGAATAAGACTCCTCCAAAGCAAGGCCCAACATTGGTTTTACCATTTGCCTCACCTATGCCCTTTTTCCCTTGGGTTTCGGGCCCGAGGGTCATCTTTATTTAGCCCCCGGACCGGTGCTCCTTGAGTCTTGGCCCGAACTAGACCCCACGTGCAGCGCCCCTCAAGGCAACTTGAGGTCTGGTTTTAGTTATGCGGACTGCTCATCCGAGTGTGCCACGAGACCGAGATATGTGCAGCTCCTATCGGATTTGTCGGCACATCCGGGCGGCTTTGCTGGTCTTGTTTTATTCTGTCGAAATGTCTTGTAGCAGGATTCCGAGACTGATCGGGTCTTCCGGGAGAAGAATATCCTTCGTTGATCGCGAGAGCTTATCATGGGCTAAGTTGGGACACCCTGCAGGGTATAAACTTTCGAGAGCCGTGCCAGCGGTTATGTGGCAGATGGGAATTTGTTAATGTCGGTTGTAGAAAACCGAAGTTGATCTTAATTAAGATACACCAACCGTATGCGTAACCGTGAGTGTCTCTTTTCGGGGTTGATCGAGAGGAGAACACGGTTTCTGGGTTATGTCTGACGTAAGTAGGAGTTCAGGATCACTTCTTGATCATTACTAGTTGACGACCGTTCCTTTGTTTCTCTTCTCGCTCTCATTTGCGTATGTTAGCCACCATATCATGCTTAGTCGCTGCGGCAACCTCACCACTTTACCCCTTCCTTTTCCCATTAAGCTTTGCTAGTCTTGTTACCCATGGTAATGGGATTGCTGAGTCCTCGTGGCTCACAGATTACTACACCACCGATTGCAGGTACAGGTTTGCGATGATCATGGCCGAGGCGATGCTTGCTTGTCTTGAGTTCTCCTTACGCTTCTTGATCGGGGATAGGTTCGGTCGGCAGCTGGGCTAGCGAGGTGGATGTCGTTTGAGTTCTGTTTATGATTCATCCGTAGTCGGATGTTAATCTCTTGTATATGATGTTGATGTATTTTTGTGGCATTTGTGCCTTATGTATGTATCCCTATGTATTATGTAATGTTGATGTAATGATATCCACCTTGCAAAAGCGTCTCAATATGCGGGTCTATCCTTGGTGGGACCGTCGAGTTCCTTTTGGATAGGGTCGCATATTGGACGTGACAACCTGCTCCCTTATTGGAAAGTAGTTCATCACAGAAATCTGTTTCTGTGACTCCTACACCAATTAGTGAGGAAGCTAATGATGATGATCATATAACTTCGGATCAAGTTACTACCGAACCTCGTAGGTCAAGCAGAGTAAGATTCACACCAGAGTGGTACGGTAATCCTATTCTGGAGGTCATGTTACTTGACCAAGGCGAACCTAAGAACTATGAAGAAGCGATGGTGAGCCCAGATTCCGTAAAATGGCTTGAGGCCATGAAATCTGAGATGGGATCCATGTATGAGAACAAATGTGGACTTTGGTTGACTTGCCCGATGATCGGCAAGCCATAGAGAATAAATGGATCTTCAAGAAGAAGACTGACACAGACGGTAATGTTACAGTCTACAAAGCTCGACTTGTTTGCAAAAGGTTTACGACAAGTTCAAGGAGTTGACTACGATGAGACTTTCTCACCTGTAGCGATGCTTAAGTCTGTCCGAATCATGTTAGCAATTGCCGCATTTTATGATTATGAAATTTGGCAAATGGATGTTAAAACTGCATTCCTGAATGGATTTCTCGAAGAAGAGTTGTATATGATGCAACCGAAAGGTTTTGTCGATCCAAAGGGAGCTAACAAAGTGTGCAAACTCCAGCGATCCATTTATGGACTGGTGCAAGCCTCTCGGAGTTGGAATAAACGTTTTGATAATGTGATCAAAGCATATGGTTTTATACAGACTTTTGGAGAAGCCTGTATTTACAAGAAAGTGAGTGGGACCTCTGTAGCATTTCTAATATTATATGTGGATGACATATTACTGATTGAAATGATATAGAATTTCTGGATAGCATAAAAGGATACTTGAATAAAAGTTTTTCAATGAAAGACCTCGGTGAAGCTGCTTACATATTAGGCATCAAGATCTATAGAGATAGATCAAGACGCTTGATAGGACTTTCACAAAGCACATACCTTGACAAAGTTTTGAAAAAGTTCAAAATGGATCAAGCAAAGAATGGGTTCTTGCCTGTGTTACAAGGTGTGAAGTTGAGTTAGACTCAATGCCCGACCACTGCAGAAGATAGAGAGAAAATGAAAGATGTTCCTTATGCTTCAGCCACAGGCTCTATCATGTATGCAATGTTGTGTACCAGACCTGATGTGTGCCTTGCTATTAGCTTAGCAGGGAGGTACAAAGTAATCCAGGAGTGGATCACTGGACAGCAGTCAAGAACATCCTGAAATACCTGAAAAGGACTAAGGATATGTTTCTCGTTTATGGAGGTGACAAAGAGCTAGTCGTAAATGGTTACGTTGATGCAAGCTTTGACACTGAACGGTGGAGCTGTCAGTTGGTGCAGTTCTAAACAAAGCGTCGTGGCAGGATCTACGTGTGAAGCGGAGTACATAGCTACTTGGCAGCAAATGAAGGATGCGGATGAAGGAGTTCATATCCGACCTAGGTGTCATACCTAGTGCATCGGGTCCAATGAAAATCTTTTGTGACAATACTGGTGCAATTGCCTTGGCAAAGGAATCCAGATTTCATAAGAGAACCAAGCACATCAAGAGCCACTTCAATTCCATCCGGGACCAAGTCCAGGTGGGAGACATAGAGATTTGCAAGATACATACGGATCTGAATGTTGCAGACCCATTGACTAAGCCTCTTCCACGAGCAAAACATGATCAGCACCAAAACTCCATGGGTGTTAGAATCATTACTATGTAATCTAGATTATTGACTCTAGTGCAAGTGGGAGACTGAACGAAATATGCCCTAGAGGCAATAATAAAGTTATTATTTATTTCCTCATATCATGATAAATGTTTATTATTCATGCTAGAATTGTATTAACCGGAAACATAATACATGTGTGAATACATAGATAAAACATAGTGTCACTAGTATTCCTCTACTTGACTAGCTCGTTAATCGAAGATGGTTGAGTTTCCTAGCCATGGACATGAGTTGTCATTTGATTAACGGGATCACATCATTAGGAGAATGATGTGATTGACTTGACCCATTCCGTTAGCTTAGCACTTGATCGTTTAGTATGTTGCTATTGCTTTCTTCATGACTTATACATGTTCCTATGACTATGAGATTATACAACTCCGTTTACGGAGGAACACTTTGTGTGCTACCAAATGTCTGGCAACGCTGGGTGACTACAAAGGTGCTCTACAGGTGTCTCCGAAGGTACTTGTTGAGTTGGCGTATTTCGAGATTAGGATTTGTCACTCCGATTGTCGGAGAGGTATCGCTGGGCCCTCTCCGTGATGCACATCACTATAAGCCTTGCAAGCAATGTGACTAATGAGTTAGTTGCGGGATGATGCATTACATAATGAGTAAAGAGACTTGCCGGTAATGATATTGAACTAGGTATTGAGATACCGACGATCAAATCTCGGGCAAGTAACATACCGATGACAAAGGGAACAACGTATGTTGTTATGCCGTTTGACCGATAAAGATCTTCGTAGAATATGTGGGAGCCAATATGAGCATCCAGATTCCGCTATTGGTTATTGACCGGAGACGTGTCTCGGTCATGTCTACATAGTTCTCGAACCCGTAGGGTCCGCACGCTTAAAGTTTGGTGATGATCGGTATTATGAGTTTTTGTGTTTTGATGTACCGAAGGTAGTTCGGGGTCCCGGATATGATCACGGACATGATGAGGAGTCTCTAAATGGTCGAGACATAAAGATCGATATATTGGATGACTACTTTCGGACACCAGAAAGGTTCCGGAAGGCTTTGGACATATACCGGAGTACCGGCGGGTTTAATTGGGCCTCACGGGCCTTAGTGGGAGAAGAGGAGGGGCGGTCAAGGCAGCCGCGCGCCCCCTCCCCCTCTAGTCCGAATTGGACAAGGAGGGGGGCGGCGCCCCCCCTTTTTCCTTCTCCTCCTCTCTCCCTTCCTTCCCTTCTCCTACTCCAACAAGGAAAGGAGGAGTCCTACTCCCGGTGGGAGTAGGACTCCCCCCTTGGCACGCCCTCCTTGGCCGGCCGCCTCTCCCCCCCTTGCTCCTTTATATACGGGGGCAGGGGCACCTCTAGACACACAAGTTGATATGTTGATCTCTCACAGCCATGTGCGGTGTCCCCCTCCACCATATTCCAGCTCGGTCATATCGTAGCGGTGCTTAGGCGAAGCCCTGCGTCGGTAGCAACATCATCACCGTCATCACGCCGTCGTGCTGACGGAACTCTCCCATGAAGCTCTGCTGGATCAGAGTCCACGGGACATCATCGAGCTGAACGTGTGGTGAACTCGGAGGTGCCGTACGTTCGGTACTTGGATCGGTCGGATCGTGAAGACATACGACTACATCAACCGTGTTGTGCTAACGCTTCCACTTTCGGTCTACGAGGGTACGTGGACAACACTCTCCCCTCTCATTGCTATACATCACCATTATCTTGCGTGTGCGTAGGAATTTTTTTTGAAATTACTACGTTCCCCAACATGTTCACTGTACGTAAATGTTCTAGCAATTTAAACACCATCCTTTCCCTCTGTAACACCAATTTGTCTTTCAAAACATAATGAAAAAGTCAGGTATACCACAAATAGTTTACTAGAAAGAATTGTGTGGGATGCGATATAAAATATCTTGGCGCACCGTCTTGTAAAACTTACGAGGAAGCTTAAATAAATCTCATACATCGCCCCGCTTGAACCACACTTGCGCGCAAGTTTCTCGCGGCACCAAGCAAAATTTTTTTGCCACCGCAGAAATATCTATCTCCCCGCCCCCTCCCTCCTACCAAAAGCCACATTTCCACTCTTCCTGCTTGCTTTCCACGTTCAAACCTTCACTGCTTCTTACTGGCAGCTCAGCCTCCTCACCGGTGACCCTTCTTCTTGCAGCGCCGCCTCCTCGCCGGCTACCCTTCTTCTTGCAGCGCCGCCTCCTCGTCGGCGGCCCTTCTTCTTGCAGCACCGCATCCTCGCCGGCGACCCTTCTTCTTGCTGCGCAGCCTTGTCGATATGGTCAGGTAATCCACACCCCACCCACACCATCCTCCTCCTTTCCTGTCCAACATGCTCCGACTGAGGAAGCGACACCTTCCACCGAAATCACTGCCCCCCTCCTCAATTAAGCGCCACCCACAACCATTTGACACGCAGTATAACGTGCAGCTGAGTAGCATGTGGCCGCACGCATGAACGAGGTCGCTATGGCTGCCATGCGTGTCGACCGCCAGATCTTGGAGGAGCACCTCGTCTTCGAGGCCACCGTCGACACTGCCGCGCGGTTGTCTACTTTAAAATACAGTTCGTGATGTTTTCTCGAGGCCACGTGATACGTCCATTTTGTATCATGCTTTTATATCGATATTTATTGCATTATGGGCTGTTATTACACGTTATGTCACAATACTTATGCATATTCTCTCTTATTTTACAAGGTTTCCCTAAGGAGGGAGAATGCCGAATTTGGAATTCTAAATGGAAAAGGAGCAAATATTAGAGACCTATTACGCACAACTCAAAAGTCCTGAAACTCCACGAGAATATCTTATAATAAATAATAAAAATCCTCGCCAAGATAAAGGCCAAGGGCCCACACCACATCCACGAGGTGGGGCGCGCCCCCCTAGGGTGCGCCCCTACCTCATGGGCCCCTGGTGGCCCTCCGATGCCCATCTTCGCTATATGAGGTCTTTAAATCGAGAAAAATCAGAAGCAACCTTTGGGAATGAAACTCCGCTGCCACGAGGCGGAACCTTGGCGGAACCAATCTAGGGCTCCAGCAGAGCTGTTCTGCCAGGGACACTTCCCTCCGGGAGCGGGAAATCATCGTCATCGTCATCACCAATGCAACTCTCATCGGGAGAGGGCAATCTCCATCAACATCTTCACCAGCACATCTCATCTCAAAACCCTAGTTCATCTCTTGTATCCAATTCTTGTCTCTAAGTCCAGGATTGGTACTAGCAGGTTGCTAGTAGTGTTGATTACTCCTTGTAGTTGATGGTAGTTGGTTTATTTGGTGGAAGATCATATGTTCAGATCCTATATGCATATTAATACCCCTCTGATTATGAACATGAATATGCTTTGTGAGTAGTTACATTTATTCCTGAGGACATGGGAGAAGTCTTGCTATTAGTAGTCATGTGAATTTGGGATTTGTTCGATATTTTGATGAGATGTATGTTGTCTAGCCTCTAGTGATGTTATGTGAACGTCGACTACATAACACTTCACCATTATTTGGGCCCAGAGGAATGCATTGGGAAGTAATAAGTAGATGATGGGTTGCTAGAGTGACAGAAGCTTAAACCCTAGTTTATGCGTTGCCGTAAGGGCTGATTTGGATCCATATGTTTCATGCTATGGTTAGGTTTACCTTAATACTTCTATTGTAGTTGCGGATGCTTGCAATAGAGGTTAATCATAAGTGGGATGTTTGTTCAAGTAAGAACAGCACCCAAGCACCGGTCCACCCACATATGAAATTATCAAAGTACGAGCGTGAACCATATGAGCGTGATGAAAACTAGCTTGCGATATTCCCATGTGTCCTCGGCGGCGCTTTTCCTATTATAAGAGTTTGTCCAGGCTTGTCCTTTGCTACAAAAGGATTGGGCCACCTTGCTGCACTTTATTTACTTTTTTTACTTGTTGCTCGTTACAAATTATCCTATCACAAAACTATCTGTTGCCACTTATTTCATGCTTTGCAGAGAATACCTTGCTGAAAACCGCTTATCATTTCCTTCGCTCCTCGTTGGGTTCAACACTCTTACTTATTGAAAGGAATACGATAGATCCCTATACTTGTGGGTCATCAAGACTCTTTTACGGCGCCATTGCCGGGAGTGAAGTGCCTTTGGTAGGTGGAATTTGGTAAGGAAAAATTTATATAGTGTGATGAATTTCTTGTCACTTGTTACTATGGAATGTAATCCTCTGAGGGGCTTGCTGGGGTATCTTCACCCGACCAGTAGAAAAAAGAGTTGCTCCTCAACCTAATGAACCTACTGAAAATGAATATGAAAATATTCCTTTGAATTTCCTTGGGTATGATGGAAAAACTGCTAGCTAATCCTTTTGTAGGAGATGGAACAAAGCATCCTGATGAGCACCTAATATATGTGGATGAAGTTTGTGGACTATTTAAGCTTGCAGGTATACCCGATGATATTGTTAAGAAGAAAGTCTTCCCTTTATCTTTGAAGGGAGATGCATTGACATGGTATAGGCTATGTGATGACACGAGATCATGGAACTATAGAAGACTGAAATTGGAATTTCATCAAAAGTATTATCCTATGCATCTTGTTCATCGTGATCGCAATTATATATATAATTTTGGCCTCATAAGGAAAAGCATCTCTCAAGCTTGGGGAGGCTTAAATCAATGTTATATTCATGCCCCAATCATGAGCTCCCAAGAGAAACAATTATTCAAAATCTTTATGCTCGGCTTTCTGAAAACAATTGCACCATGCTCGATACTTCTTGTGCTGGCTCTTTTATGATGAAGACTACTGAATTCAGATGGAATTTATTGGATAGAATTAAACGCAACTCTGAAGATTGGGACCTCGACGAAGGTAAGGAGTCAGGTATGACACCTAAGTTTGATTGTGTTAAATCTTTTATGGATACTGATATTTTCCGTAAGTTTAGCACTAAATATGGACTTGACTTTGAGATAGTAGCTTCTTTCTGTGAATCTTTTGCTACTTATGTTGATCTCCCCAAGGAGAAGTGGTTTAAATATCATCCTCCCATAGAAGTAAAAGTAGCTGCACCTATTAAAGTTGAAGAAAAGACTGTCACTTATAATGATCCTATTGTTCCTACCTCTTATGTTGAGAAACCACATTTCCCTGTTAGAATAAAGGATCATGCTAAAGCTTCAACTGTGGTTAAGTAAAAGCAATATTAGAACTTATCGCCTCTGAGCAAGTCAAAGTAGAACCTAATATTGCTATTGTTAAAGATCTCTTGTCGATAATATTGATGGGCGTGTTATTCAATTCTATGGTGAATCTGCTAGAATTGCTAAATCTGGCGCTAAAGATAAACATAGACCTGTGGTAGGCGTGCTGTTATTTCTGTTAAAATAGGAGATCATTGTTATCATGGCTTGTGTGATATGGGTGCTAGTGCTAGTGTTATACCTATTACCTTGTATGAAGAAATTAAGCATGAAATTGCACCTGCTGAGTTAGAAGATATTGATGTCACGATTAAACTTGCCAATAGAGATACTATATCGCAGTGGAAATTGTTAGAGATGTTGAAGTCTTGTGTGGGAAAATTAAATATCCTGCTGATTTTCTTGTTCTAAATTCCCCACAAGATAGCTTTTGTCCCATTATATTTGGTAGACCCTTCTTGAACACTGTTAATGCTAAGATAGACTGCGAAAAGAATGTTGTTACTATTGGCTTGGATAATACGATTCATGAGTTTAATTTCTCTAAGTTTAGTAAACAACACCGTGAAGAAGAATTGCCTAGTAAGGATGAAATTATTGGTATTACTTCTATTGCCGTACCTCCTAGTGATCCTTTAGAACATTATTTGCTGGACCATAAAAATGGTATGTTTATGAATGAAAGAAGGGAAATAGATGAAGTATTCTTTAAACAGGAACCTATTCTGAAACACAATTTGCCTGTTGAAATCCAAGGGGATCCTCCTCCACCCAAGGGTGATCCCGTGTTTCAGCTTAAACCGTTGCCTGATAATCTTAAATATACTTATCTTGATGAAAAGAAAATATATCCTGTTATTATTAGTGCTAACCTTTCAGAGCATGAAGAAGAGAGATTATTTAAAACTCTGAATAAGCACCGTGCTGCTATTGGATATACTCTTGATGATCTTAAGGGCATTAGTCCCACTCTATGTCAGCATAAAATAAATTTGGAAGAAGATGCCAAACCAGTCCGTGATCATCAACGAAGGCTTAATCCTAAGATGAAAGAAGTGGTAAGGAAAGAAATACTAAAGCTTCTGGAGGCAGGTATAATTTATCCCGTTGCTGATAGTTAGGTGGTAAGTCCTGTCCATTGTGTCCCTAAGAAGGGAGGTGTTACTGTTGTTCCTAATGATAAAGATGAATTGATCCCGCAAAGAATTATTACAGGTTATAGGATTGTAATTGATTTCCGCAAATTAAATAAAGCTACTAAGAAAGATCATTACCCCTTACCTTTTATCGATCAAATGCTAGAAAGATTATGCAAACATACACATTATTGCTTCCTAGATGGTTATTCTGGTTTCTCTCAAATACCTGTGTCGGCTAAAGATCAATCAAAGACTACTTTTACATGCCCTTTTGGTACTTTTGCTTATAGACGTATGCCTTTTTGATAGGTGGGAACCCGATGAACGAGTTCACGCCCGAGGGTGGCCCGATCTTCACATTGTGGGATCGAATCGGGAGGGATAACTAGCTGCAAGCAGCCGGGATAACTAGCTGCAAGCAGCCGAGACAACTAGCTTTATACCTGCCTAGGTTGGATGCAACCCGTACGTTGGGGATGGCTGACCGAAGCTACAAGAACTCCAACCCGCTGTCCGAACAATCGCAGAACCACAAACCGGGACTAATCCACACAAAACGGCCGGAACTATAGAGCACGAACTAGGGAATGAGAGGCTCCTTCTGCAAATCGAATGAACTCACAAGAGCAAAGGTAGCAAGATCTCTCAGATCTCTCTAGCAGTCTTGCTGCATAAGCTTGTGGCTGAATGGTTTGACAAAAGGTTTTCTAGAGGATGGGGGAGATGGGGTTTTATAGCAGGGACAACCCCCTTAGCTAGGTGTGAAAATGGTTTCAAAAGTAAGCAGGTTTGCATGGCTTCCTTGGGTGAATAAGCAGTCAACTTTGGGAGTTGTTGCAGAGCTCCTCGGAAATTCGCGAAGTCTTAACAGCCTGGACACCTTCCACGAGAATGACTAGAACTTTTGACTCACAACTCCAAATGATGTGAGGTTTTTTGAATTGGAAAGATAATTTGATGTAGCTTCTGTTGATGTACCCCTATGGCCCCGTCTCTCCATCATATGGTTGTGCCACACCAAAACATCAGAGGTAAAAACTGACAGCATCAACTTCACTTGAAACTTGTTTTCTCCAAACTTGTTCCTCCAAAGCGGTTGCTTCAAGAGCTCATAGGTTGTTGGATTGCTTCCATGTTATACCTAAGTTCAACCAACAACAATGGAGATGAAAGCATAGTTGTGTCATCAAGGTTACAAGGTAAACTTAAGTTAGCGTTCACCTGGTCACTTATTTGTTTGGCGCGACTTCTTATGATTGGACCTATAATTGTTGGAGACTTGTCAATGGTTGTGGTGTCCTCATCATCCTCCCCCTCTTGAAAAGGAGTCGTCCTCGACTCTGATGGTCCAAAGTATGGAGAGAGGTCAGATACATTGAAAGTAGGACTAACACCATAATCCATCGGAAGGTCAATCTTATAGGCATTCTCATTGATCTTTGCAAGCACTTTGAATGGTCCATGTCCACGTGGTTGCAACTTGCACTTGCGTTGATCCGGAAGCGATCCTTCCATGGTGAACCCACACAAGATCACCTTCTTCAAACAACACCTTCTTTCTTCCCTTGTTTGCTCGTTTTGCATATTGTTCAGTCATCTTCTCAATATTTTCCTTGGTCTTCTCATGAATTTTCTTCACGAAGTCAACACGCTTACTTGCATCAAGATTGGTTCGCTCCTGCAATGGTAAAGGCAAAAGATCTATGGGAGCAGCAGGTTTGAAACCATAAACAATTTCAAAGGACAAAATTTAGTGGTCGAATGTACTGCCCTGTTGTATGCAAGCTCCACATGGGGGAGACACTCTTCCCACATCTTCAGATTTTTCTTTAAAACTGCTCTCAGCATCATGGATAGCGTGCGGTTGAAAACTTCAGTTTGTCCATCCGTTTGTGGGTGGCATGTAGTGGAAAAGAAGCTTTGTCCCTAGCTTTGCCCTAGCGTTTTCCAAAAATAGCTCAGAAACTTGGTGTCACGATCTGAAACAATAGTGTGTGGTACTCCATGTAGCCGCACTATTTCCCTGAAAAACAAATCAGCAATGTGTGAAGCATCATCGCTCTTATAACACGGGATAAAATGAGCCATCTTGCTAAACCTATCAACCACCACAAAAACTGAATCACTCCCCCTCTTAGTGCATGGTAATCCAAGAACAAAATCCATAGAAATATCTTCCCAAGGTGTACTAGGAATGGATAAGGGCATATAAAGTCCATGAGGGTTTAAACGTGACTTAGCTTTGCGGCAAATCTCACAACGTAGTACGTAGCGCTCAACATCACGCCCCATCCTTGGCCAAAAGAAATGGTCAATCAGCACACTCTCAGTTTTCTTTGCTCCAAAATGTCCCATGAGACCACCAACATGAGCCTCCTGCAAAAGCAACAAATGAACAGAGCAATCTGGGATGCACAATTTGTTAGCTCGAAACAAGAATCCATCATGCAAGTGAAACTTTTCCCAACCTTTCACCTCACTACACTTTGAGTGTGGTTCAGGAAAATATGGGTCATTGGCATACAATTCTTTGATGCTTTGCAGCCCAAAATTTTAGTATCAAGTTGTGAGAGTAAAATATAGGCGTCTAGACAAAGCATCGGCAACAACATTATCTTTTCCTTTCTTGTACTTGACAATATAGGGAAAAGATTCTATGAATTCACTCCATTTTGCATGTCTATGGTTCAGTTTTTGTTGACCCCTAAGGTGCTTTAAAGATTCATGGTCGAAATGTATCACAAATTCTTTAGGCCACAAATAATGTTGCCATGTTTCTAAAGATCTTACAAGTGCATATAATTCTTTGTCATAAACTGAATAATTTAGAGTTGGGCCACTTAGCTTCTCACTAAAATATGCAATAGGCCTACCTTCTTGCATTAGTACGCCTCCAATACCCACACCACTTGCATCACACTCGATTTCAAAAGTCTTACCAAAGTTGGGTAGTGCAAGCAATGGTGTAGATGTCAATTTTTCTTTCAGCTCTTGGAAGGCCTTCTCTTGTGCATTTGCCCACTTGAAGGGAACATCTTTCTTGGTTAGCTCATTCATTGGGGCAGCAATGGTGCTGAAGTCCTTCACAAACCGACGGTAGAAACCAGCAAGGCCAAGAAAGCTTCGTACTTGGCTTACATTTTGTGGAGGCATCCACTCACGGATGGCCTTGACCTTCTCCTCATCTACCTCCACACCTTGACCTGAAACAACAAAGCCAAGAAACACAACTTTTTCTATGCAAAATGTGCACTTCTCCTTGTTAGCATATAATTTCTCCTCTCTTAGGACAGCAAGCACACACCGAATGTGTTCAACATGTTCATCCAAAGTTTTGCTATAAATTAGGATGTCATCAAAGTAAACAACCACAAACTTGCCAATGAACATTCTAAGCACATGATTCATCAATCTCATGAAGGTACTAGGTGCATTTGTAAATCCAAATGGCATAACTAACCACTCATACAAACCAGATTTTGTTTTGAAAGCATTTTTCCATTCATCACCCTCTCTCATTCTTATTTGGTAGTAGCCACTTCACAAGTCAATTTTAGAAAAGATGGTGGCACCATTAAGTTCATCAAGCATATCATCAAGCCTAGGTATTGGGTGCCTATACCACACAGTGATGTTGTTAATAGGCCTACAATCACAACACATTCGGGAAGATCCATCTTTCTTTGGTACTAAAAGAACGAGTACAGCACAAGGAGAGAGACTTTCCCTTACATAACCTTTGTTTAGTAGGTGAGGGAGTCCTGGATTAGGGGGTGTCCGGATAGCCGGACTCCTGGACTATGAAGATACAAGATTGAAGACTTCGTCCCGTGTCCGGATGGGACTTTCCTTGGCGTGGAAGGCAAGCTTGGCGTCTGGATATGTAGATCTCCTACCATTGTAACCGACTACTGTGTAACCCTAACCCTCTTGGTGCCTATATAAGCCGGAGGGTTTTAGCCAATAGGGACGAACAACAATCATACCATAGGCTAGCTTCTAGGGTTTAGCCTCTCGATCTCGTGGTAGATCTACTCTTGTACTACCCATATCATCAATATTAATCAAGCGGGAGTAGGGTTTTACCTCCATCGAGAGGGCCGAACCTGGGTAAAACATCGTGTCCCTTTTCTCTTGTTACCATCTGCCTAGGCGCACGGTTTGGGACCCCCTACCGAGATCCGCGGTTTGACACGACATTGGTGCTTTCAATGAGAGTTCCTGCGTATGCGTCATCATTAGGCCCGATGGTTCCTCCGATCATCAACGGCGCTCCGGGTGAGACTTTTCTCCCGGACGGATCTTCGTGATCGGCGGCTTTGCTGCTGCGGGCAATTAAGCAGCCATCTGGAGCAGATTAAGCTTCGCCCTGCCACCAGGTCAGATTTGGAAGTTTGAACTACGGCGGGCGTCCACGGAGACTTGATCTTGACGGGTTCAAGCCACAGCCAAGCGCGCCGCCTTGCATCACGAGGGCATGATCTAGCTCTGCCGCTGAGCAGTATCTGGAGGCCACACCGGTGTCGCTCCGACCTTTAGCTTCGGGCCGACCACCGATCGAGGGCGGTTGGCTGGACACCGCCTCGGGGCTGCGATCTCTCGGCGATTGAGCCGTACACCTACCGTCGCCCTTGGCTTCGCGACTCAAGGTGCGGACTCCTCTCCGGACTCCAAGCCTTCTGCGCCCGCCAATCGAACCCGATTGGCGCGATCATAAATTCCCGTCCGGACATCTTTCGGCACTTTCGCCCTTTGGCGACATCCTGAATCACTAAAGTCTCTCTCTTTATCGGAGAGCCTGGCGGATTATGGTCGGGAAGGCGGGGATGCAGACGGACGAAGAAATTCAAAGCCCACCACCACCCGCCGTAGCCACTGCCGATGATTTAACCGACATGCTCGACTTGACTCGAAGACATCGGCGGTATGGGCGGCGATGCAGGAGGCGACCAAGAACCAGCGCCCACGAGGGCCTGGAAAACCACCTCGTCATCGACATATACATGGTGGACATCCCAAAAGATGGGAATGGCGATGGAACAGCGGAGGATGACCCCTCAAGAAACAGCCTAAGCGCCCGGCGTCGTGGCGCCGCTCTAAATCCGCCACAGCAAAAGCGGTGATTCCGGCACGAGACAATAACACCCAGGGCGGTGCGAAGACAACCACCTCCGGCAGGATTCAGCGGGGAGGATGGAAGCCAGCCCTCATGAGAGGCGGCGAAAAAGAGGTGAGGGCGATAATTACATGCCTCCCTCGAAGATGAGGCAAGCCTCGGCGGCAGCCAATTCGTTGTGCCGAGGATCCCGTCGAACAAGAGCATTTCAAACACAGGCTCATGGCCACGGCAAGCAGCCTCAAGAAAAAGCAACAACGACTTAGAGCTGACCAAGATTTGCTAGGCGACGGATGGTGAAGTCCTTGCGGCGAAGAGTATGAACTTCGGCGCCCTCAAAACTACCCAAGGCGCGGCTGCTACCCGATTAGAGGAGAAGCAGCAAACCTACATCACCGATGCATGACATGGCTGACCGACCACCTCGTGGCGCGACGAGAGGCCTCTCGGTCCTCAACTCAAAGCCGCACCCAGCGCCGCTCAAAAAATACCAAGGTGCGGGAAAGCGCGCGGACACGCAAGATATATTGGGCGACAAGGCAAAGGCAAACAAGATCGATCTACGGATCGCGTGGGCGCCCAGCGACGCGTGGCGATAACCGTCACGCCGGATATGCAACTCGGCGGGCGAACACAATGGACAAAGCTCATTCGAGCTGCGTCGTGATATATTAATCTGAGGCGCCGCACACCACTATGCTTCACGGATGAAGTGATGGATCATCAAATCCCTAGGGTTTCAAACCCGTAAACATTGAATCATACGATGGCACAACAGATCCTGCGGTTTGGATCGAGGACTATCTCCTTCACATCCACATGGCCCGCGGTGATGATCTACGCCATCAAATACCTCCCTCAAGCTTAAAGGACCAGCCCGACATTGGCTTAACAGCTTGCCCTTGAAGTCAATTGGTTGTTGTGAAGACACGGAAGCCGCATTCCTCGACAATTTCCGGGGCACATATGTGCGACCACGAGGCGCCGATGACCTAAGCCACATAATTCAGCAGCGGAGAATCGGCGGACAATTACAGACACGGTTCCTAACCAAGAAAAATCAAATCGTCGATTGTCCGGATCACGAGGCCCTTGCGGCCTTCAAACACAACATCATGACGAGTGGCTTGCGGCACCTAGGACAGGAAAAGCGAAATCCATGGCAGCCCTCACAACACTCATGACCGCTTTTGCGCGAGAGAGGACAGCTGGCTAGCTCGTAGCAACAACATGACCAAGAGCCACAGTAATTCGGATACCAAGTACAGCAATGGCAGGTCGCGTCTGTAAGCACAAAGCGCGGATTAGCAGCGATAATCTTGAGATAAAGCGATCAATGCGGATTCAGATGCTCTAAACCGGACAGCGGAAAAAGCCATTTAAAAGAAACACTCCGGGCCGCCCAATTTGGACGAATACTCGATCGCTCGTGCGGATACGGCACCCCAAAAAACCAGCCAATCACACCAACAGGGATTGTTGGGTGTTCAAGCGAGCGAGCAAGTTAAATGCGAAAACAATGACAAGGGGCTGCATAGCGATGGCGAGGAGGAGGCCGGCCGCCGAACAATAGAGACGAAGGGCTTCCCCGCAAGTGCAGACGGTGAACATGATATCGCAACCCACATACCCAAAGGGAGGCGAGCGTGCACTAAGGGCGTATATGAGATGGAGCGATCGCCCCAAAGTTCAACCCATGGTCTTCTGCCCGATCACTTTTGATCGAAGAGACCACCCACTAGCATCCGCCATGGCGGATTCGCGCGATAGTTCTAGACCCAATCATTGTGGTTCATCTCACTAGAATCCTAATGAATGGCGGCGGCTTTGAACACTGCTTTATCGGGACACGGTCATAAAATGGGCATAGACCCATCAAGGATTAAACCCACGAAGATGACCTTTAAAGGCGTCATACCAGGTGTAGAGGCCAAGCTATGCGAGCTCAGTTACACTTGAAGTGGTCTTGGATCCCGGATAACTTTGAAGCAAGGAGTTAATCTTGACATAGTCCCGTTCATGGCGGCTATCACGCCTTTGCTTTCGGACGAACCGCATTCGCGAGTTCAATGCGGTGCCGCACTCGCATATCTCAAGCTCAAGATGCCAGGTCCTCGAGTCATTACGGTCAATGGAAACACGAGCGCTCTCTCCGGACGGAGGATCTGGCTGACCCTCATGGCGGAAGTACAAAGCAGCCTCTAAGGCAATTCTCGAGTCCGGCTATTAAGCGCCGGACACCGTCAAGCGCGCCGGAGTAACCTACAACAAGACCGCCTAGCACGTTCCGAAACACGCATAGCAATGTGGCCCAAAGCCCCAGCCCTCGCGAAGTGCGAAACCATTACTACTGCGTACATAATTTCTGTGGAAATACCATGGGCATAGGGAAGGGAGCACGACCACGGCATGCCAGAATGCGGCTCAACCGCACGGGGGCTCCGATTGTGTCATTCTTTTCTTTCCTTCTTTTTTACTTCGGGACTCCGTTCCCACGAAGCCTGTCCGTGATAGAATCGCCGAACACGATGCAACAGCCGGGAAGCGACTTCGTCGAGTGTCGGTGGTCTCTATTCTGAAGCGGTATACCTGTTTACACACCATCCGCAGCTTACCTGGAGAGGACATGTTAAAAGTCCGTCCCTTGCTTATCGCATTATTTGTATCGTTCTGCTCTTCTGCACCTTTTGAATAAACAATACATAACTACGCCTATTATTGAATTCCCTTATATATATATATATATATATGTTCATTCATGACATTGTGCAACCGTACACTTTAGTGCAGACAATACACCGAGGGCTTAAGTACCCCACAACATGGTGTGATAAGTCGAACACTTTCACAAGTCGGTACCCGAACTTATAGCATTATATGCATCGGCTCGAATCATGTCTTGGGTCAATAGTTGGGTTTGCCCGACTCCCATGTTTTAATACCTTACGTTCCGTTATATCGGCTAAGGTAGCGCTGGGAGAACCACTGCGATTGTGCCGGTTGAGCTGGGTTAAGCACCTCGATGGAAAGCTAAAACTGACCCGTCATGATAGAGGCGTGAGCGATCATTGTTCGAGAGGTTTTCGAGTCCCTAAATACTTATGCCGCTTAGGTGAGGAGTCGGCATTATGCAGCCTAAGCGTGGATGGCGCCCGAACTTCGGTCTTCGAATACTAGGGGCTTCGCGAAATTTAAAATTATAGAATTCTATGGCTAAGTGAGTGTCGGTGTCAAAACCGGCGGATCTCGGGTAGGGGTCCCGAGCGTGCGTCGAGGCGGATGGTAACGGGAGACAAGGGACACGATGTTTACCGAGTTGGGCCCTCTTGATGGAGGTAAAACCCTACGTCCTGCTGATTGATATTGATATTGTGGATGTTTACAAGAGTGGATCTACCACGAGATCAAGGAGGCTAAACCCTAGAAGCTAGCCTATGGTATGATTATAAGGGTTGTTGTGATTGTAGTCCCTACGGACTAAAGCCATCCGGTTTATATAGACAGGAGAGGGCTAGGGTTACATAGAGTCGGTTACAATGGTAGGAGATCTACATATCCATATCGCCAAGCTTGCCTTCCACGCCAAGGAAAGTCCCATCCGGACACGGGGTGAAGTCTTCAATCTTGTATCTTCATAGTCTTGGAGTCCGGTCGATGATGATAGTCCGGCAGATGATAGTTCGGCTGATGATGGTAGTCCGGCTATCCGGACACCCCCTAATCCAGGACTCCCTCAGAGAGTGTTCAAGCATTATAGTCCGGTTGCCTTGCGTTGAGCGCCTCCCTCGAAGGACCCAAGAATGGGAACAAGAGCGCTCAAGTTTATCGAACACCCGGCACTTTCGTGGCATGAAATTTGAAGCCGACGACTCGCCATCTCTCAAATTTAATACGGCCGCCTGAGAAGGTAATATTTTAAATTCAAAAGTGTTGCTTAGCGCATATGAAACAAGTTTTCATCGTACAGGATAACAAATGCGAGTCTATTCAAATATTATATCTTTGGAACATTCATCCGCTATAAGGCGGGCACCCTTCAGGATGCCCTCATAATACATTTCAGGCTTGCGATGCTCCTTGCGTGGTGGTGGTCCGTCCGTCACAAGCTTCTCAACGTCCATCTTGCCCCAGTGCACCTTAGCAAGGGCAAGGGCCCTACGGGCACCTTTGATGCAGACGGAGCGCTTGATGACTTCAACCCATGGACAGGCTGTCGGATTTCAGGTTCCGGCAGACCCTCTAGGTTCGAACACTAGGGTGCGCGCGGATATTTCACCCTCTACCTTCCTGCACCAAGCCGCCTCGCTAAGATCTAAGCTATGAAAGGAACAACACAAGAGACACAAGGTTTATACTAGTTCGGGCCACCATTGTGGTGTAATACCCTACTCTAGTTTGTGGTGTGGTGGATTGCCTCTTGGGCTGATGATGATGAACAATACAAGGAAGAACTTCCTCGCGAGGGTCTGTTCTTAGCTGGAGTGATGAACTGCTAGGGGGAGTTCAGTCGCTCTCTCTCGGCTGATCCCAGATGCTGGATCCTCTCTCTCGATTTCTCGATGCCTCTACCTTGTTGGTGGCTAGTCCTATTTATAGGCAAAGGCCCTGGGCCTCTTCCCAAATATTGGCGGGAAGGCGCCAACAATTGGCCATTTTGAAGAAATATCTAGTACACTTATCTGACTAAAGTTGGTCCTCGCTTTGTCAAAGGCTCTGGTGAGTGGCCTTGGCTTGGGCTCCTAATGACTTCCTTCCTGCCGTTCGCGGCGGTCTTGGTCTTGTTGCACGAAAGCGGATGCCTTTGCTTGATACTCTTGCTGCGCTTGCTCCTTTGCACCAAAGAGGAAAGGAGGACACTCAGCGGGCTGGCGCCCTTTGGCGCCCTTAGTCGTCATGGCTTGCGTCATGGGCACCTCGTGAGTACCACTGCTTGATCTCTCCGCCTCCTCGCGAGCCAACTTTGGCGAGGCCGTGCACGAGAAGCTCCTGTCATCCGCCCAGCAATCTCAGCCCCTCGCGAGGTCTTGAGCTTGTCTTGATGAAGATGGGCCTTGATGGGCCACCCCTTGAGCCACGCCGCGGGCTGCGGCGAGCAAGTTTGGGGACCCCTTTCCCGAACGCCGACAGTGGCCCAGGCCCAAAACGCAGCGGTCTTGGCTGGCGAGAGCGAAGGGCAAGTCTGCGGCGCAGCGAGCCCCTAACAGCCTGCGGCCTTAGGCGCCAGCGTGGCGGTTGATTGGGCGTGGGCGTCTTAGCAGCTGCGTGAATCGTCAAAAATGGGCGTCTGTCTAGGCTTTGCTTCCTCCGGTCATTGCTCGAGATCCCTTTCTTGCGCCTTCCCTTCCTGCCTTTGAAATCTCGGATCTACTTGACCGCGTGCCCTAGCAAGACATGGTGCCTCGCCGGACCCGGCGGAGCTTGGTACTCAGCCGCCTTGGACTCGCGAATGTGTCGGGAGGAGGGCCTCGCCGAGTGCGCCGGATGGTGGCGGCGCGAGGCATCGGCAGGCGAGAGGTGTTCAAGGCTGGCTCCGCCCTTTTCGAGGCCAAGGAAGCACCTTCTGTCCGCTCTTCGTGGCGCCATTGCTACAGTGTGGTGCCTTCCTTCTCGAGTTCTTCTTCTCATCCTCCGCCACTACAAACTGCAAGCTCTTCACCTCCACCCCAACTCTGTTCTTCTTACAGCGATCTTCGCCTATTATTGTGAGGCTCACGTCGGGGTGCAGCCCTCGGTGGCCTTCTTGTGCCACTACTTCTCCTCCGGACCTCTCGTGGTCCCGTCTCCATGTCTTGTGAGCTTTGTCACGTATAGCAGCTCCAGCGCCATCTCGAAGCCGGGAAGAGGATTGAGGGCTTGAGGAGCAAGTGGGTCATGGTAGATCTTGGGCGCATCCACCCTCTGCTGATTCGCCTGAGCAGCCCGCCCATCGGCGCTTGGTCTCGCGTGGAACTTCGTGGATTCCAGCGTGAAGCGGTCTTTGGAGAAGATGGGCCAGCGGATCTGCGGCGAGCAACATGGCGGCGAAAGCTGGCTGGTGCGTCGCTCGAGGAGTTCTGGAGCATCGGTGGCCCGCTTGACGATGCTCGCTTCGGCTGTGGAGGCCCTTGAGCCCGCAGATCTTGGTCGGCGAAGATCGCTGCGGTCCTCAAATCTTTGGTCGGGGAGGCGTGGCGGCTGGGCGCTCTGTGCCCTTGTTCTTTTCGAGGCGATTGGGAGCAGGCGGTGGAAGCCATGCCGCCTTTAATGGGGGCGGGCCCGTGCCCGCGGAGGTTCTCGAGACCCGGCGGCCCGGGCGGCGGTGAGCGTGTCCTCCGGCGACTCGGTGAAGGAGGAAGAAGAGGAGGCGGGAAGCGGGGCGACTCCGAAGTGTCGGCGAGTCGAGTGCCCCTCCTCGGCGCAGGTCGGCGCTCTCCGCCTCTTGCGGCGATGGCGGCGAGGATGGTGGCGGGCGGCGAGCTTGCCCCGATCCCGAAAAAGGATAGGGCTGGGCTGGTCCCTGCAGTCTGCCCGGCTCGGGCGATCCGCGAGATGTGCCTCCTGCTCCGGGCCTCTTGAGGCTGATCCTGCAGCCGGCTCTCGGGCTTCAAGTATGGCGGAGGTTTCTCGAGCTTCATGGCGATGACGATAAGTGCTTGATTCTTCTTTTATTCCTTGCTTTTCACTGAGGCTTGATATCTGTATCCCTTGGCTGGTGGCGCTGCTGGCGAAAAGCTGAGCAGACTCTTGAGGCTCCGTGCAGGGGCAGCGCCTCTGCCCTTGAAGGAAGGCGGCGGACAAGACACGGGCCTCTCCTGCCGGTCATCCTCGCGAGGCTGGTGGAGCTGGTGGGCGAGCTCAGCCCCATGGCCCAAGCGACTCTGAGGTGTCCTTGCACGATGCCACCGCCCACGGTGTTGGGGCGCGGCAGAGTTCCGCCTCGAGATCTTGTGGTTATCTTGCCGTCCTCTCCTCCTACTCCACCAACTGTTGTCTCTCCAACTCCTCCTTTGTCTGGATCGTCTTTGCTGCTGAATTGGACGGTTGCGGCAAGATCTTACAGGCGCCGACCCTCGCTTTGGTGGCGGGCGCTTGGAGCTAGCCTCTGGTGGATTCGCTCTGGCCTTCGATTCGGCGCTGGTTCGAACCTCGGCGGCTGCTGACGAGGAGAAGCAGGCCGATCCTTAGGCGAGGCTGCTTTCATAACACCGCCTTGGGGAGGTAGCCGATGTCGAGGTCGCTGCAAAGTATTTGGAGAAAGCGAGCTGCGGGACCTGCTGAGAACCCAGCTGCCAAGGAGGCCGCATTATCGCCAAGAAGGAGGAAGACATGAAGGCTCGCGATCACGGCCGTCAAGGACCGGGACGTAAGCAACAAGCGTCGTGACCGCTGGGTCTTGCTGAAGCAGGAGTTGGAGGCGAAGGAGGTTGAGCTGGATGGCAAAGCGCGGGTTCTTGCCAGGACGCGAGCCTTCCGCGGAGATGGAGGTGAAGGCTCGCACCTTCTTGAGGGCAGCTTTCTGACAGCGACACAGAAAGCCCGCTGGCGGTGCGAGGGCGGCCCGCCAAGCTGCTTCCCTTCGATCCGCGCTCTTGAAGATGTCACCCTTGGCCTTGGCCCTCGGCTAAGGCGGCGCGTGTCTGTCTTCTGCAGCGGCGGCGGTCCTTACCCGTCTACCTTGGCGATCCCAACGTCAACCTCGACAGCCTGCTTTGGAGCCAGCGGCGGCAAGCTTGCCGTTGCCGCTTCTTGAGTCGTGAAAGGTCGGCGGAGGCTCTGGCGTCGAAGTTCGGGCCTTGACACCAAGCGAAGCGGCGCTGCGGTCGATGGCTTCCGGGCGAACCTGCTCGGTGTGGCTCCGTCATCGACAAGTGACTCTGTTGTGGCTCATGTTACGCCTCCACGCAGCATGTATCATGCCTCGGGGCGTTTAAACTTGCGTTTGGTGTTGTGATATGATTCACGGACTGTAATATTTGCTTTTGAATTCCTTGAGATTTGCGCTTTTCCTTCCTACTTGCTTCGATCTCTGCTGGCGAGCCGACCCAGCCTTGCTCTCTCGGCCGTCGTTAGCCCGGTGAAACCAGGGCGGGACCAAGGAGTGAGGGCTACGTGACAAGTTAGGCTCTGAGTCGCGATGCTTGGAGTCCCCTTAGGCGCCTGAACAGCAAGTAGGGAGGTGAGATGTGTGAAATGAATCTACCATTCTCGTCTGCGAGCCCGGCCCGCGCATACCTCAAATGCCGTTAGCCTTTGAAACTAAGGGTGAGGGGCTACGTGACCAGTTAGGCTCTGATCGCGATGCTCGAGTCCCCTTAGCAGCTCAAGCGGCCTTCGTACCTTGGCTCCTTTCGGGGAGGCGTCGGCGAACCAGGCCGAGGGCTGGTGGGTGGCATCGTCTGGCGTGACCAGGCGTAGCCCGTGCCCAGCCCTCGCGGCACTCAGGGGAGGCATTGCGATGGTCGGACACCTTGAGCTCTGGGCTCCACGAGGTTGATCGGCGGGGGCCACCCTCAGTGTTTATCACCGGCGCGAGCATGGCGCTTCCGTGTGTGTCTGGGCATAGTCGCTCCTCGGCGGTGTCGTCGGCCAGCGCAGACATGGTGCTTCCAGTGCGTGGGAGGGCTCCCCTCGGGAGGAGCCCGGGCGTGTCAGCCCTGCCACGACACGTGGCTAGCACGGTAGGGCTGACGAGGTGTGTCTGGGCACCCATGAGCCAACCACGGGACTCACGGGGCCCTACCTCAAAGCGGGTTCTTTGGCTGAGCCTTAACTTGTGATGTGTTTGCAGATTTTGTTAGATCTGGCGCTCTCGTCCTCGGGTCCGGCTCTCGGCGGGTCTCGGCCGTCGCTGGTATGCCAGGTTGCGATGCCGTGGACAAGGCCAGGTGAAATTTGGAGGGCGATAGGAGCCATGGTCGCGATGCTCATGTACCCCCCTTTAGCGTGCTGGCGGCCGACATGAAGGAAGAAGGATGCGTGGACGGGCATCAAATAACAATCATGATGGGTCGAGCATGACCTGAAATAAGCGCAAGAGGGTACATGCATTGAGTGCAGCCCGGCGACACAGGGATGATGCAGCCGAGGGCACCCCAACAAAGGAAGCTAAGAACATGAAGTAAAGGGATACCGCCGCGAGGGCGGACCCACGCAGCACAGGAATGATGCAGCCACAGAGGCGCTCGGTGGAAATGAAACTTGAAGGATGTCACTGATAATGTTGAGGGCGAAGGATGTTGAAGTAGCGGGCGTCGTGGCTGCGGAAGCCGATCATCCACGAGCCCCGGGCCGGGGAGCCTCGGGAGGCTCTGGAGGCGCTGGTGGCTCCTCGTGGACCATCTCCATCTCCGCCGGGACTGCGGGCCTGGCCTCTTGAGCCTCGGGATGCTCCTCATGAGGCGCTGAGTGCGTCGCGGCTGCGTTGGCGAGCCGTGGGGCATCTGACGTGGCTGTGGGGTGGGCCTTGGCGCCCAGCGTGAGGCAGGCGCTCTGAGGCGGTTGGTTGAGCCTGGTATGTCGTGCAGGCGCAGCCCACCATCCTCGCTGGATGGGGAGCTACAGGCGGAGTGGCGGCGGCTGCCACTCATGACTCTTGACTCCTGCAACTCCTGCGTGATCGGTGATGAACTCCTGAGGTTTGGCCCTCCTTGCCTTGCTCCTTCACGAGGAAGCGTGCTTTGAAGCACGCCTCCAAGTGGTGCCCAGCGCCTCCCTCGTGACCTTGGCGAGGTCGGTGGCCCTCAAGGAGAGCCCCGAGCCTTGCTTGAGGAGGCGCCAGGCGCGCCTTCCTATCTGACAGAAGGCGGTGCCCGGGGCAGCGCGGATCTGAGGCTTGCCTCCTTAGGGGTCGGGCTGGCGATGTCTTCTTCTTCTTGGGAGGCGATCTCGGGGGCCTCGCGCTCCTGCGATCTGGGTCTTCAAGTGATGCGGCTTGAAAGGCTCGCTCGGGGAGCACTGCTGCGTCTCTCTCTTCACAATGCACCGTGATGACTCTGCGCTTCACGGCATCTTGAGGATGTTGTGGCGTGATGAGTCCGGCCATGAACTTCAGCGAGCTGGGTACCGAGGATGGCATTGTATGGCGGCGAATGTGGGCGACATCGAAGTCGATGAGCTCGGTCTTGCGGTAGTTGTCGCGCCCGAAGGTGACGAGGCGGACCATGCAATCGGAACCGTGGAGCCATCGGTGACACGGAGAAAACTTGGTTGGCTGAAGCTGATTGTAAGGCACTTGGAGATTGTTGAATGTCTCTGGACGGGACATTGAGCCTGCTCCAACATCGATGAGGGTCTGGTGACTTGCGTTGTTGATGATTGGGGAACAAAGCATCGGGAGGACTCGGCTATGGCGCACACTTGAGCTGATCCGCTGAGCTGAGCGTGGCGCATCTTGACCACTGAGAGGCGCGTGGCTTGAGCTTAGGGAGGACTGCATTCACTTCACGAGCAAACTGCTTGAAGATCGTTGAGAGGCTGGGGCTTGAGCTCCGCCCGGGATGCAGCGATCGCGCATGGCTCTGAAGCCCCAGCCCCTCGTCGATGATGGTCCTCGTTTCTCCTTGGCTGCGGCGGCAGAGGAGGGAGGCCTGCGTTTCCTTGAGGGCGATCCTCGCGAGGCTGATCCCTCCAGTCTCCCTCAAGAGGCTGCTCCTGCCAGCGATCCTCGCGAGGTCGGTCGCGCCACCCTTGGTGAGGGCCACGGTCTTCCCAGCGTCCTGCGTTTCTTCCTCCTCCTCGGCCGTAGCCTCGATCATTGCGGTCGAGGCGTCGGCCGATCCTCCCTTCTCGCATGGCCCGGAGCTCTTGACATTCATTGGTGTTGTGGGTGTGGAGGTCGTGGTACACACAGTACCGGCTGCCCTTGGAAGACTCGGGCTGATCTGCCCGCTTGGTGTGCAGTTACTGCTGCGAGCACGGCAGCCCCTGCGCTTCATGTCCTTGGCCTTGGATTTCTTCTCTTACGTATGCGGCTGGCAGCTCGAGGAGGAAAGGCACCCTTCCTCAGCCTGGCGCGCTTGGTTGCCAAGTTGAACAACTCCGAGTGCACATATCTTCATGCATTGCCAGCTCCTCCTTCATCTTGGCGTCTACTTTGCCGTCGGAGAAAGGCGGAGATGATGTCCTCCTCGATCACCTTAGGAATCTTGAGCGTGCGTTGTTGAAGCGCTAGATGTATACGCGAGGTCTCCCCTGCTGCTTTGCTTGATCTGGCGCATGTCGCTCCTGGCGGGAGGCGATCGCGAAACCTTGGAAGTTGGCGATGAAGCGAGTGCGCCTTCGTCGAGAGGAGATCGTGCGAGAGCGAGTTCGAGGAGCAGTGCGGGCTCCGTCCTTGAGTGCCATGAAACCAGTTCGCCATGACCTTCGTCCCGTTAAGCGGCCGATGCCCAGCTCATAGAGCTGGAGGAACTCCGCGGTCGGCCGTGTCGTCGTGGCGAGGAGCAGGTCTGGCTTGAACTTGCGAGACCCTGTGACGCCCGCGCCTTCGGCGGTGAAAGCAGCGGCCTTCTTTGTGCCACGGGAGGCCTTTGGTGACGAAGAGCCTGGTCTTGCGGGTCCCTATCGCTGCAGGCTGGGAGCAGCAGAGTCTTAGCGTCTTTGGAGCAGGAGTGTGGTCGAGGCGAGGCAGTGCGAGGAGCACTCGGGCAGCTTCTTGAGGCGAGGACTTCTTGGCAGCTCTGCTCTTGCTTTGCTTGTTGGCGCCCGGACGGGCAGGTTCCGCCCGAGGCCCGCCTTAGAACAAGCGCCTTCTTGAGGCGGTGGCGCCCACAGGCTTCATCGCCCGCGTGGGGCGAGTGCGGTCTGGCGAAGGGCGGGGAGAGCCCAATGCGGCGCGGACGAGCTTCGGCGGCAGGTCGAGCCACTCTTCGTGAGGCGTCGTCGGCAGAGCGATGCGCGAGGAGCTCGTTTGCCGCAATGGCGCAGCTCGAGCCTCCATGGTAGCGGGCCTTGCGGGGAAAAACAGCGAAGGCGGCGAAGGTAAGCGATGCGGCCGTCTCGCCTCACAGACGGAGTCTTTGGGATGATGCTTGCTGCTCGTTCCCGTCGGGCGGTGGCGGCGTTAATGGCGGCGGCGAGAAGCAGCGGGGGCGGCGGCCCGACAGGGGCCTTCTAAGCGTCTGCGGGAAGCGAGCGGCTCGGCCTTCGGCGGGCCCGGCAGTGTCGACATGGATCGCGGTGGTCGGCGAAGAACAATGCGGCGAAGACAAGTTCTGGCGCACCCATACTGGCGCGCAAATGTCGGTTGGGTTACAGCAGACCCTCTAGAGTTGAACAACTTTGAGGTGCGCGCGAAGATTTCACCCTCTACCTTCCTGCACCTCGCCGCCTCGCTAAGATCTAAGCTATGAAAGGAACAACACAAGAGACACATGGTTTATACTAGTTCGGGCCACCATTGTTGTGTAATACCCTACTCTAGTTTGTGGTGTGGTGGATTGCCTCTTGGGCTGGCGATGATGAACAATACAAGGAAGAACTGCCTCGCGAGATA
Source organism: Aegilops longissima (assembly GCA_021605205.1). Classification (NCBI taxonomy): domain Eukaryota; kingdom Viridiplantae; phylum Streptophyta; class Magnoliopsida; order Poales; family Poaceae; genus Aegilops; species Aegilops longissima. Next base: position 139,144,313 of record CM038679.1, read on the forward strand.
CATTCTTGGCTGGAGTGATGAAGCTGCTAGGGGAGTTGATCGCTCTCTCTCTCTTGATCCCGATCTTGGATCCTCTCTCTCGATTTCTCGATGCCTCTACCTTGCGGGTGGCTAGTCCTATTTATAGGCAAAGGCCACAGGCCTCTTCCCAAATATTGGCGGGAAGGCGCCAACAATTAGCCATTTGAAGGGAACATCTAGTACACTTATCTGACTAAAGTTGGTCCTCGCTTTGTCAAAGGCTCTGGTGGTGGCCGGCTTGGGCTCCTGATGACTTCCTTCCTGCCGTTCACGACGGTCTTGTTCTTGTTGCACGAAGCGGATGCCTTTGCTTGATACTCTTACTGCGCTTGCTCCTTTGCACCAAAGAGGAAAGGAGGACCTTGGCCGGGCTGGCGCCCTTTGGCGCCCTTAGTCGTCATGGCTTGCATCATGGGCACCTCGTGAGGTACCCGCCTTGATCTCTCCACCTCCTCGCGAGCCAACTTTGTGAGGCCGTGCTGAGAAGCTCCTGTCGTCCGCCCAGCATCTGGCCCCTCGCGAGGTCTTGAGCTTGTCTTGATGAAGATGGGCCTTGATGGGCCACCCCTTGAGCCACGCCGCGGGCGCATGCGAGCAAGTCAGGGACCCCTATTCCCGAAGCAGCCGACACAGGCGTCCACCGGCCGCCTCACCAGCCCAAGTAGCTCCGGGCATGGCTTCCTTAGGCCACAGCCGAACTATGAGGCCCTTCATGGCCTGTTAGGTCACCTTATGGAGCTCGACCAGCTGCTTCAACTGGTAAACTTAAGGGCATCGGTGTCCGGCCTCGGCATCTTGAGACAGAACACCTTCTCCGTCGAGCTTCCCTCCTCATTTCGGTAGTATCTGGCAGCATCGGACACTTCTGAGGCAGATCTGCGAATGCTCTGGAGAGCTCGGTTCGGGTAAGTAACAGGTAATTCACTTTCACATGCTTGCTTTGCATATAGAATGCCTTACCGCGCTATCTTCTTCATCGCCTCAATTTCTGGAGGGCTTTTGGGCTTGACCTTAGCGGCTTTAGGCGCTCTCAAGGGCAGTGAGCTCGGACTCTCGAGTCTTTGAGTCACGCTCCAAACTCTCGTGTTTTTCCACGAGCACAGGAGCTCTTGCCGCACCTCCGCCACCGCGCCTCCTGTTTCTCTCGCTCGGTGCGCTCATGGCCGCATTGCTTCGGCCTTGGACACGCTTCCTTGAGTCGCCACCTCGTTAAGTGGCCCTGCGGTATTCACGTTATTCTGTCATCTTTGCAACCACATCTTTTAAATCCTCCCATAAGGTATTACTTACCTTCCTTGTCCTCGAGCAGCTTTTTGGCAAGTCCGAGCTCATTCTCGGACTGCTCGAGACTTCTGCTTTAATGCATGAACCTCCATGATCGGTCTGGCGAGGTCAACAACGCGCTGCATTCCCATATTGACATACTTATGTTAGACTCTCGTATATCTTTTTAGATCCTCGGTTCAACTATTTCTTTCCGAACACCAAAGCGAGCATCGGTGCTCACGACTATCTTGCGGTAATACTTTTACATATCTTAAATACATACCTCAAAGCCTGTTAGAAGGCTGGCACGAGCTTCGATCAGCCCGCTCTTGGCGGTGAACCTACGGATCACCACACTCATAGCGATGCGGTGCTCCTCGTCGATGGAAGCGCTGTTAAGCGCCTCCATCAAATCATCCGTGCCTCGGTTGGGCGGAGAGTCACCACGTCATGATCTTGCCCTTCTTATGAAGAATTGCTTTGTCGGACTCTAGAACCATGAAGGTTCGATGCAGTCCGGCCGAGGCTGGACTTGAAGCCCTTGGGTTTTATCCCTTTGCGCCCGAGTCACGGAGGTGCGCCTTGCGGTGCCCCCATGGCCACCTCCTCTGGCTGGGCCCCTTTGGGACTCCACCCGGCATCATCCATGGCGGGGAGGAGGCAGGCGGTCGGAAGTGAGGTGCTATTCACCTCCGGCGAATCGAGGATCCCCTCGACGAATCGACGAGCCCGTCCTTGGGCGGGCTGCATGGTTATACTCAGCATTAGAAGATGATGTGCGACAAATGGAATGCCATGAGTTATTCTGGTGTCCGGACACTTACGATTTCGCCAGGGGCTTGGTCCTCGATGGCCACTCCTCTCCGCCGTCGTCGGCGTTGGCGGTGTAGTCCGGAGGAGGTCCTTCCTTCTTGGACCCTCCGGCCTCCCGGTTAGGCGGCCTTCCTTTTCTTCTCTCCCGGGAGAGAGGCCTCTTCCTTCTCCTCGTCTTGGCGGGAGAAGTCCGCCTCGAAGTCATCGGACGATAAGTCCGACAACACTGGCGCGGGAACTCCTCCGAGTTCCGTGGCCTTCTTCTTGGCCTTCTTCTCGGCACCACGTAGGTGCGGAACCAGCAACTTCCGTCAGCGGGCGTCCGCTGGAGTCTTCGGCAAGGGCGGACGGTTAACTGTGCGGGCGTCTTGACCAGTCTGTCAAAGGTGAGGAGTTTCAGATCCGCATAGAGTCAAACTATGAAAAAAGAGTCTCGTAAAGGGAAGAAGAGCTTACCTCGCTGGCTTGATCTGCGAGCTGAATCCGTGATCTTGATGGCGGATCGGGGGAGCCTCGGCGCCCTTGAACAGCACCTTCGAGCGTCTTCGTGCGTAGTGTCGAAGAGCGGCTCAAATTGATGTTGTGCGGATCAAACTCCCACAAGTTGAAGGCCCGTTCTTTGGCATGGGAGGACCCGGCGGATGAGCATAACCTGGACTACGTTGACAAGCTTGAGTTTCTTATCCGTCAGGTTTGGACCTTGAGTTTGGAGTCGGTCGGCTCTTCGAATTACCCCGTCGGACCCGTCTCTTTCCATGAGGTGAGCCGTGTAGGGAAGCGGATCAGAATTGGGGGCGCCGCCCATTGAGAGCAGCGGCTCGGTGATGTACAACCATCCGATTACCACCTTTATGGTCTCCACGAAGGAGCCCTCGAGCCATAGGATGTTGGCCATCTTGCCCACCATGGCACCTCCGCACTCCACTTGGCGGCCGCCCACTACCTTGACTTGACATTGAAGGTCTTGACCATAAGCGAAGTGGGGCTGGATCTGGAAGGAAGGCCTCGCACCTGACGATGAGCGCCGAGATGTTGAGGATGAAATTGAGGGCGGATCGTGGAAATCTAGGCCGTAGTAGAACATGAGCCCCGGACAAATGGGTGAAGTGGAAACCCTAGTCCAGCGGAGGAAGTGGGGAGAACACCACCCTCTCATGGGGCACAGGGGTGGGGATGAGCTGCCTTGTTGGGGAGCCGATCTGCGATGTCGTCGGACAAGTATCCGGCCTTCCGCAGCTTTTGATGTGCCCCTCCGTGGCGGAGGAGGCCATCCTGCCTCCGCTCGGGACATAGTTGGAGAAGGTTGAGGTGGGATGTGTGGACTTGGTATTGGAGCTCGAGTCTTGTGAAATGGATAAGCAAAGGAGGAAGAAGGCGTGTGTGAAAAGTGGATCCTTATCCTTATATGGACGGACAAAGCTATCGTCCTCACCGGCTGGTAAAACTAAGCTTATCTCGGTAGCCGTAATCAATGGCGCGGTTGGGTTACTGCGCTTTGTATTGATGAGAATCCGGAATAAGGGACCACGACCTCTGCTTTGACAAGACGTGCCAAGGAAACCGCCTCGCTAAACGCGCTGAGGTTGATCTGGGATGCACAATTTGTTAGCTCGAAACAAGAATCCATCATGCAAGTGAAACTTTTCCCAACCTTTCCCCTCACTACACTTTGAGTGTGGTTCAGCAAAATATGGGTCATTGGCATACAATTCTTTGATGCTTTGCAGCCCAAGAACTTTAGTATCAAGTTGTGAGAGTAAAATATGGCGTCTAGACAAAGCATCGGCAACAACATTATCTTTTCCTTTCTTGTACTTGACAATATAGGGAAAAGATTCTATAGTCACTCCATTTGCATGTCTATGGTTCAGTTTTGTTGACCCTAAGGTGCTTTAAAGATTCATGGTCGAAATGTATCACAAATTCTTTAGGCCACAAATAATGTTGCCATGTTTCTAAAGATCTTACAAGTGCATATAATTCTTTGTCATAAACTGAATAATTTAGAGTTGGACCACTTAGCTTCTCACTAAAATATGCAATAGGCCTACCTTCTTGCATTAGTATGCCTCCAATACCCACACCACTTGCATCACATTCGATTTCAAAAGTCTTGCCAAAGTTGGGTAGTGCAAGCAATGGTGTAGATGTCAATTTTTCTTTCAGCTCTTGGAAGACCTTCTCTTGTGCATTTTCCCACTTGAAGGGAACATCTTTCTTGGTTAGCTCATTCATTGGGGCAGCAATGGTGCTGAAGTCCTTCACAAACCGACGGTAGAAACCAGCAAGGCCAAGAAAGCTTCGTACTTGGCTTACATTTTGTGGAGGCATCCACTCACGGATGGCCTTGACCTTCTCCTCATATACCTCCACACCTTGACCTGAAACAACAAAGCCAAGAAACACAACTTTTTCTATGCAAAATGTGCACTTCTCCTTGTTAGCATATAATTTCTCCTCTCTTAGGACAGCAAGCACACACCGAATGTGTTCAACATGTTCATCCAAAGTTTTGCTATAAATTAGGATGTCATCAAAGTAAACAACAACAAACTTGCCAATGAACATTCTAAGCACATGATTCATCAATCTCATGAAGGTACTAGGTGCATTTGTCAATCCAAATGGCATAACTAACCACTCATACAAACCAGATTTTGTTTTGAAAGCATTTTCCATTCATCACCCTCTCTCATTCTTATTTGGTGGTAGCCACTTCGCAAGTCAATTATAGAAAAGATGGTGGCACCACTAAGTTCATCAAGCATATCATCAAACCTAGGTATTGGGTGCCTATACCTCACAGTGATGTTGTTAATAGGCCTACAATCACAACACATTCGGGAAGATCCATCTTTCTTTGGTACTAAAAGAGCGGGTACAGCACAAGGAGAGACTTTCCCTTACATAACCTTTGTTTAGTAGGTGAGGAGTCTGGATTAGGGGTGTCGGATAGCGGACTCTGGACTATGAAGATACAAGATTGAAGACTTACGTCCCGTGTCAGGATGGGACTTTCCTTGGCGTGGAAGGCAAGCTTGGCAATCGGATATGTAGATCTCCTACCATTGTAACCTACTGTGTAACCCTAACCCTCTTGATGCCTATATAAACCGGAGGGTTTTAGTCCGTGGGGCGAACAACAATCATACCATAGGCTAGCTTCTAGGGTTTAGCCTCTCGATCTCGTGGTAGATCTACTCTTGTACTACCCATATCATCAATATTAATCAAGCGGGAGTAGGGTTTTACCTCCATCGAGAGGGCCGAACCTGGGTAAAACATCGTGTCCCTTGTCTCCTGTTACCATCCGCCTAGGCGCACAGTTCGGGACCCCCTACCGAGATCCGCGGTTTGACACGACAGTGGGCCTTCAACTTGTCGTTGAATCTCCTTGGTTTCCTCCGGGTTTGTGCGGTATGGTGGTCGGTTCGGCAATGGGGCTCTGGTACCGGATCAATTTGGTGCTCAATGCCTCTTTGTGGTGGCAACCACAGTGGTATCTCCTCGGGAACACATCTTCATACCCTGCAACATTTCAACAACAACACTAGGAGTGGTGGAGGTTAATTCATTAGTAGAAAGAAAATTGTCCTTGTACAAAACTACAAAGAACACGGAACTGGGTTCTCTCAACTCTCTCATGTCCCTTTTCCTAGCCATCATAACTAATCCTTGTTTTTTCCATGTCTTGGTCAATTTAAGCTGTGGGGTTTTATTTGGCTTTGGATTCTCTCGCTCACTATGTTGGTGGATGTCACTCAAGTGTTTCTCGCTCACTCTCTCTTTCCTTTTCAGATCATCCATCAATATTTCTTCGCGTGTCAAAGGGAGCAAAGATATGCGCCCTCCCTCGTATTGGAACGAGAGACGATTAGCACGGCCGCTGATTTGCACATCACGATCATACAACCAAGGTCTTCCCAACAACAATTGGCATGCTTGCATTGGCACCACGTCACATTCCACTTGATCTCGATACTTCCCAATGGAAAATGGAACGGTGACTATGTTGCTTACTCGAAGTGTACCACAATCATTGAGCCATTGCATCTTATATGGACTTGGGTGCCTTCTTTGTTTCAGTCCCAATTTCTCTACCAAATCTGAACTTGCAATGTTGTTGCAGCTGCCATTGTCAACAATAATTCTGCAAACCTTGTCCTTGATGGTGCCACGGGTGTGAAAAATATTATGTCGCTGCCCTTTCTCTTCTCTAGCTGCATTGACACTAAGCACACGACGGGAAACAAAGCAATCTCCCATGTCGGCCTGAATATCACAACCACTCTTCTCGCCCTCTTCATCCTCATGATCACACAATGCTCCATTATCTTCATGCTCACTCTCAGATTCCCATTCACCTTGTTCATTCACAAACAGAACTCTCTTGTTTCGACATTCGGAAGAAATGTGACCATGCCCTTTGCACTTCAACACTCAATATCTAAACTTGAGATGATGGTACAACCGTGGGGTTAGAAGTACTTCCGGCAGCGAAGAACACGCTTGTCAACATTCTAGGAGGCGGTGATGATGCCGATGAAACCGATGTTAGCGGGTGGTGGTAGGGTGTGAAGTATCTTTGAGGCGAGAACCACCATGAGAGGCACTTGGTTGCGACCTTTGCCATGGTGTGGTGGTGCGGCTATGAGATATCCGTCCATGACCACCCCGCTGCACCTTCCTCTCTGTGCGCTTTGCTTGCTCCAAAATATCTTGTAGAGTGTTATAGGGAAACATCTCCACAAAATCTGAAATTTCATTGTTGAGACCATGCAGAAATTGTAGCGACCAGACCGAATGGATCAAGTCTACGTGCTCGGTGTCATCCTGGATCGATAATCTTGACACCACGATTACTTGAAGGATTTATAGTAGAGTAGCAATCACACACTTATTACAGCGTTGTCCACAAGGAACTTATTACAATAATATGGCTTAAGGCCATCTAACAATAACAATGAAGGCTTGGAAGATAAGTGAGTCCATCAACTCCATCGGCATCCTTGAGTATAGAACCACGACCTAACACCTTACTAAATAAATGCGAAAATACGCAACATGAAAGTTGCAGCCAACAATTCACACATGGAATATCTTGGCAATGTAACACATAGAGAGTAATGAAGGAATAAGCCTATACTACATGCATATATGGCTGGTGGTAAGCTCTATGGTCACATTTTGCATAAAGCTAATTTTCCCTACAACAAAGGAATAATTTTATTTAACTATCATGGTGGTTGTTAAACATTGAGAATGGTTGACACATCCTCAATCCCAATTAAAAGTACTCATCAAAACCCAATAACATTATTAGAAGTAACGTGTTGAGATTCACATGATATTCAAGTACTAGATACTCAAAGCGTCCATAACCGGGGACACGGCTAATCATGATTAGTTTATACACTCTGCGAGGTTTGCGCACATTTCCACACAAGACTCAATCGCCTCCGCTTGGTCCTCGCACTACATGGTGTTTGAAAGCGGATGGCCAAGACACAGTCTTCGAAGCACTAGCACCTTACATGTGGGTAGACCGTACCAACCTACATCCCCTACATCAGCTAGCCTACCGTAGAGTTTGCACAACTTACTCAACTATGCGAGCCCATATTGGCTTGTGGCTGCACGGAAGTTTCAGTTTGAATAATCTTATGATCCCTTAGAGCACAGGTGGCGGTCAGAAGAAATCTGAGCAAGTCTGATAGAAACCAGGTGCCTCAATCCACCCAGGATGTGTGTTTATGTTGCCACCTTAGATAAACCATTAATTAACAATCTCACATCTGTCATGGATATTCACTCACCCAATCCGTCTACTAGCATAGCATGGCATAATAAGCAAGCGTAAAGTAACTCCCAAGGTTTCATAAGTAAAACAGGTAATAGGTACTACCTCAATCTACTTCCCATCCCACAATTTAAGTTGATCCTAAACATGCAAGTGTTTGAGGTTGATCTAATGCATAAAACTGGGTAGTAGAAAAGGTATGATCAAGTGTTACTTGCCTTCTTGATGATCCATGAGACCTAGAGATTGAAGTAACAAGCGGCGCACTCGGGTGATCTAGCGGACAAACAACAAGCATACAATAAGTACTCATCTAATGCACGAAATCTCGAATAAAAGATCTAACGGAGAGTTCAACTTAAGAACCACAGGTTGCAAAAGAATCGAATCAAAATAAGCAGCGAAAGTCGAAAGTCGAAGAAACGACTCGGTTTACCAATTTGAAACTAGGTCAAAATTTTACAGTAGCAAAACTTTGTTTAAGTAGGTTAGTCGAACGGCGGTTTAAATAACGAAACTCGGTAGCGAATCACGATTCCGATAAGCGGCGAAAAATAAACAGATTTGAAAATCGAATCGAAATCGAAATCGGAAAATAGCAGTTTAATCCGATTAAAGAAAAAGCGACGAGCAGTTAAAAGCGGCGGACGTTCGTTAACAGAAACTAACCGGCGAACACGTTCATTGAAGCGAGCGGGTCGGTGAGCGTTCACTAATTAATAAAACCGAAAAAAAAAACCAATCTAGGGTTTTTAAAAAAAACGAACAACGAGCAAAAACCGGATCGGTTTTAAAAGCAAAACCGGACCGGCGGTGAGTGCTACCTCCGTGAGTCGCCAGTGAGGCTCCGACCTCGGCGAGGTCGAGGCGACAAGGCGGTGGGTGGCGGCGGGTCGGCGTGTGGCGAGGTCGGCGTCGGCGGACCTTGGGCGGCGGCTCGGGTTGAGGGGCGGCAGGATGAGAGAGAGAGTCTGGCGGGGTTATAAAGGAGGGGGCTCGGTTGCCTTGGGAGGGAGAACAGCAGCGGCGTGTGAGCCGGACTCGGCGGCCAGGCGTGGGGTCTCCTCCAGGTAGCCTTGAGGGAGGGAGGGTCATGGCCGGTTGGGCAGGCTGGGCCCTTAGCCCAAAGGTGGTAGCGTTTTTTTAAACAAAACTAAGCAATTAAAAATAAAACCAAGCGAACTCCAAATTAAATAAAATTAATTTTCCCGACTCCTAAAAATGAGTCGACAAAATGAACTTTTAAAAGCAGGGCAAAATGCATATTTTTAAAATACTCATTTTCCCTAAAGCAAATAAACTTTCAAAACCAAAATAGATTTATTTATTAAATCTTCATTTTTCCTAAATGTTGGGAAAGTCATATTATTCCCTCTCTTAATTTTTTATTGGAAAAATATTTGAAGATAATTAAATAAATCCAAATGATCCTATTTTCAAAATTTGAGTAAACCCAAATATGAAAATAATGAAATCTCAACTCTCTCAGGGTCCTTGAGTTGCGTGAAATTTTCTAGGATCGGAAAATGCGAGAAAATATGATATGCATGATGACCTAATGTATAACATTCCAAATTGAAAATTTGGGATGTTACAAACCTCTATAAGATGAATCTAGCCCTCGAGATTGGGTTAACTAGAAAATAGGTGAGGTGGTCCTTGAGCAAAACTTCCTCTCTTTCCAGGTGGCTTCATCTTGATGTGGTGGCTCCTTGAACTTTGCAAAACTTGATAACCTTCTGCGAGTAACTCTGCTGGCATAATCGAGAATCTTAACGATTTTTCCTCATATGTTAAATCATCCTTCAATGAATTGCTTCCATTGGCCTTGTGTCTCTTAGCGGTATCTCTGCTATCTCGGGGTGACATTTCTTGGTGAGAAACATGGAATACATCATGAACTCTGAAAGTCCTACGGCAATTCCAGCTTATAAGCAACTTCTCCCATGCGTTGCAAAATCTTATCTGGTCCAACGAAGCGTGGTGCTAACTTTCCTTTAACTCCAAAGCGCTTAACTCCTCAAGCGGGGATACTCTAAGATATACTCTGTCTCCAACTTCATACTCGATCGCTGCGCTTTGAATCTGCATAGCTCTTACATGCAGGTGGGCTACCTTGAGCCTATCTCGAATCAGTTTAACCTACCGCTCGGACTCCTTAATCAAATCTGGTCCAAACAATGGCGTTCTCGGTTTAGTCCCATGACAACGGTGTCTGGATCTCCTTCCATCTGAGCCTCGAAGGTGCCATCTTCAAGCTGGTTTGGTAGCTGTTGTTATAAGAAAATTCTGCATATGGCAAGTTATCATCCCAACTGGATCCATAATCTAGTGCACAAGCTCTCGGCATGTCCTCCAAAATCTGATTGACTCTCTCGGTCATCCATCGATCGTGGGTGGAAAGCTGTCTTGAATTCAGTCTGGTTCCCAATGTTTAGTGCAACTAGTTCCAAAATTTTGAGGTAAATTGGGTTCCCATATCGATATGATGCTCCTCGGAACTCCGTGTAAACACACAATTCTGGTCATGTATATCTTTGCCAACTTAGCACTTGCTATAGGTGGTCTTGGCTGGAATGAAATGAGCTACCTTAAATCAAGCGATCGACTACAACCCAAATCGAGTCATATCTGAGCGAGTCTTTGGCAAACACTGTGATGAAATCCATGCCTAGTTTATCCACTTCCATTCGGGTATTGGCAATGGTTGCAACAATCCGGTAACCGATGTTACGCCTTTACTTTCGACATACATCATGATTGCTACATACTCCATAATATCCTTCTTCATTCCGGTCCACGGAAAGTATTCTTCAAATCCAAATACATCTTGGTATTTCGGGTGAATCGAATAGGGTGAATCATGAGCTTCTTGCAAAATCAACTTCGATCTCCATGTTATTAGGCACATAAACACGGTCCTCAAACCATAGGGTATCGTGCTCATCCTCACGAAATCCTTTAGCTTTTCCTTGCTCATTTTCTCCTTTATAGAGGCAACTTCCTTATCGCCTTTTGGGCTTCTCGATTTTGTCCATCGGTGTTGGTGAATCTCCATTGCTGCTACATAGCCTCTCGGAACTATTTCCAAACATAGCTCTCGAAGGTCCTCGGCTAACTCATTTGGTATCCCTCCCATCATTAGGGTATTGGCGTGGCTCTTACGGCTCAATAAATGCCTTTCGACATTAGCCTTTCGGGGTGATAATGCAATCTCATATCATAATCCTTGATAAGTTCTAACCATCTCCTCTGTCTGAGATTTAATTCATACGTGTGAAAATGTACTTCAAACTCTTGTGATCATGTATACCTCACAATGATTTCCAATGAGAAAATGTCTCCATGTCTTGAGGGCATACTGTGCAGCTGCTAACTCCAAATCATGTGTGGCATAATTCAACTCATGAGGCTTAAGTTGTCGTGAAGCATCTGAAACAACTCTTCCTTCCTGCATAAGCCTTTGCTCCAAGCCCTCGGCGTGAGCGTGCAATACACCTCATAATCCTTGGTCGATCGGCAATATTAAAACTGGTGAGGTAACCAATCTTTTCTTCAACTCCACGAAAACTTGCCTCACAGTCCTCGGTCCATATGAATTTGTTATCCTTCTTCAACAATTCTGTCATAGGCTTTGCAATTCTTGAGAAATTCTCAATGAATCTTGGTAGTATCCTGCGAGTCCAAGCAAACTCGAATCTCTCAAGCTGTCGTTGGTGCTTCCCATTTAGTTCTGGTTTCAACCTTTGTGGGGTCAACTGCTATTCCTTCTCCGGATATAACATGTCAGAAATCCAACTTCCTTTAGCCAAAACTCACATTTGCGAACTTGGCATATAAGCTGGTGTTCCTCGGTTTCTCCAAAACCAATCGCAAATGTTCCTTGCGTTCCTCTTCATTCTTGAGAAAATCAAAATATCATCTATGAACACCACAGCGAACTTATCCAAAAACTCCATAAACACTTTGTTCATCGGGTTCATGAAATAGGCTGGTGCGTTAGTCATCAAATGACATAACGGTATACTCATACAATCCATATCTAAGTGGTAAATGCTGTCTTGGGTATGTCCTGCTCCCGAATCTTCAATCGATGGTACCACGATGCGTAAATCGATCTTGGAAAACACTTTAGCTCCTTGCAAGCGATCAAGCAGATCATTTATCATAGGTAGTGGGTACTTATTCTTGATTGTTACTTCATTCAATCCACGATAATCAACAACCATTCTTAACGATCCATCCTTCTTCTCCACTAACGATGCGGGTGATCCCCAAGGTGAAGAACTTGGGCGTATAAAACCTTTATCCCATAGTTCCTTAATCGCTTCTTGATTTACGCCAAATCCTGCGGGCATCACTGTATGGTCCGATATCGGGCTGTTCACGGCAACAGCTCAATCAAAAACTCAATGTCTCTATCCGGTGGCATTCTGGTAACTCTTAGGAAATACATCGGGAAAATCCTTTACCACTGGTACTTCTTCCTGCACCACTCCTGATAAGCAATTTACTCGCGCTCTCCTAGGCTCGTGTCGAGATACGTACTTGATCCTTCTTCCTTCTGGGGTGGTGAGCAAAATTGATCTAGTGGAGCAATCAATGTTCCCTCCATACTTCAATAACCAATCCATACCTAATATCACATCAATCCTTGGGATTCGAACTATTAGATGCGAGGGAAAACATAATGTCCAATCCTTAATGGCGATCGATCACACCATTTACTAGCCATGTATTACTGCTCGGGTGAGGTTACTAGCATGGGTGACCTAAGGGCTTGGGTGGTAATTTGTACTTATCCACAAATCCCTTGATATGTATGAATGCGATGCACGATGTCGAAAAGAACAACTGCGATAAATGACTTAACCAAAAACTTACCGATTCTTGCATCGGGCTGATCTTCAACCTCCTCCACATCAATGTGGTTTACATCCCCTGTTGAAAGGGTTGGGCTTCTTTCGAGCTTCCATTGCCATTTCCGTTACGGCCTACGGGCGGTCATTTGCATAATGCCCGATCTTGCGGCACTTAAAACAAGTGATGTGACTCAGGTCTACCTTGGATGGTGTTGGCGGGTTGGTGCGGTTCTGTCCATTGCTTCCTCCATTCCGTTCCCATTCTTAGTGCCATTATGGTTGTGCGAATTACCTCCTCCATGGGTATCTGAAACTGAATTCCTGATTTAGGGGTATAACGAGGCCTGCTGAGCTCGAGTTATACTTCCCTGTCCATACTTCCGCTTGCAGTTCTCAATTCTTCTTGCTTTCCTTCAATCATGAGGCTCGGTCTACCAACTCCTGGTAGTTATTGAAACTTGCTACCATCAACGGCATCTTGAACTCATCATTCAGTCCTTCGAAACTTCTCACCTTAGCGGCGTCATATAGCGTCATCAGGGGCATAACGTGCTAACTTACTAAAATCATCTACGTCTTGTGTGAGTCCTTCCTCCTTGGCGTAAGTTGCGAAACTCACGCTTCTTCATGGCCATAGCTCCTGCTGAAACATGGGCGTCTGAAAAGCTTCTGGCTGATCCCATGTGGCGGTGTCTCTGGGGTAAGTGGCTGTAAAATTCTCCCACCATCTTCTGCTGGGTCCTTCAAGCTGATGTCTGCAAACTTCACTCTTTCTCCATCATGCATCCTGCGTGGTCAACTCCTTCCTATCTTGCGGAGCCAATCATACTGCTACAATCGGCTCGGTGCTCTTTGGAATACACGGCGGATTCAGTCTAAGAAGCGAGTCAAGTGATCCGCGGTGGTGGTGGTGGTGGGTTGTTGTTGTTGTTGTTGCCTCCTTACGCACCAATGTTTGAATCGAGGTGTTACTGCTGCTGATCAATTGGGTGATCTCTGGCGGAAAAACAAACCGAGTCGCGTCTCGGAGGCATCGATGGGTTTAGAAAATACGAGAAATTAAGAGTAGAATGGGGTCTAAGGAGAATCACTACCCAAATGCACATGAGCAAAAACACACAAAATCACTTCATTCAATCAAACAAAAGGCTTACAACGATCTAACTATCGTAAAAGTCGTGTACTATAATGTTTACATGGAGGAATACTACTAATATGTGGGGACTTCTACTAATTTGAACGGTGGAAGACTCCATGATGTCTGCTCGACCTCGTCTTGAGTCGGGTTCACTTGGATCCGAATCGGTGTCGTCGATGTTGATGTAGTCGCTTGGGCAACCGACATCTTGGTCTTCATTCTTGGCGCCAACTTCTTCTTGAGTTCTTGATCTCGTACTTAAGATCGTTATTGTGCCTTGCTAGACCTACGATCTCGTCCATGTAGTCCTTGCGTGTAGTCTTTAGTTCTTCTTCAAGTTCGATGATCCTTCCCTTTGTCTTACGCAACTCTAACATATCATTGCACATCTGGTTCTCTGGCGTCGAATGTCTGGTTTAACTCTGGATGTAGGCTGCAATGGATCTATCCTTCTTGGTGTTGACTATGTCCCATTGTTCATCTCGGCGTCCACAAATCTGGTAGATAGTGTCCTTGAGGTCTTCTTGATAAACTTCTCCAATGCATCCCATGGTGATATGAGCTGCCATGCTCTTTCCCAGACTCCAAGTTGGTGCACTGAAAACACTATCTATAGGCTTGGTGATTGGGGAGAATGTCCTTCTGGAGCGTGAGCTTGAATCTTCCAGTAGCTCCTCTTGAGCGAGTGGCGTTGAAAGTCCGGTGAAACTTGGTAATCAATGTTCGGTGCTTGGTGACTTCCTTCAAGTGAAATCAAAGGTGTGCCTTCATCGGTTGGGTGTACTTGATCTTGGCGTCCGTCATCCTAAAGAGTAGAAAAGATGAGGAGTTAGAAAATGAGAAGAGAGTAGTGATCTATGGCTTTGACTTAGTGGTGCGTGTCCTCTGATCGGCGTGTGCTCGATACCATCTCTGTGGCGACCAGACCGAATGGATCAAGTCTCGTGCTCGGTGTCATCCTGGATCGATGTCTTGACACCACACGTGCCGAAGGATTTATAGCGAGTAGCAATCACACACTTATTACAGCGTTGTCCACAAGGGAACTTATTACAATAATATGGCTTAAGGCCATCTAACAATAACAATGAAAGGCTTGGAAGATAAGTGAGTCCATCAACTCCATCGGCATCACTGAGTATAGAACCACGACCTAACACCTTACTAAAAATGCGAAAATCGCAACATGAAAGTTGCAGCCGAAAATAGGTCGACACATGGAATATCTTGGCAATGTAACACATAGAGAGTAATGAAGGAATAAGCCTATACTACATGCATATATGGCTGGTGGTAAAGCTCTATGGTCACATTTTGCATAAAGCTAATTTTTCCTACAACAAAGGAATAATTTTATTTAACTATCATGGTGGTTGTTAAACATTGAGAATGGTTGTGACATCCTCAATCCCAATTAAAAGTACTCATCAAAACCCAATAACATTATTACAAGTAACATGTTGAGATTCACATGATATTCAAGTACTAGATACTCAAAGCGTCCATAACAGGGGACACGGCTAATCATGATTAGTTTATACACTCTGCGAGAGTTTTAGCACTTTTCCCCACAAGACTCGATCGCCTCCGCTTGGTCCTCGCACTACATGGTGTTTGAGAAGCGGATGGCCGAGACACAGTCTTTCGAAGCACTAGCACCTTACATGTGGGTAGACCGTACCAACCTACATCCCCTACATCAGCTAGCCTACCGTGAGAGTTCGCACAACTTACTCAACTATGCGAGCCCATATTGGCTTGTGGCTGCTACGGAAGTTTCAGTTTGAATAATCTTATGATCCCTTAGAGCACAGGTGGCGGTCCGAAGAAATCTGAGCAAGTCTGATAGAAACCAGGTGCCTCAATCCACCCGGATGTGTGTTTATGTTGCCACCTTAGATAAACCATTAATTAACAATCTCACATCATCATGGATATTCACTCACCCAATCCCGTCTACTAGCATAGCATGGCATAATAAGCAAGCGTAGAAGTAACTCCCAAGGTTTCATAAGTAAAGCAGTGTAATAGGTACTACCTCAATCTACTTCCCATCCCACAATTTAAGTTGATCCTAAACATGCAAGTGTTTGAGGTTGATCTAATGCATAAAACTGGGTAGTAGAAAAGGTATGATCAAGTGTTACTTGCCTTGCGATGATCCGTGAGACCTAGAGATTGAAGTAACAAGCGGCGCACTCGGGTGATCTAACGCAGACAAACAACAAGCATACAATAAGTACTCATCTAATGCACAGAAATCTCGAATAAAAGATCTAACGAGAGAGTTCAACTTAAGAACCACTGGTTGCAAAAGAATCGAATCAAAATAAGCAGCGAAAGTCGAAAGTCGAAGAAACGACTCGGTTTTAGCAATTTGAAACTAGGTCAAAATTTTACAGTAGCAAAACTTTGTTTAAGTAGGTTAGTCGGACGGCGGTTTAAATATGAAACTCGGTAGCGCTTGAATCACCCGATTCCGATAAGCGGCGAGAAAATAAACAGATTTGAAAATCGAATCGAAATCGAAATCGGAAAATAACGGATTTAATCCGATTAAAGAAAAAGCGACGAGCGGTTAAAGCGAGCGGACGTTCGTTAACGAAACTAACCGGCGAACACGTTTATTGAAGCGAGCGGGTCGGTGAGCGTTCACTAATTAATAAAACCGAAAAAATAAACCAATCTAGGGTTTTTTAAAAAAACCGAACAACGAGCGAAAAACGGATCGGTTCTTAAAGCAAACCGGACCGGGGCGGTGAGTGCTACCTCGGCGAGTCGCCGGCGGGCTCCGACCTCGGCGAGTCGGGCGACAGGCGGTGGGTGGCGGCCGTCGTGGCGGGGTGGCGGCGTCGGCGGCAGCGGCGGCGGCCTTGCGGCGACGGCAGCTCGGGTTGAGGGGGGCGGCGCGGATGAGGAGAGGGTCGGCGGGGTTATAAAGGAGGGCTCGGTTGCCTTGGGGAGGGGCAGCAATGGCGTGTGCCGAGCGGACTCGGCGGCAGGCGGCGGAGGGTCTCCTCCATGGCCTGTGAGGAGGGAGGCTGGGCTGGCGGTTGGGCAGTGGGCCCTTAGCCCAGGCGGCAGCGTTTTTTAAACAAAACTAAGCAATTAAAAATAAAACCAAACGAACTCCAAATTAAATAAAATTAATTTTCCCGACTCCTAAAAATGAGTGAACAAAATGAACTTTTAAAAGCAGGGCAAAATGCATATTTTAAAAATACTCATTTTCCCTAAAGCAAATAAACTTTCAAAACCAAAATAGATTTATTTATTAAATCTTCATTTTTCCTAAATGTTGGGAAAGTCATATTATTCCCTCTCTTAATTTTTTATTGGAAAAATATTTGAAGATAATTAAATAAATCAAATGATCCTATTTCCAAAATTTGAGTAAACCCAAATATGAAAATAATGAAATCTCAACTCTCTCAGGGTCCTTGAGTTGCGTGAAATTTTCTAGGATCGGAAAATGCGAGAAAATATGATATGCATGATGACCTAATGTATAACATTCCAAATTGAAAATTTGGGATGTTACAGAAATCTTGCCATCTTTGACTCCTCATCTTCATGAATACGAGCACGGACGAGCAACAATTCCATCTCTTTGTAGTACTCATCCACCGTCGCGCGTACCTTGGCTGAGAACCTTTGCAATCTATTTGGAGATCTCTTTGATGTTGCGAAGGAACAAACCTTAAGCCTCATGGCTTGTTTCATCTCTTCCCAAGTGTCAATGTGGTCACGACCTAGCAGCAGCTGATTTTCTTGGAGTTGGTTCCACCAAGTGAGTGCGTAACGGAAAAATCAACACAAGCAAGGTTGACTCTCTTTGGATCAGCAAGGTTATGGATACGAAAAATCTGATCACACTGCTCTTCCCAATCAAAATATGCATCGGGGTCTTGCTTTCCTGTGAACTTGGGGACGTGCAACTTGATTCTTGCCATGTCATCTCGATCATGGCGTTACGCACGGCGCCCATCTTGACCTGCACCTGACGGTATGGGACACCATCACAATCATCAAAATCATCTCCATGACCACGAGCAACACGCTCATGAGGGTCATAGTAGTGCCCACGAGGACCATGGCCTCGCCCTCGAAGTTGTCCTCCTCGCTGCCCACCATGAGCAGTAGTACCACGCCCACGAGCAGTAGCCACATGTCCACCATGGCTGTTGTTATCATCCTCCAAGTCACCATCCACAGCAGCATGCACGGAATTCTCATCGCCAACTTCCTCAAGTGGATCAATAGGGTGTTGTCGGTGTTGAACCCTATCACCACCTGCTGGAGGACGCCCATGAAGCATCCTTTCCATGGCTTGGAGTAAGTTGTTCTCGAGTCGCTGCAGCTCAGCACGTGTGACCGGGGCATCTTCTTCCCCATGGTTTTCTCCATGAACACTCTATCTAGAACCTGCCATGTTAGTAAGGCCAAAAGTGGAATAGGATAATTTTGTGGAATCACACTACCTCACCTCTTACTCACCAAAGTTCTTATGAGTTCACATCAGATTGTGCTTCTCCCGGATGTGTTAAAGCGATTGAAAGACAGGGATTAAAGAACTAGCTTCGGTTTTTGGTGGAGCTCGGTGGGGTAAACAAAAAGGGGCTTGTGCTGAAATCAAGTTGATGCAAACCAAGAAAAATATGTGGATGGATCTGCTGCACCTTTGCACCAAGATTGAAAAACACAACACACAAGCTTCTGAAATTTTTCTACCAAGCTGAAACTTTTGGATCTTACACAACACTTTCTTTTTCTCTCTTGATTTTTTTTTGCCACACTTTTTTTCTCTCTTTGATTTTTTTGCCACTTTTTTTCTCTCTTTTTCGAAAGCACAACAACCAAATCTGAAAACAACTATGAAGATGAACTTGGTGCAGATCTAAAAGATGAAGAAAATGCAAGGTATGCAACAACAAGATCCCAGCACCAACAAGGCTTGGATTTATTTTTGGTGGGGCTTTGGACTTCTAGGACAGAAAATATAGCATGAAAAACACTCAATCTCGAGGGCCTTGGGATCCTCCGGCTTGGCCTTGATCCAACGAGCGTATGGTGCTGCGGGCATCATGACGCTGTCGGTCCCGCGCCTCTGAGAAGGGCGCTGTGCGGATTCGGACGCCCGGCGCTGCGCCGCCTTGTCCTTGGACTGGCGGCGTCGTGGGCTCTCTCGACAACGCCGTTCCTCCGCCGGCGTCTTCCCCACCACTGTCGGCTCCGCGGTGGTGGGTTCGGCGCAGACGGCTCTCTTGCCGCCGAAGACTTCTTCTTGATGCCATGTTGATGAAGATGATGATGAAGTTGCTCGTGTGACCGTTGGATCAGGTTCACACAGCCTCGGCCCCTACCAGGCGCGCCAAAGATGTCGGGGAAGCTGATCGTGGCCCACGAACACCTATGCAACCGGGTCCCTTGTGGTTGGAGGGGCGGAGATTGCACAAAGCGGATCGAGCGATGCACACGAGCAGATTTACCCAGCCGGAGCTCTCGGAGAGATAACCTCCTCTGCTGCTTGGTTGATTATATTGTGTTCTTGCTAGGGAGCAATGGAAGCTACAAAACCTAGCTGAGTGTCTCTAGTCTCGCGTGTGGTAAATGAACTGAATCGGGCGAACCCTTTCTCGTTGCACTTGGGCCTCCTTTTATAGGCACAAGGGGTCACCACAGTGGCAAGTAGACAAGGTAAAATAAATAAAAAGAGAGGTTGGTACACCGCTTTATGCGATGTCTGATGATATATACCTAACTCGACGGCAAGGGACAAGAGCCATAAATGTTAGTCCTGTCGCTGAAACGAGTCAATGAGGACTGTCAAGTGCGCCTCCGTTTGCCACGATGGTAGCTTGTCGGCCGCTTATCGTCGCTCCCCACGGCTGCACAGCCATTGACAGCGTGCAGGGAAAGCCCCACGGCGACACGTTGGCGGATGAGTGGGAGCGAGATGAAGAGAGTTACTTGCGGCAAGGTCCTTGTCGGCAGGGGAGCTTATCGCCCGCCAAGCCTTCCGGCAAGCTCCTCTTGCCGGGTCTTGTTTCCTTCGTGCCTTGAGTGGCCTTCCGACAAGCTCCTCTTGCCGGGGCCTTGATTATTTGCTCTTGAATGGCTCCAAAGGAGCCATGAGGACCTTGGTGGTCACCGGGCCAGCCCCGCCGCGAGGTGTCTTCGATTGTCTGCGGCACGCAGTTCGGGATACTAGGGTACCCTACTCTAGTACACCGGCAGAGCCCCGGGCCTGGGCCACCTGCAGCGCCAAGCTCTGTTGGGCGGGCCCAAAACAAGGCATTACCACGCGCGCCTGGATCGCCTTGATTATTAACCGGACCCACCACGTCCCCCACAGGCAGCACGTTCGGACGTGGCATCGTGGGAGAGATCGTGGGGTTTTCTTTAATGGGAAAACCGGGCGCCCGTCCCCTCTCCCCCTTATAAGCGGGGGGCAGGGGCGGGGCGCCCGCTGCCCATTGTCAGTCACATCGAAACCACCGCCGCTCCCCCCCCCTTCTTCTCGAGCCCAAAGAGAGCGACGCTCCGCCCTCCCCCATTGCCACCGGCGCCACCAACGCCGTCGACCTCCTCCACCACCTCCCCTCATGGCTCCAAAAGCTGACAAGGGGAAAGGCGTGAAATCGGCCGGCGCAGCTGGCTCATGGCCTTCTGCGGAAGGAGCGGGCCCTCTTTGATCCCACAGCAGCGGAAGGAGCTGCAGGGAGCTGTATTACCTTTTCCAGTCGGCGGAGACATGGGCACACCCGCGCACGAGGTCATCTCCGCCGCCACATCCGAGAAGGTTTCCATCGGGTACCCTTTCTTCGCGCTTTTCTTCCATGTGGGCTCTGCCCGCCTTTTCAGTTCTTTTGCGATGTCATGAACACATATGGCCTCCGCCTCCTTGATTTCACCCCAACGTCGTCCTCACCATGGCCGTTTCGCACACCTCTGCGAGAACTTTGTCGGGGTCCACCCAAATGTCGCACTCTTCCGCCATTACTTCACACCCCGCGTAGAGAGAGGAGAGCCGCTTGCCGGAGGAATTGCATGGACTTCTAGGATCGGCAAGAAGGAAGCGTATCTTGACGGAGGCTGCTTGCGGCAAGTGGGAGGAGTGGAGAGTTGGTGGTGTTGGATCTTAGAGGAGGAGCCACAGCCTTTTACGCCTGCGCCAAACTCCCATAGTCTTGGCAACGATTGGGAGCAACTTGGCGCGGAGGATGCCAAGTTGAAGATTGCCGTGACTAGGATCTTGCGCCTCAGACAAGCGGGGCTTACCGTAGGAGCTGTTGGCGCGGACTTCCTTCGCCGCCGCATTGCGCCCTTGCGGGAGAGGGGAGGCCAGCTTGGGAATTCCAAAGCGCGCGGACATCATGAGGCTGCGTCCGGGCCTCAAGCGGAATTTCTTGTCTTGGAGCATGCGGCATCTTTGCGGGAGCTGTTCAAGCCGAATCTGGATCACCCAGTGGTTCATGTTGCGAGGGAGTCGTGCCCTTGTGCAACAACTCGTCGCTTGACCGCATCCGCTGATGATGCCATTGTGCGATTCCCACGGAATCGTTCCAACTAGCGAGGAGCCCGCCCGGCGACGTCGTGCAGCAGTTCTTCGACGACTTGGCGGAAGTGCCGATCCGTGCCGGCGAGCGAAGCGGCTCACCCGCGACACCACGGAGGAGATGGCGGCGCGATCGCCACAAGGTTGGAGGCGGCGGCAAGCTGCCGCCCGCCGGCGTGTTTGGGTTCACCGTCGAGGCGGAAACAGCCGAGGCGGCAAGCCTTGCCGACCGAGAAGAGCTTCGCCAGTGAGGAGGAGCAGGCGAGCCCGGCGCCGACCGGATGAGCCTGCGAGGCGCCTCCCCTCCGCCGTCAAGTAGCTTGCCGCGGGAAGGAGCCAGCGCCCCGCCAAGAGACGCCTCAAAGACGGAGAAGTGGCGGGCGGCGGACGGCCCAACAGCCGCCGCCCGCCGCCAGCGCTCCTCGCGGCAAGTCTTTGTTGCCGGGAGGCGCCTCCTGCCGCCCAAGAACGGGAGCGGGCCTTGGAGCCACGGCCCCGCCAAGCGCCCGAGGGAGCCTACTCCTCCAGCTCGTCGCTCTGGAGCGGAATTCAACTTCTCCGCTCTCAGTTCCGAGGAAGAAGACGAAGAGTAAGTTCTTGTCGCTGCTACTTGTAATTCTTCAATTCTTGCTTCGTCTTGTATCGACTTGCTTCATTCGAGCTCTTTCCTTCTTGAGACGCTGGCTCGGAGGGCGTCGATGAGGCCAAGACCACAGTGGTTGTCGTCTCGAGATGATTCCCACAATGGCTGGCAGGAGGCACGTCAAGAGACTCCCTTGCGGATCCGGCAACTCTTCAACAGAGCAGCCCCAGCTGGCCCCAGCGTAAGTATTTGATTCATTTCTTACGGTTAGGTGTGCTTGAGTGCTCTTTCATCACCGATATCGACTTGTTGAATTATGTAGAAGCGAGCAGCCTCATCGGGGAAGCACCGGAGGTCACTCCCGAAGTTACGCTTGCTTCAACTCGCCGCCAAGGGAGAAGTCTCCGCCAAGGGAGCGCTCTCCGGCAAGGGGCCTCTCCGACAAGGGAGCTTCTCCGAGCAAGGGCAGCGCCGCGACCCTCCGGTGGTGGAGACAGCGACAGCAGATCCCATTGCGGGTAATCTTCTTGACTGAAAATTTCCCTTGGGTCTTTTCTCTTCTGTTCTTCTCTTCGAACATTTGCTTGACTTGTTCTTTTCTTTTTCTGATCATCAGATCCATCTGCCGGGGAGCCTATGGAGACTGAGGTTGTCGACGAGGAGGACGCTCGCGGCAACAATGACGACGCCGCCAACATGGAGGAGGAGGCCAGCGTCGACGGGTCCGCCGGCGAGGAGGCCGCCAAGGCTGCCGGCGCAGAAGCTGGGGAGGGGTCCGGTGATCGTACTGACGGCCCTGAGGCCGCAGGAGCGCCAGGCGCTGCACCGACCGCCGATCCCCCCGCCACCGATGCCGCACCAGACTCCGAAGAGTCCCAGCCTGGCGCCTATTTGAAGGCCGGCGAAGGTGTATTCATCAAGCTTCCATGGGCGTCGAGCTCCAGGGCGCCGGTCGAGGGAGAGACCTTCGACGTGGAGCTGCTTGCCTCTGCTGGGCTGTCGCTGGTTAACGCGCCAAGCAGCAGCAGTGGCGAGTCTGAGGAAGAGCAGCTGCTGAAGAAGCTGTTGTCGCTCTACCGCGCCCGACAAGCTAAGTTGGAGTCATGGAAGCTCTTGTCGCAAGGGCGGAGCTGACATGGAGAAGCGCTTGAAGAGCTCCGCACGCCAACAAGGAAACTCTCGGGACATTGCGAGCGCGGAAGCAGCTTGCTTGAGGAGCGCACGCCTTCATCTTGGAGAAGGCGAGGTCGAGGAGCAGCAAAGGCTTGCCGCGAGAAGCTCTCTGCGCAGAAGGTGGTGGCGCGAAGATCAACCTTGATAGCTACGAGGAAGATCTTGCAGCAGAGCAATCAATTGGCGGAGCACTCAAGGAGGCAAAGGACGCCACCGCGGCTGCCGAGACCGCCAAGAAGGAATTGGAGGCGAGGTGGCTCAGCCGGAGCCACCCTCCAAGAAGCGGCGAGGAGGTCACCATGTTGAAGCGCCAGAAGGGCGCTTACACTCTCGGCGAGCTGCAGGGTCGTTTCTTGAGAAGATCAAAGAGCTTGCGCCGCCAAAGACTCAAAGGCGGATCTGGGCTGGCCCGACCACTCGGCGAGGCGCTGAGCGGTGCCAAGGATCGAGAAGCGGGCTGTTGGAAGATCAAGGCCAACGAGGAGCTATTGGCGAATGCCGCGACGCCAGAATGATCTCGGAGATAGCATAATGCACTAGACGGAAGGTCTTGTGGACACCGCCACGCATCCATAATGAGTGATGGAGCCGGGGATGGTGGATCTTGGGTACTCCACCGACGAGAACCTCCAACCCAGCGCCAAGCTCAGCCTATTCTTCAAGGGTGTGTTGGCGGGTCTCCGGTGACTCCGAGAGGAGATCCCAAAGCAGCTAGGCGAGGAGTCGCGCCAAGTCTGCTGGGGGCCCTCCAGAAGGTGATGATGAAGGTGGCCTTCCGCAATCCAGGCGTCAACTTCACCAATGTCCTCAAGTCACTGCCGCCAAGCGTTGATGTTGAAGCGCTCAAAGCCCTTGTCGCACCCATTGTGGACAGGGTGAGCAAAGTGAAGAGGGTTGATGGCGACCGCGTGGACTAGGCCGCCAAGTTTTATCTTTCCTTTGTCACTGCAGACCATGTTTAGAACAATTCATTAGATCTGCGACAAGTTATTTTTGTAATATACACTATCTTAGGCAATCGATGCAATGTTATTTCCTCTACTTGATTTCTTCTCTTGTATGTTTTATGCCCTCGCTTTTAGGGGACTTGTCGGTGCAAACACCTTTTCATGAAAGGAGTGCGGGGACGTCGGCGACTTCTTTGGCGATGCTGCCTCCGACAAGCAACCTTATCATAACTAGTTGCAGCTTCGCTTAGGTTGTTGAGCGGACTCGAAACAACGTAAGGGCGCAGGCTAACGCGAGTTGGTTCCTCCGCATACGGGTTTTCCATACAAAGTACTATCGTTCGAGGAAGATAACTTGAAAATTTAAAACTGATTGCTTAAACTTAGCAACTTAGCTTTTACATTGTTTGCTTCCGGCAAGGTGATACTTCCTCGGCGACACTTGGTGGCCCACACCATTATCTTCTCCTCCCCGGTTAACTTGTGGGTGGATGAACCTTGCCTTCTTTTGAGAAGAAAGAAGAAAATAAAGTTATGGAGCCTAGTGGCTCGTTATAAACTACGGTGTGGATGCTGCACAAAATGTTAGATAGCACATGCATATAAGATTATGAAAGCATGTATTGACAAGTTGTGCGCAACACATAGGCTTTATTGATGCAGGGTCTGCGCCCGGCTTTGTACAAAGGATTACATGCAACAGCGGCAAGACTTGTACAAAGGGTGGTTGCTTGAGCGGATTCCGACAACCGCGCCTTATATGGGTAAAGCTTACGAAGATGCTCTATATTCCAGAGTTGCTCACGGAACGCCATCTTGGTCTCAAAGCGGACAGCGCGGGCCTAGTGACTTCGTTTCACCCGATAAGGGCCTTCCCACTTCAAGTCAACTTGTTGGAATTCTTGGCGGATTGAGCGCGCGAAGAACAAAGTCGCCTTCCTCGAAGCTTCGGCATTAACTGCGGCTATGGTAGCGGCGCAAAGCTTGTTGATAGCGAGCAGCTCGTCTGACAGACTGAAGTCGATCCTCCTCGAGGAGCGGTCGTCATCTTATCGCAGCTGCTCTTGCTCAAACTCATCATAGCGAGCACTCGAGGCGATCCGTATCTGAGTTCCGTGGGGAGAACTGCCTCTGCTCCATAGACTAGAGCAAAAGGTGTCGGCGGTGGCTCGATTTGGCGTCGTCTGATCGACCAAAGAACCACCGGCAGCTCCTCGATCCGATTTCTTCCACACTTGTGCAGCCTATCGAAAGTTCTGGTCTTGAGTCCCGCAGCACTTCAGCGTTTGCTCTCTCGCTTGACCGTTGCTTCTTGGATGAGCAACGAAGCAAAGCAGATCTTGGCGCCAAGATCTTGGGCATCTTGCATGAAGGTGCGGCTCGTGAACTGTGTGCCGTTGTCGGTGATGATCCTATTAGGAATCCCAAAGCGGCAAACAATTGACTGAAGAACTTGATCTTGATTTGTCTGTCACCTTCCTCACTTTGCTTCCACTTCCGGCCACTTTGTGAACTTGTCGATTCGACGTACAAGTACTCAAAGCCCCGACAGCTTCGGGGAAAGGGCGAGGATGTCGAGCCCCAGACCGAAAAGGGCGGGGATAAAGGGATCGTCTGGAGAGCTTGAGCTGGTTGGTGTATCTGTTTTGAATGGGCCGCACGCTTCACACTTGGTTACTTGTGCGATTGCATCTGGAGGGCTTCGGCGGAAGAAACCTTGCCGAAAGCTTTGTCGGCAAGTGCCCTTGCGCCAATGTGGTGACCACATATGCCTCCATGTATCTCTGCCAACAGCTTCATCCATCTTCCGGCATCGCACTTCAATTTCACACCGTTGAGTCTTCTTACATGCAGGATGTTGTCAACAAACCGGTACATCTTTGGATCGGCGGGCTACTTTTCCGCTTCTTCTTGCTCTTGGGAAGTTCTCTGTCTCAAGGAAATGGGCGATCTGCTGTGCCCATCTTTGGAGCTTGTGGCTCGACAACAAGGACTAAAGGCTCATCTGCCTGCGGGAACATCAGCTTCTCGGCAAGGACCGGTGGCTCGGCGGAGCTTGATGATCCCGGCAAGCTTGCGGAGCAAAACTTGTCGGGAGCGTCGCTTCAGCGAAACAAACCACAGGGCTCGTCGGAGCAGATGCTCCTCAGCGATATTTATGTTGATTTTGGGGACCTTCTTGGCGGCGGCTTCAGGGGAGCTCGCGCGGAAAGTAGTCACCGAAACCAACTTCCTCTTCTTGTTCTGCCCAGTTGATGGTGTTACAGTTGGTTGAGTCGACTTGAGCACAAAAATTCCTGGTTCCACGAGTAACTTGAGTCAGCACACTTTGAAAGGCCATCGGCAATATCATTACGAGCTCTTGGAACATGTTCCATTTGCGAGGCCTTCAAAGTGTTCTTCTAGCTTTCTCACTTCATCAACGTAGGCTTCCATCAATGGACTCGATAGTCTTTGTTTACTTGGCGGACGACAAGCTGCGAGTCACCCGACGATAAGCTTCTTGATCCCAAGGTCCACCGCGATTCTGAGACCGGCAAGCAAACCTTCATACTCTGCAATATTGTTTGTTGCTTGCTCCTTGGGAAAGTGCATCCGGACTATGTACTTGAGGTGCTCTCCGGTGGGTGCGATAAGCAGCACGCCGCACACCGGCGCCTTGCAGAGAAGGCACCATCAAAGTACATCAGCCACTCTTTATTTGCTTCCTTGGCGGGGATGCTCGTCTCGGAATTTCTTCATCTTGCGTTGGCGTCCATTCTGCTATAAACTCTGCCAATGCTCTGCTTTGGATAGTTGAAGTGCTTTCAAACTTTAGGCCAAAGCTTGACAGTTCGATGCCCACTCAATAATCACTGCTTGTTGCTTCGGATTTTGCAATATCCTCTTCAGCGGAAAGCGAGTGACAAGCTGTTATCTCATGTGCTTGGAAGTAATGGCGCAGCTTTCGAGAGCCATGAGGAGGCCGGAAAGCAACCACACACCGAGTACCTTGACCTAGCCCCTGCGGAAGGGAACCGACAAAAGTAGACCGGGCGCTGCACTATCCTTTTACGTGTCTTGTCGCAATCCTGCGCAGATTCGTCCTTGTCGGGACCAGAGCTTGTGGCGAAGCCCCCGCTTGTCATTGGATGCACCTGCCTCGGTTGCCCGGCTCATCATCGCCTCCCTCTCCGCTACTAACGCAGCACTAACCACTTGATTGGTTGCCGCTATATACAGCAACAACTTCTCTTGTGGCCTAGGTGCGACAAGTATTGGAGTGGAGGACAGTACCTCTTCAAGTCTGCAGCGCAGCCTCCGCCAGAGTCCATTTCATTGGACCTGCCTTTTTCAAAATCTTGAAAAATGGCGGTAGCGCCAGCAGACTTAGAGATAAACCTCTTGAGAGCAGCCACGCAACCGCAAGCCTTCTTACATCCTTGGCGCTTTGGTGCTTCAATCTGCTCAATGGCCTTGACCTTGTCGGGATTGGCTTCAATTCCCGCTGAGACACAAAAACCGAGAAGCTTGCGGAAGGGACTCCAAACACGCACTTCTCGGGGTTGAGTTTGAGGTTGATCTTGCGCAGATTTGCAAAGTCTCATCAAATCTTGAACCGAGTTGCTTTGTCCTTGCTCTTGACCACTATGTCATCCATGTAGGCTTCTACATTTACGTATCTGTGGCTCAAAGGCATCATGGACTACTCTTGCAAAGGTTGAACCAGCATTCTTCAAACCGAAAGGCATCCGTGTGAAACGTATGTGCCACATGGTGTAATGAATGCGGTTTCTCTTCATCCTCTGTGCCATGAAAATTTGATGATATCCTGAATATGCATCAAGAAATGAAAGCAAATCACATCCAGCCGTGGAGTCAACAATCTGGTCGATACGTGGCAAGGGGAATGGGTCTTTGGGACAAGCTTTATTAACATCCGTGAAGTCAATACAAAGTCTCCATTTCCCATTAGCCTTGCGTACAACTACTGAATTGGCCAACCACGTGGGATGGAGCACTCCTCTGACAAAGCCTGCTGCTTCCAACTTCTTGATTTCTTCTGCTATGAATTCTTGGCGCTCCACGCCTATTTCCTAACTTTTTGCTTGGCGGGCGGCGTGAGGACGAGACAGCTAGGTGGTGCTCAATTACTTTCCTAGGAACACCGGGATGTCGGATGGTTGCCATGCAAACGCGCCGACATTCGCCCAGCAGAAAGCAATGAGCTCGCCTTCCTATTTAGGGTCAAGCGGCAATCGATGGTGAAGATACCACCAGTGCCGTCCTCCTTGGCGGGCACCTTCTTGGTCTTGGCGGAGCTGCCATCGTCTTCTTGCACTTGCCGGTGGAGCTCGATGGTGCGTCCTCGGCGGTGGCGCAGCACTCGAAGAGGTGCGCTTGCCGGAGTGGGCATCGAGCTCTTGCGGACTTGGTCTTCTTCTTCCCTCAGGAGCTTGTGACAAGTGGTTTGCTATCTGTCGCAGCTGCTGCATCCCTAAATCTTGTCGGCGCAGATAAGCGCATCCTTCTTGTCGCCATGGACAGAAATGACGCTTATCGGGCGGGCATCTTGAGTAAATTGTAGGCGTAATGAGAGGCTGCCATGAACTTGGCAAGTCTTTGGGCGGCCAAGTATGCCATTGTAAGGCAATGGGAAATCGACAACGTCAAATGTGACCCTCTCAGTTCTGAAGTTGAGCTCGCTGCCAAACGTTACCGGCAGCGTGATTTTCCCTTTGGGCTTGCTCCTTCCTGGGTTGATTCCTTGGAAAGTGCGGTTTCTTGAGCTCGCTATCGAGGATTTGAAGTTTACGAAGCACTGCGGAGAGGAGATCAGGTTCGAGCGGCCCATGATCAACCAACATCTTGGTGACCTTGAGGTTGCGGATTGTTGGTGAGACCATCATCGGCAAGCACCCGACCGCAGTTATGCGATCAGGGTGGTCCTCAATGTCAAAGATGATGGGCGTGCTAGACCACTTCAGAGGTTTGCGCGACTCCACGGATGGTTCTGCTGCATTAACCTCTCGCATCCACTATTTGAGTTGGCGGTGCGAGGTATGCAGAGAAGCACCACCGTCAATGCAGAGAACCTCTGTTGCCTTCTGAAACTCCTGCTCATCAGCTTCATCTTCCTCCATATCTTCGTCATCATCATCGTCTTCGTCCTTGTCGCGGCCGCGGGGAGGTCTGTCTCCTTGCCGCTGCTTTGCCTTGCTGCGGCGCCCTCCCCGGCCGGGTCTCTTCTTGTTAGCTGCCCCTGCACCTTCTGGGCCTTCTCCTTGTCTCGCTTTCGTATTCGCCTTCTTCGCAGTTCAACAAGCTGCTCGACTTTCTTGCAGCTCTGGAGGTCGTGGCCCTTAGTGCGGTGAATCTTGCGATCTTGCTTGTTGGAGCTGTCACCTTGTCGGCGGCCGCCACCGCTTGGTGGTCGGTGTCGTGACAACCTCCTTGCCGGAGCCACCAGCCTTAGCCTTGCAGCGCCACCTCCATTGCGGACCGCTCGACAACTAGTACCTCCTTGTTCTTCTTCCTTCATTGTTCCGCCGGCTCTTCCTTGCCGGGCGGTCTCCTCCTTGCCGATTCCGCTCCCACATTCTCTCCTGGGAGTCTTCTTCCCTCCTCAACGCGTGCACACTTGTCGGCCAAGGCATACAGCTCACTGACGTCCTTGACTTTGCACATTGCCATCTCCTCCCTCATCC
Source organism: Aegilops longissima (assembly GCA_021605205.1). NCBI lineage: Eukaryota > Viridiplantae > Streptophyta > Magnoliopsida > Poales > Poaceae > Aegilops > Aegilops longissima. The sequence continues at coordinate 139,174,161 of CM038679.1, forward strand.
TACGGTTCCGCACGTTTTGATGAAACGCGCTGATCACCGCGGCAGGGTGGACGTCTGGGATGTTGTAGTGCACACGACTGAATCTCTGGATGAACTTGCGCAGGACTCTCCTCATACGGACAAGCGGTGAAGGTCACTCTCCTGCCATGAGGCTTGTGGCGCTGTGAATGCGCCAACAAACTGATGGCACAAATCTGCCCAAGAGGATATGGAACTGTCCGGCAAGTGCATGAGCCAAGATCGGCGTTTGGCTTGAGCACGGAGGAAGTAGTTGGCAAGGATCTTGTCGTCTCGTCCCCGCAGCTTGCACCGCGATGGTGTAGATCTTGAGGAACTCGAAGGGTGTGTCCTGCCATCATACTTTTCGCACATCTGGCTTGAAGTTTTTCTTGTCGGACCATTTGGACTTGCCGCAGCTCACGAGTGAGCAGGGCAACCTACGCGTCTGACAAGTCGCTGGTTCCCCTGGCGCATGCATATCGACATGGGCCAGCGCTACCTGATCGGATTGACGCGCGCTTCTCTTGGCGCTTCGATGCGGGTTCGGCGTCTTCTTCTTGTCGTTCCTTAAGAACTTGGCGCTGATCACGGCGAGCTCGTGGATCCGACGATGCGGTGGAGTCGCTGTCGATGTGGATCCGAGGAGCTGGTGATCTTGGCCTTCGGGAAGGGGAGTGCTTGGTGGTGTCACCCCCGCAGGTCTCGCCGCCACCGGCTCGTGCCTTGTCGCCTCGCCGCGGCAAGGACGCAGTTGGTTGCCGCGGAACGTCGCCGTTGGCAAAGCCGATGAGACTCTAGATCGTGGCCCTCCATTCGTCGACCTTGTCGGCTGTTGGAGGGTAGTCTAGAAGTAGTTGGGCTCTCGCCAAGGCTTCTGCTGGAGTGGTGGGTGGCAATGGCGTACGGAGCGAGGAACGGGATGTGCTTGGACTCCTAACCAAGTTAGGAGGAGCAGCATCCTGCCCAAGCGACCGTACTCGCTTCGTCACCGCATCTTTGGCGTGCATCGCGGGTCTCGAGGGCCTCGGGATCCTCCGGCAGCCTTGATCCAACGGCGTATGGTGCTGCGGGCATCATGGCGCTGTCGTTCCCGCGCCTCCTGAGAAGGGCGCGTGCGGATTCGGACACCGACGCCTGCGCCGCCTTGTCCTTGACCTGGCGGCATCGTGGGCTCTCTTGACGGCGCCGTTCCTCGCGGCGTCTTCCCCACCACTGTCAGCTCCGGCGGTGGTGGGTTCGACGCAGACAGCTCTGCTGCCGCCAAGACTTCTTCTTGATGCCATGTTGATGAAGATGATGATGAAGTTGCTCGTGTGACCGCTGGATCAGGTTCACACAGCCTCGACGCCTTACCGGCGCGCGCCAAAGATGTCGGGGAGCTGATCGTGGCCCACGAACACCTATGGGACCGGGTCCCTTGTGGTTCGGAGGGCGGAGATTGCACAAAGCGGATCGAGCGATGCACACGAGCAGATTTACCCAGCTTCGAGCTCTCCGGAGAGATAACACTCCTACTGCTGCTTGGTTGATTATATTGTGTTCTTGCTAGGGAGCAATGGAAGCTACAAAACCTAGCCTGAGTGTCTCTAGTCTCGCGTGTGGTAAATGAACTGAATCGGAGCCGAACCCTTTCTACGTTGCACTTGGGCCTCCTTTTATAGGCACAAGGGGTCACCACAGGTGGCAAGTAGACAAGGGTAAAATAGTAAAACAGAGGTTGGTACACGCTTTTGTACGATGTCTGATGATATATACCTAACTCGACGGCAAGGGACAAGAGCCATAAATGTCCGTCCACATCGCTGAAACGATTCAACAGGACCGTCAAGTCGCCTCCGTTTTCCACGATGGTAGCTTGTCGGCGTCGCTTATCGTCGCTCCCCGGCTGCTGCACAGCCATTGACACGCTGCGTGCAGGAAAGCCCCACGGCGACACGTTGGCGGATGAGCCGGAGCGGAGATGAAGAGAGTTACTTGCGCGGCAAGCGCCTTGCATGCAAGGTCCTTGTCGCGCTTTGGGAGCTTATCGCCATCCAAGCCTTCCTGCAAGCTCCTCTTGCCGGGTCTTGTTTCCTTCGTGCCTTGAGTGGCCTTCCGACAAGCTCCTCTTGCCGGGGCCTTGATTATTTTGCTCTTGAATGGCTCCAAAGGAGCCGCTGAGGACCTTGGTGGTCACCAGGCCAGCCCTGCCGCGGGGTGCTGCGACTGTCCGTGCACGAGTTCGGGATACTAGGGTACCCCTACTCTAGTACACCGACAAGATGTGAAGAAACTGATCTTGTCTTGAATTGGGAAAAGTGTCACTTTATGGTTAATGAAGGTATTGTCTTGGGGCATAAAGTTTCTGAAAAAGGCATTGAAGTTGATAAAGCCAAGGTTGATGCTATTGAAAAGATGTCATGTCCCAAGGACATCAAAGGTATAAGAAGTTTCCTTGGTCACGCCGGATTTTATAGGAGGTTCATTAAGGACTTCTCAAAAATTTCTCGGCCTCTGGCTAATTTATTACAAAAAGATATATCATTTGTCTTTGATGATGATTGTGTAGAAGCATTTGAAATACTTAAGAAAGCATTGGTTTCCGCACCTATTGTTCAGCCACTGATTGGAATTTACCCTTTGAAATTATGTGTGATGCTAGTGATTATGCTGTAGGTGTTGTTCTAGAGCAAAGAGTTGATAAGAAATTAAATGTTATCCATTATGCTAGTAAAACTCTAGACAATGCTCAAAGAAACTATGCCACTACTGAAGAAGAGTTGTTAGCAGTTGTATTTGCATGTGATAAGTTTAGACCTTATATTGTTGATTCTAAAGTAATTATTCACACTGATCATGCTGCTATTAAGTACCTGATGGAAAAGAAAGATGCTAAACCTAGACTTATTAGATGGGTTCTCCTGCTACAAGAATTTGATTTGCATATTGTTGATAGAAAGGGAGCTGAGAACCCCTTTGCAGACAACTTGTCTATGTTAGAAAATGTTCTTGATGACCCACTACCTATTGATGATAGCTTTCCTGATGAACAATTAAATGTCATAAATACTTCTCGTAGTACTCCATGGTATGTTGATTATGCTAATTACATTGTTGCTAAATTTATACCACCTAGTTTCACATACCAGCAAAAGAAAAAGTTTTTCTATGATTTGAGGCATTACTTTTGGGATGACCCACATCTTTATAAAGAAGGAGTAGATGGTGTTATTAGACGTTGTGTACCTGAGCATGAACAGGAACAGATCCTACGCAAGTGTCACTCTGAAGCTTATGGAGGACACCACGCTGGAGATAGAACTACACATAAGGTATTGCAATCTGGTTTTTATTAGCCTACTCTCTTCAAGGATGCCCGTAAGTTTGTCTTGTCTTGTGATGATTGTCAAACAATTGGTAATATTAGTAGACGTCAATAAATGCCTATGAATTATTCACTCGTTATTGAACCATTTGATGTTTGGGGCTTTGACTATATGGGACCTTTTCCTGCCTCTAATGGATATACACATATTTTAGTTGCTGTTGATTATGTTACTAAGTGGGTAGAAGCTATTCCAACTAGTAGTGCTGATCATAACACTTCTATTAAAATGCTTAAGGAAGTTATTTTTCCGAGGTTTGGAGTCCCTAGATATTTAATGAATGATGGTGGTTCATATTTTATTCATGGTGCTTTCCGTAAAATGCTTGCTAAATATGATGTTAATCATAGAATTGCATCTCCTTATCACCCACAGTCTAGTGGTCAAGTAGAATTGAGTAATAGAGAACTCAAATTAATTTTGCAAAAGACTGTCAGTAGGTCTAGAAAGAATTGGTCCAAGAAATTTGATGATGCATTATGGGCTTATAGAACTGCATATAAAAATCCTATGGGTATGTCTCCGTATAAAATGGTTTATGGAAAAGCATGTCACTTACCTCTCGAACTAGAACATAAGGCTTATTGGGCTATTAAAGAGCTCAACTATGATTTCAAACTTGCCGGTGAGAAAAGGTTATTTGATATTAGCTCACTTGATGAATGGAGAACCCAAGCTTATGAAAATGCCAAGTTATTTAAAGAAAAAATTAAAAGATGACATGACAAAAGGATACAAAAGTGTGAGTTTAATGTAGGTGATTATGTATTGCTATACAACTCTCGTTTAAGATTTTTTGCAGGAAAGCGTCTCTCTAAATGGGAAGGACCCTACGTTATCGAGGAGGTCTATCGTTCCGGTGCCATAAAAATCAATAATTTCGAAGGCACAAATCCGAAGGTGGTAAGCGGTCAAAGAATCAAACACTATATCTCAGGTAATCCTATAAATGTTGAAACCAATGTTATTGAAACCGTAACCCCGGAGGAATACATAAGGCACACTTTCCAGAACGTTTCAGACTCCGAAAAGGAATAGGTATGTGGTATGGTAAGTAAACCGACTCCAAAACAATTTTTAAGGCCATATTTCACTGTTTTGGAATATTTAGAAAAATAGAAAAATAAGTAGCAGTCCGGAAAGGACACGAGGGCCCCATGAGGGTGGAGGGGCGCCCTACCCCCTGGGCGCGCCCCCCTACCTCGTGGGCACCTCGTGTGCCTTCCGGACTCCGTTTTCTTGCACGATACGTATTTTGGTTGGTAAAAATTCATTATATATTCTCCCGAAGGTTTTGACTCCCGTATCACGCAAATCTCCTTTGTTCTTGTTTTGAGCTATTTTTCTGACAGATCTAGATTACCATGACGTCCCCAAGTGCTTCCAAGGACAAGTTCTTCGAGAAGGTCATCAACCCTTACCTCGCGGAGGTGCTGCGACACCCTCAAACCATTGAGTTGCGTGATGGGTTGCTGCACATCCGCGATGAAGAGGGACCAAAAGGAACCGGAAGCATGGAGACGAGGCTCGAAGCAGTGGAGCAACAAGTTTTCAAGTGTCAAGGGATGGTGGAACGTGGACTCAACTCCAACCACAAGTCGGATGCCGACAATATCGGGGAGGCCATCTTCAAGCTTCATGAGAAGATCGAGCACCTTCAAGCCCAAATCTATGACCTGCAAAACCAAAACTGTGAGTATGAATATAGATTCAAAAGGATGAGTTTGGCTGCAGATTTGAGGATCCCGGAGACTCGATAATCCTTCTATGATGGTGAACCTATGCCTTGGAAGATGGATGACAAGCCCGCATCATCAACAACACCCCCACCTTCTTCACCAACAAAGGAGACATAATCACATGGGTATGGGCACTCCCCTTGGCAACTGCCAAGCTTGGGGGAGGTGTCCCGGTATCGTATCACAACCACATCTCCTATCTTTACCATTTTTCTTAGTTCGATCCTATTAGTAGTATCTTGATCTAGTAGAATAAAGTTTATGGCATGATCTAGTTTTGAGTTTTGGTTTATGATCTCTCTATGTAATCGAGTCCGTGAGCTATATAATAAAGATTAGTGTTGAGTCAAGGGCTTGATTATTTTCCCATGATCTTGAGTGAGTAAAAGAAAGATAAAAAGAATAAAAAGAAATAAAGAGTTCATATTGATCTTATTGAGAGTAATGACTTCACATAGAAAACGTATGATGATTAAAAGTTGTTGGGAGTTGGCAAACATAGCTTTGGTCATTGTTGCAATTAATAGGAAGTAATAAGGAAAGAGAGGTTTCACATATAGATATACTATTATTGACATCTTTTATGATTGTGATCACTCATTAAAATATGACATGCTAAAGAGTTGATGTTGGACAAGGAAGACAACGTAATGGGTTATGTTTTCTTATATCTGAGATAAAGTATATTGTCATGGACCTTCCAACATGTTGAGTTTGCCTTCCCCCTCATGCTAGCCAAATCAGCACCAAGTAGAGATACTACTTGTGCTTCCAAAAAACCCTTAAACCAGTTTTGACATGAGAGTCCACCATATCTACCTATGGATTGAGTAAGATCCTTCAAGTAAGTTGTCATCGGTGCAAAACAATAAAAATTGCTCTCTAAATATGTATGATTGATTGGTGTGGGAGAAATAAGCTTTATACGATCTTGTGGTGTGGAAGAAATAAAAGCGACAGACTGCATAATAAAGGTTCATATCACAAGGGGCAATATAAAGTGACGTTCTTTCGCATTAAGATTTTGTGCATCCAACCATAAAAGCGCATGGCAACCTCTGCTTCCCTCTGTGAAGGGCCTATCTTTTATTATTATCCTCTACCTTATGCAAGAGTCATGGTGATCTTCACCTTTCCTTTTTACATTTTATCCTTTGGCAAGCACAGTGTGTTGGAAAGATCCTGATTGATATATCTAATTAGATGTAGGGGGCATGAGTTATTATTGTTGACATTGCCCTTGAGGTAAAAGGTTGGGAGGCAAAACTATAAGCCCCTATCTTTCTCTGTGTCCGATTAAAACTCCATAACCACAAGTATCGCGTGAGTGTTAGCAATTATGAAAGACTAAATGATAGTTGAGTATGTGGACTTGCTATTAAGCTCTGACATAGACTCTTTCCGATGTTATGATAAATTGCAATTGCTTCAATGACTGAGATTATAGTTTGTTGGTTTTCAATAAAGTTTATGATTCGTATTTCGCATTGTGAATTGATTATTACTTGAACATAAGAAATCACATGACATTTCCTATATATATATATATATGTTGCTGTTATGAGAATAATCATGATGCCTTCATGTCCGTATTTTATTTTTATCGACGACTCTACCTCTAAACATGGGGACATATTTATCGTTATCGGCTTTCGCTTGAGTACAAGCGAGGTCTAAGCTTGGGGGAGTTGATACGTCCATTTTGCATCATGCTTTTATATCGATATTTATTGCATTATGGGTTGTTATTACACGTTGTGTCACAATACTTATGCCTATTCTCTCTTATTTTACAAGGTTTGCATAAGGAGGGAGAATGCCGGCAGCTGGAATTCTGGGCTGGAAAAGGAGCAAATATTAGAGACCTATTCTGCACAACGCCAAAAGTCTTGAAACTCCACGAAATATCTTATAATAAATAATAAAAAATCCTCGCCAAAGATGAAGGCCAGGGGGTCCACACCCTGTCCACGAGGGTGGGGGGCCCCCCCTCCTAGGGCACGCCCCCTACCTCGTGGGCCCCCTGGTAGCCCTCCGATGCCCATCTTCTGCTATATGAGGTCTTTCATCGAGAAAAAAAAAATCAGAAGCAACCTTTCGGGACGAAACTCCGCCGCCACGAGGCGGAACCTTGGCGGAACCAATCTAGGGCTCTGGCAGAGCTGTTCTGCCGGGGACACTTCCCTCCGGGAGGGGGAAATCATCGTCATCGTCATCACCAACGCTCCTCTCATCGGGAGAGGGAAATCTCCATCAACATCTTCGCCAGCACCATCTCATCTCAAAACCCTAGTTCATCTCTTGTATCCAATTCTTGTCTCTAAGTCCGGGATTGGTACTAGAAGGTTGGTAGTAGTGTTGATTACTCCTTGTAGTTGATGCTAGTTGGTTTATTTGGTGGAAGATCATATGTTCAGATCCTATATGCATATACCCCTCTGATTATGAACATGAATATGCTTTGTGAGTAGTTAAGTTTGTTCCTGAGGACATGGAAAAAATTCTTGCTATTAGTAGTCATGTGAATTTGGGATTCGTTCGATATTTTGATGAGATGTATGTTGTCTAGCCTCTAGTGGTGTTATGTGAACGTCGACTACATAACACTTCACCATTATTTGGGCCTAGAGGAAGGCATTGGGAAGTAATAAGTAGATGATGGGTTTCTAGAGTGATGAAGCTTAAACCCTAGTTTATCGTTGCCGTAAGGGCTGATTTGGATCCATATGTTCCATGCTATGGTTAGGTTTACCTTAATACTTTTGTTGTAGTTGCGGATGCTTGCAATAGAGGTTAATCATAAGTGGGATGTTTGTTCAAGTAAGAACAGCACCCAAGCACCGATCCACCCACATATCAGATTATCAAAGTACCGAACACGAACCATATGAACGTGATGAAAACTAGCTTGACGATATTCCCATGTGTCCTCGGGAGCGCTTTTCCTATTATAAGAGTTTGTCCAGGCTTGTCCTTTGCTACAAAAAGGATTGGGCCACCTTGCTGCACTTTATTTACTTTTGTTACTTGTTGCTCGTTACAAATTATCCTATCACAAAACTATCTGCTACCACTTATTTCAGTACTTGCAGAGAATACCTTGCTGAAAACCGCTTATCATTTCCTTCTGCTCCTCGTTGGGTTCGACACTCTTACTTATCGAAAGGACTACAATAGATCCCCTATACTTGTGGGTCATCACCACGCTAGTGCCTTCTAGTGATTTGTCCTCTGTAATGTTAATATGCAATCTGATATTCAGTTAACAATTTGGTCCTCTAAAATGTAATGTTCAGTTAACACTTTGGTCCAACAATTGCTACATTTCGTAGTAATGTTCTCAAGCATTCTTTGTTTTGTTAACTGTCTTATCTTCTAGTACATGTTTCTATTCTGCAATGTCGTGCTCAGTTAACTATTTTGGTTCATTTGGTCTGCTGTCCATTTAACTGTTTGGTTCAGTTCTGCAATTTGATTTTCATTTTTTGTGGGTACAATTTTGTATTGTTATGCATGTGACACCAATCGAATTTGGCTGTACTCAATACATATTCTACTAATAGTATGGCAACTCTCATTTAACCTGATCAAGATCTTCCTTATGTGTGTTGCAGGGAAACAATGGGAGACACTGCGGTTTACCATCGAGGCTTGTTCAAGCAGGGTCCTTTGGCTAATAGCGCATTATTGTGCAGTTGCAGGAATCATTCTAATATTTAGGTTTCTTACAATTTGGTCTTGCACATGTAGGTCCTGTTGTCAAAGGCTTAGACGCACTATTCGACCCATTTTGCATATGGGGAAATGAGATGTCCATGAATATCAGTCAAGTCAAGAAACTCGGAAAGATTGTTAGGATGAAGAAACTTGCAACGAATAACAGCAAGATCTTTGTTTGCACAATGAAGAAGACATCATTCATCTATAGGATGGCACCAACTCTTTTACCTTGTTTTTACCCCTTGCGCCATTTCAAAATTTACAACAGCGATTTATGCATAGCTTTGTTTTCAGTACTTTTCAAAGCAGTTCACCGATGATTACATCTCAAACCACCTGCATGGTCAAGAGGCGAGGAACGTATTCATTCAACACCCACGGTACAATATTGAAGTCTTGTTGAAGAGGACGAAGGTTGGGCGGGCAATTATCCATAGCCACTAGCCTAAAGTTGCAAGGACATTCAACATCCTTTGAAGGCTCAATATTTGCCTTCCGCCTGCAGCTTCCTGATGAGATTCATCTGTCTATTTACCGTGTATGATGTTACTTTCCAAAGGTTTTTTATGCTGCATGTGAAACTTGATGTTGTTGTGTAATGGCGTAACTGAGTGCCGAAGCTATTTGATGTAATTCGATTATGAAATCTTGGTTGCTTTTATACGGATATGAAATATCTGGTGTGTTTTATAAGAAATATCAGTTTGATTAGTACATAGATTATCAATAATAGGCTAATTACCCTGCTTATTGGGGTTTTCTATTGCAGGCGGTTACTCAGACAGCACCGTGGGCGATGAACTCAAACAACCCGCACGGTTTCTAGAAAGTAGGCGTGTTTGATCAACTAACAATCACACACAGCTTCCGGCAGCGAACTGTTTGCGTTAGGCCACCTTGCACAAACGTTCCCACACAAAGAACTGTGTGTGATATACATACGAATGGAAACGTTACATAAGAACATAAACAAATTCCTTGGATTGACTGTGTGTGATATACATACCTACGAAAATGTTTTTCTGGGATTCACTGTGTGGGATGTACATACCTACGGAAATGATTTTCTCGGATTACCGTGTGGGATGTGCATACCTACGGAAATGATTGGGTTTCGATGCCTCGCCCGATCGCACACGGCCCCAGCCTGGGCCCCAGGATGGCCTAACCCTGACGATTTCTGGGTCGTGTGGGAAGGACACCCTATCGCACACACTCACTTGGCGACAGTTCCAAATGTCGTCGCGGAAAGGGGTTAAAAACCGTTTGTTTAGCACCTCGATGTGCCAGCGTGTGTATCACTACGATCAAGATTCAACAAGAATAGACCATTCACTAAGGGTGCATGACCATAAAATATGTTACTCATATAAATAGAACAACCATTATTCTCTTACTTAAATGAATAACTGTCTCGCAATAAACAAGATCCATATATAATGTCCATGCTCAACGTTGGCACCAAATAACAATTATTGAGGTCTAAAACTAATCCGGAAGGTAGATGTAGAGGTAGCGTGCCGACGATGATCACATCAACCTTGGAACCATTCCCGACGCGCATCGTCACCTCATCCTTAGCCAATCTTCGTTTATTCTGTAGCTCTTGTTTCCAGTTACAAATATGAGCAACCGAACTAGTATCAAATACCCAGGCGCTACTACGAGCATTAGTAAGGAACACATCAATAACATGTATATCAAATATACCTTTGTTCACTTTGCCATCCTTCTTATCTGCCAAGTTCTTGGGGTGGTTCCGCTTCCAGTGACCATTTTCCTTGTAGTAGAAGCACTCAGTTTCAGGCTTGGGTCCAGCTTTGGGCTTCTTCACGGGAGCGGCAACTTGCTTGCCAGTCTTCTTGAAGTTCCCTTTATTTCCCTTGCACTTTTTCTTGAAATTGGTGGTCTTGTTAACCATCAACACTTGATGCTCTTTCCTAATTTCTACCTCCGCCGATTTTAGCATCGCGAAGAGCTCGGGAATCGTTTTCGTCATCCCTTGCATATTATAGTTCATCACGAAGCCTTTGTAGCTTGGTGGCAGTGACTGAAGAACTCTATCAATAACACTCTCAACTGGAAGATCAATTCCCTGCTGAGTCAAGTGGTTGTGGTACCCAGACATTCTGAGTATGTGTTCACTGACAGAACTGTTCGCCTCCATCTTATAGCTAAAGAACTTGTTGGAGACTTCATATCTCTCAACCCGGGCATTAGCTTGAAGTATCAACTTCATCCCTTGGAACATCTCATACGATCCATGGCATTCAAAACGCTTTTAAAGTCTCGGTTCCAAGCCGTAAAGCATGGCACACTGAGCTATCAGGTAGTAATCATATCGAGCCTGCCAGTCGTTCATAACGTCTGCATCAGCTCCTGCAGCAGGTCTATCACCTAGTGGTGCATCAAGGACATAATTCTTCTATGCAACAATGAGGATAATCCTCGAGTTACGGACCCAGTCCGGGTAGTTGCTACCATCATCTTTCAACTTAGCTTTATCTAGGAATGCATTAAAACTCAAGGGAATGGTAGCACGGGCCATTGATCTACAACACAGATTTGCAAAGACTATTAGAACTAAGTTCATGATAAATTTTAGTTCAAATAATCAAATTACTGATGAACTCCCACTTAAATCAACATCCCTCAGGTTGTCTACGTGATACATGATCCAAATCAACTAACCCATGTTCGATCATCACGTGAGATGGGGTAGTCTTCAATGGTGAACATCTCCATGTTGATCATATCTACTATATGACTCACGTTCGACCTTTCGGTCTCTAGTGTTTCGAGACCATGTATGTACATGCTAGGCTCGTCAAGTTTAACCCAAGTATTCTACATGTGCAAAACTGGCTTACACCTGTTGTATGTGAACGTAGAATCTAGCACACCCGATCATCACGAGGTGCTTCAAAACGATGAACTTTAGCAACGGTGCATACTCAGGGAGAACACTTTTTATCTTGAAATTAAGTGAAGGGATCATCTTATAATGCTACCGTCGTCCTAAGCAAAATAAGATACATAAAGAATAAACATCACATGCAATCAAAATATGTGACATGATATGGCCATCATCATCTTGTGCTTTTTTATCTCCACCTTCAAAGCAACGGCATGATCTCCATCGTCACCGGCGCGACACCTTGATCTCCATTGTTGTGTCGGGGTCGTCTCGCCAACTATTGCTTCTACAACTATTGCTAACGCATAGCGATAAAATAAAGCAATTACATGGTGCTTAGTGATTGACACGCATGTCATACAATAATTAAAGACAATCCTAAGGCTCCTGCCGGTTGTTGTACTCATCGACATGCAAGTCGTGAACTTATTACAAAACATGATCATCTCATACATCAACACATATCATATCACGTCTTGACCATATGACATCACAACATGCCCTGCAAAAACAAGTTAGACGTCTTCTACTTTGTTGTTGCAAGTTTTACGTGACTGTTACGGGCAACTAGCAAGAACTGTTCTTACATACGCAAAACCACAGCGGTGATTATCAAGTTGCTATTTAACCTTCTGCAAGGACCGCAGTAGTCAAATTAGATTCAACTAAAGTGAGACAAATAGACACCCACCAACCACCTTTATGAAAAACAAGTTGCATGTTAGTCTGTGGAACCGGTCTCATGTATGTGGATATGTAAGGTTGGTCCGAGCCGCTTCATCCCACAATACCGCTGAATCAAAATAAGGCATAGGTAGTAAGCAATATGAACATCACCGCCCACAACTCCTTTGTGTTATAGTTGTGCATATCATCTACACATAGACCTGGATATTGATGCCACTGTTGGTAAATGTTGCATGGAAAACAAATATTTTCTACGCACACGCAAGATCTATTCATGGAGATGCATAGCTACGAGAGGGGGAGAGCATCTACATACCCTTGTAGATCACTAAGTGGAAGCGTCTATCAACGTAGTTGATGTAGTCGTACTCCTTCACGATCCGTTCCGGTCAAGCACCGAACGTACGACACCTCCGTGTTCAGCACATGTTCAGCTCGATGACGTCCTCGCCTTCTTGATCCAGCAAGAGGGGCGAAATAGTATATGAGTTCCGGCAGCACGACGGCGTGTTGACGGTGGTGGTGAACTAAAGGGAGGAGATTAGAACCACACTGGACTTCTAATTATGAGGATTAGAGGTAGCTAGGGCTAGCTCTAATTAGTCACCTAGGACCAACTAGAGGAGGCTCAAAAACCTGTGTTCTAGGGGCTAGCCCTGCTCCTCTATTTATATGCTCAGCCCTCGGGTCGTAACTTGGAGAGGAGGCCTCTCCAAAGTCGGTTTGGAATGCAAAGATGAGTTCTTCTCGGACTCCAGGGTAAAAGCCACCGTTCCCGGTGTTTACTTAGACGCCACGGACTCTGGCGTCTATCCTAGGGGTAGATGCCATGAACCCGGGCGTCTAGCCCCTGCCTTCCATACAACTCCTTTGTGCACCGATCTAAAGCCTCGTGGGCTTTACCCCTTGGCTCAACCATATCATCATGTATATCAATCTTTACCTCCGGACCGTTCCGGAGCTCCTCGTCATGTTCCTGATCTCATCCGGGACTCCAAACAACATTCGGTCACCAACATACATAACTCATATAATACTATATCGTCAACAAACGTTAAGCGTGCGGACCCTACGGGTTCGAGAATGATGTAGACATGACCGAGACGCTTCTCCAGTCAATAACCAATAGCAGGACCTGGATTCCCATATTGGTTCCTACATATTCTACGAAGATGTTTATCGGTCAAACCTTTATGATAACATACGTAGTTCCCTTTGTCTGTCGGTATGTTACTTGTTCGAGATTCGATCATCGGTATCTCCATACCTAGTTCAATCTCATTACCGGCAAGTCTCTTTACTCGTTCCTTAGCACATCAACTTGTAACTAACTCCTTAGTCACTTTGCTTGCAAGCTTCTTGTAATGCTGTAGTATCGAGAGGCCAGAGATACCTTTCCGTCATATAGAATGACAAATCCCAATCTTGATCCATGCCAACTCAAAAGACACATTCGGAGATATGTGTAGAGCACCTTTATGATCACCGAGTTACAAAGTGGCGTTTGATACACACAACGCATTCCTCCGGAGTCCGGGTGTTGCATGATCTCATGGTCGAAGGGGAACATGCATTTGACATTAAGAAAGCAGTAGCAATAAACTGAACGATCATATGCTATGCTAACGGATGGGTCTTGTCCATCACATCATTCTCCTAATGACGTGATCTCATTATCAAACGACAGCTCATGTCTATGGTCAGGAAACGTTAACCATCTTTGATCAACGAGCTAGTCAAGTAGAGGCTTACTAGGGACTAGGTATTTGTTTATGTATTTACACATCTATTTAAGTTTCCGATCAATACAATTATAGCATGAATAATAAACCTTTATCACGATTAAGGAAATATAATAATAACCACTTTATTATTGCCTCTACGGAATATTTCCAACAATTGTACCATGCTGCAAGCTTTTCGAATTATGAAGCTGAAACAAAGGATTGGGCCAGTCTGTGGGGTACATTTGTGCCTTCTAAGATCTGAGTGTCCTTGTGGCGACTGTCACAATACTCCCTTCCAACTTATGACACGCTTGAGAACCACAACATGGCAACATCTCCTCATTGCTCTCTCTGTGAAAATGAAGATTCTTGGTGTCATGTTGTTCTCAAGTGTTCTATGTCTAGGCGCGTGTGAGCGCTTACAAAGGAGGACATGGTGGAGAACTTCATAGCCATTAATGAAAGCAATGCAAAACGATGGTTGTTTAGTCTCAAACGATCATCATCACATGCGGACTTCACCCTAGTTACTGTTGCACTCAGTCCAATCTGGACGGCCTGGAGAAAAGCAACCCATGAGAGCATGTTCTAGCCGCCTCTTTCGACTCATTTATTTGTGGAAAACTTTATTCGGGATTTGTATACTAGTCTGAACTTGGAGAAGAAACTGAACCACCAAACAATCAAAAGCTCCAGCCGTCAGCCATGGATTCTGCCGCAATAGGGATTTTCCAAATTCAATGTGGATGGGGCAGTAGGAAGGAATGGTGATCGAGGAGCTATAACTTCCGTTTGCCATGACCATCAGGGGACCTATATTAGATTGTCGACGGTCACCTTCAATTCGATAATTGATGTTCCAATGTTGGAGGCACTAACATGTTGGGAGGCCCAAGCTTTAGTAGATGATCTTTTGATTAGGCGTATCCTTGTTTGTTCTGATAGCTCAACAGTGATCAAGGATATAGCTGAAAACACAGGAGGGCAACATGCAATGGTGTTCTGGGAAGTTATTGCTCAAAGGAGCAACTTTGAGGCTTGCCAGTTCATCTATGAATCTAGAAGAAAATTTGAAGCTAATAGTTTAGCTAAATTACTCCATCTTTGGACTTTGGTAGACATGTGTGGTTAGTTAAGCCACACGATTCTGTAACAATTCCTGTTAACCTCACTGTTTGAATAAAGTGTGATGGTGTGTCCTAAAACAACATGTTGGGGGAAGAGGCATGATCTGAAGGAAATATGCCCTAGAGGCAATAATAAAGTTATTATTTATTTCCTTATATCATGATAAATGTTTATTATTCATGCTAGAATTGTATTAACCGGAAACATGATACATGTGTGAATACATAGACAAACATATTGTCACTAGTATGCCTCTACTAGACTAGCTCATTAATCAAAGATGGTTATGTTTCCTAACCATAGACATGAGTTGTCATTTGATTAACGGGATCACATCATTAGTAGAATGCTGTGATTGACATGACCCATTCCGTTAGCTTAGCACTTGATCGTTTAGTATGTTGCTATTGCTTTCTTCATGACTTATACATGTTCCTATGACTATGAGATTATGTAACTCCCGCTTACCGGAGGAACACTTTGTGTGCTACCAAACGTCACAACATAAATGGGTGATTATAAAGGTGCTCTGGTGTCTCTCGAAGGTACTTGTTGAGTTGGCGTATTTCGAGATTAGGATTTGTCACTCCGATTGCCTGGAGAGGTATCTCTGGGCCCTCTCGGTAATGCACATCATTATAAGCCTTGCAAGCAATGTAGCTAATGAGTTAGTTACTGGTCGATGCATTACATAACGAGTAAAGAGACTTGCCGTAACGAGATTGAACTAGGTATTGAGATACCGACGATCGAATCTCGGGCAAGTAACATACCGATGACAAAGGGAACAACGTATGTTTTTATGCGGTTTGAACGATAAAGATCTTCGTAGAATATGTAGGAGCCAATATGAGCATCCAGGTTCCGCTATTGGTTATTGACCGGAAACGTGTTTCGATCATGTCTACATAGTTCTCGAACCCGTAGGGTCCGCACGCTTAAGGTTTTGATGACAGTTTTATTATGAGTTTATGAGTTTTGATGTACTGAAGGAGTTCGGAGTCCCGGATGAGATCGGGGACATGACGAGGAGTCTCGAAATGGTCGAGACGTAAAGATCGATATATTGGACGACTATATTCGACTTGAAAGGTTCCAGTGATTGGGTATTTTTCGAGTACCGGAGAGTTACGGAATTCGCCGGGAGTATATGGGCCTTATTGGGCCATACGGGAATAGAGGAGAGAGGCCAAAGGAAGGAGGCGCGCCCTCTCCGTCCGAATTGGACAAGGGTGCAGCCCCTTTTCCTTCTCCTCTCCTCCTCTTTCCTTCTCTCCTACTCCAACAAGGAAAGGAGGAGTCCTACCCCCCTTGGCGCGCCCTCCTCCTTGGCCGGCCGCCTCCCCCTTGCTCCTTTATATACGGGGGCGGGGGGCACCCCATAGACACAACAAAAATTGATCCTTGAGATCTCTTAGCCGTGTGTGGTGCCCCCCTCCACCATAGTCCTCGATAATATTGTAGCGGTGCTTAGGCGAAGCCCTGCGACGGTAGAACATCAAGATCGTCACCACGTCGTCGTGCTGACGGAACTCTTCCCCGACATTCTGCTGGATCAGAGTCCAGGGATCGTCATCGAGCTGAACGTGTGCTAGAACTCGGAGGTGTCGTAGTTTCGGTGTTTGATAGGCCGGGCTGTGAAGACGTACGACTACATCAACCGTGTTGTTATAACGCTTCCGCTTTCGGTCTACGAGGGTACGTGACAACACTCTCCCCTCTCGTTGCTATGCATCACCATGATCTTGCGTGTGCGTAGGAAGTTTTTTGAAATTACTTCGTTCCCCAACAGTGGCATCCGAGCCTAGTTTTTATGCGTTGATGTTATATGCACGAGTAGAACACAAGTGAGTTATGGGCAATACAAGTCATACTGCTTACCAGAATGTCATACTTTGGTTCAGCGGTATTGTTGGATGAAGCGGCCCGGACCGACATTACGCGTACGCTTACGCGAGACTTGTTCTACCGACGTGCTTTGCCCACAGGTGGCTGGCGGGTGTCAGTTTCTCCAACTTTAGTTGAACTGAGTGTGGCTACACCCGGTCCTTGCGAAGGTTAAAACAGCACTAACTTGACGAACTATCGTTGTGATTTTGATGCGTAGATAAGAACGGTTCTTGCTCAGCCCGTAGCAGCCACGTAAAACTTGCAACAACAAAGTAGAGGACATCTAACTTGTTTTTGCAGGGCATGTTGTGATGTGATATGGTCAAGACAGGATGCTATATTTTATTGTATGAGATGATCATGTTTTGTAACCGAGTTATCGACAACTGGCAGGAGCCATATGGTTGTCGCTTTATTGTATGCAATGCAATCGCCCTGTAATGCTTTACTTTATCTCTAAGTGGTAGCGATAGTCGTAGAAGCATAAGATTGGCGAGACGACAACGATGCTACGATGGAGATCAAGGTGTCGCGCCGGTGACGATGGTGATCACAACGGTGCTTCGGAGATGGTGATCACAAGCACAAGATGATGATGGCATATCATATCACTTATATTGATTGCATGTGATGTTTATCCTTTATGCATCTTATCTTGCTTTGATTGATGGTAGCATTTTAAGATGATCTCTCACTAATTATCAAGAAGTTTTCTCCCTGAGTATGCACCGTTGCGAAAGTTCTTCGTGCTAAGACACCACGTGATGATCGGGTGTGATAGGCTCTACGTTCAAATACAACGGGTGCAAAACAGTTGCACACGCGGAATACTTAGGTTAAACTTGACGAGCCTAGCATATACAGATATGGCCTCAGAACACGGAGACCGAAAGATCGAGCGTGAATCATATAGTAGATATGATCAACATAGTGATGTTCACCATTGAAAACTACTCCATCTCATGTGATGATCGGACATGGTTTAGTTGATTTGGATCACGTGATCACTTAGATGACTAGAGAGATGTCTGCCTAAGTGGGAGTTCTTAAGTAATATGATTAATTGGACTTAAATTTATCATGAACTTAGTCCTGATAATATTTTGCAAATTATGTTGTAGATCAATAGCTCGCGTTGTTGCTTTCATATGTTTATTTTGATATGTTCCTAGAGAAAATTGTGTTGAAAGATGTTAGTAGCAATGATGCGGATTGGATCCGTGATCTGAGGTTTATCCTCATTGCTGCACAGAAGAATTATGTCCTTAATGCACCGCTAGGTGACACACCTATTGCAGGAGCAGATGCAGACGTTATGAACGTTTGGCTAGCTCAATATGATGACTACTTGATAGTTTAGTGCACCATGCTTAACGGCTTAGAATCGGGACTTCAAAGACGTTTTGAACGTCATGGACTATATAAGATGTTCCAGGAAGTTGAAGTTAATATTTCAAGCAAATACCCGAGTTGAGAGATATGAAGTCTCCAACAAGTTCTATAGCTAAAAGATGGAGGAGAATAGCTCAAGCAGTGAGCATGTGCTCAGATTGTCTGGGTACTACAATCACTTGAATCAAGTGGGAGTTAATCTTCCAGATAAGATAGTGATTGACAGAGTTCTCTAGTCACCATCACCAAGTTGCTAGAACTTCCTGATGAACTATAGTATGCAAGGGATGACGAAAACGATTCCCGAGCTCTTCGTGATGTTGAAATAGACGAAGGTAGAAATCAAGAAAGAGCATAAGGGTTGATGATTGACAAGAACACTAGTTTCAAGAAAAGGGCAAAGGGAAAGAAAGGGAACTTCAAGTAGAATGACAAGCAAGTTGTCACTCCCGCGAAGAAGCCCAAAGATGGACCAAAGCCTAAAACTGAGTGCTTACACTGCAAAGGAAATGGTCACTGGAAGCGGAAATACCCTGAATATTTGGTGGATAAGAAGGATGGCAAAGTGAACAAGGGTATATTTGATATACAAGTTATTGATGTGTGCCTTACTAGTGTTTATAGTAGCCCCTGAGTATTTGATACTTGTTCGGTTGCTAAGAGTAGTAACTCGAAACAGGAGTTACAGAATAAACAGAGACTAGTTAAAGGAGAAGTGACGATGAGTGTTGGAAGTAGTTCCAAGATTGATATGATCATCATCACACACTCCCTATATTTTCAAGATTAGTGTTAAACTTAAATAAATGTTATTTGGTGTTTGCGTTGAGCATAAATATGATAAGATCATGTTTATTGCGATACGATTATTCATCTAAGATAGAGAAGAAATTGTTATTCTGTTTACATGAATAAAACCTTGTATGGTCATACACCCAATGGTGATGGTTTATTGAATCTTGATCATAGTGATACACATATTCATAATGTTGATGCCAAAAGATGCAAAGTTAATAATGATAGTGCAATTTATTTGTGGCACTGCCGTTTGGGTCATATCGGTGTAAAGCACATGAAGAAACTCCATAAAGATGGATTTTCGGAATCACTTGGTTATGAATCATTTGATGCTTGCGAACCGTGCCTTTTGGGCAAGATGACTAAAACTCCGTTCTTCGGAACAATGAAATGAGCAACAAACTTGTTGGAAATAATACATACCGATGTATGCAGACCAATGAGTATTAAGGCTCGTGGCGGGTATCGTTATTTTCTGACCTTCACAGATGATTTGAGCAAATATGGGTATATCTACTTGATGAAACATAAGTCTGAAATAGTTGAAAGGTTCAAAGAATTTCAGAGTGAAGTGGAAAATCATCGTAACAAGAAAATAAAGTTTCTGCGATCTGATCGTGGAGATGAATATTTGAGTTACGAGTTTGGTCTTCAACTAAAACAATGTGGAATAGTTTCACAGCTCACGCCACCTGGAACACCACAACGTTATGGTGTGTCCGAACGTCGTAACCGCACTTTATTTGATATGGTGCGATCAATGATGTCTCTTACCGATTTACCAATATCGTTTTGGGGTTATGCATTAGAGGCAGATGCATTCACGTTAAATAGGGCACCATCTAAATCCGTTGAGATGACACCTTATGAACTGTGGTTTGGCAAGAAACCCAAGTTGTCGTTTCTTAAAGTTTGGGGTTGCGATGCTTATGTGAAAAAGTTTCATCCTGATAAGCTCAAACCCAAATCGGAGAAGTGCGTCTTCATAGAATACCCAAAGGAAACTGTTGGGTACACCTTCTATCACAGATCCGAAGGCAAGATATTCGTTGCTAAAAATGGATCCTTTCTAGAGAAGGAGTTTCTCTCGAAAGAAGTGAGTGGGAGGAAAGTAGAACTTGATAAGTTAATTGTACCTTCTCTCGAATTGGAAATTAGTTCATCACAAAAATCAGTTCCAGTGATTCTTACACCAATTAGTGAGGAAGTTAATGATGATGATCATGAAACTTCAGATCAAGTTATTACAGAAACTCGTAGGTATTCCAGAGTACGGTCCGCACCAGAGTGGTACGGTGATCCTATTCTAGAAGTCATGTTACTAAACCATGATAAACCTATGAACTATGAGGAAGCGATGATGAGCCCAGATTCCGCGAAATGGCTGAAAGCCATGAAATCTAGGATGGGATCCATGTATGAGAACAAAGTGTGGACTTTGATTAACTTGCCCGATGATCGGTGAGTCATTAAGAATAAATGGATCTTCAAGAGGAAGACGGATGCTGATAGTAGTGTTACTATCTACAAAGCTAGACTTGTCGAAAAAGGATTTTGACAAAGTTCAAGGTGTTGAATACAATGAGATTTTCTCACTTGTATCGATGCTTAAAAGTCTGTCCGAATCATGTTAGCAATTGCCACATTTTATGAAATCTGGCAAATGGATGTCAAAACTGCATTCGTTAATGGTTTTCTTAAAGAAAAATTGTATATGATGCAACCAGAAGGTTTTGTCAATCCTAAAGGTGCTAACAAAATGTGCAAGCTCCAGCGATCCATCTATGGACTGGTGCAAGAATGTCAGAGTTGGAATATACGCTTTGATAAGTTGATCAAAGCATATAGTTTTATACAGATTTGCGGTGAAGCCTGTATTTATAATAAAGTGAGTGGGAGCACTACCGCCTTTCTGATAAATATATGTGAGTAACATATTGTTGATCGAAATGATGTAGAATATTTCGGAAAGCATAAAGGAGTATTTGAAAGGAGTTCTTTAAAGAAAGACCTCAAGAAAGCTACTTACATATTGAGCATCAAGATCTATTGAGATAGATCAAGATGCTTGATAAGTTTTTCAATAAGTACATACCTTGTCAAGATTTTGAAATAGTTCAAAATGGAACAATCAAAGAAAGAGTTCTTGCGTGTGTTGCAAAGGTGTAAAATTGAGTAAAACTCAAATCCCCGACCAGGCCAGAAAATAGAAAAAAGAATGAAAGTCATTTCTATGCCTCAGTCATATGTTCTATAAAGTATGCTATGCTATGTACCAGACCTATTGTATACCTTGCTTTGAATTTGGCAAGGGAGTACAATAGTGATCTAGGAGTAGATCACTGGACATTGGTCAAGAATATCCTTAGTGAGGACTAGGGAAATATTTCTCGATTATGGAGGTGATAAAAGAGCCCGGCATAAAGAGTTACATCGGTGCAAGCTTTTACACCGATCCAGATGACTCTAAGTCTCAATCTGGATACATATTGAAAGTAGGAGCAATTAGCTAGAGCTCCCTGCAGAGCATTGTAGACATAGAATATTTGCAAAATACATACGGCTCTGAATGTGACAGACCCGTTGACTAAGCTTCTCTCACGAGCAAAACATTATCACACCTTAGTTAATCACATAGCGATGTGAACTAGATTATTGACTCTAGTAAACCCTTTGGGTGTTGGTCACATGACGATGTGAACTATGGGTGTCGGTGTCAAAACCGACGGATCTCGGGTAGGGGGTCCCGAACTGTGCGTCCAGGCGGATGGTAACAGGAGACAAGGGACACGATGTTTACCTGTGTTGGGCCCTCTTGATGGAGGTAAAACCTCACGTCCCGCTTGATTGATATTGATATTGTGGATGTTTACAAGAGGATCTACCACGAGATCAAGGAGGCTAAACCCTAGAAGCTAGCTTTGTGGTATGATTGTAAGGGTTGTTGTGATTGTAGTCCTACGGACTAAAGCCATCCGGTTTATATAGACACCGGAGAGGGCTAGGGTTACATAGAGTCGGTTACAATGGTAGGAGATCTACATATCCGTATCACCAAGCTTGCCTTCCACGCCAAGGAAAGTCCCATCCGGACACGGGTGAAGTCTTCAATCTTGTATCTTCATAGTCTTGGAGTCCGGTCGATGATGATAGTCCGTGGGATGATAGTTCGGTGATGATGGTAGTCCGCTATCCTGGACACCCCTAATCGAGGACTCCTCGGTAGCCCCTGAACCAGGCTTCAATGACGATAAGTCCGGCGTGTATATTGCTTGGCATTGCAAGGCGGGTTCCTCCTCCAAATGATAGAAGATTGGGAACACCGGGATAGTGTCCGCTTTGCAAAATAAATTCCACACTCCACCGTAGAGAATAACAATATATACATAAGTTCAATCTGGCGTTTTCCGTGGCATGACGTCACACCACTACCAAGCCATTACTCGAATTGTTTTTACTTTACCACCTCGGCACATTTAGCGGCGGTTTCCTTAGCACATCTTGTCGAGCGGAGATCGTGTTTCCCTTAATCAGGGATTCTCATCAATACAGGCGTGGGTAACCCAACAGCTCGTTCGCCACGCCCCACTATCGGCGAGTCCCAAGCGGTCCGGAGGCGGCTCTTGGTATTCTCCTCTTTATAACAGGACCAAGGCTCGTTTCTTTTCTTTAATCCACCATCGAATCTTCTCCAAGCTCCAAGTTCCAGCACCTAGAGCTCCAGTTCGGCGCTTTCAGACCTTCAGCGATGTCGGTTCCGACCTCCGGGGCGGTGGATGCCCTCCTCCATCATGGAGGAGGGCGTGCTAAAACTGCGGGAGGCCAAGTACTGTCTTACGAGATTTGCAGACAGGTTGCCCGCCAAGGGCAGGCCATCCCCACCCCTGAGCCCGCGAGTATGTCGTCTTCGTTTCCCACCTCCGTCGGGGTTTAGGCTTCCCGATGGATCCTTTTGTGAGAGGGCTCATGTTTTACTATGGGTTGGAATTCCACGACTTGGCTCCGGAGTCCATCCTCCATATCTCCGCATTTATTGTCGTCTGCGAAGCCTTCCTCCGCATCACCCCTCACTTGCCTGTGGCTGAAGACCTTCAATGTGGCGCCAAGATGATCGAGGCGTCAGCCGAGTGTGGCGGGCGGCCATAAGTAGGAGGTCGATGCCCGTGGCCCGCTGGCTCCTTCAAGAGGAGCTCGGCTGTGGCAGCAAGAGTGGTTCTATATTACCGTTACGAGGGGCCGCGGACAAAAGCCGCCTCCCTATTCCGCCGGGACCTCCACGACGATTGATATCGTGGGTCAACCAAGGCTGACTCTCGGGTAAATGATAAACGTGGGACTTACAGCAAGGACAGTAAGAAAGTTCACGAGGGTCGATATGATGGATGCATCAAAGCAGTCCTCTGCAACGCGGCTTCCCATCGACGGCCTCAGTCTCACTTTCATGGCAATGACCGTTTCATCTCGGACGGGTGCTCGATATGTTCAGTCCTGCGTAAAGGAAGAATGTGGAAACAGATTTAGTTGCTGATGACGCATTGCGTCCAAATTGAGATGGATTCGGAAGAAAAGTGCAGCCATACTGCTCATATGGTTATCCGAGCAGCCACGTGTAGGTAAGCGCGGGCGGTCTAGTAGCCCTGTATTTACCTCCGGACTCGCCCACCGGACCGGGTCTCCAAGCACATTGATGTAACGAGCCACGGACCGGCATTTAGCGTAAGAGACGCGGAACGGTATAGATGGAGTTTTATTTGGACTTCCTGGCCCAGGGATCTGATAGTTTGCATTGGTATGGCCCACTCCTTGAGATGAGCCTGCCGGTCTTCATTGGACCTTCGTCCGAGATGTGAGAGTCGCAGTCGCCCATCTCGCGTGCAGTCCGCTTATTGATAGGGATCGGACGTAGTCTCGTTCGCCGACGACGGATTGCCTGGCAAAGCTCGGATAGTTTGAAGCCAATCGGTACGCTCAAGGATCTGCTTGTCATGAAGTGCTGCTTCATCGTGTTCAGTTCATTCGCTTTGTGTATGGTCCCAGGGTAGTCCGAGCTCGTGAGTGCAGCCGGTGAAGATGTATGTTTGTTCGCTAGAGTGTCACCGCTGCGGAGCCTGTTACCCTTGCGTGCATCGCGACTGTTGAGGATGATTCTCAGCAGGCCGCTCTCCAATCTATGATTGTCTCCTGGTGCCACGTCTGCGGAGTCGTGCCCGCAGCCGTGACTGTCATGATCGGTGTTTTTTCCTTCATGGTTAATGTGCTGCGTGCTACTAGTTGATGATGCCGTTGCGGGTGACTTTGTGTGCGTTTGCTGTAGTTCTAGAAATTATGATTAATTCTTGTCTAATCTTATCGATCACAACCAATGACGGTCTAGATTGAGCGGTGCTGTATCGGTCTAGGATACACCGACACAGCACTCGCCGGGTTGAGCTAATGAGGTGGCCGGATTCACTGGGCAGCTGTCGCAGTTCTCACATTACTCGTCTCATCGCCCGTTCTTACCGTGCTAGCCAATACCACCAGTCTCGGCTTTCTTGGTAATCGCTTGCGTTCAAACCCAGCTTCCGGTTCCCAGTTCTGGGTTGCCGTTATCCGTGAAAAAGTTTGGTTGGGACCGCAAGAAATTAATTAGTTAGTGAGCTTATCCCGCCCATCTGGGGCCTCCCTGTGAGGGTGGCAGGTTCCTGTTTTTATTCCATCCAGCCTGTTTGACCGGTTCCCATTTGGAAATCCCGCACTTGGTTTTCCTAGGCCGGTGGTTAGATGAGCTGGTTTCCCGGCCCAAGGGTGTGGTTTAAGGCGGATTTTGGCTGCTCGGTTTTTGGGTTTTCCATGCTTTGGTCGCTGCCACTACCCGTCGGTTTTCTTCGGGATCGGATTTCCGCGCCTTTGGGGTTCATCTGGTCGTCGGTGGTCCGTGAAGGGGGCTTGCCAGTTTCCATTCGGCAAATGTCGCCGGGCCGGTCCGTCATCCGCAAATTGGCCAAATTCCCACCCAAACCGGTTCGGGGCCCCTTTGTCGGTCGCCCGCCCTTTTGGCGGGGGGGGCAACCCGGTTCCCTCCGGGTTTTTTGGGAAAACGGTTTTGTACGGTAAATCCTGGGGGCCCCGCCCGGGAAATTGGGGCCTAAGGGGCCCATTTTCCGGGGAGGGGGCAATCCAGTTTTCCAAAGGCCCCCATTTTTAAAGAAATGCCCATTTTTAAGCGGATGATTTCACACGGCTTTGGGGTTCCCGGGAAAACCCCCAAAGGGGAGCCCCGCCTTCCTTGAGGGTTGATTTTCCCTGGTTTGGGAATTTGGCCGTTGGGGCCTTCCCTTTCCCAAAGGGGTTTAAAAAAAAGTTTCCAGGGTTAACCCGTTAAAAGGGAAGGGGGTTTTTGGGCTTTGAGGCCTTAAAAGGAAATTTTTTTAAAATTATTTTTTTTCCCCAAATTGGGCCAGGGTTTCGAAAAACCTTTTTCCGGTTTTCAGGCCCTAACGGGTTATTTTTGGGACAAAGGGATTCCCTTTGCGGTTCCCTTAGGTGTTGATTGTAATTGGGTTTGATTTTTTTTGGAATCCGTTTTTGCCCAAATTTCCCCTTCACGGAAATTTTACGGCCCAAGTTGGGCCCCAAAGGCCCTCCGGTTTTGAAAACCGGGATTTGCAACAGGGGGGTTTACGAGGGCTTTCTGGGATTTTCAAGGGTTTTGCACGTGCCCGGTTCCGGCCGCTTGACGGGTGTGACGTGTTATCTAGGGGGAAAAAAAAAAAAAAAAAAAAAAAAAAAAAAAAAAAAAAAAAAAAAAAAAAAATCCCCCTTTCGGGTGGTTTTGCGGGCTTCCCGGGTTCGGGGGTGGTGGGTCAGCCTCCGCCTTCGGCCCCTTTGGCCTGGGTTTTCAAAGCAGCGTTTGTTTCGGCCCTTGGTTCACCGGCTGTTCGGGCCTTAGGGGCGCCTCAGCAAGGGCGTGCAGCCCGTGGCTTTCCCGGCCGTTCCGGGCCCCGGGTGCCCCACCGGCCCCATGCCCGCCCGGGCATGCCCCACATTTGGGGTTCCTTTGTTTTGGGAGAATTGCCCATCGCGGGGGCGCCCCGCCGTCCCTCAATTGCCTTGGGAATTTTCCCCCAAAATGCAGGGCCCATTACCGCCCTAGGCTACAACAGGCGGCCCTTGGCCGGGTCCCCGTTGGATGGGGCCTGTTTTTGGGACGAGGCGGCTTCAGGGCCCATGTCGGGTTTTGCCCTCCCCGGCAGGGGAAACCCCCAAGCAGTGACGGTTGGCCCTTTGGGGTAAAATTTCCCGTTTATTGTTTAATTGTGTTTAAGGGCCACCTTTATCGGAGGCCCCCAAAGTTTGGAGAGTAATTGGGTTGTTACACCCATCCGGGTAAAGAAAAAGGGGCGGGTTTAGATCGGGTTCAAGGAAGTCTTAAACCCGGAATTCCTTCCACGCCAAGGAAAGTCCCATCCGAAGGGTGAAGTCTTCAATTTGATCTTCATAGTCTTGGAGTCCTTTGAGATGATAGTCCCATGATGATAGTTCCGATGATGGTAGTCCGCTATCCCACCCCCTAATCCAGACTCCTCAATGGGCGTAATCATATACATATATGAATATTGAGTTAAATCACATGACAATGTGAACTAGATTATTGACTCTAGTGCAAGTGGGAGATCAAGGAAATATGCCCTAGAGGCAAAATAAAGTTACTATTTATTTCCTTATATCATGATAATGTTTATTATTCATGCTAGAATTGTATTAACCAAACATGATACATGTGTGAATACATAGACAAACATATTGTCACTAGTATGCCTCTACTAGACTAGCTCATTAATCAAGATGGTTATGTTTCTAACCACCATAGAGTTGTCATTTGATTAACGGATCACATCATTAGTAGAATGATGTGATTGACATGACCCATTCCGTTAGCTTAGCACTTGATCGCTTAGTATGTTTGAGGGAGTCCGATTAGGGGTCCGAAGGACTACCATCATCACCAACTATCATCCTCGGATATCATCATCGAACGGACTCCAAAATGACCTCAATGAACGCTATATGATGTAAAATGATATTTATGATGTAGCGCTTTTATACTTGCGCTCAAGATAGAATATCCTTGCGCCGCTCATGTATATGTGTATAACCCGAAAGATGGCAGGCTCAAGTTTCACCCACGCAAAGGTGGGGGTGTTCGAAAATAGCGTTTCCACTTAATCCGACGCCTCGGTCCTCAGAAGGAGGTGGTAGCGTAGCAAACGAGGCAACCGGACTATAATGCTTTATCACTTTCACTTAGCCATGGAGTTCGAGGGTGGCTACGACATAGCCCCGGGGCACGTGTCTCCGAATGGGCGCCAAGGTGGCCGAAACGCCTTCACAAAGCGAGGAATCCTAAACATTCCCAAGGTCGATCGAGTGGTTGACCGCTCCAGATCATGATAGCCGCCGCTTTCATCGAGGTGCTCGCCAAATTAATGGGCACAATCGCAGAGTTCTCCGAGCCGCAAGAGATGATTAACGAAGCAGCAAACACGAGCCGGGCAAACCCAACCTTGACCAAGACATGATTCGAGCTGATGCTATAGGCCTAACTCGAGCGCCGAACTCCGGGTGTTCGGTCTTACATAGCGGCAAACAAGCCCTAAGCCCTTGTGTCCAGTGATCGGCAGGTTCTTCAGGGCCGATGCCAAACGCCCTCCACTGGTTATAATGATAAACCGGGATTATAGCAACAAGAGATAGAAGGTTTACGAGGGTCTTAGTCAAGAGTCCTCAACGGTTTTAACCGGACGCTCCCAGGTCTCACACCGCATCTCGACGGGTGGCACGTGTTCATCGTAAAAGAGAAGAACTTGGTTGAAAAGAAATCGTAGAAAGTGCATAAAATTGAAATATAGATTAAGAAAGTGAGTTATTAGCTCATTATGAGCCATATCGCAAACCCTTGTGAAGGGGTGTGCCTAGGTAGCCCCTAGTATTTATTCCGGACTCCCGCCGTGTCCGGGTCTCCGACTTTTGATGAAACGATGCCACGTGGACGGCATTTAGCGAAGAGACGCGGAATGATTAGATTACGGAGAGAGCTTCCCGGCCCGGTGCTTGATGGTTAAGCCGGGCCACTCTTGAGGAGCATGCGAATTAGTGGTCATCTTTATGGATTGTGTCCGATATCAGGGTTGAAGTCATCGTCGCCATCACATCGTAATTGCGCCGCCAATGGGATCCGACATCAGCGTCATCTCGCGTCGAATTAATCGCACCATGCGAGATCGTTGACACTGGCATGGTGGACCGCGAACTTGCTTGGGAACCTTCCTTTGTCCTAAAGCATGAGTTTCCGTTTGATCGAGGCAATCCGCGTCTTGCGTCACAGCCGTCATGATCATCGCATGACGTTCTTGTTCCGCATTCATATTCCGACTTTAACCAGAACTCGCGATGTTCAGGGTTGGTGGACGCTGAAATTCAGCCACTGCAATTTGTAGCTCCGTTCATACCGATTGCACTTAAGACGACCTTGGGCCGGCCCAACCGAAAAGGCGTTGATCCAGCCCGTACTGCGGCTGGCAAATTTCCTTATTGCCACTTCCAGTGGACTATCCCATCCTGATCTCTTACGTCCGGCACTTCCAAGTGTTTCCGGAAAGCACTGGCGTAGGCTAGGTTGACTCTTTGCCATGAGTTCAAAGAGCTTCGCTCCGGGAGCTGGTTTAGCGTAGCTTCCGTCCTGCATCCTTGAGTTCGGTGGCAATTTGAATTTCACTTGATCCGCGTTGTTGGGGGGGGGGGGGGGGGGGGGGGGGGGGGGGGGGGGGGGAAAAAATTTATTCCACCCGGGTTTACCAAGGTTCCCCAAAAAGGGGTGTCAAACCCTTTTTTTAAAGGGGCCCTGGCCCAAATTGGCCCTAAAGGGGAAAATTCCCGGTTTTAAATTGGGCCAACTTCCTTTTGCCCCTCCGGTCCCTTTTCCCTAAAGCCCACAACGTGGACTGGCATTTTAAGCGAAGAGACGCGAATGTGGTATCTAGATTGAGCGGACGAGCTTCTCTTGGCCCAGTGAGTGTTGATAGCTTGGTTAAGTGACTCCGGCACTCTTTGAAGGAAGCATGCGTCATGAGTAGGTTCATCTCATTGCGTCTCGCTGTCTGGACATAGACTCGAAGTCATGTCGCCCATCAGCCGCTAATTGCTAACCGCCTATTATGGGATCGACATCAGCTCCTATCTCACGCACGCTCGGAGCATGTTCTCGGGATTAATCCAGATGGCTGTGAGCTTGATGGGTGTTTGATTACCATACCTTGCTGTTATGCGTGTGGTTGCATCACGCTGTTACATCGTGCGTCTTGGTTCGATGTACGTTGAAACTTTTCGCCTCGTGTCACATGCGCGGATAGCGTAGCTGTCCTTGCATGATGATATTCTTCAACTTGTCGATTGGTTCCGGATGGTCTCATTTGGCCAGTAGCTGACTCGTAGTTGGGTCTCACCGCATTACCGTTAAATGGTCGTCAGCCTTGTCGTAAGTTACTCCAGCTCTGTCTTGCCAGTGGCTCGGTTCTACTTTTTGATCGATGCATGGATGGTTCTCGACAGCAGAAGCGCCGGAGTCTTCCCAGCATTTGTGAGCATCTGCCATTTGTCTCAAGCGGTCTAAACCTGATGGCCATCATCTCAATCTCCTGGGTTGTTCGACTTATGCTGCCAGCTCGCTGTTCGTCGACTTTGGCAGCCGTTGTTAGATGGGTATCTTCGCCCGTCGCAGTTGTGCGCCGCAGCGGATTGGCTCAGCTCGCAAGGAGGCTTATCTGTCCGCTGATGCCATTGTGTCAGCTAGTTCCTGTTCACCGTGGCTTGCCGCGGTTTCTCAATGTCGTAAGCTGTGGCTGTTCGTCAGCACTGGCTGTGTGCTGCGCCGGCTGTGTGGTCATTACGCGAGTTATCTGTTCGCCACGCCTTGTTGCTCGTTATCGCTTTGTGTCGAGATCAATCGTTATGTCTTTACTGGAGATGCAGTCATTCCAGGCTTGGCACGGTTCTTGGAGTCCCGCATGTCGCCTACTGCCGTTGAATTCGTATTCAGGTTATCGGTAGTCGCAAGCGTGCTACGGCAGGGTTGCTGGTGTCGATTCGCATCCGTCGCCACCGCCGGCTGGCCGTCAGCATCGCCACGGTCTCGGTCGGTTGCTAGGAGAGCTTCAATGATTTTGGGATCCAGAGCTAATAGTCGAGATTTCCGAGGTGATCCTACGCGCTCAATGGTATTCGACCGAAGGGGCGCAGGAGCGTTCGGAGTCCAGGAGCCTGCCCGGAGCCGTGGCTACGTGGCAGCGTAGTCAGCCCATCGCAGAAATTGCCCAGCGGTGCCAGCATCCGCCCTCGATTCCGTTTCGCCCGAAGTCTGAGGTTTCCGAGCCGTTCCAAGGTGTTACGCGTGGATGCTTGGGTATTCAGCCGCCAGCTGGGTCGCCATCAGGTCAGCCGCGTTCGCCGAAGTTGTTCAAACCTCACGGTCAGGGCTGAAGTTCGTCGTCAGGGTTGCCGAGTCACGGCCGATAACGTAGTGGTTTGTCCGGAGAAAGGTCTCATCGATTGCTGGTCATTGCAAGACGGCCTACTCGCTATCGGTGCGATCTATGCAGGAACTTGGCATTGAAGACCATGTCGAGTGTCAAGAATCTAGTCAGATCTCATACCGTGCCATTGCTTCGCAGGAAGTCCCACCGTATTATTTGCTGCAATGTGCCCCCACCAGGAAATTAAAAATTTTAGGAGAACCGAGCCTACTACCCCCAACGGTTCGAAACCTACGTGGTTCTGGGGGGGGGGGGGGGGGGGGGGGGGGGGGGGGGGGGGGGGGGGGGGGGGGGGGGGGGGGGGGGGGGGGGGGGGGGGGGGGGGGGGGGGGGGGGGGGGGGGGGGGGGGGGGGGGGGGGGGGGGGGGGGGGGGGGGGGGGGGGGGGGGGGGGGGGGGGGGGGGGGGGGGGGGGGGGGGGGGGGGGGGGGGGGGGGGGGGGGGGGGGGGGGGGGGGGGCGATTAAACTCCCTTCGTTGTTCCTCGTTATCGCCTTTGTGGTGTCCACCTGTATATGTCGATGACGAGGTGGTCTTCCAAAGGTCTCGTAGGCACCGGTTCTTGGGAGTCTCCGCATTGTCGCCCATACCGTCGGCGTCTTTGAGTCGAATGAGTATGTCGGGTTAAATCGCCGACGGCTACCAAGGGTGGTGGGTGGATCTGACTTCGTCATCCGCTGCCCCAACTGCCCTGGCCGTAGTTCGCCAGGCTCTCCGGATAGCGTAGAGATGCTTCAATGAATTTATAAGCTAGACTATGGTATGATTGTAAGGGTTGTTGTGATTGTAATCCCATCGACTAAAGCCATCCGGTTTATATAGACACCGGAGAGGGCTAGGGTTATATAGAGTCGGTTACAATGGTAGGAGATCTACATATCCGTGACGCTAAGCTTGCCTTCCACGCCAAGGAAAGTCCCATCCTGACACGGGTGAAGTCTTCAATCTTGTATCTTCATAGTCTTGGAGTCCGGTCGATGATGATAGTCCGACAGATGATAGTTCGGCTGATGATGGTAGTCCGGCTATCCGGACACCCCCTAATCCAGGACTCCCTCAATGGGCGTTAATCATATACATATATGAATATTGGAGTTAAATCACATGACAATGTGAACTAGATTATTGACTCTAGTGCAAGTGGGAGACTGAAGGAAATATGCCCTAGAGGCAATAATAAAGTTACTATTTATTTCCTTATATCATGATAAATGTTTATTATTCATGCTAGAATTGTATTAACCTAAACATGATACATGTGTGAATACATAGACAAACATATTGTCACTAGTATGCCTCTACTAGACTAGCTCATTAATCAAGATGGTTATGTTTCCTAACCACGTATATGAGTTGTCATTTGATTAACGGATCACATCATTAGTAGAATGATGTGATTGACATGACCCATTCCGTTAGCTTAGCACTTGATCGTTTAGTATGTTTGAGGGAGTCCTGGATTAGGGGGTGTCCGGATAGCCGGACTACCATCATCAGCCGAACT
Source organism: Aegilops longissima (assembly GCA_021605205.1). Lineage (NCBI taxonomy): Eukaryota > Viridiplantae > Streptophyta > Magnoliopsida > Poales > Poaceae > Aegilops > Aegilops longissima. The sequence goes on from CM038679.1 coordinate 139,206,596, forward strand.
ATCATCTGCGGACTATCATCATCGAATCGGACTCCAAGACTATGAAGATACAAGATTGAAGACTTGTCCCCTGTCCGGATGGGACTTTCCTTGGCGTGAAGGCAAGCTTGGCGATACGGATATGTAGATCTCCTACCATTGTAACCGACTCTATGTAACCCTAGCCCTCTCCGGTGTCTATATAAACCGGATGGCTTTAGTCCGTAGGACAACATCAACAACCCTTACAATCATACCATAGGCTATCTTCTAGGGTTTAGCTTCCTTGATCTCATGGTAGATCCACTCTTGTAAACATCCACAATGTCAATATCAATCGAGCAGGACGTAGGGTTTTACCTCCATCAAGAGGGCCCTAACCTGGGTAAACATCGTGTCCCTTGTCTCCTCGTTACCATCCGCCTAGACGCACAGCCGGGACCCCCTACCCGAGATCCGCCGGTTTTGACACCGACATTGGTGCTTTCATTAAGAGTTCCTCTCGTGTCGCCACCGATAGGATTGATGGCCTCTTCAATCAACAATGACGCAGTCCTGGTGAGACTTTTCTCCCGGCAGATCTTCAGATTTGGCGGCTTTCAAGATCGCGGGCCAACTCGCTTGGCCACCCGAGCAGATCGAAGTTACGCCCGCCGTCGTGTCGTTTGAAGCCTAAACTTCACGGCCGATATCCGCGGGGACTTGATCTTCGATGGATCCGAGCCACAGCCGAAGCGTGCCGCCACCCACGATGGGCATGACCTAACTCGCCACGGACAAGCACCTTGAGGTCAAGATACTAATCCGCCCGACCCATAGTCCGGAGCCGATCGCTTTGGACGAGGACGGATGGTCGGACACCGCCGAGAGCGATAACCTCACGGCGATGGAGCCGAACACTTACCTTGTCCCGCATAAAGCCTATGACTCGAGGTGCCGGACTCACGGACTCAACCTCTCCGCTACCGCCACGAATCCGACATTGGCGCCGATCATGGAATTCACCGCGACATCTTTTCAAAGACTCGCCTTCGGCGATATCATAAATTCATCAAGCATCTCGCTATCCGAGAGCCTCGCCGAACATTTACCGTGATGGTTGGGATGCGACGACGAAGAAATTCAGACCCCACCCACCACCCACTTCGTAGCCACCGCCGATTTATTTAACCGACGTAATTGACTACGATCAAGACATCGACGGTATGGACGACGATGCCGAGACTATCAAGAACCAAAGGCTTACAGACACCGAAGACCACCTTGTCATACGACATATACATGGTGGACACCACAAAGGGAAGCGATAACGAGGAACAACGGACGCGGCAGAGGATAATCTCGCCGATAAAGAACCAAAACGGCGACGAGACGCCGCTCTAAGTCCCGCCCATCAAAGCAGCCTTCCTAACGACTCCAAATGATAGAGCAGGCAAACCAATGGACGATTTAACAGGACGAGCCGGATAATCAACCCCTTCACGGATCAATCAACAGTCCGCATACAACACCGAGCATAAGAACATACACAAAAACTCGCCGCCATCGCAAGAAGTTTGAAGAAGGCGAAACGAAGCTCAAAACAGCGTAAGACACGCCGTAATGAAGTGGAGCAAAGTATTCAAGACTGCAGACAAATATGGCAATGGCCATCAAACTAAGAGCTACCCGCGCTAAGTTGTTGCCAGAATTTGACGAGGAAGCCATAGAGCCTTCACAAAAAAAAATAAAGAGGCCGCCTGTCGGATAGACGCCGATGACAGCCCAAAGCGACAAGCGAGGCTGCACACAAGCCAATTATAATCCTGGAAAACGGACGGCCCAACTAGGTCCATCTACGGGCCACAAAAGAGGACCCTGTGAAGTAACACACCACGTGTGTGTCCAAGACAGCTGCACACCCAATATAGGGCGCCGACACCCGCTTATGTTTTATCGATGAGGTGCCGGATCATGAATTTCCAGCAGGTTCAAACCCATAAACATAGAGGCATACGACGGCACAATGCACTTTGAGTCCTGGATAGAAGATTACATACTACACATACACATGGCTAGAGGAGATGATCTCACGCCATAAAATACCTACCCTCAAGCTCAAAGGGCCAGCTAGGCATTGGCTCAAAAGCCTCCCGTAAAATATCATGGAAGTTGGGAAGAGCTTGAGGACGCTTAGAGCAAATTTTCAAGGGACTTATGTCCGCCCTCCGGATGCGATTTATCCGAAATATATAACCCAACAGCCCGGAGAGTCACAAGAATTCGGAACAGTTCCTTACCAAAAGAACCAAATAGTCGATCGTCCGGACGCAGAAGCCCTAGCAGCTTTTAAACACAACGTCCGAGACGAATGGCTCGCCAGACATCTCGCCAAGAGAAGCCAAGAACAATGGCCGCGCTAACAAGTTTCATGACGCGCTTTTGCGCAGAGAAGACAAGGCTAGCAAGATGCAGCACCAGCGACCCGAGTACATCCGAGATCGAGATGGAACGGATAATACCAAGCAGAAAGACCAGCGCCGGAATAAAGAAAAAATCCCAAAGGGCACGGCGGTCAACGCCGGATTCAAAAGCTCGCGGCCAAACAATACAACACGGCCTCTTAAGGAGAATAGAGACGAGCTATCAAATTTAAACAAAATTTTAGATCGGATATGTCAAATCCACAGTACCTCCGGAAGGCCTGCAAACCATACCAACCGAAATTGTTGGGTTTTCAAACAGTCCGGCAGACTCAACGAGGGACACAAGGGGCTCGATGTGCCAAGCGAGGACGATGACGAACCCCACCAGCAGAGCACCGGAAGTCAAAAGACTTTCCCACAAGAAGTCAAAACAGTAAACTCGCTTCACGTAATAGTACGGAAAGCCAACACGCACTCGCTAAGACAAGTGTCGCACGATCCACCCCAAAGGACCGAGATTGGACGTCAAAACCAATCACTTTCGACCATCCGGATTAGTCCGTATATCCTAACGCAGGATAGACTGCCTCGATATTGATTCCATAATAGATGGACTGCAATTAACGCAGGTTTTGATGGACGGCAAAGGACTTGAACTCTGCTATTTCCGGACACAATCCGCAAGTTGGGATAGACCCTACTACACCGCATAGCCGCACTTCCTTCAAAGGAGTGACGCCAGCCCTTACGCCAGTGCACGTTTCATTATTACTAGAAGTTGTGTCGAGGTCACCGACAACTTCCGACGAGAAAAGCTAACCTTTCATGTCGCCCCATTTAAAAGTAGCTATCAAGCATCATCGACGGAAGCTTTCGTCCGCTTCAATGCAATACCACATTACGCGCCTTTACGCTTAAAATGCCCGGTCCACGTGGCATCATTTCATTAAAAGGTCGCTGAGATCCCGCACACGGCCGGACGAGTCCGGAATAAATAAGCTAGGGGCTACCTAGCCGCACATCCCTTCATAAGGGTTTGCACATATAAGCCATAATGAGCTAGCATAGGCTCCGCTTAATCTATATTTTAATTTTTATGCACTTTCTCGCATCGATTTCCTTTCCAACCAAGTTCTTCTCTTTTTACGATGAACAGCGGCACACCCGCCCGAGATACGCACAACGGAGACACAAAGCAGACGCAAGAGGGACCCGCTGCAAGGACTCTTTTCGCACTAAGACCCTACGTAAACCTTTCTTCTCGCTCTTGTTGCTATAATCCCCGGGTTTATCATTATACCGAGTGGAGATCGGCGTTTTGGCATCGGCCGCCAGAAGAACTTGCCTGCACTGACACAAGGGGCTTAGGGCTTTGTTTTGCCCGCTATTATAAAGACCGAACACCTTCGGAGTGTTCGGCGCCTCGAGTTAGGCCTTATATGCATCAGCTCCGAATCATGTCTTTGGTCAAATGTTGGGTTTGCCCGGCCCTATGTTTTGCTGCCTTACATTCCAGATCATCGGCTAACGCGGCTCCGTGGAGAACTATCGCGACAGTGCCCCGCTTAATGGCGAGCACCTCAAGAGAGAAAGCCGAAACCGATCGTCATGATACAACGAGACCGGTCAACCACTGATCGACTATGGAATGTTTAGGATTCCTCCGCTTTGACGAAGGGCCGCTTTCCGGCCAGCACATCCGCGCCTCAAATTCGGAGAGCGCGGTGCCCTGTGGGCTATGTCGTAGCCCCACCCTCGAACTCCATGGCTAAGTGAAAGTGACAAAGCATTATAGTCCGGTTGCCTCGTTTGCTACGCTACCACCTCCCTTACAGGACTGAGACGTCGAATTAAGTGTGAAAACGCGCTAATTTTTGCGAACACCCCCGCACCTTGTGCGTGGGGGCTGAAGCCGACAACTGCCATCTTTCAGGTTATACACACGTATACATGAACGGCCGCATAGGAGATATTCTATTACTTGAACGCACAAGTATAAAAGGCGCTACATCATAAATATCGCTTTTACATCATATAAACGCTCATTCAACGTAACATTTTTGAGCACTCGACTCTACTACACGAGCACCACGCAGACTTCGCCAAAATAGTGCTCGGCAGTAACCTGTTATCATCCGAACTCGGGTCGCAACAGCGTGGCATCCATCTCGTCCAATGTGTCTTCACACGGCGAGCGCCATCCGCGCACCCTCTATGCAGGCCGACCGCTTCATCGCTTTGATATGCGGCACCGCCCCAAGAAATTGCTGCAATAAGCCAAAGTAACTCTTCTGGGGCCTATCCGCCGGATATGAGTCACTATATCCGTCATAGCAAGCCCGGACAACCTATTTAGCTCAGCCCACTCAGCCAAACGATCGGTCACGGAAGTGAACGCCCGACTATGGAATTGAGACCAAAACAGCTCTTCCGTCTTGTGATCCTTCCGCTTCGAATGCACAACCAAGATCCGCCGCACTCGCTGCTAAGTCCATATAAGGTCCTCCGGACACCACAGCTTGGCCCACTGAGCATATTTTGATCCGTGAACCTTCGGCGCAGCGAAAAGGCTTGCCGGCTACAATATCCCCGCCCGGCGCAGCTCTTCCTTCATAGCCCGCATTGCGAGCGGGCATTCTTGGCTTCGCGGTGGCCTTCCGCAGTCTTCTTGCCCGCTAGGCGCCCTTCCCAAGAGCCTCACCGCGGTCGGTAGCATCCTTTAACTTCACGGCCATTTCGCTATCTCTTCCTCGCTCCGCAGCAGGCGACCCTTCGCCGCTAACTCCTCGGCCGCCGAGGCCGCCAGACACTCCTTCCGCCTGCTCCTTGGCTTGAGCAAGTTCGCCCGAAGGCTCTCCACGGCAGCGGCACTATCTCGCATTTCACGCACATGTTGTAAGGAGATGGCTTCGCTCCTTACCAAGTGACCGCCAGAAACACTAACCTTGCGACTCATCAAGTCGCTGCTGACCAGCGTGATGTCCGTGATCCGCAGCATCAAGTTGCCGCTTTAGTTCAGCAACTCCATCAATCCGCTGGCCTCGGACGACCCGCCACCGTGCATCGGCACGACGGAATTTAAACATGTGATTTTGATCCTCGACGCGCTGTCGATTTCGACAACCTACCGAGTCTCGGGGCTACTATGTATACAGGCGATTCTATATGCTAAACTGTTAAAAGGTGTGTCATTTTACGTACCTCAAACCCCGCCAAAGAACTCCCGACGGCATCGCGCAACCCGCCTTCACCGGACGAAATCCTTTCAATCACCATGCTCATCAATGCGTCTGATCTTCCGAGATAGACGCCTTCTCAAGCAGATCCTTCAACAGACACCAATTGGCGCCGAACTATCCGGCTTTGCCAAACCACGGGCTCCTCCGTGATTTGACACTTCAGCTCGTCCGCCTATCCAACGGCGCCCGGACGGAGGCGCTCGCTTCTATCATCTCCTGACGAAGGTCCCCAAGAAGAGCTCATCTGTGAAGGACGGAGATCCGAACTACAAGGTAAAAACTTTAGTTATCCTCGAAGCACAAATAGGGATGTCCCTTATTATAAAACTCCTTTCTTTCTACTTACGGCTCGTTGGAGGCTGACTCATTAAGGAGATTGTGCGGTCGGGCCTCCCGGACGCAGACCCTCTGGCGAAGATTTCTTCCCCGCTTAGGGCTTTTTCCCGGTCCCTGAGGCAGTCCTTTTCCCTTGGGGGGATTCTCGATCCCCTCTTTCAAGAGCCTCCTTAGGCGAGGCAGAGCTTTCCTGCTTCCCCTTCGCCTTCCTCCGGCGCAACTCAAGCATCCGGACCAGACGGATCCGGCGCGGTCTCGGGGGGGGCCGGACATCAGACAATTTTGCTTCCGCTATCCACTCCTGTAGAAGGAAGTCGGTCATAAGCTTAATCATCAAAAGGCAAACAAACGGTATGTCCGGACTCGAACTACTTACTTGAGTATCCGGCGATTGCAGCTTAGGCCAGCATCTCGGTCAATTTCGGACGCACTTCTTGCGATCCGAAGAATAAGTTGTACATCTCCGGGTGTCATACCCATGAAGTGTTGAAGAATCCGTGGGCCCTCCGGATTGAACTCCCATAGCCGGAGAGGGCGGCGCTTGCGAGGCAGAGACGCCTAATCAGCATAACTCGCATCACCACCACCATATCGATCTCCCTCGTTAGGAGATCTCGAATCGCCCGCAGAGGGGCACGCCCTTTGACGGCCCCCGCTGAGCTCTTTGGTTGACCCACGACATCAACCGTCGTGGAGGTCCCAGCGGAATAAGGGCGGCGGCTTTGCTGCGGCCCCTCGAACGGTAATATAGAACCACTCTTGCTGCCACGGCCGAGCTCCTCTTGGAAGGAGCCAACGGGCCACGGGCATCGCCCTCTTACTTATGGCCGCCCGCCACACTCCGCTGACGCCCCGGTCATCTTCTACGCCACATTGAAGGTCTTCACCACAGCCGAAGTGAGGGTGACGCGGAGGAAGGCTTCGCAGACGACAATAAATGCGAAATATGGAGGATGGACTCGAGCCAAATCATGGAATTCCAACCCATAGTAAAACATGAGCCCTCTCACAAAAGGATCCATCGGAAGCCTAAACCCGACGGAGGTGGGATATGAAACGACATACTCGCCGGGCTCGGGGTGGGGATGGCTCGCCTTCGCGCAGCAACCTGTCTGAAATCTCGTAAGACAGTACTTGGCCTCCCGCAGCTTTAACACGCCCTCCTCCGTGACGGAGAAGGGCATCCACCGCCCGGAGGTCGGAACCGACATCGTTGAAGTCCGCAGCGCTTAATCTGGAGCTCTAGGTGCCGGAACTTGGAGCGGGAGAGGATTCGATGAAGGATTGAAGAAAAAAAACGAGCCTTGGTCCCGTTATAAAGAGGAGAATACCAAGAGCCGCCTCGCGGACCGCTTGGGACTCGCCGATAGAGGGGTGGCGAACGGGCGCGTTGGGTTATCCACGTCCGTATTAATGAGAATCCCGAATTAAGGGAAACACGATCTCTGCTCGACAAGACGCGTTAAGGAAACCGCCTCGCTAAATGCGCCGAGGTGGTAGAGTAAAAACAATTCTAAGTAATGGCTTGGTAGTGGTGTGACGTCATGCCACAAAAACGCCAAGAGATTGAACTTGTGTGTATATTATTATTCTCTACGGTGGAACGTGGAATTTATTTTGCGAGCGGACACTATCCCGGTGTTCACAATCTTCTATCATTCGGAGGAGGAACCCGCCTTGCAATGCCAAGCAATATACGCCACGGACTTATCGTCATTGAAGCCCGGTTCGTGGGCTACCGAGGAGTCCCGATTAGGGGTGTCCGGATAGCCGGACTACCATCATCAGCCGAACTATCATCTGCCGGACTATCATCATCGACCGGACTCCAAGACTATGAAGATACAAGATTGAAGACTTCTCCCCGTGTCCGGATGGGACTTTCCTTGGCGTGGAAGGCAAGCTTGGCGATACGGATATGTAGATCTCCTACCATTGTAACCGACTCTATGTAACCCTAGCCCTCTCCGGTGTCTATATAAACCGGATGGCTTTAGTCCGTAGGACAACATCAACAACCCTTACAATCATACCATAGGCTAGCTTCTAGGGTTTAGCCTCCTTGATCTCGTGGTAGATCCACTCTTGTAAACATCCACAATATCAATATCAATCGAGCAGACGAGGGTTTTACCTCCATCAAGAGGGCCCAACCGGGTAAAACATCGTGTCCCTTGTCTCCTGTTACCATCCGCCTAGACGCACGCCGGGACCCCTACCCGAGATCCACCGGTTTTGACACCGACAATGTTGCTATTGCTTTCTTCATGACTTATACATGTTTCTATGACTATGAGATTATGTAACTCCCGCTTACGGAGGAACACTTTGTATGCTACCAAACGTCACAACGAATCGGGTGATTATAAAGGTGCTCTGGTGTCTCCAAGATACTTGTTGAGTTGACGATTTCGAGATTAGGATTTGTCACTCCGATTGCCGGAGAGGTATCTCTGGGCCCTCTCTCGTAATGCACATCACTATAAGCCTTGCAAGCAATGTAGCTAATGAGTTAGTTACGGAATGATGCATTACATAACGAGTAAAGAGACTTGCCGATACGAGATTGAACTAGGTATTGAGATACCGACGATCGAATCTCGGGCAGTAACATACCGATGACAAAGGAACAACGATGTTGTTATGCGGTTTGACCGATAAAGATCTTCGAGAATATGTAGGAGCCAATATCGCATCCAGGTTCGCTATTGGTTATTGACCGGAAACGTGTTTCGATCATGTCTACATAGTTCTCGAACCCGTAGGGTCCACACGCTTAAGGTTTCGATGCGATGCTTTATTATGAGTTTATGAGTTTTGATGTACCGAAGGAGTTCGGAGTCCCGGATGAGATCGGGGACATGACGAGGAGTCTCGAAATGGTCGAGACGTAAAGATCGATATATTGGACGACTATATTCGGACTTCGGAAAGGTTCCGAGTGATTCGGGTATTTTTCGGAGTACCGGAGAGTTACGGGAATTCGTCGGGGAGTATATGGGCCTTATTGGGCCATACGGGAATAGAGGAGAGAGGCCAAAAGGAAGGAGGCCTGCGCCCCCTCTGGTCCGAATTGGACAAGGGGTGCAGCCCCCTTTTCCTTCTCCCTCTCCTCCTCTTTCCTTCTCTCCTACTCCAACAAGGAAAGGAGGAGTCCTACTCCCGGTGGGAGTAGGACTCCCCCCTTGGCGCGCCCTCCTCCTTGGCCGGCCGCCTCCCCCCTTGCTCCTTTATATACGGGGGCGGGGGGCACCCCATAGACACAACAACAATTGATCCTTGAGATCTCTTAGCCGTGTGCGGTGCCCCCCTCCACCATAGTCCTCGATAATATTGTAGCGGTGCTTAGGCGAAGCCCTGCGACGGTAGAACATCAAGATCGTCACCACGCCATCATGCTGACGGAACTCTTCCCCGACATTCTGCTGGATCGGAGTCCGGGGATCGTCATCGAGCTGAAAGTGTGCTAGAACTCGGAGGTGCCGTAGTTTCGGTGCTTGATCGGTCGGGCCGTGAAGACGTACGACTACATCAACCGCGTTGTTATAACGCTTCCGCTTTCGGTCTACGAGGGTATATGACAACACTCTCCCCTCTCGTTGCTATGCATCACCATGATCTTGCGTGTGCATAGGATTTTTTTTTGAAATTACTACGTTCCCCAACATGATCTAGCAACAGAACTATGAACTATCTATGGTTTGACTAACAATAGCCGGGATACCTTTGGTCCCCTCGCCTTCGGCTGTCATCTTGACCCTGAGAAGTGAGGGGACCTCATATTGTTAAAAATTGTATGGTCTTCGTCAACATCTGGTGGTGCTCATGGTGTTTTTGTGAATAAAATTACTCTGGTTCTTTATTTGACGGTGCCATGGAGTCAGAGAGGTTTGTGTCCTCCGAGAGCCGATTATTTGAATCTGATTAGTTTATGTTGGCGTGTCATGTTGCTTTTGCTGATTTGATTCTTTGTGGAGTTGAAATCTTTCCTCGACACTATAGTGAAGATCTCGTGGTTTGACAATCTGCACAACCCGCACTTATAGGGGATAATCCCCACAAGTACGTTCATCGCTCATGGCTTCTCATCTTTCTGGATGTGCGTCTCAAGGGGCTTTCGGAAACCTTTACTTATTGGTGATCAAGTTCGTGCAGTCAGACGAGTGACAATATTACTGCTCCGGTCCAATTGGAGTCTCTTTACTAAACTCTTTGCAATATTTCATCATGTAAAGATCGATATCACGGAAAAGATCTCTTCAAAATATTTCATTGCAATTCTTAATTGTAAGAGCTACTCCCTGTATAAAGTTGAGTCACTTATTTTAAGACGGAGGGACTACTTTGTAGGTTCTTGGATCTTGGATCCAAAGCATTATACCTGTAATACTTGCGGGTATGAATAAACAAGTAGATATTTCTCAGAAAACCATACTAAGTCTAATAATCTATAACACGGCCTGAGAAAGCAATCTAGAACGCCATCCACTAAAAAAAATCAATCTAGAACGCCATTCACCTCAAAAAATAAAAATAAAAAACTGGAACGCCAGTGCATATTAAGCTAGGAACTAGTACTATTTCGCCATTTCAGGTCCTTAAAGAACTTGCAAATTGTTCGAACTGAATTTGGAATGCAACACCTCTTTTTTCGATGCCAACTCAATCTCGCGTGCTAGAGATACCGAGGCGTCACTCAATCTGGGATTAACTTATCTACCAAGCTCTTCCTATTCAAGGTTCTTTTCGTAGCTGCGTGGCAGGCACATTTGGAACAGATGAATCCCCCGAATCTTTGATAGTGCATTTTAGGCATCTGGAAACTATCTCTACTCCTAATGTCTGAGTTGGTAGGATTGCGTCCACGGCTTTTTTTTGTCTGGTTAATTTTCGTCCGGTTTATTTTCGTCTCACCTCCCACCACCCCTTCCCCGTTATTTTTTTCTTCTTTGCACTTAAAACCAAATCACGTCTGATACTCCTTCCATTTATTCGTGCTTGCTTTGGCAGATGTCGATTTAATTCAATCATGTAAATATTTGGTAATTAAGAATTCAGAAATAATACCATATACATGAGATCACCTTCCAAACAAATCACCCCCCTCTTCAGTTTATTTCTCCCACCGATCCCCTTTCATTACTTAGGTAATCGAGTAGCTCATGAACTAGCAAGATTAGCTAGGTTTTCTTCTCCGAGGGTTTGGATGGATAACGCCCCTGATGAGGTTATCCCTTTACTTGTAAACGATGTTACTTTACTTAGGGCGTGTTCGGTAGTCCTCCAGCTTCTGAACTCCTCAACTCCAGGCGAGGAGTCCAGCCGAACGCTCCAACTCCTGGAGTTACGGGAGAGAAGCTGGCGATTTGTTAAGTGCAAATTTACTGGAGTCGTGGAGTTGGAAATCTGGAGCTCCACCAAAACTGAGAAGTGGGAGTTGTGAAATATTACACCAAGGGTGCCACCGTGAAGTGAAATCGCTGATACCGGTTCGATCGAGCGTCGCTCCTTTCCCATCCGCCGCATCCCCGACTAGCTACACCCGACCAGTGCCTATGGCCCATCCATATTTCCACAAGAGTTTTGCATTGATACCGCTTGAGACGGGCCACATGGGGGCAATTTTATGGGCCCCGGCTCGCTCCCTCGCGCGAGCGAGAAGCCGCCACGCCGAACGGATCGCTCGCTCCGGGATCCCTCGAGAGAAGCTGGCGCTCGATTTCCGGCGCAGGAGTTGCGGATTTTTGGGCACGGAGGGCTACCGAACAGGCCCTTATGAATGAATAAAGGAGAAGAAGTTTATAAAAAAAAAAGCTCCACTAGGAAAAAAAAACACAACCGTGGAAGCCCACGTACGAAAATCCCCCGAGCCGCTCCCCTCCTTCGCATCGCGCAAGCCACTATTTCCCCCGATAGCCCTCACACGCGCTAGGGTTCTTTATCGCCGCCGCCGCCGCATCGGAGCTCCTCGACCAGCCACACCTCCTGCCGCTCCACCCCCTGCTTCTCTCTCCCATCGCTGCACTCACACCCTCTCCGCACCGGCTGTCTTCCACGAAGGTCGCCGACTTCCCCGTCAATTATTCTCCAATAGGCGCCTTGTGGTTGGGGAACTCGGCAGTGGTGGTTTGAAGGACATGGGGAAGATGAACCAACGATGGCGGGATGGCCGACTAATATGCGGCAGTCGGCAGCGTGGAACGAGAGCTCGGCAGCGGCTCGGCCGGCTTCTATGTGCCGTTTTGGAGGGTGAACTCCCCATAGTGTTGCGCGTATAGGTGCGTATACTATCCTGACCGCTCACTCCCCTCGAATCCGATGAGTTCACAGTTCGGCCAATGGTAGCGGCGCGGCAGGCTGATCTGCCGCCTCCACGCCAGTAGTCGTGAGATTTGTGCATCGCATTCAAAACTCGCCACTCCGTGATTAGGGCTTCACATATTTAGCACTAGGGTCCATCGCCATTCTAGGGCCTTGAGTCTTTTCATTCCTTGCGAGAACGGTTCTCCCCATGAACTCCATGATGAAGGATAGATGAGATATAATAGTATCTCTGTGGCCCTCGTCCAAAAGCTAAAATAGTGAACAAGATGTGTCTTGTCATTTGCAGTATTGGATACGTATCTTTTGCACTTGCTCCCTAAAGAAACAATCAGCTAAATTAAGGACAGCCCAAAAGCAGCAGCCTGTTACTATTTTATATCATCTATTGTTGATTTGGTTTTAAAGAATTGCATTAGCAAATGATGAAAAGGTGTAATGTTCACAGATTTTTGTTAGATGATCTGTTGGTCTGGTTTAATTTGAGCAGGCATGAGGCATCTGAGTACTATTTATGAATTGATGGCACACCTTGCTTAAATCCTACTAACAATCTTCTCAAGAATTCATGCTAACATGTGTCTTTGCTTTTTGTCAGATGCATTTAACACGTTCAGGAAGCACGTATCAAAGGCCTTGTTCACTATTTGGACCCCACTGTTAGTAGATTATGAAGGTAAATCATAGTCAGTTTCCTCATCTATCCTTCATCATGGCCTCATAGGTACTATTATATATATATTTTTTAGAAAAGGAGGATGACCCCTGGCCTCTGCATCTGGGCGATGCATACGGCCACTTTATTAATTATTCTCACAAGACCTTACAAAGTCATACAACAACAAGATTAAAGCCACCGTCTAAGCAACAACTGTCGCTACACCTATCCAATTGATGAAGGGGCGCTGATAGTCTGGGCCTAATACCAAACAGACATCGCAGCCAAACCTAAACATCTAAGACCTGAGTTCCCAACCAGGACGCCTGCCGGGTATGAGGCCGCCGCAGCCACCTGCCACGAGTCCATCTTCAGAGCTGTACTGTTGTAATAGGTACTATTATATGGCTGTTGCATTTCAACTTTTTTGCAGATAATTCCATGTTGGACGTCGGCGGGCGGGCGGGGGGCATGTCCGCGGTCGACCTGGAGGTCGTGTTCGGCTCCATCAGATGCGTCGCTTTTATCATAGGGCTCTTGACCAAGCCGAGCGAATTAATTTTCACAGTTCACCGGTATTGCAATTCTATGATGCGAGTGTCTCCCCAGAAATGCGAGCTCCAAAGGTAACCGCTTTTTTCTCCATGCTTATAATTCTCCTAACTTCCTGATTCATTATTTGTAAAAACCACTAATGATGTTGTTGGGCATCTGAACCATTGTGTTGATTGCCATGTTGTCAGTTGTCACTTTACAGTCCTAGAAGTTTTGCTTGAAAATCTAAAATGTCAGAATTCGAGCATTTGAAAAGCTGAACAACAGAATGTTCCTAAAAAGATGTTGTTTTGCTTGCAGAATACAGATAAATACTTTTGAATTATTTTGTAGTGAAAAGGTCAGTAGACAAGGTTTGCTGTGTATTTTACAGTTACTTCCATTGATTGTATCGTTATTGACTTACCTTCTACAGCATTTACGGGTAAAGGAAAATATGCAAAAATCTTGGTTTATGGTTATATAGGTGAGTTTCAACTCACAACCTCTCTAAGCCTCTAATAAGCAATGAGTTGAATTCTAATAAGTTTGCTTCCTTTCTTTTTTTCTAGGGCAATTGGTGATGAAACCCACAGCTTATCAAACATGGAGCAGTGGAGGGAATTAAAACCATGTGGTATGGATCCATGTGGAAGGGGTGAAGTCTTTTGGGCAGAAAGACGTTTGGGAGACCTTTATGGAGGGAGCCAGGCAAAAACAGGTTGAATGCTTATCCATTTCTCCTTTTTTTACTAAAGGTGATGTATCATTTGTAGTTCTTAATTTTCTAATGCGTCATTCTGTGGAACTCAAATAGGACACTCCATTGTGTTTCTGGGTCATCCTCTAGGTTCTGGTTTGACACCTACTTCTGCAAAGGCAAGCAAATTAGTTTTGCGGTTCATTTAAAGTCACACTATTTAAGTTGTTAATGCAAATCCAAGAATGCTGGCTATCTAGATCTTTTTTTCTTTATAGATTATGTGACACCAATAATGGTATGTCGGTTTTAATTAGAATGTAGAGCTGTGAGTGCACATCACGGAGGCCATGCCTCAAACATGGGTGGGCTGGGCATGCACTAGCATTTCTATAGCCAACTATAACACAAAGATCTCATAACAGTTCAACCAGACTTCTTCTCCTCTCATGAATCTCAACCGGCATTTATGTAAAATTAACATGCACTTGACATATACATCATCTTTTTCACTCTGGGTGATTCAAATTGAATCTATTGTGCCAACTTTTACGCCATGTTATTATAAGTATTTATGCCATCTTTTTTAGAAAACAGGTTAGTAGTATTTCTCATTTCTCGCCATTCTTATTAGGACTTAGCTAACAATGTGGCAACTGGTTCTATCACTCGGGTAAAGAGCGCTCACACTGGAGGGCGTTTGTTCCTTTAATCTAGGTAACCTACAACTTGGTCAAACTTCCAATTTCTTTAACTGAAAGTTTCTTTTTGAAAACTAAAAATATGTTACCTTATTTGTTGCAACTTACCTACCCTTTAATGTGGGTTTCCCCTCCGCCAGGGCGCGTGGGGGCGTTGTTGGATCGATCGCGCGCACAGTTGCTAAGTGTGGTGAGTGTATTTTGTGTGTGTGCGTGATGCGAGTGTGCTGTATGTAGTGTGTTGGGCGTGTGTGTCCCGTGGAGGCCATGTACGTACGCCTTCAGGGTCAAGATAGCCACCTGCCGTCGAGCTCCGCTGCCCCATGCTGCAGGACTGACTCTGATGACCTGATCAGAGCAGGTTTGATCCAATCTACCTTTTATTTCCATGGCCTTCCCACCTCCACCCCTATCATTGATATTTTGCTTAGTGCATGTTTTGGGAAGATCAGACTACATGTTGTTCTATGCTTCTTTACCTTTGAAAAGTTCTTACCCTGGTTTTGATACAGAATTTAGAATGGGTAAACTAATAAAATTTAATCTGATTTAGATGACATAATCAGCTGGAGAAGGACATGAGCTTGCATAGAGTTTTTAGTAGAAGACGACATAAATTGTGGCGTTGGTCACAATCTAGAAGTTTTTCAGGTGAGTGACATGGTTTAATTTGGAGAAGCACTAGCTAGGATGCAATGAATATTTTCTAATTGAACTGAATTTCTATGTGATAACCTTCCAGATCCAAATCCTACTTCAGAAAGTGTATATGAGCAAAGGTCTGCACCTAAACATTATCATAAGTGAGGTCTTAGACAAGGTAATGTTTTTCTATTTGATGAACTAGACACGGTAATGTTCGAACTTGGAAGTGATCAAATCATATGCTTTGGTATGAAAGAGTGTAAACTAACTATTGCATGTACATATTAGCTCTAGATTTTCAGTTTGTGCTTGTCTAATGTAGAAATTGTTGTCCATGAAGCATGGCCTGAAGGTCGGAAAATATCATTCATCCTTGTGTTGCAGTAAAATATATCTCTTCATTACAAAAAATACTCCATTTAGATTTGGGAGCAGTATATGCCGAGTATCTATACTCACCAGAGTCAATTTTTGCCTTAAGATAATTTTAAGAGGTACTGCTTAAGTTCGGCGTGCAATGTGTCATAGCATAATTATTGTGGTATAAACAATACTCTTTGGGATACTCCATGGGTATATTGGTCGGATTCCTTTGTCAGTTGCTCTGATAGGAATTCTCATCTCATCAAAGTTTATTACTCCCTTTGATCCATATTACTTGTCGCAACTTTATTACAATGTGTCATAGCCTAATTATTGGGTCAAAATCAGACTCAACCCAAAATATCCTCTTATGCATAACCCAAGAAGCAAAATATTTGGGACTAACCTGAGGAAAAAGGGGGGATGTAGTCCCAAATATTCATTATATGCTTCCCGGTTTCTTTATTTTAAGCGCAAGAGATGAACTATATTCCCTCTTTTTCTCAACATATTATGCTTAACAAATGAATTAGCTAGACAGATGATGCACCTGGTGCTGTCTAGCTTATCCAACACCTATTGATAATGTCAACAAGATACAGTATTGTTATGAAAAATCCTTAACAAACTAATTCCCCCATTATGTGATTTGGTGGCACATCTCATGATGTTGATATTAGCAAAGGTTTTCTGTTAGTTATAAGTTCTACTATGAGACTAGACATCTATTGTTTTGAAAACAATAATTGAAGCATAGTTAATTTGTCTTGAATGAAGCAGGATTTTTGGTTTCATCTGATTATCTGCTTTCATGCACAGAGCCCACTTGATCTTGGTAAGCTTCGGGAGATTGCTGTAAAAACTGTAATGAGTATGCGAACGTGAGAAATCAAGATCTCCCATGGGAACATTCATTGTACCGTTGGATATGACCCAAGCAAGCAATATGATTACCACGCGAATGAATATCTCAAACGCATCAAGTATGTCTTAGTTTGTAACAGATAATTATCGTCGATCTCTTTGTATACATTGTCGAATTACATTTTAAGTGGACTGGATTTCAATTTTTATATACATGTGGAATTTGGGTAGTGAGTTGTGTATTTATTATTTGGACGGGGTACTACGGCGGGCTTCCACCTGCCTGAGCTATATGCATTATATTTATATATGTAAAATTAGGAAAGGAAAAAGCCCGTGGCAACGTAAACAACATCTTCAGCAACGGTTTTTCGATTGAAGGTCTCCAGCTACTGCTTAATTGAACGCACTCATGTGGGTGTGTACGTATAGTGTGCTATACCATGTGAATGTGACGCATGCCTACGCTTGTACGAGGAAACAGTTTGCTCGTTTATGATAAAATACTTTCAGTGCTCTCGCTGCCCAGTGGGAAACCTCCGCCGCTAGACGTCTGATAATTCGTTCAAATCCTGGCCGCCGTTTTTGCAGAGCTAGTATCACTGTTGAGAGCAGTTTCTATGAAGAAAATTAAATTCCGAAACACAATGCCAGCTCGATGTTCGTCCAGTCTAACAACTGAACATTACAACACAGGTTCAGAAACAAAAACGTCTGATAATTCGTTCAAATCCTGGCCGCCGTTTTTGCAGAGCTAGTATCACTGTTGAGAGCAGTTTCTATGAAGAAAATTAAATTCCGAAACACAATGCCAGCTCGATGTTCGTCCAGTCTAACAACTGAACATTACAACACAGGTTCAGAAACAAAAGAAAACTCAAGGCTAGCAGAATAGTCGTTATTCCTTAGACAACTGCGATATAGTAGTTCGTAAGAGGGAATGGCAAACAAGCTTCATTTCTACTGTCCAGGATACACCATCTAGTTTCCTGCAGACCTGCACCGACGATGCCCATCAGTAAGTGGAAGAACCTGGGCATAATTTAGTTCAAAAGGAAACACATCGAAGATCTCAATTAGGCCGTGTTATAGATTATTAGCACAACTCTTTTCTGCAAATGGGTGATAATGACAGCAAATGGAGAAAGACCCATTTGCAGAAAAGAGTTGTGCTAAGGCCTGTACTACCAAGTGTGGAAAACTTACTATGACGTTTCAGCATTCATCTAACTCAAGTACAGAAAAGTAGGGAAAACAAAATCAGCACAGTATCGTGCACTCTACAATCACGGTACTGCTGTAAGAAATTTACCGTCAAGTTGATACGAACAGAATATGCATCAAACTTAGGCAACAGACAGTTGTTATGCAACCGCACAGAGGTACTCTACACCTGCTGTGCTAAGCAACCTTGGGATCAAGATTCAAGAGCACCTGTACTCTGGGACATCCGATTGTAGCATCATACTACAAAATATACTTTATTTTGCTGTTGGACGCAGTTACAACCACTTCAACCTTTTAGGAAGCTCAAAGGATATCATGCATACTGAATTCGCTGATAAACTAATATTTGCGGTAGTTCTATTTATTTCTTCACACATGCAGTTTAAAAGTTAAGTGCCTGAGCTACCGGCTATCAATAGCCCTGGAGCAAGTATAACATAAGATTTTATTGTACTGCAGTATGCAATGTAGTCACTCTCTAGCTGAAACAATCAATTGTGAAACCAGAACTTGGAGCAAAGCTTACATCAAGAGTTATCCTTCCATTGAAAAGTAAATCACCCATTTACTGCACTATGAACTACTCCTTCCGTTCCCAAATATTTGTCTTTCTAGCCATCTCAAATGGACTACAACATACGGATGTATGTAGACATGTTTTAAAGTGTAGATTCACTCATTTTGCTCCGTATGTAGTCACTTGTTGAAATCTCTAGAAAGACAATTATTTAGGAACGGAGGGAGTACATTGGTAAAACTTGCTAAGCTTGGATCTTATGAACTCCATAAGTTTGCTATTCTTTCCTAGCAACTTTGCAACAGTTCTACATTATAAAGGATTTAATTTATATCAAAACTAGTTGGAACCAATACTAGAAGGTAATAATCATAGATTAAAATCGCGGGCGAAGGGAAATCGCGCAAGGAAAATTTGCAGCGATAGTTAACGAAGAAACGGCGCGATCTCCCATCTCCGGCTATTGCGGCACGATCTCCCGCAATTCTGGGAAGGAAGCAAATCGCGGGGCAAATTTCATGCGGCGAAAGCTGTCTTTTTGCCCGCGATTTTAATCTATGGTAATAATGCATACGGCTTCCACAACCTCATCCTATTTGTTTCTTTACTTGAAGGATCTCATTCCTCATTTCTAGAATACATCATACAGCCAAACATGTCTGGGATCAATATTGAGCTTTCATTTGTTAGTTATGGTTCTTAAGTATCTCAATAAAGGTTTTTTTAAAGCGCTAAGAGCTGAGCGAGCGTTCTGTTCCCACCTAGTGCAATGAGCACTTAAACAGCACTCAGGCACGTCTAGGCATTTGTACGTACAAGGCAGTCGGTGGGCCTGGGCGGGTAAGGCGAATAATTCCTCTGACTCGGCCTCTTTTTGACAACACATCCAATAAGGCCCACTAAGAAACCCTAGTTTGCATCTGATGATCTGAACCGTTCATCTAAGTCCACGCCGTCTCTCTCGCTGGGCCTCTCACTCCTTCCTAGTGAAAGCAACGGCATTGCAGCTCCTCCTTCTCCGCCTCTCTCCTCCTGCCGCCACTGCTGACGGTGGATGGCCTCGCCGAACTCCGCAGGACCTCGCCAGCTGCCTAATTCTCCACCTATGGCCAAAGCGAGGCGGTCGGTTCCGCTCAGTGCTTAGGTGCGCTTACCGCGCCTAGGTGTAGGCCTAATTTTTCACTGATCTCAATGCGTGGAAGAGATGCATCGTCGATGCAGAGGTTATTGTTGCAATAGGACCAAAATCAAATACTAATCTTTAAACAGTCAGAAAATCCTTAAACTTTTTAAGTACATATTAAATTTGATAATTGAAAGCTAAAGTATAGGAACTTAGGTAGTGATTTGATGCCAAATGTTGAGTTAGAAATAGTATAAATGGTTGATTGTTTTCACAGTATACTGATTACCAGAGATATAAAATGAACTAACCTCACAGCATGAACCTCAGAGAGGGGTGGTATGCATGATAGCCTCAAGAATTTTCTTTTCCATTTTATCCTCAGAAACCCAGACAGAACTCTGCCTGCGCAAGAGCTCCCTGTGCTCCGCCTTCTTCTGTGCTTTCAGCTTCTCCTTGTTCCTCCAGCTCTCCAGCTTCTGAGCTCTTTCTTTCATCTGCGCATCAAGACATGTGCTTATAGCCGTATTATAGATCACATTTAGCTTTACAAGCCTGGCATATCAGTGCCCAGGGATGCATTTTCTTGGGCACAAAAACGATGATGAGCTGAAACAAGGTTGGCCGTCATATGACATGTAAGATGCCCACTTGTTTGTTTTCAGAGGTTCATATGGCAAGTTAAGGAAATGGTAATCGGTAAGAATCGCGCTCTCAGTTAAAGCCGAAATGGATGAGGCAATTCGTCGAACAAGTACAATGCAAAGATGAAACGATGGGAGGAGGGGGATGAAGGAAGGAGAGGGCGGATTACGAGGGCCTGGCGAAAATCGAGCTCGAAGGCGCGGCGTTCAGCCGCCCTGGTCTGCGCGGCGGCAGCCTTGGCGGCCTTGCGCTCCTCGTTGGCGACGCGGGCGGCCTCGGCACGTGCCTCCGCCTTGCGCTGCCGCTCGGCCTCCATCAGTTGCGCCTCGTAGGCGTACTGACGCCGCAGCTCCCCCACCTCGCGCGCGTACCCCTTGCGCAGCCGCTCGAGCCGTGCCCAAGCCTCCCGTGTGTCGCCGCCGCCCGCGGCCACCGTGGCGGGGGCGCGCTCCGCCCAGCTCCCGAGGTAGTCGGTGGGCTGCGAGAACTCGTGAGGTTCCACCCGCGAGAGAGCCCGCGCGGAAGCGTGGAAGCGGCGGAGGAGGTGGTGTGGCCTGGAGGAGGAGAGCGCCATCGCCGCCGTGGGACAGATCGCCGTGCCTGTGCTGAAGAAGCCGCCGCGGAACGAATGACTGAGTGTTTTGCCTTTTTCTTTTAGCGTCCGCTTAACACTTTTCCGCAGTTGGGTCTGAATGGCCCACTACTTACTTTGTATGCTATGCAATCCAGCCCACCTAAGACGAGTCCTCGCAACGCGAATCCAGGGCGCAACTTTGGAAAACCCTATTTGACGCGCGCTGCGTCAAGTAGTTGAGGCTTCTCATGTCGAAATATGTTCAGAAATTAAAAAAATGATTTGGCTTTTGATAATTTTCCGCCTCTTTTAAAACAATTTCAAAACTTCTAAAACTCTTTAGATATTTTAGAAAATTTCCAAAAATACTTTTTTTTCAAAAATTCAAAAAATATTTATGAATTTAAAAATCTTCCAGTTTTCAAAATTGCTTCATAAATTCAAAATCTCAAAACAAATTCAGTAAATTATCAGTGAATTTCAAAAAATTATTTGCTTCTTCAAATAATTGTTTCGTAATTTCAAAAATGTTTGAGTTTTTAAAATTTTGTTCATAAATTTAAAAAATGTGCGCATTTAAAAATATATTCGCATTTTATTAAAATAAATCGCATTCAAAATTTCAAAAAGAAAATAAATCTATCATGGCTTATTGTTCTTATACCGTGCGCTACCAATTTAGACGTGACTATCACAAGCGGGAGGTGCCGTGTTGCAGACTTGCAGTCCTCGAGCTCACATGACTTTTTGGAATTTTTGCACTGTTTGCCTGCTCCTCGGCCAGGCCAGTTGGGTAAGCCTTTATGCGAGACGAAGCAGCAGCCCTCTGGCGCCTGGTAAATGGGCTGGCGCACATACTGTTCTGCGTTTTTTGTTACTTTTATTGATATTTCTGAAAGGAAAAAATATATTATATTTAATTTGTTAAAACATTCAGGAAATTTAAAAAGTTAATATATTCCAAAACTTTCAAAAATGCAAACAATTTTTGAATACATATATTCTAAAACTGAAATTTGATTATTATTATTATTATTTTAGAAAAATATTAACGCAGTATAGAAAATTTGTTAGAGTAGTTTTAAAAATATTGACATCATTAAAAAATATATTCACATGATTCAGGTAAATGTACGTGATATTATAGAAAAGTGTTAATCACGTATTTAAAAAATGTTAAACATGCATAAAAAGTTGTTCCTGGTGTATACGGTAGAATGTACAACATGTATTAAATAACTAGACATTAAAACATATGTTGAAAAATGTTAAATCATGTATTTTTAAAATGTAAACAGGGAAATCAAAAGCATTTTATTGGGCCCAAGTAGCCTCACCCATGCGCCTTCCCACCCCCTCCCCCATCCCCACATAGCCCCTCCCATGGCCATGTCTCACTCATCCCGGCGTTTGATGCATTCATTTTGCATCATTGTTTTTTACTATTATTTATCTTATTTTAAGTTATATTTCATATTATGATGCAATTATAATGTCTTTTCTCTCTTTTCATATTATGATACCAACTTGTAGCGTTCAAGATGCAATTCTATTATGGTCACGTGATGAATTCATGATTGGGGCAGACCCGGTTGGCTTTCGTCCCCATAAGGTGGTTACTTCTACTCACAAGTCGGCTCTTTGGCCATACAGCACGGTGAAGGTTCACCCGACACGCAGAAGAAGACATATGAGCTGCTTCCTTTTCTGGATATTCTTCATCGCATCTTCGGGAACACCCTTTTCCCTCGTATTGGGAACTTGGATCAGGTTCATTCTTATCTAGTGGATATGTTGCTGTTATGCCAGCATGAGAAGGAGAACAACACAGGAGAGTCCTTGGGTATTTCTCATGTCATGTGGTCAGAGCTCCTCTCTACCATCACTGAGCGCAAGTGCCCCATCTATGCTCCCTACCTGATGTTGCTTATTGAGAAGGCATGGGCACACTCCTATCCTGATGTCAGGTTGGAGACCGGTGACTTGGTCTCTCATGAGATTAAGGGACTGAGACATAAGGAGCACTGGGGCACTCATGTTCCGGAGTCTGAGATTCCTTTTGGAGCTGATGAGGCTGAGGCCGACGATGATGAGGATTATGAGCCCTTTGGAGTGGAGCCTTCGTGGGCTAAGAAGCTCAAGCGCAAGATGAAGAAGTTGTTCTGCATGGAGTCTCATGGGCAGTATATGGCACATGTGTCTGAGAAGAAGTTACGTAGCCGTCACAAGGTTCTTATGCGTCAGCTTGGAGCTGAAGTTAACAGTGGGTTTGAAGACAAGATCATAGATGAGGAGGAGTGGATTTCTCAGCACTGTCCCTGGACGGATTCAGAGACTGAGCAGCTTACTGCCGATTATGGAGGCGCGAGCGACCACGCGGGGGCTGTGATGATGGAGATCTTCGACATTGCTATCACCTGTGACAGTAGCAGCACTCTTTACCCCTTTGGTGTCTCGATGCCAAAGGGGGAGAGAGTTTAGGGATTTGTCGAGTTGCGAGTGCTCCTTATTTGCCTTGTCTTTCTCTCTCGCAAACTCTTGTTCGGTCGTTTGCTTTGGTTTGGTGTGTGCTTGTGAGACCTGGTTACCCTGTCATATGGTGTGAGACATATGCTATCCTATCTTATTATTATCTTATGCTTGTCTAATACTTTGGTAGTATGTGAGTTGCATGCTTAACTTATGTCCTCTTATGCTCACTTACTACTCCTTGCATCCTAGCTTATATTTTCCTTATTATAGATGCAAGTGTTGTCTGTCTATAAAATATAGGGGGAGTGTTGATCCTAATGTGTGTACTTTGCATTCCAAAGGCAGTCTTAATTAAGTGCACACATCTAGGGGGAGCCCGTCTATATTTTGTAGACTCTGGGGTTTGGTTATTCTCTTGTTATATCTCTATGCAAATCCCGTGTTGTCATCAATTCACCAAAAAGGGGGAGATTGTTAGGGCATATCTCTCTCTCTAAGTGGTTTTGGTGTTTGATGACAACGCATTTGCGGACTAGTCTTATACATTGAGCATTTCAGATATTCATTCATTGGCACGAGATGATCTATTCCCCTCGGAGCTCAAAGTGAAGACGGGGTAGTTCTCCTACGTTTCGGTTTTGGTGGACTTGAGTCATAGGAGATACCGTACTATCAAGAGGGGGTCCACATCGGAAAGGCTAGGGTGGAATCAGCACATACACATCTCTTTTGCACCCCCAGCTTCTTCCCTCATCCTTGGAGGATCCTCCGGTATCGTGGAAGTGGCATAAGAGAGGCGCCAGCGGTAGTACCGCGACCCGAAGCGGAAGTACCGCCGAGCGCAACAGGCGGTAGTACCGTTGTATGAGCGGTAGTACCGCCCAGAGCCTCAAGCAGCAGTACCGCTCCAGTTCCACGCCAGTACTGCCTTGACTCGAGACCTGCGTTTCGCGTGTCGGGTTCAGCGGCAGTAGCAGCGGCAATATGAGTGGTAGCACCGCTCGTAAGCGGTAGTACGGCGCCTACCACCGCTACTAGTGCCGCTCAAAGGCCCGCTCCTCTGTCCTTCTCCTTCGTAGGTACTGTGTGTGGTCCCAGCGGTAGCACCACTGGGCCAAGCGGCAGTACCGTTGTGGCCAGCGGTAGTACTATTCCCTTGAGCGGTGGTACCGCTTGCTATGGGCTGAATGAGGGGATAAAGGTTGGTTTGTCCCCCGCCCCAAGTTATAAAGGGGTCTTCTTCCTCAAGAAGACCTACCTCTTCCTCCCCCAAAATTTCATTGTTGCTCCAAAGCTCTTTTTCGCCCCATCTCTCTCCCTAGCCAATCAAACTTGTTGATTTTCTAGGGATTGGTTGAGAAGGCCCGAATCTACACTTCCACCAAGAGAAATTTGATTCCCCCACTAATCCTTTGCAGATCTTGTTACTCTTGGGTGTTTGAGCACCCTAGACGGTTGAGGTCACCTCGGAGCCACATTTCATTGTGGTGAAGCTCCGTGGTGTTGTTGGGATCCTCCAATCAAGTTGTGGAGATTGCCCCAACCTAGTTTGTAAAGGTTCGGTCGCCGCCTTCAAGGGCACCAATAGTGGAATCATGGCATCCCGCATTGTGTGAGGGCGTGAGGAGAATATGGTGGCCCTAGTGGCTTCTTGGGGAGCATTGTGCCTCCACACCGCTCCAACGAAGACGTACTTCCCCTCAAAGGGAAGGAACTTCGGTAACACATCCTCGTCTCCACCGGCTCCACTTGTGGTTATCTCTTCCCTTCACTTTGTGCAAGCTATTGTTGTGTTGTATCCTTTGCTTGTTCTTCTTCTTGTTGAAGTTAGCATCATATAGGTTGCTCACCTAGTGCCACATCTAGACAACCTATTTGTTGCTAAACCTAATTTGTGAAGAAAAGCCAAAAAAAATTGTTAGTTGCCTATTCACCCCCTCTAGTCAACCATATCGATCCTTTCAGCAAGGTTGATGTAGAAGCCCTTCGTGGTCTAATCCCCCTCCGACAGAGTATCGGAAAAGGTCTCCAGATGGGATCTCACGAGAACAGAAACTTGTGGCAGCGGAAAAGTATCTTTGGTGTGCCCTTTGGTCTATGGGGAATATTTGGGTATTTATAGAAGAAGAATTAGGGTTAGATGGGCTACGTGGGGCCAACAAGTTTAGGCGGCGCCCCCTAGGGCACGCCCTCTGAGCTTGTCGCCAATTTGTGGCTCCTCTGACCTCCTACCGAAGGTTCCTGGGTGTCTTGTGGTCCAAGAAAAATCATCAAAAAGTTTCGTTCCATTTGAACTCTATTTGGTATTGATTTTCTGTAAAGGCAAAAAACAAGGAAAAAACAGCAACTGGCACTTGGCACTAGGTTAATAGGTTAGTCCCAAAAATGATATAAAATAGCATAATAATGCATGTAAAATATCCAAGAGTGATAATATAATAGCATGGAACAATCAAAAATTATAGATACGTTGGAGACGTATCATCGTGTTGGACTCCTTGAGCTCACATGACATTTTTGGATTTTTCGCACTGTTTGCGTGCTGCTTGGCGAGCCCAATTGGGTGAGCCTTTATCCGAGACGAAGCAACAATGTCACGCCCAATATGCGATCCTATCCAAAAGGAACTCGAAGGTCCCACCAAGGATAGACCCGCATATTGAAACGCTTTTGCAAGGTGAATATCATTACATCAACATTACATAATAGATGGGGATACATACATAAGGCACAAATGTCACAAGAATACAACATCACATCATATACAAGATCAACATCCGACTACGGATGAAACATAAACGAAACTCAAACAATATCCACCACTAGCCCAGCTGCCGACCGAACCTATCCCCGATCAAGAAGAAGCGTAAGAAGAACTCCAACAAGCAAACATCGCTCTCGCGTCATGATCATCGCATAACCTGTACCTGCAACTGTTGGTGTAGTAATCAGGAGCCACGAGGACTCAAAGAATCCCATTACCATGGGTATCAAGACTAGCAAAGCTTAAGGGAAAGGAAGGGGTAAAGTGGTGAGGTTGCAGCAGCGCTAAGCATATATGGTGGCTAACATACGCAAATGAGAGCGAGAAAAGAAACAAAGGAACGGTCGTCAACTAGTAATGATCAAGAAGTGATCCTGAACTCCTACTTACGCCGACATAACCCGAAACCGTGTTCTCCTCTCGATCAACCCCAAAAGAGAAACTCACGGCTACGCATTACGGTTGGTGTATTTTAGAAGAGTTTGCTTCAAATTTACTACAACCGGATATTAACAAATTCCCATCTCGCCACATAACCGCGGCACGGCTCTCGAAAGTTTATACCTGCAGGGTGTCCCAACTTAGCCCATGATAAGGTCTCGCGATCAACGAAGGATATTCCTTCTCCCGGAAGACCCGATCGCCTCGGAATCCGGCTACAAGACATTTCGACAAAGAATAAAACAAGACCAGCAAAGCCGCCCGATGCGCCGACAATCCCGATAGGAGCTGCACATATCTCGCTCTCGTGGCAACACCGGATGAGACTAGCTACGAGTAAAACCAGACCTCGAAGTTTCTCCGAGGGCCCCCGCAGCAGCTGGTTCAGGCCAAGACTTAGAGAAGCACTGCCTCGGGGGCTAAAATAAAGATGACCCTTGGGCTCCGAAACCCAAGGAAAAAGGGCTAGGTGAGGCAAATGGTAAAACCAATGTTGGGCCTTGCTTTGGAGGAGTCTTATTCAAAGCGAACTGTCAAGGGGTCCCATAAATCACCCGACCGCGTTAGGGACGCAAAATCCGGGAACATAATACCGATATGACGGAAACTAGGGCGGCAAGAGTGGAACAAAACACTGCATAAGGCCGAGCCTTCCACCCTTTACCAAGTATATATATGCATTAAATAAATAAGATATATTGTGATATCCCAACAAGTAAACATGTTCCAACAAGGAACAACATCTCCATGTTCCAACAAGGAACAAACTTCATCTTCACCTGCAACTAACAACGCTATAAGAGGGGCTGAGCAAAGAGGTAACATAGCCAAACAACGGTTTGCTAGGAAGGGTGCAAAGGTTAGAGGCTGACATGGCAATTTGGGATGGCTTGATAAACAGGTAATAGGTAGCGCAGCAAAGCGATAGAACGAAGCAACTAGCATAGCAATGATAGTAGTGAGATCCAGGGTAGCGGTTATCTTGCCTGAAATCCCGCAAGGAAGAAGAACAAGTCCATGAAGAAGATGAAGCCACGAAGACGAACCAAACGTAGACGAACGAATCCTCACAATCGCAACGAAACGAGAACTATAGAGAAGAAGCACACAACATGGTAAACACACCACACATGAACAAGGCATGATGCACAATCAAGCATGATGCATGACAAGCTACATGAAGCTACTCATGGCAAGAGATGATGCATACAAGAGCAACACAACAAGACAAGTTTAAATGAGGCCGGGGACAACATAGAACAATTCCGGTAAGTCCTCATATGCAAATTTCAAAATTGGTCCAGGTCTGAATAAACCTTAAGTTAAAGTTGTTAAACAGCAAGTTAATATGCACCACGATGATCTACACGAAATTCTAGTCAAATTATATATAAAGTTCATTAGATTCGGAGCTACGGCCTAGAAGATATGAGCAAAACAAGATAAGCATGGCATTGATGCAAAATGCATACAAACATCAAGCAAACACCCCAAAACATGGATGCAACATGATAATATGAAGCTACATGCAATTCTAAGCAAGTTTCATATAGAGCACACTCAAAACGGAGCAACGGTTCAACACATACACATGAAACAAGTTATAGCAACAATCTGCCCAAAACAGCAACTAGGCATATTGCAAGCATCAAAACAACAAGCTACAGCATCTTAACATGATAAAAAAAGGCATGGACGTGAAGTACAGGTAAGGCATTACAAAACATGAACACTGAGCTATCTCCAGAAATCACTAGAACATGCTCAAAAAGACATGTCAAGATTGCAAATAATAACAGTTTCAGACTTAGCAGGAAATAACATCAGGTTGCAATGTTTAGAGTTATTAAACAACATGCTACAGGAACTTAACAAGGCAAACAAAGGCATGGCATGAATCTAATAATTGCATAGAACAGAAGTCCCGTACTGACCATGAGCCAAAAAGGATCAGAAGATATGATGGCACCCATGTAAACATGGCAAGTTATATTACAGATTCATACATGGCAGGAACAACAATAAGTAGGCATGTTGGTGAGCTTGAACCACTCACCACAGAGCAATACATGGCATGGCAAGGCAACTCACAGTAATAAGACATGGCATGGAAGCTATACATGGCAAGAACAACATCATAGCATACACGGATCAACTACAACAACCTTGGCAAAATTGAATAACATGTAAACAATCTGCCAGGAAACATTTTATAGCAAAAGTAGAGCTCGATTGACTCAAGCTATGGCACTCCATAATTGCAAACAAGGGCATGGATGGATTGAGAATAACAATATGTTTAAAACATCCTTACTGAAGTATCTCAAAATAAGCATGGATCTCTCTGTAGCATCAAGTTTACATGGCATAAAAATATCAGCAGAACGGGGGCTGAAATCAGCAACATCATGAAGCCTAGTTTGCATGCTTGTGCTAGTCACCACAGAGACCACAAAAATACATGGCATACACCCCTGTAAAGATGGCATGCCATATTACAAAACACATGTAGGACTCAAGGTCATAGGGTGCACACATCAATCATGGAAAAAATGACAAAAGTGCATGTTCTGATAAGAATCTGAAACTAACATCACATAGCCCTCTTCCAACAGCATTTCGGGCATCAAGATGAGCTCAAATGTAAATGATGAAATGAGATGAAATGATTTACTCGTTGAGACGAACAATTCGGTATGCTACACGCCCAAAACGGAGCCATGGGTGCAAAGTTATGGCATGATGAAAATGCAACAAAATACTGACAGAAAAATGACTTAGAGGAAATCCGGGGCTCGGGGAAAGTCAACCTTCGCACGGATCTCGCCGGAGAACGCTCGCCGGAGCTGCGGGAGAAGGAGGAGGAGGCCGGAGGGGCGCGGGAGGCGCTGGTCGGGCGGAGGCGGGCGGACCGGGACGGCGCGGCGCCACGCCGCCGCAAGGGGACGAAGCGGCGGGCGCTGGGCGTTCGGGCGGGTCAGCAAGGGTCAGCAAGCGGCCGGGCGGCGGGGCGGCGGCAAGGGCCACGCGGCAGGCCGCGATTGACGGGGAGCGGGCGGACGTGTCCGGCTGCGGGCGGACACGTCCGGCGGCGCGGAGAGGGGATTTTTAGGGTTTGGGGGTAGAATGACCCGAAAATTTCGGGGGAGGTCTAGTTTTATAGGTAGAGGGAGCTAGGAGAGTCCAAATGAGGAGCGGTTTTCGGCCACGCGATCGTGATCGAACGACCGAGAGCATGGAGGGGAGTTTGCTGGGTTTTGGGCCACTTTGGAAGGGGTGTTGGGCTGCACACAAAAGAGGGCTTTTGCGGTTACCCGGTTAACCGTTGGAGTATCAAACGACCTCCAAATGATGCGAAACTTGACAGGCGGTCTACCGGTGCTATACCAAGGCCGCTTGGCAAACCTCGGGCCATTCTGAGAAAGTTTAACACCCGCACACGAAAAGAGGCAAAAGGGGGCGCCAGGAGACATAGGAGTGCCGGATTGCAAAACGGACAACGGGGAAACTGCTCGGGTGCATGAGACGCACATGTATGCAAATGCGATGCACATGACAACATGATATGAAATGCAGATGATGACATGGCAAAGAGAGACACGCAAGCACATGACATGGCAAAGACGGCAAATAACTGACGGACACCTGGCGCATCGAATCCGGGGCGTTACAACACTCCTCCACCAACAAGAGATCTCGTCCCGAGATCTTAGGACCGAGACGGAAGGGAAAATGGATGAGGTGAAACAAAACTCAAGAGAAGAGGCAAAGAATCGAGAACACTTGAGAAGAAGAGAGAAACGACGAGAATGCCGAGAATCAAAAGCTCACGGAATCAGATAGACTATGAAACCACTCGTTCTAACCGGAGTGGTTAGAATGAGAAAAGAAACGAATAAGACTGAAAGGATTTAGGCAGCACACCGGTTGAACAAGGAAAGAATAGAACATGAGCTTCAGAAGATGGAATGACACTTGACGAGATAAACAACGCAATGCCTCCGGAAGAATAGAAAGAATTTGAATGAAAAGAACTTAGAAGGAAGGATTGAGTGGATTTGAATATCTGAGAAGAACAAAGAAATGCAAAACTCAAATTCTAAAGAATACGGAGAATTAATTACACTTAGAGATGCAAGAAGAAAAGATATTTGAATTCCACCAAAATATTGATGAAACTCTTGAAGAAAGAATTAAATCATGACGAGCCACCGTGAAGAACTCCGTAACAAAAGGATGATGAGATAGAATGAAGGAAGAAAGAATAAGATGAGCCTTGCGGTGATTTAGATGGAGGTTCCGACGAGATGGTCGAGGGAAATTTGAACTCCGGAAAAGAAAAGATGAAAAGACTTGGAACTAGAATTTATTCATCAAGAACAAACTCCGAAGTAAGGGATTACTCACTTGGATGAAATAAGAATAAGATTTATTGTATGCTTATCCTTCATCAAATTAAATTGATGACAAGCAATGGATTTTGCATGCAACTTATTCTTCTTGAAAAAGAATTGAGAAGTGACATATCGCAAACTTGAGAAGGACTTCATGAACCACCGATAGGATTGAAAGAAGGAATGGATTGATACGATAACAAAGGAAAAAGAATCTGAATGAACCACCGTAAGAATTCGAAAATGACTGATGAAAGAGAATGAATCACCGAGAAGAATTAGAAGAACCAATATGCTAGAGGGGATTTAGATGCAAAAGAACAAAGAGAACATGAGCTGATTGAAGAACACTTGAACGAGGCACCGGGATAAATAGAGAACGATAACTGGAATGATGGCCTCCGGTGAAAAGAAATGGAAAAACAACTTCTGACATACTCCGGATGGGTGAAAAGAATTTGCATGACTGGAAACAATTAGATAGGATAACATCGAGCTATCACCATGAATCTCCGGGAGAATGGACAAGATTTAGAAGGAACTCTTCTTCGGTCTTCAAATGACGACGAGAAACACCACCAAAATTTCTGAGGTACTCCGGGAGAATGAAAACCGAAAAGGTTGAGCCAACAATGAAAAGAATTTGAAAGCGATCTTGGAGAGGCATCTGACTGATGAAATTCATTCTTACGTCAAACTCCGAAAGAATAAGAGAATAGCTCCGGAATAATTAGAAGAGTCAGGTAAGATCCTGGAAAAAGACCTGTGGGTTAGGGCCCACTAAAAGAAAAAAACATCGTTGGAAAGGGTTGTTGAACAGATAGATGATGCGCCGGAACAATTGAAATATATGAATGAGGTGACAACCTCGAATTAATTGGAACACAGGCGAATCTCCTGAGATGTCTTCCGAACTCCGGAATGATAAACTGGCGAGAGGCGAACGAGCAAAGGGAAATATTTGAGCTAAGGGAAAGAATACGATCGACAACGAAAAACTTGAATTGAATCCACCGGAGAAGAAAGATATGAAGAATGACGAACTAGACGAGAAACCACCGGTTGAAATGATTGATAGAAGACTGAAGAGGCTCCATACGAATGAAATTGATGCTCGAAAGAGACTCAGGCTCCGGGAAGAAGAGGGTGGGAGGGCGGGAAAACAAAGACAACTTGGAAGGGGAAACCGACGAATATCTTGAAGAGAAAACACCAGTTGAAATCATTGAGGAAAGAAAGCAAAGATTTCACATGAGTAGGATGGATAATCGATTACGGACTCCGGTTCCGAGGAGAAAAAGGGTGGGTCGGTGGGAAAGAAACAACTGAGGATTGAACTCGAAGAAGAAGAGGCTCGAGTCAACTTGACGAGAAATGCACCGGTTGAAAAGAGATGAGAACCAACGATCGAAAAACTAACCACGTGATCCTAAAGAAAAATTTGAACGGGAAGAGGAGTAATTCAAAACACCTACGTCAAGATTCCTCACCAGAGCGATTTAGGGGCGAGGAGTAAAAGAAATCCTACTCTCGATATAACTAGACTCAAAACAGTTTTCTTCTAGACTCAACAACGCCAAACTACACGATCAAACAAGGGGCTCTTAAGGTCGGTCGAGGCTCGATACCAACTTGTCACGTCCAATATGCGACCCTATCCAAAAGGAACTCGAAGGTCCCACCAAGGATAGACCCGCATATTGAAACGCTTTTGCAAGGTGGATATCATTACATCAACATTACATAATAGATGGGGATACATACATAAGGAACAAATGTCACAAGAATACAACATCACATCATATACAAGATCAACATCCGACTACGGATGAAACATAAACATAAACTCAAACAATATCCACCTGCTAGCCCAGCTGCCGACCGAACCTATCCCTTGATCAAGAAGAAGCGTAAGAAGAACTCCAACAAGCAAACATCGCTCTCGGCCATGATCATCGCACAACCTGTACCTGCAACTGTTGGTGTAGTAATCAGAGCCACGAGGACTCAAAGAATCCCATTACCATGGGTATCAAGACTAGCAAAGCTTAAGGAAAGGAAGGGGTAAAGTGGTGAGGTTGCAGCAGCGCTAAGCATATATGGTGGCTAACATACGCAAATGAGAGCGAGAAGAGAAACAAAGGAACGGTCGTCAACTAGTAATGATCAAGAAGTGATCCTGAACTCCTACTTACGCCGACATAACCCGTAAACCGTGTTCTCCTCTCGATCAACCCCAAAAGAGACACTCACGTTACGCATTACGGTTGGTGTATTTTAGAAGAGTTTGCTTCAAATTTACTACAACCGGATATTAACAAATTTCCATCTGCCACATAACCGCTGGCACGGCTCTCGAAAGTTTATACCCCGCAGGGTGTCCCAACTTAGCCCATGATAAGCTCTCGCGATCAATGAAGGATATTCCTTCTCCCGGAAGACCCGATCAGTCTCGAATCCCGCTACAAGACATTTCGACAAAGAATAAAACAAGACCAGCAAAGCCGCCCGATGCGCCGACAATCCCGATAGGAGCTGCACATATCTCGCTCTCGTGGCAACACCGGATGAGACTAGCTACGAGTAAAACCAGACCTCGAAGTTTCTCCGAGGGGCCCCAGAGCAGCTGGTTCAGCCAGACTTAGAGAAGCACTGCCCGGGGGCTAAAATAAAGATGACCCTTGGGCTCCGAAACCCAAGGGAAAAAGGGCTAGGTGAGGCAAATGGTAAAACCAATGTTGGGCCTTCTGAGGAGTCTTATTCAAAGCGAACTGTCAAGGGGTCCCATAAATCACCCGACCGCGTTAGGGACGCAAAATCCGGGAACATAATACCGATATGACGGAAACTAGGGCGGCAAGAGTGGAACAAAACACCAGGCATAAGGCCGAGACTTCCACCCTTTACCAAGTATATAG
Organism: Aegilops longissima; assembly: GCA_021605205.1. NCBI lineage: Eukaryota > Viridiplantae > Streptophyta > Magnoliopsida > Poales > Poaceae > Aegilops > Aegilops longissima. The sequence continues at coordinate 139,240,416 of CM038679.1, forward strand.
ATGCATTAAATAAATAAGATATATTTTGATATCCCAACAAGTAAACATGTTCCAACAAGGAACAACATCTCCATGTTCCAACAAGGAACAAACTTCATCTTCACCTGCAACTAACAACGCTATAAGAGGGGCTGAGCAAAGCGGTAACATAGCCAAACAACGGTTTGCTAGGAAGGGTGCAAAGGTTAGAGGCTGACATGGCAATTTGGGATGGCTTGATAAACAGGTAATAGGTAGCGCAGCAAAGCGATAGAACGAAGCAACTAGCATAGCAATGATAGTAGTGAGATCCAGGGTAGCGGTCATCTTGCCTGAAATCCCGCAAGGAAGAAGAACGAGTCCATGAAGAAGATGAAGCCACGAAGACGAACCAAGCGTAGACGAACGAATCCTCACGATCGCAACGAAACGAGAACTATCGAGAAGAAGCACACAACATGGTAAACACACCACACATGAACAAGGCATGATGCACAATCAAGCATGATGCATGACAAGCTACATGAAGCTACTCATGGCAAGAGATGATGCATACAAGAGCAACATAACAAGACAAGTTTAAATGAGGCCTGGGACAACATAGAACAATTCCGGTAAGTCCTCATATGCAAATTTCGAAATTGGTCCAGGTCTGAATAAACCTTATGTTCAAGTTGTTAAACAGCAAGTAGAGATGCACCATGATGATCTACACGAAATTCTAGTCAAATTACATATAAAGTTCATTAGATTCGGAGCTACGGCCTAGAAGATATGAGCAAAACAAGATAAGCATGGCATTGATGCAAAATGCATACAAACATCAAGCAAACACCCCAAAACATGGATGCAACATGATAATATGAAGCTACATGCAATTCTAAGCAAGTTTCGTATAGAGCACACTCAAAACGGAGCAACGGTTCAACACATACACATGAAACAAGTTATAGCAACAATCTGCCCAAAACAGCAACTATGCATATTGCAAGCATCAAAACAACAAGCTACAGCATCTTAACATGATAAAAAAAGGCATGGACGTGAAGTACAGGTAAAGCATTACAAAACATGAACACTGAGCTATCTCCAGAAATCACTAGAACATGCTCAAAAAGACATGGCAAGATTGCAAATAATAACAGTTTCAGACTTAGCAGGAAATAACATCAGGTTGCAATGTTTAGAGTTATCAAACAACATGCTACAGGAACTTAACAAGGCAAAAAAAGGCATGGCATGAATCTACTAATTGCATAGAACAAAAGTCCCTTACTGACCATGAGCCAAAAAGGATCAGAAGATATGATGGCACCCATGTAAACATGGCAAGTTATATTACAGATTCATACATGGCAGGAACAACAATAAGTAGGCATGTTGGTGAGCTTGAACCACTCACCACAGAGAAATACATGGCATGGCAAGGCAAATCACAATAATAAGACATGGCATGGAAGCTATACATGGCAAGAACAACATCATAGCATACACGGATCAACTACAACAACCTTGGCAAAATTGAATAACATGTAAACAATCTGCCAGGAAACATTTTATAGCAAAAGTAGAGCTCGATTGACTCAAGCTATGGCACTCCATAATTGCAAACAAGGGCATGGATGGATATAGAATAACCATATGTTTAAAACATCCTTACTGAAGTATCTCAAAATAAGCATGGATCTCTCTGTAGCATCAAGTTTACATGGCATAAAAATATCAGCAGAACGGGGGCTGAAATCAGCAACATCATGAAGCCTAGTTTGCATGCTTGTGCTAGTCACCACAGAGATCACAAAAATACATGGCATACACCCCTGTAAAGATGGCATGCCATATTACAAAACACGTGTAGGACTCAAGGTCATAGGATGCACACATCAATCATGGAAAAAATGACAAAAGTACGTGTTCTGATAAGAATCTGAAACTAACATCACATAGCCCTCTTCCAACAGCATTTCGGGCATCAAGATGAGCTCAAATGTAAATGCTGCAATGAGATGAAATGATTTACTCGTCGAGGTGAACAATTCGGTATGCTACACGCACAAAACGGAGCCATGGGTGCAAAGTTATGGCATGATGAAAATGCAACAAAATACTGACAGAAAAATGACTTAGAGGAAATCCGGGGCTCGGGGAAAGTCAACCTTCGCACGGATCTCGCCGGAGAACGCTCGCCGGAGCTGCGGGAGGAGGAGGAGGAGGCCGGAGGGACGCGGGGAGGCGCTGGTCGGGCGGAGGCGGGCGGACCGGGCGGCGCGGGCGCACGCCGGGCGGCGCGGCGGCGCCACGCCGGGCGGGACGAAGCGGCGGTGCTCGCTCGGCTCGGGCGGGCCCGCTATGGGTCACGGGCGGGCGGGCGGCGCGCTGGGCGGCGGCGCTGGCCACGCAGCAGGCCGCGTTTGGACGGAGCGGGCGGACGTGTCCGGCTGGCGGGCGTACACGCCCGCGGCGTGGAGAGGGATTTTAGGGTTTGGGGTAGAATGACCAAAATTTCGGGAGGTCTAGTTTATAGGTAGAGGGAGCTAGGAGAGTCCAAATGAGGAGCGGCTTTGCCACGCGATCGTGATCGAACGACCGAGAGCATGGAGGGGAGTTTGCTGGGTTTTGGGCCACTTTGGAAGGGGTGTTGGGCTGCACACAAAAGAGGGTTTTTGCGGTTACCCGGTTAACCGTTGGAGTATCAAACGACCTCCAAATGATCCGAAACTTGACAGGCGGTCTACCGGTGCTATACCAATGCCGCTTGGCAAACCTCGGGCCATTCCGAGAAAGTTTAACACCCGCACACGAAAAGAGGCAAAAGGGGGCGCCGGGAGACATAGGAGTGCCGGATTGCAAAACGGACAACGGGGAAACTGCTCGGGTGCATGAGACGCACATGTATGCAAATGCGATGCACATGACAACATGATATGAAATGCAGATGATGACATGGCAAAGAGAGACACGCAAGCACATGACATGGCAAAGACGGCAAATAACTGACGGACACCTGGCGCATCGAATCCGGGGCGTTACAACACTCCTCCACTAACAAGAGATCTCGTCCCGAGATCTTAGGACCGAGACGGAAGGGAAAAGGGATGAGGTGAAACAAAACTCAAGAGAAGAGGCAAAGAATCGAGAACACTTGAGAAGAAGAGAGAAACGACGAGAATGACGAGAATCAAAAGCTCACGGAATCAGATAGACTATGAAACCACTCGTTCTAACCGGAGTGGTTAGAATGAGAAAAGAAACGAATAAGACTGAAAGGATTTAGGCAGCACACCGGTTGAACAAGGAAAGAATAGAACATGAGCTTCAGAAGATGGAATGACACTTGACGAGATAAACAACGCAATGCCTCCGGAAGAATAGAAAGAATTTGAATGAAAAGAACTTAGAAGGAAGGATTGAGTGGATTTGAATATCTGAGAAGAACAAAGAAATGCAAAACTCAAATTCTAAAGAATACGGAGAATTAATTACACTTAGAGATGCAAGAAGAAAAGATATTTGAATTCCACCAAAATATTGATGAAACTCTTGAAGAAAGAATTAAATCATGACGAGCCACCGTGAAGAACTCCAAGAATAAAAGGATGATGAGATAGAATGAAGGAAGAAAGAATAAGATGAGCCTTGCGGTGATTTAGATGGAGGTTCCGACGAGATGGTCGAGGGAAATTTGAACTCCGGAAAAGAAAAGATGAAAAGACTTGGAACTAGAATTTATTCATCAAGAACAAACTCCGAAGTAAGGGATTACTCACTTGGATGAAATAAGAATAAGATTTATTGTATGCTTATCCTTCATCAAATTAAATTGATGACAAGCAATGGATTTTGCATGCAACTTATTCTTCTTGAAAAAGAATTGAGAAGTGACATATTGCAAACTTGAGAAGGACTTCATGAACCACCGATAGGATTGAAAGAAGGAATGGATTGATACGATAACAAAGGAAAAAGAATCTGAATGAACCACCGTAAGAATTCGAAAATGACTGATGAAAGAGAATGAATCACCGGGAAGAATTAGAAGAACCAATATGCTAGAGGGGATTTAGATGCAAAAGAACAAAGAGAACATGAGTTGATTAAAGAACACTTGAACGAGGCACCGGGATAAATAGAGAACGATAACTGGAATGATGGCCTCCGGTGAAAAGAAATGGAAAAAACAACTTCTGACATACTCCGGATGGGTGAAAAGAATTTGCATGACTGGAAACAATTAGATAGGATAACATCGAGCTATCACCATGAATCTCCGGGAGAATGGACAAGATTTAGAGGAGGAGGCCGGAGGGGCGCGGGGAGGCGTTGGTCGGGCGAGGCGGGCGGACCGGGCGGCGCGGCACGCCGGCGGCGGGGACGAAGCGGCGGCTGCTGGGCAAGCGGTCCGCTGCGGGTCAGCGCAGGGCAAGGCGGCGCGGGCGGCGGCGGCGGGCCACGCGGCAGGCCGCGATTGGACGGGGGAGCGGGGCGGACGTGTCCGGCTGCGGGCGGACACGTCCGGCGGCACGGAGAGGGGATTTTTAGGGTTTGGGGGTAGAATGACCCGAAAATTTCGGGGGAGGTCTAGTTTTATAGGTAGAGGGAGCTAGGAGAGTCCAAATGAGGAGCGGTTTTCGGCCACGCGATCGTGATCGAACGACCGAGAGCATGGTGGGGAGTTTGCTGGGTTTTGGGCCACTTTGGAAGGGGTGTTGGGCTGCACACAAAAGAGGGCTTTTGCGGTTACCTGGTTAACCGTTGGAGTATCAAACGACCTCCGATGATCCGAACTTGACAGCGGTTCACGGTGCTATACCAAGGCCGCTTGGCAAACCTCGGGCCATTCCGAGAAAGTTCAACACCCGCACACGAAAAGAGGCAAAAGGGGGCGCCGGGAGACATAGGAGTGCCGGATTGCAAAACGGACAACGGGGAAACTGCTCGGGTGCATGAGACGCACATTTATGCAAATGCGATGCACATGACAACATGATATGAAATGCAGATGATGACATGGCAAAGAGAGACACGCAAGCACATGACATGGCAAAGACGGCAAATAACTGACGGACACCTGGCGCATCGAATCCGGTGCGTTACAAACAACTTGCCTCTAGCACCTAGTAAATAGTTCGATGCACATACTATTCTGCATTTTTTTATTAGTTTTATTGATGAGCCCGACTCACCCAACCAGCTGTCGGGAAGGGTTTCTCTCCCCTAGTGAAAGACCTAGGGTTTCTCTCACTTCCGGCGATTCTGCCAGAATTTACCTCTAAACCACGCCGGATCTACGTCGATTCTTCTCTCAGACTCATGCTGATCAAGGGGGGGGGGGTGGGGTCCTTGTGATCCTGAACGGCCTTGGTTGTGAGGGGGGTCAGGGGCTCTGATGTGAGGAAAGTTTAGGGTTTCGGTGTGGGGCGATTGGATCTGAGGACGATGGCAGACGAGTAGATGGGTTCATAGAGAAGGGGGCAAAGGAGAGCGTGGAAGATGTCTTGGCCCGCCTGAAACTGCAGGAAGAAGAGGACGATGACTTCGTCTGGGAAGAGGACCTGTCGGATCTGATGACGTTCGCCAAGTGGCTGGCCATAGCTAGAGTTCATACTCCCAAAACTTTTAGTCCAAGTGCGTTATATGGCGACATGCGTTCGACGTGGAACAACGCTAGACCCATGTTATGGATGATGATTAATGATAATCTCTTCATAGCGTAGTTCGTATGTTTAGCGTATTGGAACAAGGCAATGTTTGAAGATCCCTGGCTCTTCAGAGGATAGGCAGTAATCATGAAGGAGTATGATGGTTTTAAGAAACCTGAATTCATCCAGCTTGATAAACTTACTGTTTGGGCACGAGTTCACCATCTCCCCAATAATTTTTAATAGAACCAGCAGTTCGGGGGATGGTCTCATGCATTGGTGAGGTAGAGGAGGTTCGGTTGAAGTTGCCAATAGGATTTTTTGGTGAACTTGTTCGGGTCAAGATCAATATTAACATCAATACCAAGATTACACACTTCGTTACAGGGAAGAAGGAGATGAAAGGGTTCGATATCAAGTGAAGTATGAAAAGCTCCCTACTTTGTGTTTCAATCATTGGGAGTTTGGACACTGATATGAAGAATGTGGAGATGGAGAGCATGATGAATCCTCTTCTAAATGGGGAGAATTTGTTCTAGCTGATGCCTTCAGGTCTAGTCTTGCCAGTCATGGAGTTTCTGGAACACATAGAGGACGTGCCGCTCTCGGGTACACATGAGGGAGGGGAAGGGGGAGGGGTGCCTACAAGCCAAATCAAAGCTGGCATTTCAATGCCCAAAATCAAAACCCGGTTAACACTATGGTAGGAAGGGAAACTGATAAGGGGAAAGGGGACACTGCTGACTCAGGCACAGAGAAGAGCACCTTGGAGGTGGCGAAGGATGGCACCCGCATGTCAAACAAAAGGTCTTCGGTTGAAAATGTGTCGAGCTCCTCTACAGCTATGCCAACTCTGAATGTAGCCGAAGCAGGAGACCAGGGGCGGAACTCGATGGCAATTGTAGTGGCAGGAAACATGCCTGCGGTGCCGCCCCTTCCACCAGTGTATGTATCACCTCGGAACTAGCACAAGAGGCCTAAGCATATGCAAGGGAAGGAAGATGAACGAAAGTCTGTCAGGAATGATGGCCCGAGTGAGGGCGGCTCGATCTTGGAAACAACACAAACCAGTGATGCACCATCGACGAGCTCCTCCGGGGAGTACCGCTGGGCACAATGAGTCTTCTAGTGTGGAACTATCGCAGGGCAGGCAAACCCGCGACAGTTCGAGAGCTTTGCGATATGACGAGGTAGTTTGCCCCTGATGTCTACTACGCAACCTTCTTCTTGTAGACTCGTGCTGGGCCTCCAAGCGCAGAGTTTTGTAGGACAGTAGCAAATTTCCCTCAAGTGGATGACCTAAGGTTTATCAATCCGTGGAAGGTGTAGGATGAAGATGGTCTCTCTTAAACAACCCTGCAACCAAATAACAAAGAGTCTCTTGTGTCCCCAACACACCCAATACAATGGTAAATTGTATAGGTGCACTAATTCGGCGAAGAGATGGTGATACAAGTGTAATATGGATAGTAGATATAGGTTTTTGTAATCTGAAAATATAAAAACAGCAAGGTAGCAAGTGGTAAAAGTGAGCGAAAACGGTATTGCAATGCTTGGAAACAAGGCCTAGGGTTCATACTTTCACTAGTGCAAGTTCTCTCAACAATGATAACATAATTAGATCATATGGCAATCCCTGAACGTGCAACAAAAGTCACTCCAAAGTTCCTATCGCGGAGAACATAAGATGAAATTGCTTGTAGGGTACGAAACCACCTCAAAGTTATTCTTTCCGATCAATCCATTGAGCTATTCCTATAAGTGTCACAAACAGCCCTAGAGTTCGTAGTAAAATAACACCATACAACACACACCAATCAACCCTAATGTCACCTAGATACTCCAAAGTCACCACAAGTATCCGTGGGTCAATTATACGACATGCATCAAACAACTTTAGATTCATAATATTCAATCCAACATAAAGAAGCTCAAAGAGTGCCCCAAGATTCCTAACGGAGAAACAAGGACGAAAACATGCATCAAGCCCTATGCATAGATTACCCCAATGTCACCTCGGGAATCCGCGACTTGAGTGCAAAAACATACATCAAGTGAATCAATAGAATACCCCATTGTCACCATGGGCATCCCACGCAAGACATACATCAAGTGTTCTCCAATCTATAATAGTATTCAATTCGATAATAGTGAAACCTCAAAGGTAAAACTCAATTCATCACAAGAAGGTAGAGGGGGAGAAACACCATATGATTCAACTATAGTAACAAAGCTCGTGGTACATCAGGATCGTGCCAAATCAAGAACACGAGAGAGAGAGAGAGAGAGAGAGAGAGAGAGAGAGAGAGAGAGAGAGAGAGATCAAACACATAGCTACTAGTACATACCCTCAGCCCCGAGGGTGAACTACTCCCTCCTCATCATGGAGACCGCCGGGATGATGAAGATGGCCACCGGTGATGGTTTCCCCCTTTGGAAGGGTGCCGGAACGGGCTCCCGATTGGTTTTTCATGGCTACAGAGGCTTGTGGCTCCGGAACTCCCGATCTAGGTTTATTTCTGGGGTTTCTATATTTATAGGAATTTTTGGCGTCGGGAATAAGTCAGGGGACGAGGAGCCCACAAGACCGGAGGGCGCCCCCTAGGCCTCGTGGCTCTTCTAGCCCAACTCTTTTGCTTCAGGGGCTTCTTCTGATCCATAAAAAATCACCATAAATTTTTAGGTCATTTGGACTCCATTTGATATTCCTTTTTGTAAAACTCAAAACAAGGAAAAAACAGAAACTGGCACTGGGTTCTAGGTTAATAGGTTAGTCCCAGAAATCATATAAAATATCATATGAATGCATATAAAACGTCCAAGATAGATAATATGATAGCATGGAACAATAAAAAATTATAGATACATTGGAGACGTATCAAGCATCCCCAAGCTTAATTCCTGCTCATCCTCGAGTAGGTAAATGATAAAAACATAATTTTTTACGTGGAATGCTACCTAACATATCCATCCATGTAATCTTCTCTATTGTGGCAATAATATTCAGATCCATAAGATTCAAAACAAAATTTTAGTATTGACGTAAAAAACAATAATACTTCAAGCATACTATCAACACAATTATGTGTTCTCAAAATAACATGGCCAAAAAAGCTTATCCCTACAAAATCATATAGTCTGGCTATGCTCTATCTTCATCACACAAAATATTCAAATCATGCACAACCCCGCTGACAAGCCAAGCAATTGTTTCATACTTTTGATGTTCTCAAACTTTTTCAACTTTCACGCAATACATGAGCGTGAGCCATGGACATAGCACTATAGGTGGAATAGAATATGGTGGTTGTGGAGAAGACAAAAAGAAGGAGATAGTCTCACATCAACTAGGCGTATCAACGGGCTATGGAGATGCCCATCAATAGGTATCAATGTGAGTGAGTAGGGATTGCCATGCAACGGATGCACTAGAGCTATAAGTTTATGAAAGCTCAAAAAGAAACTAAGTGGGTATGCATCCAACTCGCTTGCTCACGAAGACCTAGGGCAAATTGAGGAAGCCCATCATTGGAATATACAAGCCAAGTTCTATAATGAAAGTTTCCCACTAGTATATGAAAGTGACAACATAGGAGACTCTCTATCATGAAGATCATGGTGCTACTATGAAGCACAAGTGTGATAAAAGGATAGTAACATTGCCCCTTCTCTCTTTCCTCTCATTTTTTTGTTTTCATTTTTTTGGGTTCTCTCCTTTTTGGCCTCTTTATTTATTTATTTTTTATTTTTTGTCCGGAGTCTCATCCCGACTTGTGGGGGAATCATAGTCTCCATCATCCTTTCCTCACTGGGACAATGCTCTAATAATCATGATCATCACACTTTTATTTACTTACAACTCAATATTACAACTTGATACTAGAACAAAAGATATGACTCTATGTGAATGCCTCCGGCGGTGTACCGAGCTATGCAATGGATCAAGAGTGACATGTATGAAAGAATTATGAATGGTGGCTTTTCCACAAATACGATGTCAACTACATGATCATGCAAAGCAATATGACAATGATGAAGTGTGTCATAATAAACGAAACGATGGAAAGTTGCATGGTAATATATCTCGGAATGACTATGCAGATGCCATTAATAGGTAGGTATGGTGGCTGTTTTGAGGAAGGTATATGGTGGGCGTATGGTACCGGCGAAAGTTGCGCGACACTAGAGAGGCTAGCAATGGTGGAATGGTGAGAGTGCGGATAATCCATGGACTCAACATTAGTCACTCAGAACTCACATACTTATTGCAAAAATCTATTAGTTACCGAAACGAAGTACTATGCACATGCTCCTAGGGGGATAGATTGGTAGGAAAAAACCATCGCTCGTCCCCGACCGCCACTCATAAGGAAGACAATCAATAAATAAATCATGCTCCGACTTCATCACATAACGGTTCACCATATGTGCATGCTACGGGAATCACAGACTTTAACACAAGTATTTCTATAGTCCACAATTACTCACTAGCATGACTCTAATATTACCATCTCTATATCTCAAAACAATCATAAAGAATCAAACTTCTCATAGTATTCAATGCACTTTATATGAAAGTTTTTATTATATCCCTCTTGGATTCCCATCATATTAGAACTAAATTCTTAACCTAGGAAAATTTCCATGTTGTTTAGAGACTCTCAAAATGATATAAGTGAAGCATGAGAGTTCAACAATTTCTTCAAAATAAAACTACCGCCGTGCTCTAAAAAGATAAAAGTGAAGCACTAGAGCAAATGACAAACTACTCCAAAAGATATAAGTGAAGATCAATGAGTAGTCGAATAATTATGTAACTATGTGAAGACTCTCTAACATTTAAGAATTTCATATCTTAAGTACTTTATTCAAACAGCAAGCAAAAAAATATATGAAATGACGCTCCAAGCAAAACACATATCATGTGGTGAATAGAAATATAACTCCAAGTAAGGTTACCAATGAACGAAGACGAAAGAGGGGTTGCCATCCTGGGCATCCCCAAGCTTAGGCTCTTGCTACTCCTTATTCCGTAGTCCATCGAATCTTTACCCAAAACTTGAAAACTTCACAAGACAAAACTTAACAGAAAACTCGTAAGCTCCTTTAGTATAATAAAGAAAATCACCACTTACGTACTGTTATGAACTCATTCTAATTTTATATTGGTGTTATATATACTGTATTCCAACTTCTCCATGGTTCCTACCCTTCGATACTACCCATAGGTTCATCAAAATAAGAAAACAACACAACTAAAACAGAATCTGTCAAAAACAGAACAATCTGTAGTAATCTGGAAACTATCCATACTTTTGTAACTCCAAAACTTCTGAAAAATTAGGAAAATGCAGGCAATTTGTATATTAATATAGTATAAAATATCATAATTTTTTGACGCTCCAGTGATTTTTAACAATTCTGTGACTGGGCGCAAAAGTTTCTATTTTTGGACAGAATTGAATCAACTATCATCCACACTATCCCAAAGGATTTACTTGGCACTTTATTGAAACAAAAGCTATGAAACATGATTACTACAGTAGCTTAATAATGTGAACATGCAAAAACAGTAGGGGTAAATATTGGGTTGTCTCCCAACAAGCGCTTTTCTTTAATGCCTTTCTAGCTAGGCATGATGATTTCAGTGATGCTTGCATAAACGTAAAGAATTGAAACGCAAAGAGAGCATCATGAAACATATGTGGCAAAGCAAATTTAAGTCTAACCCACTTCCTATGCATAGTGATTTTGTGAGCAAAAACTTATGGGAACAAGAATCAACTAGCATAGGAAGGCAAAACAAGCATGTTCAAAACTTTCAACACATAGAGAGGAAACTTGATATTATTGCAATTCCTACAAGCATATATTCCTCCCTCATAATAATTTTCAGTAGCATCATGAATTAATTCAACAATATAACCATCACATAAAGCATTCTTCTCATGATGCACAAGCATAGAAATTTTATTACTCTCCACATAAGCAAATTTCTTCTCATTCATAATAGTGGGAGCAAACTCAACAAAATAACTATCTGTCATCACAATAATCATCATAGATAGGAGGCATGCTTTCATCATAATAAATTTGCTCATCAAAACTTGGGGGGCGAAAAATATCATCTTCATCAAACATAGCATCCCCAAGCTTGTAGCTTTCCATATCATTAGCATAATGGATATTCAAGGAATTCATACTAACAACATTGCCATCATGCTCATCATACAAAGATTTTATTCCAAACATTTTATAAACTTCTTCTTCTAACACTTGAACACAATTCTCCTTTCCATCATTTTCATGAAAGACATTAAAAAGATGAAGCATATGAGGCAACCTCAATTCCATTTTTTTGTAGTTTTCTTTTATAGACTAAACTAGTGATAAAACAAGAAACTAAAAGATTCAATTGCAAGATCTAAAGATATACCTTCAAGAACTCACCTCCCTGGCAACGACGCCAGAAAAGAGCTTTGTTGACGGGATGTGAGTGCCGCTTACCTAGCCTCCCCAGCAACGACACCAGAAAAGAGCTTGATGTCTACTATGCAACCTTATTCTTGTAGACTCGTGTTGGGCCTCCAAGCACAGAGATTGGTAGGACAGTAGTAAATTTCCCTCAAGTGGATGACCTAAGGTTTATCAATCCGTGGGAGGCGTAGGATGAAGATGGTCTCTCTCAAACAACCCTGCAACCAAATAACAAAGAGTCTCTTGTGTCCCCAACACACCCAATACAATGGTAAATTGTATAGGTGCACTAGTTCAGTGATGAGATGGTGATACAAGTGTAATATGGATAGTAGATATAGGTTTTTGTAATCTGAAAATATAAAAACAGCAAGGTAGCAAGTGGTAAAAGTGAGCGAAAACAGTATTGCAACGCTTGGAAACAAGGCCTTGGGTTCATACTTTCACTAGTGCAAGTTCTCTCAACATAACATAATTAGGTCATATGGCAATCCCTCACCGTGCAAAAAAAGTCACACCAAAGTTCCTATCGCAGAGAACATAAGATGAAATTGCTTGTAGGGTACGAAACCACATCAAAGTTATTCTTTCCGATGAATCCATTGAGCTATTCCTATAAGTGTCACAAACAACCCTAGAGTTCGTAGTAAAATAACACCATATGACACACACCAATCAACCCTAAAGTCACCTAGATACTCCAATGTCACCACAAGTATCCGTGGGTCAATTATACAACATGCATCAAACAACTTCAGATTCATAATATTCAATCCAACATAAAGAACCTCAAGGAGTGCCCGAAGATTCCTACCGGAGAAACAAGGACGAAAACGTGCATCAACCTCTATGCATAGATTACCCCAATGTCACCACAGGAATCCGCAAGTTGAGTGCCAAAACATACATCAAGTGAATCAATAGAATACCCTATTGTCACCACGGGTATCCCACGCAAGACATACATCAAGTGTTCTCAAATCCATAATAGCATTCAAACCGATAATAGTGAAACCTCAAAGGTAAAACTCAATTCGTCACAAGAAGGTAGAGGGGGAGAAACACCATATGATTCAACTATAGTAACACAGCTCGCGGCACATCAAGATCGTGCCAAATCAAGATCGTGCCAAATCAAGAACACGAGAGAGAGAGAGAGAGAGAGATCAAAACACATAGCTACTAGTACATACCCTCAGCCTCGAGGGTGAACTACTCCCTCCTCGTCATGGAGACCGCCGGGATGATGAAGATGGCCACCGGTGATGGTTTCCCCCTCCGGCAGGGTCCCGAAACAGGATCCCGGTTGGTTTTTTGTGGCTACAGAGTCTTGCGGCGGCGGAACTCCTGATCTAGGTTTATTTCTGGGGGTTTCTATATTTATAGGAATTTTTGGCGTCGGGAACAAGTCAGGGGGTCCACGAGGAGCCCAAAATACCAGAGGGCGCCCCCAGGGTGGTAGGGGCATCCTCCGCCCTTGTGGAGGCCTCGTGGCTCTTCTAGACCAACTCCTTTTGTTTCGGGGGCTTCTTTTGGTTCATAGAATATCAACGTAAATTTTCAGGTCATTTGACTCCGTTTGATATTCCTTTTCTGTAAAACTCAAAAACAAGGAAAAATAGAAACTGGCACTAGGCTCTAGGCTAATAGGTTAGTCCCAAAAATCATTTAAAATAGCATATAAATGCATATAAAACATCCAAGATAGATAATATAATAGCATGGAACAATATAAAATTATAGATACGTGGGAGACATATCAGCCCCCTCTGTGTTATGTATTATTGAAACCCAGATAGAGGGAACCAGAGTTGAGAGTCTAGCAAACACACTATAGGCTTTGGTAATAGCTTTTAAGTCAGTAGTATTGGTAGGAGTGGAGGTCTTGCATTTTTGGAAAAAAGTCAATAAAGGTTGAGGTTATTTGCTACATGAGGTATCATATTGATGTACTGATAGATGATATGGTAGAATACATAACTTGAGTCACTTTTGTTTATGGTGAAGCTCAAGTCCAGGATATATACAAGACCTGGGATATGTTGAGAGGAATAGCAGGTAGAAGCAATCTCCCATGGGTTTGTAGGAGATTTTAACAAAGTACTACACGCCCATGAGCATGATGGAGTGGTTAGCGCAGCCAATCCCAAATAGACGCTTTTCGTGATGCAATGGATACTTGTGGCCTTACAGATATTGGGTACAAAGGAAACTTCTAGACGTTCAAGAAGAAGGTGGCAGGGGCAATTTACATGAGAGTACATTTGGATAGGTGCTTGGTGACTCCAGCTTGGTGCATGGCATTCCCTATGCTAGTACTAGAGCACAAAACCATAGCTACACCCGACCATGTCCCAATTTTGGTGCGGTACTCCGATGTGTATGCAGGCAAGAAGATCCCAAAGTCATTTAAATATGAACTGATGTGGGAGCGGGACCCAGACCTATTTAATTTTGTTGGAATGGGATGGAAAGAGAAAGAAGGCCAGACGGTATTGGAGGTCTAGAACAAGCTGTTGAAGATGTTAGGAAGTCTAGCGACATGGGATCGCACGCATTTTGGATCGGTTAGACTAGAGATTGGATAGTTAAAAGCTGAACTGGATCGGGTGCGCTCTTCACGAGGTGGATCCGGACCAAATCATTTGGAAATCAAGATTATTGACTGATTGGTTGAACTTTGTCACAGAGAAGAAATTCTCCGAAGGCAGCAAGCGTGACCGGACGGGCAGACGATAGAAGTAACAAGGGAGATGTAGGCTCTCACTACTGCTTCTTATATAGAGTTATATACATCTGGCGGGGTACAAAATATGCATAAAATGCTTGAGACGGTTCCATGTAAGGTAACGGTGGAACTGAATGAAATTCTAAATGCACCCTATAGTCAGAAGTCAAGGAGGCCCTCTTCCAGATGTATCCCACAAAGGCTCCTGGTCTAAACGGCTTTCTGGCTCATTTTTTCAGTGTCACTAGGAGGTTTGCATTGAGGAGGTAACCAGAGCCATCCTAAGAATTTTAGATGGTACTAAATCAGCTGATTGCATTAATGAGACCACCTTGGTTCTGATCCCAAAGGTAAAGAACCCAACTCTACTATCACAATTTTGTCCTATTTGTCTGTGCAATGTTTTGTACAAGATTGCATCGGAAGTTATTTCAAATCGTTGAAGCTGGTATTGCCTGATATTATCTCGGAGGAACAATCTGCATTTGTGCCAGGTATACTCATTACTGATAATATCATTACTTCTTATGAGTGCCTCCATTTTATGAAAAGGAATAAGGCAAAGAAAAATCAACATTGTGCTCTAAAATTGGACATGATGAAGGCCTGCGACAAAGTGGAATGGGCTTATCTCGAAGATATAATGCTAAAACTGGGCTTCACAGAAAAGTGGGTGGACATATTCATGGGAATGGAAGCTCGATTAAATTCCCAGTTTTATTTAATGGAAAGAAACTTCAGTAGTTCAAGCCATCTTATGGGGTTCGGTAGGGGGATCCAATTTCTCCATACTTGTTCTTTATTGCAGCAGAGGGCCTTTCATGCCTATCAAAATCAAAGAGTGAGTCATTAAATCTTCATGGTCTGCAAGTGGCACCCTTGCCGCCACGGTAAGCCATACATGGTTTTGCAGATGACAGCCTGTTGTTTTTCAAGGCCAATGGTATGTGTGCAAATGAGGTGAACCAAGTGTTGGATGCATATTGTCAGGCTACTGGGCAGCGAATTAACTATGAAAAATCCTCAATATCTTTTAGTAAGGGTGTTCCTGAAACTGTCCGTGATGGGATTAAAGGGGTACTCTATAGGGGAACATAGTAATTTCAAAAAATTTCCTACGCACACGCAAGATCATGGTGATGCATAGCAACGAGAGGGGAGAGTGTCGTCCACGTACCCTCGTAGACCGTAAGCGGAAGCATTATGGCAACGTGGTTGATGTAGTCGTACGTCTTCACGATCGACCGATCCTAGTACCGAACGTACGGCACCTCCGCGATCTGCACACGTTCAACTCGGTGACGTCCCACGAACTCATGATCCAGTAGAGCTTTGAGGGAGAGTTCTGTCAGCACGACGGCGTGATGACGGTGTTGATGAAGCTACCAACACAGGGCTTTGCCTAAGCACCACTACGATATGACCGAGGTGGATTATGGTGGAGGGGGGCACCGCACATGGCTAAAAGATCAATGATCAACTTGTGTGTCTATGGGGTGCCCCCCTCCCCCGTATATAAAGGAGTGGAGGAGGGGGGAGGGCCGGCCCTCCTATGGCGCGCCCTGTAGGAGTCCTACTCCCACCGGGAGTAGGATTCCCCCCTTCCAAGAGTAGGAGTAGGAGGGAAGGAAGGAGAGAGGGGGAAGGAAAAAGGGGGGCGCCCCCCTTGTCCAATTTGGACTAGAGGGGGAGGGGGCACGCGACCTTCCCTGGCCGCCCCTTCCTCTCTCCACCAAGGCCCATGAGGCCCATTACACTCCCCGGGGGGTTCTGATAACCCCCCGATACTCTGTTATTTGTCCGAACTCATCCGGAACCCTTCCGAAGTCCAAACATAGTCATCCAGTATATCAATCTTTATGTCTCAACCATTTTAAGACTCCTCGTCGTGTCCGTGATCATATCCGGGACTCCGAACTACCTTCGGTACATCAAAACACAAAAACTCATATTACCGATCGTCACCGAACGTTAAGCGTGCGGACCCTACGGGTTTGAGAACTATGTAGACATGACCGAGACACGTCTCTGGTCAATAACCAATAGCAAAACCTGGATGCTCATATTGATCCCTACATATTCTACGAAGATCTTTATCGGTCAAACCGCATAACAACATACGTTGTTCCCTTTGTCATCGGTATGTTACTTGCCCGAGATTCGATCGTCAGTATCTCAATACTAGTTCAATCTCATTACCTGCAAGTCTCTTTACTCATTCCGTAATGCATCATTCCGCAACTAACTCATTAGTTACATTGCTTGCAAGGCTTATAGTGATGCGCATTACCGAGGCCCAGAGATACCTCTCCGATAATCGGAGTGATAAATCCTAATCTCGATCTATGCCAACTCAACAAGTACCATCGGAGACACCTGTAGAGCACCTTTATAATCACCCAGTTACGTTGTGACGTTTGTAGCACACAAAGTGTTCCTCCGGTATTCGGGAGTTGCATAATCTCATAGTCATAGGAACATGTATAAGTCATGAAGAAAGCAATATCAACATACTAAAGGATCAAGTGCTAAGCTAATGGAATGGGTCAAGTCAATCACATCATTCTCTAATGATGTGATCCCGTTAATGAAATGACAACTCATGTCTATGGCTCGGAAACTTAACCATCTTTGATTCAACGAGCTAGTCAAGTAGAGGCATACTAGTGAAACTCTGTTTGTCTATGTATTCACACATGTATCAAGTTTCTGGTTAATACAATTCTAGCATGAATAATAAACATTTATCCTGAAATAAGGAAATAAATAATAACTTTATTATTGCCTCTAGGGCATATTTCCTTCATACTCAATGTTCCAAATGAGACTCTTAATGAGAAATACCTGGGTATGCCTTGTGATATTGGAGCTTCAATAAATGGTGCTTTCAAATATTTGAAGGACCGGCTGTGGAGTAGAATCCAGGGATGGATTGAGAATACTATGTCTACGACAGGGAAAGAGGTATTAGTAAAGGCGGTAGCTCAAGCTATTCCGCTATATTCCATGTCTTGTTTTAAACTTCCAAGAGGCCTTTGCGAGCATCTGAACATGCTTATTAGGAAGTTCTGGTGGGGCAGCAAAGAGGGACATCATAAACTGCATTGGGTATCTTGGAAATAAATGACTCAGCCTAAGACAGTGGGAGTCTTGGGGTCTAAGGATCTCAAGCTTTTCAATCTGTCCATGCTAGCAAGACAGGCGTGGTGCATCCTACAACATCTTGGGTCTCTTAGTGCATGCTTGTTGAGAAGTATATACTACCCAAACTCCACCATATTTCATTCAACCACTGGCAACCATCCAAGTTAGATTTGGAGGGCTATCATAGAAGGAAGAGATGTGTTGAAGCAGGGTTTAATAAAACGTATTGGAAGTGGCCAGATCATAAATATATGGGTAGATAATTGGTTACCCAAAGATGAGATGTTACAACCCTATGGGTGCATATCTGTAAACCCCCCGCAGTTGGTGTCCGAGCTGATAGACGCGACCTCTGCCACTTGGAATAGGGGGCGTATTTAGGAGGTGTTTATGCCAATGGACATCTCGGTGATCTTGAGCATTCCTATATGTAT
This sequence comes from Aegilops longissima, assembly GCA_021605205.1. Classification (NCBI taxonomy): domain Eukaryota; kingdom Viridiplantae; phylum Streptophyta; class Magnoliopsida; order Poales; family Poaceae; genus Aegilops; species Aegilops longissima. Next base: position 139,258,817 of record CM038679.1, read on the forward strand.
GCAGAACATGGAAGATTTTTGGAGTTGGAACTTTGAGTGCTCGGGAAAGTTCTCAGTTCATTCAGCATATAACATGTTAGTATCCACGAGACGGAGGAGAGAGGCCTAGTTGGAGGGCACTGCCGGTTCTTCAAGCTTGAATAGGGAAGAAGGAGCATGGAAAAGGTTATGGAACGTTCAGGTACCGGGGAAGATCAAGATGTTCCTGTGGAGGTCGTCGAAGCATTCTATACCGATAGAGGACGTAAGAGATCACAGGCATATGAAAAACTCAAGATCATGCGGTCCGTGTGGAGGACCGGACTCATGGAGACACTCGCTCTTAGAGTGTACGATGGCACGGTGTAGTTGGGAATTAGCGGATGATGAACTGGCCAACCACTTGATTACCACTGTGGAACCGAACGCGAAATGTTGGCTGTTTTCATTGATCGAGAATTAGCCTCACTCGAGGTTCATCTAAATAGCAGTCACACTATGGTCGATCTGGTCTTCTTGAAGGAAAGCAATCCACAAGGGTATTTTTCAAAGTCCACAGGGGATGCATGAATTCATCATAAGATACCTGGCGGACTTAGAAATTTATAAGAGAGAATAAGCCGGCACAAGGGGCGGTTGGTGTTCCGTTAACAAGAAGAAGCAGTCGCGATAAGGCTCCACCAGCTGGTGTGTCTAAAATACACGTTGATGCAGGTTTGTCATGTCCGGTGAGAGGAGGCATGGCTGTGGCTATGTGTAGGCATGGCCGGGGCTTCTTCCTTGGGAGTTTTGCACTCGTGGTCCAAGGCGTCCTTGACCCGGCTACTCTTGAGGCGATCGTGTGCCGGGAAGCACTCTCTTTAGAGGAAGATCTGAACATCCAGCGCATGATTATGGCTTCTGACTCCAAGCAACTGGTGGGTGACATAAACACAGGTAACCGTGGAAGATATGGTACGGTCATCAAGGTAATTCAATAGAGTGCTCATCATTTTATGTGTAGTTTTACTTATGAGAGTCATGACTCGAATGAAGAGGCACATAGTTTAGCGAATTTTGCTCATTCTTTAGGCCCAGGACGCCATGTGTGGCTAGGCCATTCTCATGATCCGAGATGTATCCCACAAATCGTAGTTTTTGATCATTAATAAAGTTCGGATTACCCCTAAAAAAGTAAAAAAATACTTCTATTGATATTTCTGAAAGGAAACAATATATTATATTTACATTTTTAAAACATTCAGGAAACTTATAAAGTTAATATATTCCAAAACTTGCAAAAATGCAAACCGTTTTTGAATACATATATCCTAAAACTGAAATTTTGATTTTTATTTTTAAAAATGTGATTTTGAAATATATTAACGCCGTATAGAGAATTTGTTAGAGCATTTTTAAAATATTGATAGCATTAAAAATATATTCACATGTTCTAGGAAAATGTACGTGATACTATAAAAATGTTAATCACATGTTCAAAAATGTTAAACATGCATAAAAAAAGTTGTTCATGGTGTATACGGCAAAATGTACAACATGTATGAAAAAAACTAGACACTAAAACGTATGTTGAAAAATGTTAAATCATGTATTTTAAAAAATGTAAACGGGGAAATCAAAAGCATTCTATTGGGCCCAAGTAACCTCACCCATCCCTCCCTCCCCCCACATAACCCTCCCATGGCCATGTCTAACTCATCCCAGCGTCTGATACATCCGTTTTGCATCATGATTTCCTACAATTGTTTATCTTATGTTAAGGGTATATTTCATATTATGATGCAATTCTAGTGTCTTTTCGCTCTTAAAATGCAAGACAAACCAAAAGGATATGGATTACCGACAGCTGAAATTCTAACCTAAAAAGCTAGAGTAGAGATAACAATTCTCCAGAACTCAAAATGAAGTGAAATTTTACGGAGATTTATTTTGGAATATATAATTTTTTTTAAAGAAAGAAGTACCAAAGAAGAGCCTTGGTAGGCCCACAAGTGAAAGGGGCGCGACCACCCCCCAGACCGCGCCACCTGGACTTGTGGGGCCAAGAGGTCCACTACCGATGTTCTTCCCCTATATGAAGCCATTTACCCACTACAAAATCTGCTCTATCCAGTGAATAAAAACCTAGTGACGAACCAAAAAACGTCTCCTAAAATCATTTTCTGTGATGGCCAACTGTCACAAGCTTTTTCCCTTCTAGGGTATCTCACTCGGGTGCGTTGGTGACGTTCTGGCCTTGTTTTAGGCGACGCATTTGGCCGTCACTGCGTATGTCCATATTCTGCGACGATTTGTGGCATTAGAAAAAAAATGTTTGTGGGCTTGAAAACAAAGTTTTGGGTTTTATCTAATGGTCATTACTTGAGATGCTCGTAATGAAATCCATTGAATTTGTTTAGTGCATGCTATCATTTTACTGAACTATGAGATGAAATATTGATTCTGAAATAAAGCATGAACAGGAAAATATGATCACGAAGAATAATATAGCATTAACTGTTAAGACATGGAACAAACATTTGGTACGTCAATAACGCCATTCCCAAAAGTATTGCACGCCATGAGTAGGAGTGTTCGAGCATAAACAGGAAGTGCAACAACAACATAGAACTACTCTTCATCAGATTTTTCAGATTACATAGGTTGCCCATGCACGGGTTTGACAAATAGGATAACTTCATCACCTCCATGGTGGATCAGTAAGAGTGGTGTGTCTCCAACTGCCATTTTGTACAAGGAAAGTAAACCCTTATAGCCATCCAGTATGATATGGCGTCCATCTTTTTCTAGCGCCGAGTATATCGACCATATGTTAGTATCACGATAGATAATAATTCTTATTTCACCATTTCAATCCATCTGATCAGGCAGAACACGATTGGGGAGTCTCTTTTGCAATAACACAACTGTTACATGGTATGCTGACATATTTTAAATATCAAAGGTTGTACTATGAATGCTGAAACAAAAAATTTATTACCAATAGTTTCTTCCTAACGTTGAACTCGGTCGGAGTGTCCATCAGTAGCTCGTACAGTGTAGAACTTTGTTCATGTGCATATATTCGCACAAGCGATTCAATATTGCTAGCAAAACTCATGACATACTACATCTCTTTCCATTACATGTGGTTCCAACAGCGAGTTCCATGTTGTCTACTATCTCTTGTGTTTCTTCCGACATAGAGTAAGCTGAGCAGATATACATAAAAAAGATTGAGAACATGTGTAGATATCCATATTTAAGAATATTAACAACAGGCAAGTAAACGCAAGTCTATGTAAGCAAAGTATGTATGTTTGAGAACACTTATATGGATGAACGATTGGAACATTGCCCAAATCCACATCGATTTGAGGTCTGTGTGTGCTAATATCAAAGTACAACATCATACCAACTTAGAATTTGTATACTTTGGAAAATTCCCTCCAAATTGGCAAATGCTTTCCCTTTATAGTTTATGAGAGAACAATAGAAAAGAAAGGCTTGCTTTGTTTTAAGCCGAGGCTTAGCAGAGGGATTTTGAAATAAAAAATAACCAGCTTCTTCCAGAATTGTTTGCTTGCAAAGCACGGGATGAACTGTGGATTACAATAGTTACACATACAAGTAATAAATTAATGATGACTGTAACGCCCCGGATTCGATGCGCCAGTTGTCTGCCAGTTATTCGCCGTCGTTGCCATGTCATTTGCTTGCGTGTGGCACCTTGCCATGTCGTCATCTGCATTTCATATCATGTCATCATGTGCATTTCATTTTGCATACATGTTCGTCTCATGCATCCGAGCATTTTCCCCGTTGTCCGCTTTTGCAATCCGCACTCCTATGTCTTTCGCGCCCCTTTTACCTCTTTTCATGTGCGGGTGTTAAACGGTCTCGAATGGACCGAGGTTTGTCAAGCGGCCTTGGTATAGCATCGTAGACCGCTGTCAAGTTTCGGATCATTTGGAGGTCGTTTGGTACTCCAACAGTTAACCGGTAACCGCAGCCTCTTTGTTGCAGCCCAACACCCTTTCTAAGTGGCCCAAAACCCATCTAACTCCCTCCATGCTCTCGGTCGTTCGATCACGATCGTGTGGGCGAAAACCGCTCCTCATTTGGACTCTCCTAGCTCCCTCTACCTATTAATATGTGACCTCCCCCGAAATTCGCGGTTGAAACCCTAGCCTCCCTCTTCCTCGCGCTGCCGGACATGTCCATCCCGCGCCGGACATGTCCAGCCTCCACGTTGTTCCGACCAATCCCGTCGCGCCACGCCATCACCGCCGCCTCCCGACCAATCCGAGCCGCCACCTCACCTCCCTGCGCCCACTTCGCTGCCGCCCATGGAGCCCATCAGCGGGCCACAGGCCCTCACCACAGCCTGCCCATGCCTGCTCCGCCCGCCGCTGAAGCCTCACGCGCCTCTCCAGCCCCGAGCCGGGCCTGAGCTCCCGCCGACCCCGAGGTCCCCGAGCCGGCTGCCTGACCCCGCCGCCACCACGGAGTCGCCACCGGTGACCACCTCCGCCAGTCACACGCTGGAGCCCGTCCCCTCTCTCCCTTCCTTTCTCCTTCCTCTCACCTGCTCACTCTCTTCCTCGCAGAAGCCGCCATGGGCGCCAAGCTTGGTCCCCGCCGTCCTTGTTCTAACTCCGGTCGATCCGGCGCCCGAGGCGGATCCATCCACCTCGACCTCGCTGGAGCTCTTCCCGTCGCGTCGCTGCTCCACATCGCCGGTAGCCGCTGCCTCTGTTCCTGCCTTTGCAGCGAAAGGAGGAGGACGACGCCCTCGATCGCTGTGTGGGCCCTGAAGCCCAGCCCACCAGCGGCCAATGACTGCCCGGCCGGCCTCCCCCTCCCGCGGCCCAGCTCTGCCAGCTCAGCCGGCCCCTTTCCACGACCTGGGCCGAAGCCCAGTGGTGAGCCGCCTCAATCCCGCGCCCTGTGCGTCGTTTAGCATCATAGCGCTCACTCTGTTTTTTTCCTAAAAATTGCTAAGTCCCCGAATTGTTGCACGTTATTATGCCATTTTCATCGCATCATAACTCTGCATCCGTAGCTCCGTTTTGGGCGTGTAATATGTCAAAATGTTCGTCTCGATGAGTAGATCATTTCATCTCATTGCATCATTTTCATTTGAGCTCATCTTGGTGCCCTAAATGCTGTTAGAAGAGTGCTATGTGATGTTAGTTTCTGATTCTTATCAGAACTTGCACTTTTGTCATTTTTGCCATGATTGATGTGTGCATCCTATGGATTTGAGTCCTACATGTGTTTTGTAATATGCCATGTCTTCTTTCCAGGGGTGTATGCCATGTATTTTTGTGATCTATGTGGTGACTAGCACAAGCATGCAAACTAGGTGTCTTGTTGTTGCTGTTTTCAGCCCTGTTTTGCTGTTATTTTGATGCCATGTTAACTTGATACTACAGAGAGATCCATGCATATTTTGAGATACTTCAGTAAGGATGTTTTGTTAAACATGTCTTGCTCTATCCATCCATGCCCTTGTTTGCAATTATGGAGTGCCATAGCTTGAGTCAATCGAGCTCTACTTTTGCTATAAAATGTTTCCTGGCAGATTGTATACATGTTATTCAATTTTGCCAAGGTTGTTGTGGTTGATCCATGTATGCTATGTTATTGTTCTTGCCATGTATGTCTTCTAGGCCATGTCTTCTTGATGTATGTATGCTTAGTTTTTCATATAAGGCTCTGTAGTGAGTGCATTGAGCTTGTAAACATGCCTACTTGTTATCAGTTTTTGACATGCCATGTTGCTGAATCTGTTAACGAAACTTTCGATATTGACATGGGTGTTACTATATTTTCTGATACTTTTTGGCTTATGGTCACTAAAGGACTTTTGTTCTATGCAATTAGTAGATTCATTCCATGCCTTGTTTTGCTATTATAAGTCCCTGTAACATGTTTTTTGATAGCTCTAAACATTGCAACCTGATGTTATTTCTGCCAATGCCTGAAACTGTTATTAGTTGCAATCTTGCCATGTCATTTTGAGCATGTTCTAGTAGTTTCTGGAGATAGCTCAGTGTTCATGTTTTGTAATGCTTTACCTGTACATCATGCCCATGCCTTTTGTTATTATGTTGAGATCCTGTAGCATGTTGTTTTGATGCTTGCAATATGCCTAGTTGCTGTTTTGGACAGATTGTTGCCATAACTTGTATTGTGTGTATGTGTTGAACCGTTGCTCCGTTTTGAGTGTGCTCTATATGAAACTTGCTTGATTTTGCATGTAGTTTCATATTATCATGTTGCATCCTTGTTTTGAGGTGTTTTGCTTGATGTTTGTATGCATTTTGCATCAATGCCATGTTTATCTTGTTTTGCTCATATCTTCTAGGCCGTAGCTCCGAATCTAATGAACTTTATATGTAACTTGACTAGAATTTCGTGTAGATCATCGTGGTGCATCTTAACTTGCTGTTTAACAACTTGAATCTAAAGTTATCCAGATCTGGACCAATTTTGAAATTTGCATATGAGGACTTACCGGAATTGTTATATGTTGTTCCCGGCCTCATTTAAACTTGCTTTGATGTGCTGCTCTTGTTTGCATCATCTCTTGCCATGAGTAGCTTCATGTAGCGTTGTCGTGCATCATGCTTGGTTGTGCATCATGTCTTGTTCATGTGTGGGTGTTTACTATGTTGTGTGCTTCTTCTTGTTAGTTCCTGTTTCGCTTGCGATCGTGAGGATTCGCTCGCTCACGCTTGGTTCGGCTTCATCCGCTCGTCTTCTTCATGGACTCGTTCTTATTCCTTGCGGGATTTCAGGCAAGATGACCGCTACCCTGGATCTCACTACTATCATTGCTATGCTAGTTGCTTCGTTCTTTCGCTATGCTGCGCTACCTATTACCTGCTTATCAAGCCATCCCAAATTGCCATGTCAGCCTCTAACATTTTGCACCCTTCCTAGCAAACCGTTGTTTGGCTATGTTACCGCTTTGCTCAGCCCTCTTATAGCGTTGTTAGTTGCAGGTGAAGATGAAGTTTGTTCCTTGTTGGAACATGGAGATGTTGTTCCTTGTTGGAACATGCTTACTTGTTGGGATATCACAATATATCTTATTTAATTAATGCATCTATATACTTGGTAAAGGGTGGAAGGCTCGGCCTTATGCCTGGTGTTTTGTTCCACTCTTGCCGCCCTAGTTTCCGTCATATCGATATTATGTTCCCGGATTTTGCGTCCCTAACGCGGTCGGGTGATTTATGGGACCCCCTTGACAGTTCGCTTTGAATAAGACTTTTCCAGCAAGGCCCAACATTGGTTTTACCATTTGTCTCACCTAGCCTTTTTCCCTTGGGAGTCGCGCATCCCGAGGGTCATCTTTATTTATCCCCCCGGGTCAATGCTTGTCTAAGTGTTGGTCCAAACTAGAGCCACTTGCGGTGCCGCCCCGAGGCAACTTGGGGTATCGTCGGTTGCGACGCATCGCTCATCCGGTCATGGCTCGAGACGAGATACGCGCTACTACTATCGTGGTGTCGGCACGCCGGAGGTCTTGCTGGTCTTGTTTTATTGCTGTGAATGTCTTGTAGCCGGATTCCGAGATTGATCGGGTCTTCCGGGAGAAGGAATATCCTTCGTTGATCGCGAGAGCTTATCATGGGCTAAGTTGGGACACCCTGCAGGTTTTGAACTTTCAAAGCCGTGCCCGCGTTATGTGGCGATGGGAATTTGTTAATGTCCGGTTGTAGAAAACCCGGTTGATCTTAATTAAAATACACCAACCGTAGTGCGTAATCGTGAGTGTCTCTTTTCGGGTTGATCGAAAGGAGAACACGGTTTCGGGTTATGTCCGACGAAGTAGGAGTTCAGGATCACTTCTTGATCATTACTAGTTGACGACCGTTCCTTTGTTTCTCTTCTCGCTCTCATTTGCGTATGTTAGCCACCATGTATGCTTAGTCGCTGCTGCAACCTCACCACTTTACCCCTTCCTTTCCCTTTAAGCTTTGCTAGTATTGATACCCATGGTAATGGGATTGCTGAGTCCTCGTGGCTCACAGATTACTACACCACCAGTTGCAGGTACAGGTTGTGCGCTGATCATGGCGCGAGAGCGATGTTTATTTGTGTTGGAGTTCTTCTTCTGCTTCTTCTTCGATCAGGGGATAGGTTCCAGGTCGGCAGTCTAGGCTAGCAGGGTGGTTATTGTTTGAGCTTCTGTTGATGTTTCATCCGTAGTCGGAGGTTGTTCTTGTATATGATGTTGATGTATTCTTGTGGCATTTGTGCCTTATGTACGTATCCCCATCTATTATGTAATGTTGATGTAATGATATCCACCTTGCAAAAGCGTTTCAATATGCGGGTCTATCCTTGGTGGGACCGTCGAGTTCCTTTTGGATAGGGTCGCATATTGGGCGTGACAATGACCCACAAGTATAGGGGATCAATTTTAGCTCTTTTAGATAAGTAAGAGTGTCGAACCCAACGAGGAGCAGAAGGAAATGACAAGTGGTTTTCAGCAAGGTAATGTCTGCAAGTGCTGAAAAGTAAGTAACAGAGTAGTTTGATAGCAAGATAATTTGTAACGAGCAAGTAACTATAATAGTAGCAAAAGTGCATCAAGGTAGCCCAATCCTTTTGAGGCAAAGGACGAGCCAAAACAGTCTCTGTTGATAGGCAAAGCATTCTTGGGGGTACACGGGATTTTCATCTAGTCACTTTCACCATGTTGGTTTGATTCGTGTTCGGTACTTTGGTAATTTGATATGTGGGTGGACCGCTGCTTAGGTGTTGTTCTTACTTGAACAAACCACCCACTTATGATTAACCCTCCCGCAAGCATCCGCAACTACGAGAAAAGTATTACAAATAAATTCTAACCATAGCATTAAACTTTTGGATCCAATCGATCCTTTACGGAATAGCGCATAAACTGAGGTTTAAGCTTCTGTCACTCTAGCAACCCATCATCTAATTGCTACTCCACAGTTCATTCCCTTAGGCCCAAATATGGTGAAGTGTCATGTAGTCGACGTTCACATGACACCACTAAGGGAATCACAACATACATACTATCAAAATATCAAACACATATCAAGTTCACATGATTACTTGCAACATGATTTTTCCTGTGACCTCGAGAACAAAAGTAACTACTCACAAATGATAATCATGCTCAAGATCAGAGGGGTATTAAATAGCATATTTGGATCTGAACATATGATCTTCCACCAAATAAACCACACAGTAATCAACTACATGATGTAATCAACACTACTAGTCACCCACAAGCACCAATCTATAGTTCTGGGAACAAGATTGAACACAAAGAGATGAACTAGGGTTTGAGATGAGATGGTGCTATTGAAGATGTTGATGGAGATGGCCCTCCCCAAGATGGGAGAGTTGTTGGTGATGATGAGGACACTGATTTCCCCCTCTGGGAGGGAAGTTCCCCCGACGGAATGGCTCCGCCGGAGGACAAAAGTGCTCCTGCCCAAGTTCCGCCTCGAGACGGTGGCGCTCCGTCCCGAAAGTGCTCTCCTTCCTTTTTTCTAGGTCAAAATGACTTATATACCAGAAGATGGGCACCGGAGGTGGGCCTGGGTGAGCACAACCCACCAGGGCGCGCCTGGGCTCCTGGCGCTCCCAGGTGGGTTGTGCCCACCTGGTGGGCCCCCTCTTGTACTTATTTGCTCCAATATTCTTCATATATTCCATAAAAATTCTCCATGAAGTTTTAGCTTGTTTGGAGTTGTGCAAAATAGGTAGCCTGGCGTAGCTTTTCCAGGTCCAGATTTCCAGCTGCCGGAATTCTCCCTCTTTGTGTATACCTTGCATATTATGAGAGAAAAGGCATTAGAATTACCCCCAAAAAGAATTATTATGGATAAAAACATCATAACTAACAGTAGGAAAACATGATACAAAATGGACGTATCAACTCCCCCAAGCTTAGACCACACTTGTCCTCAAGCGAAAACTGAAATCGAAAAACATGTCCACATGCTTAGAGAGAGAGAGAGAGAGAGAGAGAGAGAGAGAGAGAGAGAGAGAGAGAGAGAGAGAGAGAGAGAGAGAGAGAGAGAGAGAGAGATAGGTGTTGATAAAAACAAAATACGGACATAGAAGCATCATGTTGATTATTATTACAACAACAAACTTAAACATAAGACTCTTATCATAGAACTTTTATCATAGACTTCTCATGAACAAGTAATAATTCATCACACTATTGAAGTATAAAGCAAAAACTCTATTAGAAACCAACAAACTATGTTCTCAGTCAACTTTGCAACTACAATTCATCATCTTTTCAGGAAGGCTCACATATCAGAGCCTTTAGGCAAGTCCACATACTCAACCATCATATAGTCTTCCATGATTGCTAACACTTACCGCATACACATGAGCAAAACGTTTCAACCGGACACATAGAAAGATAGGGGCTTGTAGTTTCGCCTCCCAACATATTCACCTCAAGGGTGTTGTCAAAAATAATAACTCATGCTATCCATACTCAACTGGACATATGTGCCTAGATCTTTCCTCACCACATGATGCTTGCCAAAGGATAAAAATAAAAAGGAATAGAGAGAAAACTTTTGACTCTTTGCATAAAAGTAAATACATAAAAGTAAAAGATAGGCCCTTCGCAGAGGGAAGCAGAGGTTGACATGCACTTATTTGTTTGTATGCTCAACCCCTTAATGCAAAAGAACTTCACGTTGTATTGCCCCTTGTGATGGCAAACTTTATTATGCAGTCTGTCGCTTTTATTCTTCACCATCACAAGTTTGTACAACGCTCAATTTTCTCTTACACTAAATGATCTCACATGTTTAGAAGCAATTTTTATTGCCTTTTTGCACCGATGAGAACTTACTTGAGGGATCTTGCTCAATCCCTAGGTAGGTATGGTGGACTCTCAAAAATAAGATTTTGCTTTAAGGGTTTTTGGATGCACAAGTAGTATCTCTACTTAGTGCGGAATTTTTGGCTAGCAAAGATAGGGGGCAAGCACCACATGTTAAAGGATCCATGACAATATGACTTCTATGTGAATATAAACAAACATAAACCATTAGGTTGTCTTCTTTGTCCAACGTCGACAATTTTGGCATATAATATTTTGATGAGGGCTCACAATCACAAAAGACTTGTAAGACAGTATATTTATATGTGAATCTTCTCTTCCCTTATTAATTCTTTCATCAGTTGCATCATTGACTAATGCTATGTTTGTCAATCTCTAACAAAATTTTCTACTTATACTTTTCCTTATGTGGTGTCATCACCTACCATAAGATTAGTATATGATCTTTTTCATTTATTTCCTTTCTTTTAATTGCAACATGAAAGTAAAGAAAGCAAAAACTCAAACTAAACTTTATTATATATCTCGCACACGATTACAAGGATAGATCACTAAGAAAACTCTCAAAAAGAAAGGATCAAACTAAACTTTTATTCATCTAAAGCAAAAGATCCAACTAAAATAAGTAAAGGCAAAAGATAGTGGGGATGATACGATACCGGGGCACCTCCCCCAAGCTTGGCAGAAGCCAAGGGGAGTGCCCATACCCGATGCTGAATTCTCTTTTGGTGATGAAAAAGAAGGTGGTGGTGGTGATGATGTAGAGGGTTTGCCCTTCTTCCTTAGCTTACGCTTGAGGATGGAATTTTCCTCCTTCAATTCACGGACCTCCTACTCGAGCTCCAGTACCCTCTTACATAAGTCCTGCTTGCATTCCTGCAAAAGGCGAAAAGGTATAAACTGAACCTTAGGCCTCTTTGCTTTATTGGGGAGGCTTGACATCTTGAATTCCACATGCATGTCCCCAGGTTGAGGTAGCGGGGGTTCGTCCTCATCTGAGCTCATCTCATGCTTCTCCCTAGGACAATAGTCTTCCTCTTCCTCCGTGGTCCAGCCATAGTGCTCCACATCCCCATAAGACTTGGGGTTTGTGATGAAATCAGCAGCATAGCTCTCACCCTCGGAGTCTTGGGATGACATATTTTCAGATTAGTCAGGACAACAGCAAGGAAAAGAAAACAGAATATTTCTCTGTGATACGGTGATCAATAGGTTCGGGGGGTATATAAAGATTTTTTTATCTTGGGAAACAAGCAAACTGTAGAAAAACAAAATCCGGAAGGTACCCTAGGTGGGCACAACCCACTGGCGCTAGGCAAGCCCTTGCAGCGCGCCTCGGTGTCTTGTTCCCACCAGGGTATGCTTCCTGCAAGTTTCTTATTTTCTTATTTTTCTAAATATTCCAAAACTGACAAAAAATATTTTTGCGGATTTTTCGGAGTCCGTTTACTTACCGTATCACATACCTACTTATTTTCACGATTCTGGAGTGTTCCAGAAGGACTCTTTTATGTGTTCTTCCGGTGTCAAAGTTTAAATAATATTACTTTCAACATTAATGGGCGTACATGAGATATAATGTTTTATTTGTTGCCCGTTAACAACCTTCGGGTTAATTAGTACCTTTGGCATTATTTATTTTGATGGCTCCAGACCGATAAATCTCCTCGATAACATAGGGTCCTTCCCATTTTGAGAGTTTTCCTGCAAAGAATCTAAAACGAGAGTTGTACAAAAGAACACTACTTTAAACTCACTCTTTTGGATTCTTTTATCATGCCATCTTTTAACCTTTTCTTTAAACAACTTAGCATTTTCATAAGCTTGGGTTCTCCATTCATCTAAAGAGCTAATATCAAATAACCTCTTTTCACCAGCAAGTATGAAATCGTAGTTGAGCTCTTTGATTGCCCAATATGCTTTATGTTCTAACTCTAGAGGTAAATGACAAGATTTTCCATAAACCATTTTATAAGAAGACATGCCCATAGGATTTTTGTATGCTGTTCTATAAGCCCAAAGTGCATCATCTAATTTCTTAGAGCAATTCTTCCTGGACCTATTGACAGTCTTTTGCAAAATTAACTCCATTTTTCTATTTCTAAGTTCAACTTGACCACTAGACTGAGGATGATAAGGTGATGCAATTCTATGGTTAACATAATACTTGGCAAGCATTTTACGGAAAGCACCATGAATAAACTGTGAACCACCATCAGTCATTAAGTATCTAGGGACTCCAAACCTTGGGAAAATAACTTCCTTAGGCATTTTAATAGGGGTGTTGTGATCAGCACTACTGGTTGGAATAGCTTCTACCCACTTAGTAACATAATCAACAGCAACCAGAATATGTGTATACCCATCAGAGGAAGGAAAAGGTCCCATGTAATCAAATCCCCAAACATCAAATGGTTCAACAACAAGTGAATAATTCATAGGCATTTCTTGACGCTTACCGATATTACCTATTCTTTGGCATTCATCACAAGATAAGACGAACTTACGGGCATCCTTGAAGAGAGTAGGCCAATAAAATCCAGATTGCAATACCTTGTGAGCAGTTCTATCTCCAGCATGATGCCCTCCATATGCTCCGGAGTGACATTTCTGTAGGATTTGTCCCTGTTCATGCTCAGGTACACAACGTCTAATAATACCATCTACTCCTTCTTTATAAAGATGTGGGTCATCCCAAAAGTAATGTCTTAAATCATAGAAGAATTTTTTCTTTTGTTGGTATGTAAAGCTAGGTGGTAAATATTTAGCAACAATGTAATTAGCATAGTCAGCATACCAAGGAGTGTTATGAGCAACATTTATTGCAACTAACTGCTCGTCAGGGAAACTATCATCAATAGGTAGTGGGTCATCAAGCACATTTTCATGCCTAGACAAGTTATCAGCTACGGGGTTCTCAGCTCCTTTTCTATCAGTGATATGTAAATCGAATTCTTGTAGCAAGAGAACCCATCGAATAAGTCTCGGTTTAGCATCTTTCTTTTCCATAAGATATTTAATAGCAGCATGATCGGTGTGAACAATTACTTTTGAATCAACAATATAAGATCTAAATTTATCACAAGCAAACACCACTGCTAAGAATTCTTTTTCAGTAGTAGCATAGTTTTGTTGAGCACTGTCTAGAGTTTTACTAGCATAATGAATAACATTCAGTTTCTTATCAACTCTTTGTCCTAGAACAGCACCAACAGCATAATCACTAGCATCACACATAATTTCAAAAGGCAAGTTCCAATCAGGTGGTTGAACAATAGGTGCAGAAATTAAGGCTTTCTTGAGTGTTCCAAAGGCTTCTAAACAATCATCATAAAAAACAAAAGGAATATCCTTTTGCAAAAGATTCGTAAGAGGCCTAGAGATTTTAGAAAAGTCTTTGATAAATCTCCTATAGAAACCAGCATGACCTAAGAAACTACGAATACCTTTGATATCTTTAGGACATGGCATTTTCTCAATTGCATCAACCTTAGCTTTGTCCACTTCAATACCTCTTTCAAAAAATTTATGACCCAAGACAATGCCTTCATTAACCATAAAGTGACACTTCTCCCAATTCAAGACAAGATTTGTTTGCTCGCATCTCTGCAAAACTTGATCAAGATTGCTTAAACAATCATCAAAGACTTCCCATAAACAGAGAAATCATCCATGAAAACCTCACAATCTTTTCACAAAAGTCAGAGAATATAGCAGTCATACATCTTTGAAAGGTAGCAGGTGCATTGCATAAACTGAAAGGCATACGTCTATAAGCATAAGTTCGGAAGGGACAAGTAAAAGTGGTCTTTTCTTGATCAGGTTGAGAAACAGGTATTTGTGAAAAACCAGAATATCCTTCAAGGAAGCAAAAATGTGTGTGCTTGGATAATCTTTCTAGCATTTGATCAATAAAAGGTAGAGGGTAATGATCTTTTCTAGTTGCTTTGTTTACTTTTATAAAATCAATTACCATTCTATAGCCTGTAACAATTCTTTGTGGAATAAGTTCATTCTTAGCATTAGGAACAACAGTTATACCTCCTTTCTTAGGGACACAATGAACATGACTTACCCATCTACTATCAGCTATGGGATAGATTATACCTGCTTCCAGAATTTTTAATATTTTCGTTCTTACCACTTCTTTCATCTTCAGATTTAACCGACATTGGTGATCAACAACGGGTTTAGCATCAGGTTCCATATTAATTTTGTGCTGACATAGAGTGGGACTAATGCCCTTTAAATCATCAAGAGTACATCCAATAGCATCTCGGTGCTTCCTTAGAACTTTCAATAATCTTTCTTCTTCATGTTCTAAAAGGTTAGCACTAATAATAACATGATATTTGTTCCTTTCATCAAGATAAGCATATTTCAAAGTGGCTGGAAATTGTTTTAATTCAAACACAAGATCACCTTTAGGTGGAGGAGGACCTCCTAGAGTTTCAATAGGCAAATTGTGTTTAAGCAGAGGACGTTGTTCCAAGAAAATCTTATTTATTTCATTTCTTTCATGCATATGTAAATCATTTTCATGGTCTAGCAAATATTGTTCTAGTGGATCAGTAGGAGGCACACCAATATAAGCAAGACCAATTAATTCATCTTTACTAGGCAATTATTTTTCATGAAGCTTTCTACTAAACTTGGAAAAATTAAACTCATGAGACTCATCACCAAAACTAACATCGACAGTTTGTTTCTCATAGTCTATTCTAGCATTAACGGTGTTCAAGAAAGGTCTACCAAAGATAATGGGACAAAAGTCATCTTATGGGGAACCAAGAACAAGAAAATCAGTAGGGTATTTTATTTTCCCACACAAGACTTCGACACCTCTAACAATTCCAATTGGTGATATAGTGTCTCTATTAGCAAGTTTAATAGTAACATCTATGTCTTCTATCTCTGCGGGTGCTATGTCATTCATAATTTCTCGATATAAGGAATAAGGAACATCACTCATGCTAGGTCACATAAACCATGATAAGAGTGATCTCCTATTTTAACTGAGACAACGGGCATGCCAACAACAGGTCTATGTTTATCCTTTTTATCAAGTTTGGCAATTCTAGCAGCTTCTTCGCAGAAGTAAATAACATGCCCATCTACATTTTATTCCAAGAGATCCTTCACCATAGCAATAATAGGTTCTACTTTAATTTGTTCATTAGGTTTAGGTGTTCTAATGTAACTTTTGTTGACCACAGTTGCACCTCTAGCATGTTCCTTTATCCTAACAGGAAAAGGTGGTTTCTCAATGTAAGCAACAGGAACAACTGGATCAACATTGTAAAGTATAGTTTCTTCTTTAACTAGTACCGGTTCTCTAATTTCTTCTTTAATAGTGGGTGATATTTAAACTACTTCTCTTTAGGGAGATCAACATGAGTAGCAAATGATTCACAAAAGGAGGCTACTATCTCAGAGTCAAGTCCATATTTAGTGCTAAATTTTTTAAAAGCATCGGTATTCATACAAGATTTAACACAATCATACTTAAGTTTAATACCTGACTCTTTACCTTCGTCGTGTTCCCAATCTTCAGAGTTGCATTTAATTCTTTCCAAAAGATCCCACCGGAATTCAATAGTTGCAACATCCCAAAATTCTAAATTTTGGAATGTTATTGTGGCGACCCGACCCAAAATCGCTCAAGTCTCTGTGTAGCTGTACCATCCCAAGATCATGCTGGCACACACAGTACATTGATGAAAAGATTCAAAGTTCAATCACACCTGAATTTATTACACGATTCTCATATCGAGTCTTTATTACAATAGAATAAATTCGGCCGAAGGCCAACTCATGAGAAATAAACTAAATAAAGCTGCGAAGCGTGAGATTAATAGCGAGTCCATCCGACTCCATAGGGCAATCGCCAAGCGTGGATCGTAGCCTCACTCCTGATCGGAAAACTCCTCCGCAACATAAGACGTTGCAGCCGTGTAGGTCAGCATTTTGAATATGCCGCAAGTCAAAGAGAGAACAGCAATAAAATTACTAACACTATATGCAATTTGGCTGTGGGGCTCTAAGTTTCATTGTTTTGCTAAAAGCCGTTTTTCCCTACAACAAGGACTTGTTTGCAAATACTACAAAATGTTGGTAGTTATTGAGATGGTTCCGCCAACCAATGTCTCATTCCCAATTATTAAATAACCCCTCAATTAATTTATTAAGTTCGTGTTGAGATATCCAAATACTCCAAGTTCCAGAGGCTCAAATTGTCCGTAATCGGGACACGGCTAACCGATTAGATATTCACTCTGCAGAGGTTTATGACTTTACCCGCAAGAATTGTTCCTCCTTTAAGTCTTCGCACTTCCGGTGTTTGAAGACGGACGAACGAAACAGGTCTTCCAAGAGTTCCTCACGGCCACCGCGGTGCCCATCCAATCCTACCGTTCTTCTACATCTCGTAGCACCGTCCGGCCAGAGTCACGCCTAGGGTCGACCAAGCCAGAGCCCATAATGGCTTGCGGCTGCACAGGTAAGCTTCCGGTCAATGGGGTATCCATCCGTCTCTTCGTGGCTGGGTGAAGCTTTCCGCAAGATGTCATGGCGCTTCTCCATGCATCCCGCCATCCGCTGGTTTCTCTAGGGTGCCCGCAACCGTCCTCCACCCAGTAGTGAATTTTGAAGTCCATCTTGAGCTTGAAGTCATGGGGTTGTCATCATCTTGACTCTCGCATCTCCCTTATGAATCACTCAACCAACCCCGTCTACGAGCATAGCAAAATAAACTACATCGTCCCGGGCAATGGTAACAAGGGGAATTGGGTTCATCCTACCTCATGATACTACTCAAGAACATAACTTAAAATTCTCCTACTGCATGCATGGTGGGGAGGTATAATTCTAATGCAATAAAATCATAGGTATTGTAAAAAAAACATGATCAAATGACTTGCCTGGCTGACGGTCTTCGAAAGCTAGGGACTCGTAATAGCAGGCTTCGCACTCCGGAAATTCTATCGAAGTAACAATAATCATATAAGCATACAAACATACAATCACTTAACATAACAGCATGCTAACATAAAAACACACAAAATAATCGAACCAAAAACCAAAGAAAACTCGAAGAAATCCAAGCCAACAACTAACAAGAAAATAAAATAAACTTTTTATTTTCTGTAAATAAAAGTTCACATTCTAAAACTACAGAAACTAATCTAAAATAAACTATAACATAGGTAAAATAAAATTATTTACTAAATAGAACAATAGGAAAACAATAGCTAGTTAAATAAACAAGAAACACATGATTTCGACTAAAACTATTTTTTATTAAATCTAAAATACCCAAACAAGTTCCTACTGCTAGGCATGAACTAAACTAAGCTGTAGAAAAGAATCACTAAAAAATATAATCCTAACTCAATTTATGGCAGGAAAACTAATCTGTCTAAAACTAAAATAAAACTATTTTTAAAAACCTAAACATGGCCTAAGCTATTTTCTACAGAAACTATAGGAAATTTGCAAACTAACAAAAAAAGAATCAACTAAAAATATTAAGTAACCTAAGAGATACGGATTTTACAAAACTGGAGCTATTCTGTTAAAAACAGAAACGAAAATATAACTAAAAAGAAAAACTAGCGCTAACGGGCCTATCTAACGCTCAGGCGATATATAACTAATGCATGCCCGAGAAAATAAACCGATCGGGCCGGTCTAACTAAACCAGGAAATAAACCGGACTAAAAACCTACTAAAACCGATCTAATCTAAATAAAACCTAACCCTTCGCTAGTCTAATCTAAGCCCTAGGTTTCAGATCGGATGGTGGTGGGCGGCTCCGGCGACATATCATGGTGGCGACGCGGCGACAGACGGCGGCTCGGCGGCGTGGGCAGCGCGCGGTGGCTCGGTGGTCGGGGAAGACGGCGGAGACATCGGGGAGATGCGGCGGAACTTGGGGAGGTCGGGGGTGGAGTCGTTGAAGCTCGGGGATGACGGAGACGACCGGGGCGAGCTCGGGTGAGCTCCTGCTCGGCGGGGCGGCGACGAGCTCGGGCGGCGGCGCCGGGGCTCTGGGCAAAGAAAGGATGTCGAGGAGGTGCGGGATGAAGCGGTGGTTCGGGTGGAGTAGCTTGGAGGTCGAGTGGTGGCTCACCGGTGGCAGAAACGGCGGCGAACCGCGGCGGCGGCGGCGTGATGAGTTCGGCGAGGGTGCGAGCTGCGGTGGGTTTTGGGCTAGGGTTTTAGGGGGGATCGGGGGAGGAAGGGCGTAGGTATTTATAGGGCATCAACTTGGGGCAGGGGGCGACTCGGGATCGTGATCCCGTGGAACTCTGGACGCGGGCGGCGCTGAACGCGCTCTGGCGCGACATAAGCGTGGGGGGGAAAGAGAAGGGTGGGGCCAAGCGTCGGTGAGAGAGGGGGAGAGGAGAGCGAGCGGGCGACCGAGGCGGAAAGGGTTCGGGCGTAGGGCGCTGGGGCAGGCCGGCTCGGGCCGGTGGGTTGCGCCTGGCCAGCTGGTGGCTGCGCTTCGGCTGGCTGGGCCGGGCTAGCTTCGCGGCGCTGGGGTTTTTTTTTTTTTTTTGAATTAGAGAGAAGAGAGAATATATAAAATATATATTATTTTATATAGGACATATATATATCAAAATTCTCAGGGAATTTATCCTACAACTCGGACATTTTCCAGGCAAAACTCAAACTTTTTAAAATAACATTTCTAGAAATCCCAAATAAAATCAAATTTGAATTCAAACTTTTGGCAAAACTTTTCTTCCGACATTTTTGGAGTGTCATGTTTACTCCTCTCATACTTTTTCTCAAGTATTTGTCAGGCATTGTTTTGAAATAAATTCAACTGCCAATTTGAATTCAAATTCCAACAAACTCAAAAGCCTCTGAGATAATTCAAATGCCACTCAATTCAAACAATATGCATAGATGCTTAGCTATAATTGTAAAACATTCCAAATGGGAAATTTGGGATGTTACAAACCTACCCACCTTAAGATGAATCTCGCCCTCGAGATTCGGGTTGGCTAGCAAATAGGTGCGGGTGGTCTCGGCGGAGGTCTTCTTCTCTCTCCCAGGTGGCTTCCTCCTCGGAATGGTGACTCCACAGAACCTTGCAAAACTTGATGATCTTGCTGCGGGTGACTCTGTTCGCAGTCTCGAGAATTCGGACGGGTTTCTCCTCATAAGTCAGATCACTGTCGAGTTGTATGGCCTCTAGGGGCACTGTGTCTCTCAACGGAATATCGGCCATCTCGGCATGGCATTTCTTCAGCTGAGAAACATGGAAGACATCATGAACTCCGGACAATCCTTCCGGCAATTCTAACTTGTAAGCAACTTCTCCACGATGTTCGAGGATTTTGTAGGGGCCAATGAACCTGGGTGCCAACTTTCCTTTAACACCGAACCTCTTGATTCCACGAAGTGGGGACACACGAAGATATGCCCGGTCTCCCGCTTCGTATGTTACTTCCTTGCGTTCTTCGTCGGCATAACTCTTCTGCCTCGACTGAGCTACCTTGAGTCTATCCCGAATCAGCTTGACTTTCTCTTGAATCTCTGATAAGATCGGGACCGAAAAGTTTTCGATCTCCAACACCATCCCACAAAGAATGATGTTCTGCACCTCCTTCCGTATAAAGCTTGGAAAGGGGCCATCTTCGATCGGTCTGATAACTGTTATTGTATGAGAACTCCGCGTATGGCAAATTATCATCCCAGCTAGACCCATAGTCTAGCGCACAAGCTCTCAACATGTCCTCCGTGATCTGGTTGACTCTCTCGGTCTGTCCATCATGCTCATGGATGAAAAGCTGTACTAAACTCCAGCCTCGCACCCAAAGTTTCATGCAACTGATTCCAAAACTTTGAGGTAAATTGTGTTCCTCTATCCGACACGATACTCCTCGGAACTCCATGCGACATACGATCCAGGTCATGTATATCTTGGCTAACTTAGCTGGTATAGGTAGTCTTCACGGAATGAAATGAGCTACCTTGGTCAATCGATCAACCACTACCCGATGGAATCATAACCTGAACGGGTCCCGGTAATCCTGTGATAAAATCCATTCCAAGTTTTTCCCATTTCCACTGGGAATCGGCAAGGGTTGAAGTAACCCTGCTGGCTTCGATGTTCCGCCTTTACTCGCTGGCAAACATCGCATATTGCTACGTACTCAGAATATCCTTCTTCATACCGTCCACCGAAACTTTCCTTCAAATCCAGATACATCTTGGTGTTACCGGGTGAATCGAGTACGGTGAATCATGAGCCTCCTCAGAATTAGCTTCCTGAGTTCGGGATCATTGGGTACATAAATCGATCCTCAAACCATATAGCTCCGTATTCATCCTTACGAAACCCTTTAGCTTTTCCTTCATTCATCCTTTTCTTTATCCCATCAATTTCCTTGTCCGACTTCGGGCTTCACGAATTCTTTCGCCAAAGTGGATTGAACTTCCAGAGCTGCAACATATCCTCTCGAACTATCTCCACCGGAGATCTCGAGGTCATCGACTAACTCCTGGGTAATCCTCCGCTATAAGAGTATTCACATAACTCTTACGGCTCAAGGCATCTGCTACAACATTAGCCTTTCCGGGTGGTAATGCAATCTCATGTCATAGTCCTTGATTAACTCTAGCCATCTCCTCCGCCGAGGTTCAACTCTTCTGCGTGAAAATGTACTTCAAGCTCTTATGATCTGTGTAAACATCACAACTGCTTTCGATAAGGAAATGCCTCCAGTGTCTTGAGTGCATGCACTACGGCTGCTAACTCCAAATCATGTGTGGCGAATTCATCTCGTGAGGTCGTGGCTGTCCGGAGGTATAAGCTACAACTTTTCCTTCCTGCATGAGTACTCCTCCGAGTCCTCGGCGAGAAGCGCCACAATATACCGTAATCCTTGTGTATGTCCGCAAAATCAGATCGGGCTGTAACCAAACGCTTTCTTCAATTCCTCGAAACGGCTTCACAATCCTCGGTCCAGATGTACTTGGCGTCCTTCTTCAACAGCTCACCATGGGCTTGGCAATCTTCGAGAAATTCTCAATAAACCTCCGATAATATCCTGCGAGTCCGAGAAAACAGCGGATCTCCTTGATCGAGGTGGGTGATCGCCAATCGGTGGCGATACAACCTTGGTGGGGTCAATGCTATTCCTTCTCCTGAAATAACATGTCCGAGGAATCCGACTTCCTTCAGCCAAAATTCACATTTGCTGAACTTGGCATACAATCGATGTTCTCGGAGTTTCTCCGAACTAGACGCAAATGTTCCTTATGCTCTTCCTCGCTCTTGGAGAAAATCAGTATATCATCGATGAACACCACGACAAACTTGTCCAGATATTCCATAAATACCTTGTTCATCAAATTCATGAAGTATGCAGGGCATTAGTCAATCCGAATGACATGACGGTATACTCATATAAACCATACCGTGGTGAATGCTGTTTTAGGTATATCCTTTTCACGAATCTTCAATCGATGATACCTCGATCAAGATCGATCTTGGAGAATACCTTGGCTCCAACTAGCTGATCAAATAGATCATTAATCATCGGCAGAGGGTACTTGTTCTTGATGGTCACATCGTTCAACGAACGATAATCCACAACCATTCTCAGGGTTCCATCCTTCTTCTCTACCAAAAGAACTGGGGCTCCCCAAGGTGACGAGCTTGGCCGAATATATCCCTTCTCCAATAGTTCATTAATTTGCTTTTTGATCTCTTCCAAATCGTTCGGGGGCATCCGATAGGGTCTCTTGGATATTGGGGCTGTGCCGAGCAATAACTCAATCAGAAATTCAATGTCTCTGTCCGGTGGCATTCCTGGTAATTCCTCCAGAAACACATCGGGAAAATCTTGCACTACTGGCACTTCCTCCCAACAACTCCCGTGAGGGAATTCACCGATTCTTCATCGGGATATGTCGGACACATACTTGATCCTCTTCGCCCGGAGTGGTGAGCGTAATCGCCTTCTGAGCACGCCTATGTTTCCTTCAAACTTCGTCAACCAATCCATGCCTAGGATTACATCCAAGGTCCAGGTTTTCAATACTATGAGGTCTGCGGAAATTTATGGTTTCCGATGTTGAGGGTTGCATGACAGCCTAAGCCTCGCCATCATTTCTCCTCTGCGAACCGACGTGAAGAGGGCTTCTAAGGGTTCTAGTGGGCAACCCGTACTTTTCCACAACTACCCTTGATATAAATGAATGAGTTGCACCGAATCAAAGAGTACCAATATCGGGCGTGAATTTAATAAAACTTACCAACCACGATTATCGGCTGATCATAGACGCCCTCCACGTCAATGTGATTCACCCGAGCACGAGGAAAAGGGTTGGGCTTCTTTGCTGAGCTTCCATTGCCGTTTCCATTCCTCTGCTTGGCCTCCGGGCAGTCGGTGGCATAGTGCCCTGTTTTCCGCACTTGAAGCAGTGATGTGACTCAGATCCTTCGAGCCGGGCAGGACGATGCTGGTTGCCATTGCCGCTTCCATTGCCTCGACTTGTTGTCGTGGTTGCGGTTGTTCCGTTCCTCCATGGTTATGTCCTCCATGATTATGTCCTCCATGGGTCTGATGGGTATGCCCTCCCAGTATGGGGCATAACGGGCTTCGCCGAGCTCGAGTTGTACTTCCCCGCCATACTTCCGCTATGCGCTATCCATCTGCTGCTGCTTGCCTTGAGTATGGTGGCCTTGTCTACCAGCTCCGGTAGTTGTTGAAGGTAGCCACCATCAGCTGCATTCCCAGCTCGTCATTGAGTCCTCGAGAAACTTTTCCTGCTTTGCGGCATCTGTGGCCACATCATCCGGGGCATAGCGAGCTAACTTGTTGAACTCATCCACGCATCGCCCCACAAGACGGTTCCCTGGCGTAAGTTGCGGAACTCACGCTTCTTCATACTCATGGCTCCAACTGAGACATGAGCGGTGCGAAAGCTCTTTGGAACTGATCCCACGTGATGGTGGCGACGGGATAAGTGGCGGTGTAGTTCTCCCACCAAGAGGCTGCAGGTCCATCAAGTCGATGTGCGCAAAGCGCACCTTCTCTGGCATCTGTGCATCCAGAAGTGGCTAACTCCTTCCGACCTTGCGGAGCCAATCATCGGCCACAATCGGCTCAGTGCTGCTAGAGAACACTGGCGGATTCAGCCTTAGGAAGCGGGTCAAGTTGTCAACAGGGGGTGGTGGCGGTGGATTGTTGTTGTTGTTGTTGTTGTTGTTGTTGTTGTTGTTGTTGTTGTTGTTGTTGTTGTTGTTGTTGTTGTTGTTGTTGTTGTTGTTGTTGTTGTTGTTGTTGTTGTTGTTGTTGTTGTTACGGTTCGGATGAGCATCCGCATAAGGGCATTCTGCTGCTGGATCACCGGGTGAGCTCCGCGGAAAGTTGAAACCGGGGTCACGTCTCGGAGGCATCTGGTGTTTTGGAGTGGATGAGAAAATTAGAATAGAACAAGGGTCTAATGAGAAAATATCACTACCCATATGAATGCACAATCATAATCACACCACTCATTTATTCAATCATCTCAAACATGGTTCAATCTCGGATTACAAATTCTCACGACAAATCGAAAATAACGGCCTAACTGATCGACGGAAAAATAGGATAACATGGCGGTCGACTAAATGTCTTCATCAATTATCCTTGCGTCCTCTGGTGCGACGTCCTCCGGTGTGGCGTCCTCTGGTGCGGCGCCTCCTCTTGCGGCTTTCTTCGGTGGAGCTCTCTTCATAATCCCGGTCATTGCTCACGAGGGGTCCGTCATCTCCACTCGGAAAAAGGTCTTCTCCCAGGTCCATCTTCTCCTCTAATGCGGCAACATCCATCTTCAGCTTGTCGACTCTCTCCATGAAATCCTTGATTTCTTCTTCATGGTCAAGGAAGTCCGCGTGCTTTCTCCTCCGGTTCAGTTCACGGAACAACATCCTCCCTGTACCTTCGAGTTTGGTGAGTCTGGATTTCCGTGAGGAGACTCTCCAAGTCTTGGACATATGAGAGAATGGAGTCGTCCTCTACGGTACGGATGATATCTCCATTCCTAGCTCTGCGAGAAATCATGGCGAGGTCTGATGGGTCGAGCTCGGCCCTGTACTCTTCTCGGAGATGTCCAAGTGTACGATAAATCGCCATGTCTCTTCCGAGGATCCAACTGAAATCGGTAAACTCAAAGTCAATGGGCTCAATGTCCTCCGAAGGTCCTCCTGGAATGTGCACCTTAATCTCAGAGCGGGTATCCGTCGGAAGTGCATTGGTAGGCTTCCGGTGATTGAGGGCAGAGCAATCTTCAGCTTCTTCACGATCTGAACCAGCTTCTTGCCGAGAGGCATCGTCTCATCTGGTGGCAAAACTCCGTAGCGAACTGGGAGAACTCGCGCCATCTAGAATGTTGAAAATCGGAGAGAAGTCAGAAATGAACAAGGGAGAATTACGGAATGATAAGGACATAAAATAAAAAGTCTCTTCCTATGGCTTTCCGATCCTAGGGGTTACGTCCTACGGTCAGCGTGTGCTCTGAATACCATCTCTGTAGCGACCCGACCCAAAATCGGTCAAGTCTCTGTGTAGCTGTACCATCCCAAGATCATGCTGGCACACACAGTACATTGATGAAAAGATTCAAAGTTCAATCACACCTGAATTTATTACACGATTCTCATATCGAGTCTTTATTACAATAGAATAAATTCGGCCGAAGGCCAACTCATGAGAAATAAACTAAATAAAGCTGCGGAAGCGTAGACGAATAGCGAGTCCATCCGACTCCATAGGGCAATCACCAAGCGTGGATCATAGCCTCACTCCTGATCGGAAAACTCCTCTGCAACATAAGACGTTGCAGCCGTGTAGGTCAGCATTTTGAATATGCCGGCAAGTCAAAGAGAGAACAACAATAAAATTACTAACACTATATGCAATTTGGCTGGGGGCTCTAAGTTTCATTGTTTTGCTAAAAGCCAGTTTTTCCCTACAACAAGGACTTGTTTGCAAATACTACAAAAGTTGGTAGTTATTGAGATGGTTCCGCCAACCAATGTCTCATTCCCAATTATTAAATAACCCCTCAATTAATTTATTAAGTTCGGTGTTGAGATATCCAAATACTCCAAGTTCCAGAGGCTCAAATTGTCCAGAATCGGGACACGGCTAACCGATTAGATCTTCACTCTGCAGAGGTTTGCGACTTTACCCGCAAGAATCGTTCCCTCCATTAAGTCTTCGCACTTCACGGTGTTTGAAGACGGACGAACGTAAACAGGTCTTCCAAGAGTTCCTCAGGCCACCGCGGTGCCCATCCAATCCTACCGTTCTTCTACATCTCGTAGCACCGTCCGGCCAGAGTCACGCCTAGGGTCGACCAAGCCGAGCCCATAATGGCTTGCGGCTGCACGTAAGCTTCCGTCAATGGGGTATCCATCCGCCTCTTCGTGGCTGGGTGAAGCTCAAGATGTCATGGCGCTTCTCCATGCATCCCGCCATCCGCTGGTTTCTCCAGGTGCCCACAACCGTCCTCCACCCAAGAGTGAATTTTGAAGTCCATCTTGAGCTTGAAGTCATGGGGTTGTCATCATCTTGACTCTCGCATCTCCCTTATGAATCACTCAACCAACCCCGCTCTCGAGCATAGCAAAATAAACTACATTGTCCCGGCAATGGTAACAAGGGAATTGGGTTCATCCTACCTCATGATACTACTCAAGAACATAACTTAAAATTCTCCTACTGCATGCATGGTGGGGAGGTATAATTCTAATGCAATAAAATCATAGGTATTGTAAAAAAAACATGATCAAATGACTTGCCTGGCTGACGGTCTTCGAAAGCTAGGGACTCGTAATAGCAGGCTTCGCACTCCGGAAATTCTATCGAAGTAAACAATAATCATATAAGCATACAAACATACAATCACTTAACATAACATCATGCTAACATAAAAACACACAAAATAATCGAACCAAAAACCAAAGAAAACTCGAAGAAATCCAAGCCAACAACTAACAAGAAAATAAAATAAACTTTTTATTTTCTGTAAGTAAAAGTTCACGTTCTAAAACTATAGAAACTAATCTAAAATAAACTATAACATAGGTAAAATAAAATTATTTACTAAATAGAACAATAGGAAAACAATAGCTAGTTAAATAAACAAGAAACACATGATTTTGACTAAAACTATTTTTTTATTAAATCTAAAATACCCAAACAAGTTCCTACTGCTAGGCATGAACTAAACTAAGCTGTAGAAAAAAGAATCACTAAAAAAATATAATCCTAACTCAATTTATGGCAGGAAAACTAATCTGTCTAAAACTAAAATAAAACTATTTTTAAAAACCTAAACATGGCCTAAGCTATTTTCTACAGAAACTATAGGAAATTTGCAAACTAACAAAAAAAGAATCAACTAAAAATATTAAGTAACCTAAGAGATACGGATTTTAGAAAACTGGAACTATTCTGTTAAAAACAAAAACGAAAATATAACTAAAAAGAAAAACTAGCGCTAACGGGCCTATCTAACGCTCAGGCGATATATAACTAATGCATGCCCGAGAAAATAAACCGATCGGGCCGGTCTAACTAAACCAGGAAATAAACCGGACTAAAAACCAACTAAAACCGATCTAATCTAAATAAAACCTAACCCTTCGCTAGTCTAATCTAAGCCCTAGGTTTTAGATCGGACGGTGGTGGCGGCTCGGCGACATACCATGGTGGGCGGCAGACGACACGACGATGGCGGCTCGGGCGTGGGCATGCGGCTTCGGTGGTCGGGAAGACGGCGGAGACGTCGGGAGATGCGGCGGAACTTGGGAGGTCGGGTGGAGTCGTTGAAGCTCGGGGAGACGGAGACGACCGGGGCGAGCTCGGGTGAGCTCCTGCTCCGGCGGGCGGCGGACGAGCTCGGGGCGACGGCGTCGGGGGCTCCTGGGAAAAGAAAGGATGTCAGGGAGGTGCGGGATGAAGCGGCGGTTCGGGTGGAGTAGCTTGGAGGTCGAGTGGTGGCTCACCGGTGGCAGAAACGGCGGCGAACCGAGGCGGCGGCGGCGAGATGCGTTCGGCGAGGGTGCGAGCTGCGGTGGGTTTTGGGCTAGTGTTTTAGGGGGGATCGGGGGAGGAAGGGCGTAGGTATTTATAGGGCATCAAATTGGGACAGGGGGCGACTCGGGATCGTGATCCCGTGGAACTCGGACGCGACGGCGGCGTCGAACGCGCTCTGGCGCGGCATAGCGTGGGGGGGGAAAGAGAAGGGGTGGGGCCGGCGCGTCGGTGAGAGAGGGGGAGAGGAGAGCGAGCGGGCGACCGAGGCGGAAAGGGTTCAAGCGTCGGGTGTTTGAGGCAGGCCGGCTCGGCACAGGTGGCTGCGCCTGCCCTGGTGGCTGGGCTGCGCTTCAGCTATTGGCTGGGCAACAACTGGTAGCGCTGGGGTTTTTTTTATTTTTTTTTGAATTAGAGAGAAGAGAGAATATATAAAAATATATATCAAAATTCTCAGGGAAATTTATCCTACAACTCGGACATTTTTCCAGGGGCAAAACTCAAACTTAAAAAAAACATTTTCTAGAAATCCCAAATAAAATCAAATTTGAATTCAAACTTTTTGGCAAAACTTTTCTTCTGACATTTTTGGAGTGTCATGTTTACTCCTCTCATACTTTTTCTCAAGTATTTGTCAGGCATTGTTTTGAAATAAATTCAACTACCAATTTGAATTCAAATTCCAACAAACTCAAAAGCCTCTGAGATAATTCAAATGCCACTCAATTCAAACAATATGCATAAATGCTTAGCTATAATTGTAAAACATTCCAAATGGGAAATTTGGGATGTTACAGTTATATTAAATTAATAGTTTTGGTGGTTGCTTGATTGTGGTGTGGTTGCTTGTGTGAAATTTAGTGAAATTTGAAACTTTATGAAAGTTGAATGAGAGGGAATAAGATGACTTTCCCAAAACTTTCATTTTGCTTTTATGATCTCCATGAATTCAAATTCATTTCACCACAAAACCCTAGATAGAAGATGACATGACTTCTTCCATTTAAATAAATGAAAAGGGTTTTGAAAAGATTTGAATTCCATTTGGAACTATTTCAAATTCAGAATCTTTAAACAACTCAATGATTTTCATGAGAGAAGATAAAATGACTTCTCCAAAACATATGAAATATGAGTTGGAAGTTTAAAAGAATCAAATTGAAAGTCCCTTTGAAATTATTCTCAATTTGGAGTTATTTGGGTTTTATTCAAATTATTTTTATCCAAAATAAAATATATGGAAATTAGGGTAAAATGATTCCTACAACAGAAAAATGTAGAGAATAAATCTGAAATCATTTTGGTATTTTCAAAATAATTTTATGGGGTTTGATTGAACCAGAGCACTCTTTGCTTCATCTAAATATTTTTGGATTTTATTTGATGCTAGAAAAATGTTCATGTTGTAAAAAATCTTTTTCTGAAAATTTTGATATATTATATGCCTAGAGTATATTTTTATTTTATTTGGTTTTATATTATTTTTCTGTAAAATTGTTTACAAAATTTTTGGACCGAACGGACCGGACCGATCCAGCTCGCCAGGCCACGGCCCAGCCGACCCACGCCGCTCGCCCGCTCGTCCCCCAGCTCCGCTCGAAGTCTGCCGCCACCAAGGAGCGCCGCCGCGCCGACCTCGACTTTTGTGTTCGCCCTAGACCCCTCCGGCCCCTTTCGCAAGCCACCGGCCCGCCCAGGCCTTTAAATAGCAGAGCCGCCGCCCTCCTCCTCACATCGCACCGCTCCCGCTGCTGCCGCTCTTGCATCGCGCCGCCGCCGCCAGCCCGCCTCCCGCCGACGCCGCCCGCTGCCGCCGCTAGTTGTTGCCCGCATGTGCCACACTCCGCCAATACCGCCGCCGCCCCGTGCCACCGCCAACCGTTGCCGATGCCGCCGCTGCTGTCAACCAACACCGTCGGTTTTTCTTGCCCGAACCGACCGAACCGGTATAACCCCGACCCGGTTTTTGTTTTTGGTTTCTTCAAACCCAGTTTTAATTTTGGTTAGTTATTTAGCCGACGTTCGTCCGTTAATCCTCGGTAGCGAACAGTTTTCGTTAGTTAGGTTTCTATAGCGAACGTTCGTTCCTTAGTTTTTTTTGTTTTAATTTTGGCCAGGGATCTATCCGTGAATACTTTTTTACAAATTAGCCCCTGGTTTTCAAACAATCACAACTTTTACACCGTCTATCCAAATCCAGCAAAACCAACGCCCAATTCTTCGTCATGATCCCCTCTATCCGGATAACCAACTTGAACATATTTTTGAAAGTTTAAAATTTGATTTCAAACAGATTTGAATTTGAACTTCTTTTGTTCATAACTTGAGTTTTATAACTCCGATTTAGTTGATTCTTTTTGCAAATCAAATCTCTTGACCTAAACTTTCAGATAACACCAAATCCACGTAATTTTGGTACTGTTAGAAATTTTTTATGTTGCAAGAGTTTATTGCTTGTTTTCGAAGTTTTCCGAGATCTTTTCTTCGATTCTTTTGCATGAGTGCTTATGTGTGCAATTGCTTGCTTACCGATAGATTGATCGGAGTGTGACGAGTAGAACTATCAGGAATTATGAGTGCGAAGAATCTTCATCAACAGTACAAGGCAAGTTCACACTTTGATTATATTTTTCATACCCAGTTTTTATGCATTAGTTTCAACCCTCAAATATTGCATGAGTAGGATTGGGAACTTGTGGTTATTGCTATGTAGTTCATGAGGTAGGGACCTATGATCCTTGAAACACCCCGGGAATATTCGTTATGTCATATATTGCTTAGCCATGCTAGTAGACGTGGATTGGTATGTGAGATTCATGAAAGTTGCGAGAGTTATAATAATTAAGGGTAACTTTAAGGTGGCAACATTAACACACATCTGGGTGGAATGGTTGGGGCACCCTGGGGATATACCAGTGGTTTTCCCGGACACCTGGGATATACCAGTGTTGTCCAAGGAGATCCCGGGGAATCCGTGTGATCATCCTATGGAATGCCACCAAGGCTCAAAGGGGTCATAAGATTATTCATGCTAAAAACTTCCGTGTGCAGCCACAAGCCATTATGGGCTCTGGCATAGTTGAGTATGTTGTGTGACCTCTTTTAGTGGTAGGATAGCAGATGTAGGTGATGTAGGTGGTACTGTCTACCCATAGTAAAGAGTTAATGCTTCTGAAAGACTGTGACTCGGTCATCTGTTTCTCAAACATCATGTAGTGCGAGAAATTCAACGGAGGAGATCGGGTTTGTGGGGAAAAGTGCGCAAACCTCTGCAGAGTGTATAAACTAATCATGGTTAGCCGTGTCCCCGGTTATGGACATCTTGAGTATCTGGTACTTGAATTATTGATTTGATCTCAACACTCTATTTAATGAAATTGTTGGGTTATTAATGATTTGGGATTGAGTTGGGGTTACCTTCTCAATTTGGGTAATTTAACTTGGTAGTTAAATAAAATCTATTCCTTTTTTGTAGGAAAAAATTGGCTTTATGCAAAATTAAACTTAGAGCCTCCACCAGCCAAATATGCATGTAGTGATAGCCATTATTCAACATTGCTCTACAGTGTGAAATTGCGAGTACATTCAATGTACTGACCTACATCGATGCAACGTATCATGTTGCAGGATTCTTACAATGAGTAAGTGATATGTTAGGGTTACGATGTCTACACTCAACTTTGCCATTGGTGTTGATGGGAATCCACAACTTTGTTGTTACTTCCGCTATATGGATTGAGGTAATAGTATTTACGTTACTTTATACATGTGATTTACCTCTGTTATAAATCCTCGAATACTGTGTGTGTCAGCATACCGATCCAGGGATGACACTTAAGCACAGAGACTTGATCCATTCGGTTCAGGTCGCTACAAGATGGTATCAGAGCATATGTTGACTGTAGGACGTGACCCCTGGAAATTGGCAAGCCCATAGGAAAGATTTTCTCTAAAACTTTATTTTCAAAAAGGATCTTCTACCTCTCTTCTTTTCTGAGCTTTCTCAAATATTCCCTTTTAGTTAGACTACCCCTTTCCCCTTTTGACCACGCGAGGATCCAGCTGATGAGACCACTCCAAGAAGTACAAGATATCGGACAACTAAGACCACTTCAGAATGAAGAGGATTTTATGGAGCATTATAATAATGTAAAATACAACGGTTGAAGACTCCGAAGACTATGAGAATTTGAAGGCTCTGTAGAATTTCCAGATTGGTATGACCTAGGAAGGCTACCCTTATGGAACTAGTCAGACTATTGAAGCTGTCAATACCCGAGATCAAGGTGTGTCGGAGAAAGACCGGAACATGGAGCGTAAAAACTCAAAGTTCTGTCAAGAAAACCCTAAGGCAGGAGATATCCACTATGGAATGATAGCTCATGGCAATGACATGGGCATAAACATGGCTATCCATGATGTTATCGCCCGCCTATGCTATTGTCACCATGCTGAGTTAAGCATGCATTTCTTCGGAAGGATTGGATGACAAAAGGACTAATGGAGCACCTAATCAGCAAAAGATGAAGTTTTAACCTTAGTTGGTGTATCGCCAGGATCTGAAGTATTACATCCAGAATTTTAAGATGGACCTTCAGGAAGCCGTATTTGACAAGGAAGCATTTCGTGAACAACTCAGGACCCAGAAGTTGAAAGTAGCAAAGCTAGAGGAGCAAAACCTTGAGATACCGGAGATTTGTTAGGAACTGAAGGACAGTAGGACCATGGTTCATGCCAAGTATGTTGAAACCCAGAAGTTTGGAACGCAACTCCAGAAATATAAAAGGACGTCACGAGAGACTTTGCATCAACAGAGATGATCTGGCAAAAGAACTTGAGAAGGATAAGCACGATCGGAAGAAGCCATCGGAGACATGAACAAGACTTGAAGAGTTTGGTGACTTTGAAGAGTTTTTTGATCTTTAGAAGACCAAACCCCTGTTATATACTTACGTTAGATGCGACGATTATGAGCTGTCATTTGTTTGATGTTTTCCGACAGCCACAAAATAAAATCTGTCTCTTCAAAACTATTGTTTGTATTGCGTGTATCCCTCTCTATCTCTCCTATCTCACCCCAAAACCCTTGGAACCAATAGAGGTTGAACGGAGATGAACTCATATTTTCTGGACCGGTGACTCAATTGGACACGGACCAATGGATTCAGAACATGGAAGATCACATGAAGAATAACACTATAGCTGGAAAGGATATGGCCCAGTATGCTCTTCAGTGCTTTGAAAGAGGTGCTGCTACTTGGTGGAGGATGTACCAAACCATCAATGGATTGCAAGGAGTAACCACTTGGAAAGAATTTAAGTTGACTCTGCAAAGGTCTCGTCTTGTGTCCCAGAAAATTGAAGCTTTATCGAAATGAGATGAAGAAACCTTGTGCATGCATGCTCTATGGAGAAATAGGACACTACCATAAAGAACACAAGTATGAATGTCCTCGTTGTGAAGAATGTCACCCAGCTGAAGAATGCCCAACTAGGCCGATTACTTGTTTATTGTGTGAAGGGACTATCCACTACCCTGCTCAGTGTCACATTTACCCCATGGTTCGAAGAACCATCCAGCAAAAGAAAGAAGCAATGAAAGGAGCCCTCATGGAAATTTTGGAAGAACCTGTGATGAAGGAAAAGGTGGAGGACACACCCAAAGAAAACCCAAGTAAACCATGCACCAAGTCATGCTATTCATGTGGAGAAGGAGGACACATCTCCCAGAATTGTCCGAAGGAGGATCTAGTAGAATTCCCGACAGTGGAAGTAGAGTATGATCCACAGGAAATAGAAGCCCTGACTGGCACAGAAAATTCCAGGAAGAGAAATAGATTTGATTCCAGGAACAACCCAATTTCTACAAAGAAGGACCTGAGTCATATCACATGTTTCAGGTGCAAAGGTTCAGGGCACTACTTCAACAGTTGCCCAAAAAGGAAGCCGAGGACCCAAGGAGGCTATGTAATCCCAAGAAAATCTTGAGACTCGTCATAAGTAATATGTTTTCACTGTAACGAAGCGGGACACTTTGCTAGAGATTGTCCCAATGAAGATATACGTGTTAAATAGTTGAGTCTTTGAAGAATGTAGTAGTAGTAGTGGGAACAATTCTTTTATTTTGAGGTGTTGAGTTAATGCATGTAATGGAAATGTAGGAGATTGTAATAATTTGAGAATCAATAAAATTTGCATCGTTGGTACTGATTTGGATTTTATGAGTAGTTACCCTATGAAGAAAGATTTCGAACATTTTCGAGGATATGGGAAATATGGTCTATGGATGAATTTGTGCATTTCAAGGGTGGTAGTACCCTGTGAGGACACTTGACCCCTGGAAAAGATAATGATATTCCATGGAGTGGACTTCGGACAAAATAAGTATGGGTTTTATCCCGATATGTGGGATACCCCAAGAATATGAAGGGATGAAGCACTATTGGATATAAAAGAGGTATAATGTTGGTAATATGGAGCAATTGTAACCCTAGGATGAGTTAAAGTTATAAATGTGATGAGGTGAGCCCATAACCCACAGGCTCCAGGACCTGCCAAGAAGCAAGCACACTCTTGCTGAAGGAAAAACCCTGGAAGAAGTTACGACTTTATCAACAGACGATCTTATAGGGGTTACGCAAAACCTGAGAGTTGTGAAGGAACGATAGATGTTTGTTTGGCTTGCAGAATCTATGGATTAATCCGAACTCAGTTTGTTGACAAGAGAAATTCTGCAATGCTTGTGAGGATGACCAAGTGTTAGAATGCGAGATTCGCTAAACCATATACAAGGTAATGATTTGGGCGCGGGATGGATTGATCACCATACCAACTTACTCTTATTATTCGCCTTGCTATATGGGATGGTAAATCTGAGTGACTTACCCATAGTAGAGCGACGATGATCAAAACCTTGTTTGAACCTTAGAATGGTATGACAATTTTCCCCCTTGTACAAGGCAGCTGTTGCCAATCGTAGGATATACGGTGAGATTCAACCCAGAACCATTTCCTGCAGGAGAAACCATAGTTTGTTGACTGCCATGAGATATCGGTAGTTGTTTAGTATTGGCGCCAGACCCGTCAGCTAAGAAGGCCCATTCATAGAGGCACCGTACCAAGATGAAATGGACACAAGAATCGAGGGAAAAGGTTATGCCACTAACGGAAGAGCCAGAGTAGGAATTTTCCCGAGAATCTGAGAAGACCGACACTGCCAACCATAAGGATGGAGTATATGAGTTTTGATGGAACCGTAACCATGCTTCTAAGGGTGGTAGCACCCCAGACCCCCTGTGACGATCGGTGGATTTTGAGAAGACCCCGAACCTAACCTATTTCTTGCTAGCCTCTCCGAATCTCGAGGACGAGATTCATTTTAAGGGTGGTAGGTTTGTAACATCCCAAAATTCCAAATTTTTGAATGTTATATTAAATAAATAGTTTTGATGGTTGTTTGATTGTGGTGTGGTTGCTTGTGTGAAATTCAAAACTTTATGGAAGTTAAATGAGAGGGAATAAGATGACTTTCCCAAAACTTTCATTTTGCTTTTATGATCTCCATGAATTCAAATTCATTTCACCACAAAACCGCCGACGCCGCCCGAGCCGCCGCTAGTTGCCGCTGTCACGCCGCGCCACTCCGCCGCCGCCCCGCGCCACCGCGAACCATCGTCGGAGGCGCCGCTGCCATCAACCGACACCGTCGGTTTTTCTTGCCCGAACAGGCCGAACCGGTATAACCCTGACCCGATTTTCTTTTTCGGTTTTGTTAAACCCGGTTTAATTTTGGTTAGTTATTTAGTGGACGTTCGTCCGTTAATCCTCGGCAGCGAACAATTTTTGTTAGTTAGATTTCGGTAGCGAACGTTCATTCGTTATATTTTTCTTTTTCTGTTTTAATTTCGGCCAAGGACCTATCTGTGAATACTTTTTTACAGATTAGCCCCTGGTTTTCAAACGATCACAACTTTTACACTGTCTATCCAAATCCAATGAAACTAGTGCCCACTTCTTCGTCATGATCCCCTCTATTCGGATAACCAACTTGAACATATTTTTGAAAGTTTAAAATTTGATTTCAAACAGATTTGAATTTGAACTTCTTTTGTTCATAACTTGAGTTTTATAACTCCGATTTAGTTGATTCTTTTTGCAAAACGAATCTCTTGACCTAAACTTTCTAATAAGACCAAATCCACATAATTTTGGTACTGTTAGAAATTGTTTTATGTTGCAAGATTTTATTGCTTGTTTTCGAAGTTTTCCGAGATCTTTTCTTCGATTCTTTTGCATGAGTGCTTATGTATGCAATTGCTTGCTTACGATAGATTGATCGGAGTGTGACGAGCAGAACTACCAGGAATTATGAGTGCGAAGTATCTTCATCAACAGTACAAGGCAAGTTCACACTTTGATCATATTTTTAATACCCAGTTTTTATGCATTAGTTTCAACCCTCAAATATTGCATGAGTAGGATTGGGAACTTGTGGTTATTGCTATGTAGTTCATGAGGTAGGGACCTATGATCCTTGAAACACCCCGGGAATATTCGTTATGGCATATATTTCTTAGCCATGCTAGTAGACGTGGATTGGTATGTGAGATTCATGAAAGTCGAGAGTTATAATTATTAAGGGTAACTTTAAGGTGGCAACATTAACACACATCTGGGTGGAATGGTTGGGGCACCCTGGGGATATACCAGTGGTTTGCCCGGACACCTGGGGATATACCAGTGTTGTCCAAGGAGATCCCGGGGAATCCGTGTGATCATCCTATGGAATGCCACCCAGGCTCAAAGGGTCATAAGATTATTCATGCTAGAAACCTCCGTGTGCAGCCACAAGCCATTATGGGCTCTGGCATATTTGAGTATGTTGTGTGACCTCTTTTAGTGGTAGGCTAGCAGATGTAGGGGATGTAGGTGGTACTGTCTACCCATAGTAAAGAGTTAATGCTTCTGAAAGACTGTGACTCGGTCATCTGTTTCTC
This sequence comes from Aegilops longissima, assembly GCA_021605205.1. NCBI lineage: Eukaryota > Viridiplantae > Streptophyta > Magnoliopsida > Poales > Poaceae > Aegilops > Aegilops longissima. Next base: position 139,295,686 of record CM038679.1, read on the forward strand.
AAACATCATGTAGTGCGAGAAATTCAACGGAGGAGATCGAGTCTGGTAAGGAAAAGGGCGCAAACCTCTGGTGAGTGTATAAACTAATCATTGTTAGCAGTGTCCCCGGTTATGGACATCTTGAGTATCTGGTACTTGAATTACTGATTTGATCTCAACACTCTATTTAGTGAAATTCTTGGGTTATTAATGATTTGGTATTGAGTTGGGGTTACCTTCTCGATTTGGGTAATTTAACTTGGTAGTTCAATAAAATCTATTCCTTTGTTGTAGGAAAAAATTGGCTTTATGCAAAATTAAACTTAGAGCCTCCACCAGCCAAATATGCATGTAGTGATATCCATTATTCAACATTACTCTACAGTGTGAAATTGCCAGTACAGTCAATGTACTGACCTACATGGCTGCAATGTCTCATGTTGCAGGATTCTTACGACGAGTAAGTGATACGTTAGGGTTACGATGTCTACACTCAACTTTGCCGTTGGTGTTGATGGGAATCCACAACTTTGTTGTTACTTCCGCTATATGGATTGAGGTAACAGTATTTACGTTACTTTATACATGTGATTTACCTCTGTTATAAATCCTCGAGTACTGTGTGTCAAAGATATCGATCCGAGGATGACACTTGCCACGTAGACTTGATCCATTCGGGTCGGGTTGCTACAATAGTCTTCTTCATAAAAGAACCAACACAAGAAGTATCAAGCATGGTTTGATCATTATGAGAAAGCCGAGCATAAAAATTCTGGATAATAATTTCTCTTGAGAGCTCATGATTGGGGCATGAATATAACATTGAATTAAGCCTCCCCCAAGCTAGAGCGATACTTTCTCCTTCACGAGGCCAAAAATTATATATATATAATTTCGATCACGATGAACTAGATGCATAGGATAATTTTTTTGATGGAACTCCAATTTCAATCGATTCCAATTCCACGATCCAATATCATTGCATAGCCTATACCATGCCAATGCTTTTCCCTTCAAAGATAAAGGGAAAACCTTTTTCATAACTTCATCTCCGGGTAAACCTGCAAGCTTAAACAATCCACAAATTTCTTCCACATATATAAGTTCATGTGAGGATTTTCAATTCCATCTCCTGCATAAGGATTAGCTAGCAGTTGTTCTATCATAACCGAAGGAATTTCAAAGTCAATATTTTCAGTAGGTTCAGTATGTTGAGGGGTAGCTAATTATGGTTCCGATCGAGGTGAAGATACCCCGAACAAACCCCTCAAAGGATTGTTTTCCATAGTAACAAGTGACAATAAATTTCAGCACACTATATAAATGTTTCCTTACCAAATTCCACTAACCAAAGGCGCTTCACTCCCCGGCAACGGCGCTAGAAAATAGCCTTGATGACCCACAAGTTGTTGGAAATATGCCCTAGAGGCAATAATAAATTAGTTATTATTATATTTCCTTGTTCATGATAATCGTTTATTACCCATGCTATAATTGTATTGATAGGGAACTTAGATACATGTGTGGGTACATAGACAACACCATGTCCCTAGTAAGCCTCTAGTTGACTAGCTCGTTGATCAATAGATGGTTACGGTTTCTTGACCATGGACATTGGATGTCGTTGATAACGGGATCACATCATTAGGAGAATGATGTGATGGACAAGACCCAATCCTAAGCCTAGCACAAAGATCGTAGTTCGTATGCTAAAGCTTTTCTAATGTCAAGTATCTTTTCCTTAGACCATGAGATTGTGCAACTCCTGGATACCGTAGGAATGCTTTGGGTGTACCAAATGTCACAACGAATCGGGTGGCTATAAAGTTGCACTACTGGTATCTCCGAAAGTGTCTTGGGTTGGCACGAATCGAGATCGGATTTGTCACTCCGTAAACGGAGAGGTATCTCTGGGCCCACTCGGTAGGACATCATCATAATGTGCACAATGTGACCAAGGGGTTGATCACGGATGATGTGTTACGGAACGAGTAAAGAGACTTGCCGTAACGAGATTGAACAAGGTATCGGGATACCGACGATCGAATCTCGGGCAAGTGCAATACCGCTAGACAAAGGGAATTGTATACGGATCGATTGAGTCCTTGACATCGTGGTTCATCCGATGAGATCATCGTGGAACATGTGGGAACCAACATGGGTATCCAGATCCCGCTGTTGGTTATTGACCGGAGAACGTCTCGGTCATGTCTGCATGGTTCCCGAACCCGTAGGGTCTACACACTTAAGGTTCGATGACGCTAGGGTTATAAAGGAAGTTTGTATGTGGTTACCGAATGTTGTTCGGAGTCCCGGATGATATCCCGGACGTCACCAGGAGTTCCGGAATGGTCCGGAGGTAAAGAATAATATATAGAAAGTGAGGTTTTGGTCACCGGAAAAGTTTCGGGTTTCTTCGGTAACGTACCGGGACCACCGGGAGGGTCCAGGGGGTCCACCAAGTGGGGCCACCATCCCCGGAGGACTGCATGGGCTAAGTGTGGGAGGGGACCAGCGCCAGGTGGGCTGGTGCGCCCCCCACATGGCCCAAGGCGCAGCTAGGTGGGGAGAGGGGAAACCCTAGGCGCAGATGGGCCTAAAGGCCCACCCTAGGGGGCGCCCCCTCTCTCCCCCTCTTGGCCGCCCCCCAAGTCCCATCTAGGGCTGCCGCACCCCTTGGGTGGGAACCCTAGATGGGGGCACAACCACCTCCCCTCCTCCTATAAATAGTGGGGGTTTTGGGGCTGCCCAACACACGAGAACCTCTCCCTCTTGGCGCAGCCCTACCTCTCTTACTCCTCTCCCATGGTGCTTGGCGGCCTGCTGGACTACCACACTCCTCCACCACCACCACGCCTGTGCTGCTATCGGATGGAGTCTTCCTCAACCTCTCCTCTCTCCTTGCTGGATCAAGGCGTGGGAGGCGCCACCGGCTGTACGTGTGTTGAACGCGGAGGTGCCGTCCGTTCGGCACTAGGATCTCCGGTGATTTGGATCACGACGAGTACGACTCCTTCAACCCCGTTCTCTTGAACGCTTCCGCTTAGCGATCTACAAGGGTATGTAGATGCACTATCCTTCCTCTCGTTGCTGGTTTCTCCTTAGATAGATCTTGGTGACACGTGGGAAAATTTTGAATTTCTGCTCGCTCCCCAACAAAGGGCATCATGAGCTAGGTCTATTGCGTAGATTCTTTGCACGAGTAGAACACAAAGTAGTTGTGGGCATTGATTTTGTTCAAAATGCTTACCGTTACTAGTCCAATCTTGTTTTGACGGTATTGTGGGATGAAGCGGCCCGGACCGACCTTACACGCATTCTTCGTGAGACAGTTCCACCGATCGACATGCACTTGGTGCATAAGGTGGCTAGCGGTGCCGCCTCTCCACTTTAGTCGGAACGGATTCGATGAAAAGGGTCCTTATGAAGGGTAAATAGCAATTGGCATATCACGTTGTGGTTTTATGAGGTAAGAAACGTTTTGCTAGAAACCCATAGCAGCCACGTAAAACATGCAAACAACAATTAGAGGACGTCTAACTTGTTTTTGCAGGGTATGCTATGTGATGTGATATGGCCAAAAGAATGTGATGAATGATATATGTGATGTATGAGATTGATCATGTTATTGTAATAGGAATCACGACTTGCATGTCGATGAGTATGACAACCGGCAGGAGCCATAGGAGTTGTCTTAATTTATTGTATGACCTGCGTGTCATTAAAACAACGCCATGTAATTACTTTACTTTATTGCTAACCGGTAGCCATAGTAGTAGAAGTAATAGTTGGCGAGACAACTTCATGAAGACACGATGATGGAGATCATGATGATAGAGATCATGGTGTCATGCCGGTGATGATGATGATCATGGAGCCCCGAAGATGGAGATCAAAAGGAGCAAAATGATATTGGCCATATCATGTCACTATTTTGATTGCATGTGATGTTTATCATGTTTCTACATCTTATTTGCTTAGAACAACGGTAGTAAATAAGATGATCCCTCATTAAAATTAAAAGAAAGTGTTCCCCTAACGTGCACCGCTATGTAAAGTTCATCGCTTCAAGCACCACGTGATGATCGGGTGTGATAGATTCTTACGCTCACATACAACGGGTGTAAGCCAGATTTACACACGCCAAACACTTAGGTTAACTTGACGAGCCTAGCATGTACAGACATGGCCTCGAACACAAGAGACCGAAAGGTCGAGCATGAGTCGTATGTAGGATACGATCAACATGAAGATGTTCACCGATGAAGACTAGTCCGTCGACGTGATGATCGAACACGGCCTAGTTGACTCGGATCATGTAATCACTTAGATGACTAGAGGGATGTCTATCTCGAGTGGGAGTTCATAAGATGAACTTAATTATCCTGAACATAGTCAAAAGCCCTTTGCAAATTATGTCATAGCTCGCGCTTTAGTTCCACTGCTTAGATATGTTCCTAGAGAAAATATAGTTGAAAGTTGATAGTAGCAATTATGCGGATCGGGTCCGTAAACCGAGGATTGTCCTCGTTGCTTCGTGAAGGCTTATGTCCTTAATGCACCGCCGGTGTGCTGAACCTCTAACGCCGTCTCGTGGATGTTGCGAACATCCATACACACGCTTTGATAACTACGTGATAGTTCAGTTAAATGGTTTAGAGTAGAGGCACCAAAGACGTTTTTGAACGTCATAAACATATGAGATGTTTCGAGGGCTGAATTGGGATTTCAGGCTCGTGCCCACGCCAAGAGGTATGAGACCTCCGACGATTTTCTTAGCCTCGCAAACTAAGGGAGAAAAGCTCAATCGTTGAGCTTGTGCTCAGATTGTCCGAGTGCAACAATTACTTGAATCGAGGGAGTTGATCTTCCGTAGATAGTGATGTTTCTCCAAAGTGATTGCCACCAAGCTGCTAGAGCTTCGTGATGAACTATAACAAATCAGGGATAGATATGATGATCCTTGAGATATTCGCGATGTTTGACACCGCGAAAGTAGGAATCAAGAAGGAGCATCAATTGTTGATGGTTGGTGAAACCACTAGTTTCAAGAAGGGCAAGGGCAAGAAGGGATACTTCATGAAACAGCAAATCAGTTGCTGCTTTAATGAAGAAACCCAAGGTTGAACCTATACCCGAGACTAAGTGCTTCTGTAATCAGGGGAACAGCCACTGGAGCAGAATTACCCTAGATACTTGGTAGATGAGAAGGCTGGCAAGGTCGATAGAAGTATATTGGATATACATTATGTTAATGTGTACTTTACTAGTACTCCTAGTAGCACCAGGGTATTAAGATACCGGTTCGGTTGCTAAGTGTTCGTAACTCAAAATAAAAGAGCTACGGAATAAACGAAGACTAGCTAAAGGTGAGCTGACGATATGTGTTGGAGGTGTTTCCAAGTTTGATGTGATCAAACATCGCACGCTCCCTCTACCATCAAGATTAGTATTAAACCAGAATAATTGTCATTTGGTGTTTGCGTTGAGCATAGACATGATTGGATTATGTCTATCGCAATACGGCTATTCAATTAAGGAGAATAATGGTTACTCTATTTATTTGAATAATACCTTCAATGGTCTTGCACCTAAAAGAATGATTTATTGAATCTCGATTGTAGTGATACACATTTTCATGCCAAAATATGTAAGATAGTAATGATAGTACCACTTACTTGTGGCAATCGCCATGTAAGTCATATTGGTGTAAACGCATGAAGAAGCTCCATGTTGATGGATCTTTGGACTCACTCGCTTTTGAAAAGTTTGAGACATGCGAACCACGCCTATTGGTGTATACGCATGAAGAAACTCCATGGGGATGGATCGTTTGGACTCACTTGATTTTGAATCACTTGAGATATGCAAATCATACCACATGGGCAAGATGACTGAAAAGCCTCGGTTTCAGTAAGATGGAACAAGATAGCAACTTGTTGGAAGTAACACATTTTGATGTGTGCAGTCCAATGAGTGCTGAGGCATGCAGTGAATATAGTTATGTTCTTACTTCACGGATGATTTAAGTAGATACTGAGTGTATTTACTTGATGAAACACAAGTCTGAATTATTGAATGGTTCAAGTAATTTCAGAGTGAAGTTAAAAGATCATAGTGACAAGAGGATAAAATGTCTATGATATGATCATAAAGATGAGTATCTGAGTTACGAGCTTTGGCATGCAATTAAGACATTGTGGAAATTGTTTCACAATTAATACCGCCTGGAACACCATAGTGTGATGGTATGTCCGAACATCATAGTTGCACCCTATCAGATATGGTGCGTACCATGATGTCTCTTATCGAATTACCACTATCATTCATGGGTTAGGCATTAGAGACAACCACATTCACTTTAATAGGGCACCACGTAATTCCATTGAGATGACACCGTATGAACTATGGTTTAGAGAAACCTAAGCTGTCATTTCTTAAAAGTTTGGGGCTACAACGCTTATGTGAAAAAGTTTCAAGTTGATAAGCTCGAATCCAAAGCGGATAAAATGCATCTTCATAGGACACCCAAAAACAGTTGGGTATACCTCCTAATTCAGATCCGAAAGCAATAGAGATTGTTTCTTGAATCGGGTCCTTTCTCGAGGAAAAGTTTGTCTCGAAAGAATTGAGTGGGAGGATGGTGGAGACTTGATGAGGTTATTGAACCATCACTTCAACTAGTGTGCAGCAGGGCACATGAAGTTGTTCCTGTGGCGCCTACACCAATTGAAGTAGAAGCTTATGATAGTGATCATGAAGTTTCGGATCAAGTCACTACCGTACCTCGTAGGGTGACAAGGATGCGTACTACTTCAGAGTGGTACAGTAATCATGTCTTGAAGGTCATGTTGCTAGACAACAATGAACCTACGAGCTATGGAGAAGCGATGGTGGGCCCGGATTCCGACAAATGGTTAGAAGCCATGAAATCCGAGATAGGATCCATGTATCAGAACAAAGCATGGACTTTGGTGGACTTGCCCGATGATAGGCAAGCCATTGAGATAAATGGATCTTTAAGAAAAGACGGACGTGGACGGTAATGTTACCGCTCTATGAAGCTCGACTTGTGGCGAAGAGTTTTCACAAGTTCAAAGAGTTGCCTACGATGAGATTTTCTCATCCGTAGCGATGCTTAAGTCCGTCGGAATCATGTTAGCATTAGCTGCATTTATGAAATCTGGCGGATGGATGTCAAAACGAGTTTCCTTACCGGTCTTCGTAAGGAAAGGTTGTATGTGATACAATCGAGAAAGTTTTGTCGATCCTAAGGATGCTAAAAGGTATGTTGGCTCCAGTGATCCTTCCTAAGGACCGGAGTAAGCATCTCGGAGTTGGAATGTGCGCTTTGATGAGATGATCAAAGATTTTGGGTTTATACAAAGTTTATGAGAAACTTGTATTTCCAAAGAAGTGAGTGGGAGCACTATAGAATTTCTAATGAGTATATGTTGTTGACATATTGATGATCGAAATGATGTAGAATTTCTGAAAGCATACAGGTTATTTGAAAGATGTTTTCAATAGAAAACCTGGATTAAGCTACTTGAACATTGAGCATCGAGAACTATAAGGATAGATAAAAAACGCTTAATGGTACTTTCAAATGAGCACGTATTTTGACATGATCTTGAAAGTGTTCAAGATGGATCATCAAAGAAGGAGTTCTTGCCTGAGTTGTAAGGTACGGTTAAGACTTAAAGCTCGACCACGGCGAGAAAAGAGAGAAAGGACGAAGGTCATCCCTATGCTTTAGACGTAGGCTCTACAAAGATGCTATGCTAAGTACCGACCTGATGTGTGCCTTGCTACACATCCGCAAGAGGGTGAGAGGTGATCAAGGAGTGGATCACCGATAGAGGTCAAAATTATCCTTAGAGGAATAAGGATATGTTTCTCGGTTATGGAGGTGATAAAGAGTTCGACGAAAAGAGTTGCGTTGATGCAAGCTTAACACCTATCCGGATAACTCTGAGTAGAGATACCAGATATGTATAATGGAGCAATAATTTGGAATAGCTCCAAGTGGAACGTGGTAGCAGTATCTATGATATGACATAAAGTTTTGCGAAATACGCAGGGATCTGAATAATTGCAGACCCGTTGACTACAACCTCTCTCACAAGCATAAACATGATCAAACCCCAGAACTCATTGAGTCTTAATCACATGATGATGTGAACTAGTTTAATGACACTAGTAAACTCTTTGGATGTTGGTCACATGACGATGTGACGTGTGATTGTTAATCACATGACGATGTGAACTAGATTATTGACTCTAGTGAAAGTGGGAGACTGTTGGAAATATGCCCTAGAGGCAATAATAAATTAGTTATTATTATATTTCCTTGTTCATGATAATCGTTTATTACCCATGCTATAATTGTATTGATAGGGAACTCAGATACATGTGTGGGTACATAGACAACACCATGTCCCTAGTAAGCCTCTAGTTGACTAGCTCGTTGATCAATATATGGTTACTGTTTCCTGACCATGGACATTGGATGTCGTTGATAACGGGATCACATCATTAGGAGAATGATGTGATGGACAAGACCCAATCCTAAGCCTAGCACAAAGATCGTAGTTCGTATGCTAAAGCTTTTCTAATGTCAAGTATCTTTTCCTTAGACCATGAGATTGTGCAACTCCGGATACCGTAGGAATGCTTTGGGTGTACCAAACGTCACAACGAATCGGGTGTCTATAAAGGTGCACTACAGGTATCTCCGAAAGTGTCTGCATTGGGTTGGCACGAACCGAGATCGGATTTGTCACTCCGTGTAAATGGAGAGGTATCTCTGGGCCCTCGGTAGGACATCATCATAATGTGCACAATGTGACCAAGGGGTTGATCACGGGATGATGTGAACGAGTAAAGAGACTTGCCGGTAACGAGATTTAACAAGGTATCGGGATACCGACGATCGAATCTCGGGCAAGTGCAATACCGCTAGACAAAGGGAATTGTATACGGGATCGATTGAGTCCTTGACATCGTGGTTCATCCGATGAGATCATCGTGGAACATGTGGGAACCAACATGGGTATCCAGATCCCGCTGTTGGTTATTGACCGGAGAACGTCTCGGTCATGTCTGCATGGTTCCCGAACCCGTAGGGTCTACACACTTAAGGTTCGATGATGCTAGGGTTATAAAGGAAGTTTGTATGTGGTTACCGAATGTTGTTCGGAGTCCCGAATGAGATCCCGGACGTCACGAGGAGTTCTGGAATGGGCCGGAGGTAAAGAATAATATATAGGAAGTGAGGTTTTGGTCACCGGAAAAGTTTCGGGTTTTTTCATAACGTACCGGGACCACCGGGAGGGTCCCGGGGGTCCACCAAGTGGGGCCACCATCCCCGGAGGGCTGCATGGGCTAAGTGTGGGAGGGGACCAGCCCCAGGTGGGCTGGTGTGCCCCCCCACATGGCCCAAGGCGCAGCTAGGTGGGAAGAGGGGAAACCCTAGGCGCAGATGGGCCTAAAGGCCCACCCTAGGGGGCGCCCCCTCTCTCCCCCTCTTGGCCGCCCCCCCAAGTCCCATCTAGGGCTGCCGCACCCCTTGGGTGGGAACCCTAGATGGGGGCACAGCCACCTCCCCTCCTCCTATAAATAGTGGGGGTTTTGGGGCTGCCCAACACACGAGAACCTCTCCTCTTGGCGCAGCCCTACCTCTCTTACTCCTCTCCCGCGGTGCTTGGCGAAGCCCTGCTGGACTACCACGCTCCTCCACCACCACCACGCCGTTGTGCTGCTGCTGGATGGAGTCTTCCGCAACCTCTCCCTCTCTCCTTGCTGGATCAAGGCGTGGGAGACGTCACCGGGCTGTACGTGTGTTGAACGCGGAGGTGCCGTCCGTTCGGCACTAGGATCTCCGGTGATTTGGATCACGACGAGTACGACTCCTTCAACCCCGTTCTCTTGAACGCTTCCGCTTAGCGATCTACAAGGGTATGTAGATGCACTCTCCTTCCCCTCGTTGCTGGTTTCTCCTTAGATAGATCTTGGTGACACGTAGGAAAATTTTGAATTTTTGCTACGTTCCCCAACACAAGTATAGGGGACCAATTGTAGATCTTTTCGATAAGTAAGAGTGTCGAACCCAGCGAGGATCAGAAGGAAATGACAAGTGGTTTTCAGCAAGGTAATGTCTCCAAGTGCTGAAATTGTAAGTAACAGAGTAGTTTGATATCAAGATAATTTGTAACGAGCAAGTAACGATAATAGTAGAAAAAGTGCGGTAAGGTAGCCCAATCCTTTGAGGCAAAGGACAGGCCAAAATGATCTCTTTTGATAGGCAAAGCGTTCTTGAGGGTACACGGGATTTTCATCTAGTCACTTTCACCATGTTGGTTTGATTCGTGTTCGGTACTTTGATAATTTGATATGTGGGTGGACCGGTGCATAGGTGTTGTTCTTACTTGAACAAACCTCCTACCTATGATTAACCCTCCCGCAAGCATCCGCACTATGAGAAAGTATTAAGAATAAATTCTAACCATAGCATTAAACTTTTGGATCCAATCGGTCCCTTACAGAATAGCGCATAAACTGGGGTTTAAGATTCTGTGACTCTCGCAACCCATCATCTAATTGCTACTCCACAATGCATTCCCTTAGGCCCAAATATGGTGAAGTGTCATGTAGTCGACGTTCACATGATACCACTAGGGAATCACAACATACATACTATCAAAATATCGAACACATATCAAGTTCACATGATTACTTGCAACACGATTTCTTACATGACCTCAAGAACAAAAGTAACTACGCACAAATGATAATCATGATCAAGATCAGAGGGGTATTAAATAGCATATTGGATCTGAACATATAATCTTCCACCAAATAAACCATATAGTAATCAACTACAAGATGTAATCAACACTACTAGTCACCCACAAGCACCAATCTATAGTTCCAGTAACAAGATTGAACACAAGAGATGAACTAGGGTTTGAGATGAGATGGCGTTGTTGAATATGTTGATGGAGATGTGATGTCTACTACGCAACCTTCTTCTTGTAGACTCGTGTTGGGCCTCCAAGCGTAGAGTTTTGTAGGAGAGTAACAAATTTCACTCAAGTGGATGACCTAAGTTTTATCAATGCATGGGAGGCGTAGGATGAAAGTGGTCTCTCTCAAACAAACCTGCAACCATAACAAAGAGTCTCTTGTATCCCCAACACACCCAATACAATGGTAAATTATATAGGTGCACTAGTTCGGTGAAGAGATGGTGATACAAGTGCAATATGGATGGTAGATATAGGTTTTTGTAATCTGAAAATATAAAAATTGCAAGGTAACAAGTAACAAAAGTGAGCGAAAACGGTATTGCAATGCTTCGAAACAAGGCCTAGGGCTCATACTTTCACTAGTGCAAGTTCTCTCAACAATGATAACATAATTAGATCATATAAGAATCCCTCAACATGCAACAAAGAGTCACCCAAAGTCACTAATAGTGGAGAACAAACGAAGAGATTATTGTAGGGTACAAAACCACCTCAAAGTTATTCTTTCTAATCGATCTATTGGGCTATTCCTATAAGTGTCACAAACAGCCCTAGAGTTCGTACTAAAATAACACCTTAAGACACACATCAACCAAAACCCTAATGTCACATAGATACTCCAATGTCACCAAAAGTATCCACGGGTTTGATTATACGATATGCATCACACAATCTCAGATTCATCTATTCAAACCAACACAAAGAACTTCAAAGAGTACCCCCAAAGTTTCTACCGGCGAGTCAAGACGAAAACGTGTGCCAACCCCTATGCATAAGTTCACAAGGTCACAAAACCCGCAAGTTGATCACCAAAACATACATCAAGTAGATCACGTGAATATTCCATTGTCACCACAGATAGGCACATGCAAGACATACATCAGGTGTTCTCGAATACTTAAAGACTCAATCCGATAAGATAACTTCAAAGGGAAAACTCAATCCATTACAAGAAGGTAGAGGGGGAGAAACATCATAAGATCCAACTATAATAGCAAAGCTCGCGGTACATCGAGATCGTGCCAAATCAAGAACACGAGAGAGAGAGAGATCAAACACATAGCTACTAGTACATACCCTCAGCCCCGAGGGTGAACTACTCCCTCTCTTGTCATGGAGACCGCTAGGATGATGAAGATGGCCACCCGTGATGATTTCCCCCTCCGGCAGGGTGCCGGAACAGGGTCCCGACTGGTTTTTGGTGGCTACAGAGGCTTGCGGGCGCGGAACTCCCGATCTAGGTTTATTTATGGGGGTTTCTATAATTATAGGAATTTTTGGCATCGAGAACAAGGCAGGGGGGTCCACGAGTCAACCACAAGGTCGGAGGGCGGCCGGGGGGGGGGGGGGGTAGGGCGCTCCCTCCACCCTTGTGGAGGCCTCGTGGCTCTTCTGGCCCAACTCTTTTTGCTTTGGGGGCTTCTTCTGGTCCACAAAAAATCACTGTAAATTTTCAGCTCAACAGGACTCCGTTTGATATTCCTTTTCCGCGAAACTCAAAAACAAGGGGAAAAACATAAACTAGCACTGGGCTCTAGGTTAATAGGTTAGTCCCAAAAATCATATAAATAGCATATAAATGCATATAAAACATCCAAGATAGATAATATAATAGCATGGAACAATAAAAAATTATAGATACGTTCGAGACGTATCAAGCATCCCCAAGCTTAATTTCTGCTCGTCCTCGAGTAGGTAAATGATAAAAACAGAATTTTTGATGTGGAATTCTACCTAACATATTTATCCATGTAATTTTCTTTATTGTGGCAAGAATATTCAGATCCATAAGATTCAAAACAAAAGTTTAATATTGACATAAAAACAATAATACTTCAAGCATACTAACAAGGCAAATATGTCTTCTCAAAATAACATGGCCAAAGAAAGCTTATCGCTACAAAATCATATAGTCTGGCTATGCTCCATCTTCATCACACAAAATACTCAAATCATGCATAACCCCGATGACAAGCCAGGCAATTGTTTCATACTTTTGATGTTCTCAAACCATTTGAACTTTCACGCAATACATGAGCGTGAGCCATGGATATAACACTATAGGTGGAATAGAAGGTGGTTGTGGAGAAGACAAAAAGAAGGAGATAGTCTCACATCAACAAGGCATATCAATGGGCTATGGAGATGCCCATCAACAGATATCAATGTGAGTGAGTAGGGATTGCCATGCAACGGATGCACTAGAGCTATAAGTGTACGAAAGCTCAAAAAGAAACTAAGTGGGTGTGCATCCAACTTGCTTGCTCATGAAGACCTAGGGCAATTTTAGGAAACCATCATTGGAATATACAAGCCAAGTTCTGTAATGAAAAATTCCCACTAGTATATAGAAGTGACAACATAGGAGACTCTATCATGAAGATCATGGTGCTACTTTGAAGCACAAGTGTGGTAAAAGGATAGTTGCATTGCACCTTCTCTCTTTTTCTCTCATTTTTTTGTTTTTCTTGGGCCTTATTTTTTTATTTGGCCTTTCCTCTTTGTTTCCTCACATGGGACAATGCTCTAATAATGAAGGTCATCACACTTTTATTTACTTTACAACTCAAGAATTACAACTCGATACTTAGAACAAAATACGACTCTATATGAAATGCCTCCGGCGGTGTACCAGGATGTGCAATGAATCAAGAGTGACATGTATGATAGAATTATGAATGGTGGCTTTGCCACAAATACGATGTCAACTACATGATCATGCAAAGAAATATGACAATGATGATGCGTGTCATAATAAAACGGAACGGTGGAAAGTTGCATGGCAATATATCTCGGAATGGCTATGGAAATGCCATAATAGGTAGGTATGGTGTCTGTTTCGAGGAAGGTAAATGGTGGGTGTATGGTACCGACGAAAGTTGCGCGGTACTAGAGAGGCTAGCAATGGCGGAAAGATGAGAGTGCATATAATCCATGGACTCAACATTAGTCATAAAGAACTCACATACTTATTGCAAAATTCTATTAGTCATCAAAAAAAAGTACTACGCTCATGCTCCTAGGAGGATAGATTGGTAGGAAAAGATCATCGCTCGTCCCCGACCACCACTCATAAGGAAGACAATCAAAAAATATCTCATGCTCCAACTTCGTTACATAACGGTTCACCATACGTGCATGCTACGGGACTCATAAACCTTAACATAAGTATTTCTCAAATTCACAACTACTCACTAGCATGACTCTAATATCACCATCCTCATATCTCAATACAATCATAAGGAATCAAACTTCTCATAGTATTCAATGCACTCTATATGATTTTTTTATTATATCCCTCTTGGATGCCTATCATATTAGGACTAAATTCATAACCTAAGCAAATTACCATGCTGTTTAGAGACTCTCAAAATGATATAAGTGAAGCATGATAGTTCAATAATTTCTTCAAAATAAAACTACCACCGTGTTCTAAAAAGATATAAGTGAAGCACTAGAGCAAATGACAAACTACTCCAAAAGATATAAGTGAAGATCAATGAGTAGTTGAATAATCATGTAACTATGTGAAGACTCCTTCCCATAAATAAATTCAGATCTTAAGTACCTTATTCAAACAGCAAGCAAAACAAAATAAAATGACATTGCAAGGATAACAAATATCATGTGAAGAAGCAAAAACTTAGGTTCAACCAAAATTGACCGGTCATTGTTGAAGAAGAAAGGTGGGATGCCAAGCGGGGCATCCCCAAGCTTAGATGCTTGAGACTTCTTGAAATATTAATTAGGTATGCCTTGGGCACCCCCAAGCTTGAGGTTTTGTGTCTCCTTAATTCCTTTCATATCGCGGTTGCCCTAAATATTAAAAACTTCATCCACACAAAACTCAACAAGAACTCGTGAGATAAGTTAGTATAAATCAACGCATAAACTATTGGGGAACGTAGCATGCAATTTCAAAAAAATTCCTATGCTCACGCAAGATCTATCTAGGAGATGCATAGCAACGAGAGGGGGATAGTGTGTCCATGTACCCTCGTAGACCGAAAGCGGAAGCGTTAGGTTAACGTGGTTGATGTAATCGAATGTCTTTGCGATCCAACCGATCTAGTACCGAACGTACGACACCTCTGAGTTCAGCACACGTTCAGCTCGATGACTTCCCTCGAACTTGTGATCCAGCAGAGGGTCGAGGGAGAGTTTCATCAGCACGATGGCATGGTGACGGTGATGGTGATGTGATCCGCGCAGGGCTTCGCCTAAGCACTACGTGAATATGACCGGAGGAGTAAACCGTGGAGAGAGACGCCGCACACGGCTTGGAACAATTGGTGTTCTCCAAGGGGTGCCCTGCCCACGTATATAAAGGAGGGAGAGGAGGAGGCCCGCCACCAGGGGGCGCCAAGGAGAGGGGAGTCCTAGTAGGACTCCAAGTCCTAGTAGGATTCGCCCCCCTCTTTTCCTTCTCATGGAGGTGGAAAGGGGGAAGGGAGAGGGAAGAGGAGAAGGAAAGGGGGGTGCGACCCCTCCCCTAGTCCAATTCGGGCTCCCTATGGGAGGGGGCGCGGCCACCCCTTGTGGGCTGCCTCCCCTCTCCTGTATGGCCCATGTAGGCCCAATACTCCCCCCCCGGGGGGGGGGGGGTTCCGGTAACCCCTGGTTCTCTGAAATATACCCGAACCATTCCGAAACCATTCCGGTGTCCGAATATCATTGTCCAATATATCAATCTTTACATCTCGACCATTTCGAGACTCCTCGTCATGTCCGTGATTTCATCCGGGACTACGAACAATCTTTGGTCACCAAACACATAACTCATAATACAAATAGTCATCGAACGTTAAGCGTGCGGACCCTACGGATTCGAGAACTATGTAGACATGACCGAGACACATCTCCGATCAATAACCAACAGCGGAACCTGGATGCTCATATTGGTTCCTACATATTCTACGAAGATCTTTATCTACTACTGCAGGAGATTGCTAACGCGACACTACGATCAGAGACCCTTTGCCGAAACTGTGTGCGATGCAATAATCGCAAAGGTGGTGTAAAAAACCCGTCAAAAAAGGTGCAAAACATTTGCGATGATGGCTACATCAAACACAGTTAAGATTTTAGTTGCGTGTGTGATGCAGGGCATATGGTTAATCCATTCAAACTGTCTATGATGAGGCAGAACAACAGAAATGGGCAGCCATAACAATGTGTGTGCGATGCAGGACACACGGTTAATTCATTCGAACTATTTGCGATGAGGTAGAACAACAGAAACGGGCAGCCATATCAATGTGTGTGTGATATACGACATACGGTTAACTCGGACGAACTATTTTCGATTAGGGAACACAACAAAAATGGTTCAACTTAACAAGATGTGTGTGATATGCAGCATACATTTCACATAGATGAATTGTTTGCGATGAGCCAAAAGAACACAAACGAGTCGTGTAAACAAGATGTGTGTGATACGTGGCAAATAGCCGACTCGAATGAACTGTTTGCGATGTGAAATTACAACACAGACGGTCAATACAGTTACTTCGTGTGTGATTCTGTGTGTACAGAAAACTTTGAAAAAAATGCAAACTAGTTGCTTGCGGTGGCAAGGAGTATCGCACATGATGCGTCTGCGAGTACTCGTGTGCGGTGATTAGTATGTTACACATACGTTTCCTTATGTGAACATGTGTGTGAATTTGCAATATGGACAGTTAATATGCAAATGCCTTCTGGACATCGGGCACACGCTTAAACTCAATGAACTGTGTATGATACTAATACTTTCCATGAAAATTTATGAACTTGGGTAACAACATTTGAGTAACATATATATAGTGGTTACACTATTCGACAAAATGAGGATCTTCGTAACACAGTTTTGACAACCATATGGTCCATATCTACATACTTAACATAGTAACAACTATCACATTTTAAGAGGCTAAGGGCCAACAACCATATGGTCCATATCTACATACTTAACATATATAGTAACAACTAGCACATTTTAAGAGGTTGAGAGCCAACAACCACAACTATCCACTGGAAGCAGCTTGATCACGGCGATTCGACATCTCGTCAATGAAAAGGAAGAGCCCTCCTGTGCCTTGGTAGAGCAGGAGTAGAATAGTGTCTCCAATTTTCAAATATGGATGCATTGCCACGAGAAGCGAGAACTTGTTAATTTGAATGGTTCCATTTTTGCGTGAAATGCAGTACCTTGCAATCACTTTTGGGAAATCGATCCAGGAACGGCTACAGGGGCAATTTCTGTTGACATGTAGAATAAAAAACAATTGTAACATATCATTGAAGATATATATAGTTTATGAGCATCAACATTAAAAAAGACTTTTTACCAGCGCTTTGTGCACACAATTGGTCTTGTTCAAGGTGTGCACCATAGGTCTAATTAATCCCATCCAAAATCCAAAGTGTTCATATGTTTGTGCTATCTCTGTCGGATTATCAACAAAGTTTATGACATGCTTCAAGTCCTTCCAAAGAAATTTGGTATGCTTAGTAACATACAGATCATTCACTATGCATCCAACATATCCTGCTTAAAAGGTGGAAAGGTATTATTTATTCAGAACATGGCAGAAGAATATATAGTGCGCATAAATTGGTAAACATAATTTGTTACTGCCTAGGAACGGAGTCAGAATATGATATCACAATTGGTTGCCTAAATAGTGATCACTTGGTTGCTTAAATAGTAATATGACAGCATGGAGAAAGTTGAAAGGACACTAACCTCGATCAGACTTTGATCGGCTGATGACATTGGGGAAGTAAACATCCATGTTAATTAGAACATGCTGTGGTGCACGCACTAGAATTTTATTGCCAGCTTTCAGTTCATAACACTTAGACATTTTTCTCCAAAGGTCCGCATTAAAATAGGAGTGACCATCTTTATCAAGTTTTACGCTAACCTTCATTGTAAATCCATGTTGGCGTTGTCAATATGACATCCTGGGAGTCATCAGCAAAGTAAAGCCCAAGATTTCCTTCTACTCATGTTCTTGCAAAGCAAGGGATGTACTGCTTGAAATGAAAATTAAGATTGTAAATTAGATATATTGAAATAACCGAGCAAGATGCAAATATGGGAGTAACTGATAGAACATATCCATATATAGATGCAAGCAAAGTACAAAAATGTAGAATTAAAAATAGATAATGTAACAAAGATTTGATGCAAATATATAGATAATGTAGCAACAAACGGTATATGTTCACAAATTTAGGCCATGCCGACTGTGGTAGGTTGAGATTGAACATACCGAGCGCTCCCTGAAGTCATCCGGAATGGTGAGATAGAACTTCGTTTCCGACTGGCCATGACCACAGTTGCCCGATTTGTGCTCGCACTGTGCACACATGAATGAACACCCACGAATAAGCTAGAACAAAAATGATTCCACGGCGATTTCCGCCGGTTGATTAACAGCGACGGACGGACTGCGATAAGAGATGAGTGAATATTTTGCTAATTAAGTTGATTACCTTCTCCATGAGAAAAATCCCCGGCCTAATCCCGCAGAAAACCCCAGTCGACCAGAGTCTAGGATGTTGGTGCAGATTGGCGGCGAAAAGCGGTGGAGGCGAAATCCGGTGCCGTTTGGAGCGCGACCTACGCCCGCCGCCAACAGCCGTCAAGCTTAGGGTGCATAGTTGCGGAGGAGTCCGCGGCGAGTGAGTGGGGACGAAGTGAGTGAGGGTTTTCTTTTCCTTTTGCATGTGTGAGTGAACACACACGGTTCGCAGAGGCGACAGAGATGAATCGTGTGCGATAGTAAATCACCGAGATTGAATGGGAATCCAAATTTCCTTTGTCCTTCATCCATGAGTTATTTTTCTACGATGAACATAAACCCTGCTAATCACCGTGTTCAAATTTGACACTTTTCCGGGTTCATTTACAATATTTAGGGGATTATGTCCATTGTGTAGGCATTAATGCATGTAATTCAAATTCAAACAATTGGTGCATGAAAGGGCGCACAAGAACGGTCTGGAAAAACCATACTCGTGGTATTTAGTAATTTCTCAAGCCTTTTACAAGGAATGGGCAAAGATTTCAATGGAATGCGTGGCAATAGTCAACCACAAATGCGTCATTTACTGGGTTATCAACTATAGAACAATGAAATATGTGCTTGAAAAACATGACGGCTGGCATGGTGCCATGGCATGGCCTCACCGTGCCCTGGTTAAAAGGTGAGAAGGTTTGATTTATGTCGTCATGCACGCCCTTCATAAACCGAACCATCACCGAGGAAGTTCAATGCTTTCGAGAGGGAAATCAGCAAGATTGAAGGGGAATCCAAATTTCCGTCCTAGTTTGTCATTCAGTTTTTTTCCAACGATCAACTTACCGCCTCAAATGAAACATGTTCAAATTTGACATTTTTCCGAACTCATTTACCATATTTAGGGGATTGTGTGCATTTTCTAGGCATTAATTATGCACATAATTCAAATTCAAACAGTCGGTGCATGAAAAGGTGCACAAGAACGGTCTGGAAAACCATGCTCATGCTATAAAAAAAATGGATGGTTGGAAAACATGACGCCTGGTGTGGTGCCATGCTATGGCCTCACCATGCCCTGGTAAAAATTGGAGAATGTTTTCCTTATATCGTGATGCGCGCCTTTCATAAAATGAACCATCATCCGAGGAAGTTTCATGGTTTCGAGGGGAAATCACCAAGAATGAAGGGGGATCCAAATTTCCGTTGTCCTTTGTCCACGAGTTTTTTTTCTATGATGAGCATACAACCTGCAAATCACCGTGTTCATATTTGGCACTTTTCCGGGTTCATTTGCCATATTTAGGGGATTATGTCATTTCCTAGGCATTAATGCGCATAATTCAAGTTCAACAATCGATGCATTAAAGGGTCCACAAGAACGGCCTAGAAAACCATGCTCGTGCCATTTAGTAAATTATCATGCCTTTTACAAGGAATGGACATATATTTTGATGAAATGTGTGGCAATAGTCAACCACAAATGTCTGTTTGTTGGGTTTTCAACTATAGAAAAATTGAAATAAATTCTTAAAAACATGACGCCTGGCATGGTGCCGTGGTATGACCTCACCATGCCCTCGTAAAAATTTGAGAAGGTTTGGCTTATGTCGTCATGCATGCCCTTCATAAATCGAACCATCACCGAGGAAGTTCCATGCTTTCGAGAGGGAAAATCCCCAAGATTGAAGGGGAATCCTAATTTCCGTCCTAGTTTGTCATTCAATTTTTTTTCCAACGATCAACATCCCGCCTCAAATGTAACGTGTTCAAATTTGACATTTTCCCGGCTCATTTACCATATTTAGGGGATTATGTGCATTTTCTAGGCACTAATGGACATAATTCAAATTCAAACAATTGATGCATGAAAAGGTGCACAAGAACGGTCTGGAAAACCATGCTCGTGTTATTTAGCACATTATCATGCCTTTTACAAGGAATGGGCAGATATTTCAAGGAAATGTGTGGCAATAGTCAACCATAAACGCGTCGTTTACTCGGTTAACAACTATACAAAAAATGAAACACATGGTTCGAAAACATGACGCCTGGCGTGGTGCCATGGCATGGCCTCACCATGCCCTTTAAAAATTGGAGAATGTTTTCCTTATGTCCTGATACGCGCCTTTCATAAATCAAACCATCACCGAGGAAGTTTCATGGTTTCGAGGGGGAAATCACCAAGACTGAAGGGGGATCCAAATTTCCTTTGTCCTTTGTCCACGAGTTTTTTCTATGATGAGCATACTACCTGCAAATCACCGTGTTCAAATATGGCACTTTTCCGGGTTCATTTGCCATATTTAGGGGATTATGTGCATTTCCTAGGCACTAATGCGCATAATTCAAGTTCAAACAATCAATGCATGAAAGGGTCCACAAGAATGGCCTAGAAAACCATGCTCGTGCCATTTAGTAAATTCTCATGCCTTTTACAAGGAATGGACATATATTTCGATGAAATGTGTGGCAATAGTCAACCACAAATGTCTGTTTGTTGGGTTTTCAACTATAGAAAAAAATGAAATAAATGCTTAGAAAACATGACGCCTGGCATGGTGCCATGGTATGACCTCACCATGCCTTGGTAAAAATTTGAGAAGGTTTGGCTTATGTTGTCATGCACGCCCTTCATAAATTGAACCATCACCGAGGAAGGTCCATGCTTTCGAAAGGGAAATCCTCAAGATCGAAGGGGAATCCAAATTTTCTTCGTTCTTTGCCCTAGAGTTTTTTTCTATGACGAACATACACCCTGCAAATCACCTGTTCAAATTTGGCATTTTTTTGGGCTCATTTACCATACTTAGGGGATTATGTGCATTTTCTAGGCATTTAGCGCATATAAATCCAATCCAGCTATAGGTGCACGAGTGTGATGTGAGGGACGTGGATTGCCGTTCAGTCGCGGTGCATCCAACAGTGCATACGCACGATCCGCGTGGCCGGGGTTCTGGCCAATCATAACGCAACACACAATTGGCTTAGCGCACACTGTTTCTGGAAGCGGCGGAGATGAACCGTGTGCGATAATGAACAAGCAAAATTGTAAGGGAAGCCAAATTTTTGTCGTCGTTTGTGGTTGAGCTCTTGAATACCACCGCACTGTACGGCTGCCCGGCCCCTCCATCCCAGAGCTCTCTCCAGGCTCATCCATGGCACCGTGGCGAACAGTAACTGGTAAGGAAGCGATGGCATCCTGCCGCGCCGCGTTCCTCGCCGCCTGCGACCGCACACATGGTAAGGTAGCGATGGCATCTCGCTGCACCGAGTTCATCGCCGCCGGCGGCCAGGCAGTTACATGGGCGGACTTTGAGGCTACCATGGCCGAATGGGGGTGGATCTAGAGGCGGCCAAAGCCTCACAGAAGGAGCGGAAAAGGTAGAAAGCAGTCAAGAAAAGAGAGTCCCGCCGCCGAAAGAAAAAAGAGGCCGCACACCGTGGTGAGGAGAGCTTGGCGGAGATCGAAGCACGGTGGGCTGCCGCCTACAAGGTCGGGAAGGAGAACACCGACGTCTGGCCAGCATGCCCTGATGGTAGCATGTGAGAAGTAGTTCAAGTTTGTAGTATTAGAGCAAATTACCAGTAGTACTTTAAGTTTGTAGTATTAACGTACAATGTCGGTAAGAGCATCCTTTGAGGGCTTTGATCATTGATTAGCATGTGTGCCCATGTGCATTTTTTTTGTTAATCATTAGAAGATCACAAAACACACTGTTTCTATGCCATACCCGTTTGCGTTTTTTGCGTTAATGACCCATAAGTCAGTTACCTGTGCGATATTTCCTAATAAACTAGGCGTACCATTAACCGAAAAAAATCAAGGACACATGTACATTTTTTTGGAGACGGGATCTGCCAACTTTCTTTTTCCTCGCACACGAGTATTTTATGCGCTTCGTCTGTGTTGTGTGTTTCCCCCACCCAAGTTTCAAATTTCGCACCGAAATTTTCATTAGGCGCGCGATTTCAGAATTTATTCCTCCAACCACATCCCTTCCCTCAAGATCCCCTCCTCGCCTCCCCTACCGGCATCTCAAACCGCCGCCACAACAACCACAGCTTCAACCACTTCTATGTTCTGCTCGGATCCAGTCAGGTAACCCACCGATCTCTATTACGTCCCCGGCCTGATTGCTTAAATGGCGCCTGTGAAACATCCTCATGCCTCCAATCCCCGCCAGGAGCTGATAGCGGTCCATGGCGCGATGGCCGCTGCGCGTGTTGACCCGGAGGAACACCTCGCCTCCGCCGGCGGCGGCGACATGGTGCAGGCTCTGGCCCAGATGAAGTCCCCCAGCGACTAACCCCCAGGACTTAACAGGTAAGATCTGACCAGCTAAATCTTACCAATATCACTTGCAATGGCTATGATTTGTATGGTTGATGTATTAAGCATGTTCGTGCCTTGTTTATTTCAGTACTACACACTGTGTGATGTTCAAATATTATCGTGTCCAGCTCAATTTCACCAATACCAGCAACAAACTTACAATACATGACTCGGGATATCACTAGAGATGCTGCCCATTTGCTATTTTTAGTGGATTCTAACCCTGTTGCACTTAACATGCCTGTCCATGTACCTACGCAGGGTCATAACGGACGATGCTTTTGTTTGCTGTCGAGGTGAGCTGCATCCCATGTCTTATAGTATTTCCCATAATTTGTGCAATTGCAGTTTAACTTCTACCCATTTATTGGTTGCCTGTGGCACTGATCCACGCTTCGACCCGGAGGAACAGCTCGCCTCCGCCGTCGCTGACTTTGGGCGAGCTCTGGCCAAGATGAAGTACCCCAGCAACTACCTCTCAGGACTTACCAAGTATGTACTCACCAGTTCAATCTTACCAATACCAGTTGCAATTAATGGCTATGTTCTGTACGGTCGATGTATTAAGCATGTTCTAGTAAACATGCCTAACACGTTTTTGCTACTTTCTCGACCTTTTTATAGACATCTGGGCCATTCTCTGCTCTGGCAGCACCTGCCTTGTGATATTTAGCTATGCCAATTGCATTTTTATCAGTACCGGTTTCAATATCTATTAAGCCTGTTGCAATTAACAGTTGAATCCATTTTTAAACAGTTGCATTTTAATGGCTACAAACTTACAAATCATGGCTTAGGATGTTGTTAAGCCTGTTGCAATTAATAATTGTATCCATTTTTTAATCTGTCCATTTGCTACCATGCTACTCTCTGCAATGAAGATATACTAGAGATGCTGCACATTTGCTTTTTTTGGTGGATGCTAACCCTGTTGTACTTAACATGCTTGTCCATGTACTTACGCAGGGTCATAACAACCGATGCTGTTGTTTGCCGTCAAGGTTAGCTGCATCCCATGTCTTACAGTATTTCACATCATTTGTGCAATTGCAGTTTAACTTCTACCATTTACTGGTTTCCTGTAGGTACATATGTCAGTGGCATTGATGCACGCTTCAACCCAGAGGAACAGCTCGTCTCCGCCGCTGCTGACTTTGGGCGGGCTGTGGCCAAGATGAAGTGCCCCAGCAACTACCTCTCAGGACTTACCAAGTATGTACCCACCAGTTCAATCTTACCAATACCAGTTGCAATTAATGGCTATGTTTTGTACTGTCAATGTATTAAGCATGTTGTAGTAAACATGCCTAACACGTTTGAGCTATTTTCCCTACCTTTTTATAGACAACTGGGCCATTATCTGCTCTGGCAGCACCTGCCTGTGATGTTTAACTCGCCAATTGCATTTTTATCGGTGCGGTTTCAATGGCCATTAAGCCTGTTGCAATTAACAGTTGTATCCATTTTTAAAGAGTTGTATTTCAATGGCTACAAACTTACAAAACATGAATTAGGATGTTGTTAAGCCTGTTGCAATTAACAGTTGTATCCATTTTTTAATCCGTCCCTTTGCTACCGTGCTACTCTTCCGAAATGAAGATATCACTACAAATGTTGCCATTTTATTACCATTTGCTATTTTTGGTGGATGTTAAACCTGTTGTAGTTAACATTGGCTTTCCATGTACTTACACAGGGCTACAATGGGTGATGCTGTTGTTTGCCGTCGAGGTTAGCTGCATCCCATGTCTTATACACCATCTATTCCTAGATATAAGTATTTTTAGAGATTCCAATATAGACTACATAAGGAGCAAAATGAGTGAATCTAGATTCTAATCTAAACTATATCTATAATTCTATATACATCCGCATGTAGTTCATATTGAAATCTAAAAAAAGTACCTGTACTTAGGAACATAGGTAGTTGTATTTTACATCATTTGTGCAATCTCAGTTTAGCTTCTAACATTTACTGGTTGCTTGTAGGTACATATATGAGGGGTACTGATCCACACTTCGACCCCTTTTGCGTATGGGGCAATGAGATATTCATGAGCAAGCGTCAAGTGAGGAAACTAAGAAAGATTGTTAGGCGAAAGAAACGGGTGATTGGAATTAAGCTCTTTATTTACACTTTGTCGAAGACAACAGTGAACTTTAGGATGGTAAGTAATGTGTTGCCTTTTCCCCTTGCCCACAACAAGTTACTCTATTAGACCTCAGTATTTGATATTTTTCTCTTTTCAGTGGTTTCCAAAGCTATTTACTGATGATTACCTTGCAAACTACATGACAGGAGTGGAGGCAACAAAGGTTAAAGTATATAATTCATGCTACCATGATAATGCTCTAGAAGTCTTCCTGAAGGCGGTGAAGGATGGGTGGGCGATCGTAACAAGGGGTTGGACAAAAGTGGTTCGTGCCTATGGCATGCAGGAAGGCACATTATGGGCATTTCGCTTCTTCAACACCGTCGGCAGTCAAAATGATTTACACTTGTCTCTACACCTTTACTGCCTTTAAATACTGCGGTTCATCATACTTAATTGCCGCCTAATCGTGTAATTACTGAACATATTGTACTGGCAATTTTATTTATGGATTCGTTGTTGAACCATTGTGCTAAGAATTTGAATTGCATGTTTCGTATTTCAAAATTTCCAATTAGGAAAATAAATTACAGGCAAAAATAAAAATAGAACAGATGGTCATGGACCTTTGCAAACGGTTCTAGCAGTAAAAGCACTTGCGATGGATAGCCCAATGCCACACAGTTTTCTACATCAAATCGTGTGTGATGTAGTTAATGAAAGCAAACAGTTAACCAAGGCAGAGCATGTGTGATAGTTACACCTTTCACACACGAGTGTATACATAAAACTGTGTGGGATGTACATCCGAACAAAAACGTTTTCCCTGCTTTAACTGTGTGGGATGTACATAAGAACGGAAACGTATTCCTTGGATTGACTGTGTGTGATATACATACGAACGGAAATGTTTTTCTGGGATTCACCATGTGGGATGTACATATAGGTATCAAGGAATACATGGTCAATCCCAGGAGGGCCTATCCCCGACGATTTCTGGGTCGTGTGGGAAGGACACCCTATCGCACACACTCACTTGGTGACGGTTCCAAATTCCGTCGTGGAAAGGGGTAAAAAAACTGTTTGTTTAGGACCGACGCGCACTAGCGATCGGTCAAACCGCAATAACAACATACGTTATTCCCTTTGTCGTCGGTATGTTGCTTGCCCGAGATTCGATCGTCGGTATTGAAAGTGCGTTATATTGACTAGAGGGGGGGGGGGCGAATAGGTGATTTTTACAAATTCGTCACTGATGAATTTCAGGGTGAGGAAATTCCTAAGCAACGAACAACTTAGCAGCGGAATAAGTACTCAGATGCAAGCATAACAGAGTAGTAGCACAGTCATCATGATGAAACAAAAAAACACAGAGTACAAGTAGCGTAAACACAGGATAAGCAGGCTGAAGACAAGGTGACTGAAGAAATTGAACTGAGGAAATTGAGAAAGCCTTCAGTCAAAGTCTTCAGATAGTAACGATCAAGTACAAGAAATTGAGAAAGCCTTCAGTCAAAGTCTTCAGATAGTAATGATCAAGTACAACAATATCTGAATGAGGAAATGAAAGAGTTGAGGAAATAGAACCAGTAGCTTGGTGAAGACAGTGATTTGGTGACCAGTTCCAACTGCTGTGACAGTCGTACGTCTGGTTGGAGCGGCTAGGTATTTAAACCTGAGGATACGCAGTCCCGAACACACAATCCTCATCGTATTCTCCTTGAGCTAAGGTCACACAGACCTCGCCTAATCACTCGTGGTAAGTCTTCAGATGAGTTCCAAACCTTCAAGACTCGGTCACTCGCCGATCCACAATTTCCTCTTAGATGCTCTAGACCATGACGCCTAACTGTCTGGAGGATGCACAATCCTCAAAGGTAACAAGCATCAGTTCCACATAGGAACAATCTCTTCAGTAATGCTCAATCACTTTGGGTTTGTAGGTGTTTGGGTTTGGGTTTTCCTCACTTGATGATTTTCGCCCAAAGTCCTCAGAGGATGGGATGCTCTCAATGACAAGTGTCAGTTTCTCTTGGAGCAGACAACCAACTATCGGTTGAAGGGGGCGGCTATTTATAGCCTAGTGAGTAGCCCGACATGATAAGACATAAATTCCCTTCAATGATATGACCGTTAGGTGGGTAGATATTTTGGGACAGCAGGCATGTAGCACAACAAAGGTCGGGAATTTGGCTTTCAAATTCTTCAGGGCTATCATGTTCCTCACTTGTAGGCAATCCGCACTGCAAATTCCTAACTCCTCAGTCAGAACAAATTCCTTAGAGACCAGAAGATCTTCATCTCTGTCACTGAAGAAATTGACTGAACTGTATGAGATTTCCAATGGCTTCACTCGAAGGTATTGGTAGGTGTAGGATTTTGAGATGAGCATCACTTGGAAACTTTTCCTTAGTTTTATCTCGACCCCCTTTAACAGTGCGGTGTTTCCTATGACTCAAGAAAGAGAAAATGAAACTACGAAAATAGAAGTCTTCACGCTTCATATTCCTCGCATGAATATTAAGTCTTCACGGTCACACCAATTTCTTCACTTTCAAAGTCTTCAGAAAGCCAAAGTCTTCAGTTGAAGGCATTCATTTTTAGGGGTCAACTTTCCCTGTAAATATCAAACTCCTCATAGACTTATAGACATGTGTACACTCACAAACACATTAGTCCCTTAACCTATAAGTCTTCAATACACCAAAATCACTAAGGGCACTAGATGCACTTACAATCTCCCCCTTTTTGGTGATTGATGACAATATAGGTTAAGTTGTCAACAGGGATAAACATATGAAGTGTAAATACTGAAATTGAGGAATTTGATTGCAAGATATAGAAGAACTCCCCCTGAAGATGTGCATATGTGAGGAATTTGCTTTGAATAACAATGCACACTATAGAGTAGAATCATGGAGATCTCCCCCTATATCTTGTAATTCATACACGCATTTAACATATGATATGAACAATTTGAAATGCATGATGAAATATGGTGACTAATGTAATTCAGCATGCGTGCATTAAAATATATGAAGAAATAGCATGCAGAAGAACATAGAAAAAGTATCAGACCACCATCGGACTTAAGTTTAGAACTCGATCCAACAAAAACTTCAGAAGAGCGAGAGTTGCAACTTAAAAAAATGCCCATATATAGAGACCCGCTTTGTCACGCCCAATATGCGACCCTATCCAAAAGGAACTCGAAGGTCCCACCAAGGATAGACCCGCATATTGAAACGCTTTTGCAAGGTGGATATCATTACATCAACATTACATAATACATAGGGATACTACATAAGGCACAAATTCCACAAGAATACATCAACATCATATACAAGATCAACATCCGACTACGGATGAAACATAAACAGAAACACAAACGACATCCACCCTGCTAGCCCAGGCTGCCGACCTGGAACCTATCCCCTGGTCGAAGAAGAAGCAGAAGAAGAACTCAACGCAAGCAAGCATCGCTCTCGCGTCATGATCATCGCATGAACCTGTACCTGCAACTGGTGGTGTAGTAATCTGTGAGCCTCGAGGACTCAGCAATCCCATTACCATGGGTATCAAGACTAGCAAAGCTTAATGGGAAAGGAAGGGGTAAAGTGGTGAGGTTGCAGCAGCGACTAGGCATATATGGTGGCTAACATACGCAAATGAGAGCGAGAAGAGAAACAAAGGAACAGTCGTCAACTAGCAATGATCAAGAAGTGATCCTGAACTCCTACTTACGTTAGACATAACCCAGAAACCGTGTTCTCCTCTCGATCAACCCCGAAAAGAGACACTCACGGTTACGCACACGGTTGGTGTATTTAAATTAAGATCAACTTCGGGTTTTCTACAACCGGACATTAACAAATTCCCATCTGCCACATAACCGCGGCACGGCTTTGAAAGTTCAAACCACTGCAGGGTGTCCCAACTTAGCCCATGATAAGCTCTCGCGATCAACGAAGAATAGACCTTCTCCCGGAAGCCCAATCAGTCTCGGAATCCGGCTACAAGACATTTCGACAAAGAATAAAACAAGTCCAAGAAGACCGCCCGATCGCCGACAATCCCGATAGGAGCTGCACATATCTCGTTCTCAGGGCAACACCGGATGAGACATGCTACGAGTAAAACCAACCCTCAAGTTGCCCCAAGGTGGCCCCGCAGGCGGCTCGGTTCGGGCCAGCACTTAGAGAAGCACTGGTCCGGGGGCTAAATAAAGATGACCCTTGAGAGCGCGACTCCCAAGGGAAAAGGTAGGTGGTGGTGAGGCAAATGGTAAAACCAATGTTGGGCCTTGCCGGAAAAGTCTTTTTCAAAGCGAACTGTCAAGGGGGTCCCATAAATCACCCGACCGCGTTAGGGACGCAAAATCCGGGAACATAATACCGATATGACGGAAACTAGGGCGGCAAGAGTGGAACAAAACACCAGGCATAAGGCCGAGCCTTCCACCCTTTACCAAGTATGTAGATGCATTAATTAAATAAGATATATTGTGATATCCCAACAAGTAAACATGTTCCAACAAGGAACAACATCTCCATGTTCCAACAAGGAACAAACTTCATCTTCACCTGCAACTAACAACGCTATAAGAGGGGCTGAGCAAAGCGGTAACATAGCCAATCAACGGTTTGCTGGGAAGGGTGACAACGAGTTAGAGGTTCCTGGCAATTTGGGATGGCTTGATAAACAGGTAATAGGTAGCGCAGCATAGCGATAGAACGAAGCAACTAGCATAGCAATGATAGTAATGAGATCCAAGGTGACGGTCATCTTGCCTGAAATCCCGCAAGGAAGAAGAACGAGTCCATGAAGAAGACGAACGGGTGAAGCTGAACCAAGCGTAGACGAACGAATCCTCACGATCGCAACGAAACAGGAACTAACAAGAAGAAGCACACAACATAGTAAACACACCACACATGAACAAGACATGATGCACAACAAGCATGATGCATGACAAGGCTACATGAAGCTACTCATGGCAAGAGATGATGCAAACAAGAACAACACATCAAAGCAAGTTTAAATGAGGCTGGGAACAACATATAACAATTCCGGTAAGTCCTCATATGCAAATTTCGAAATTGGTCCAGATCTGAATAAACCTTAAGTTCAAGTTGTTAAACAGCAATTTAAAATGCACCACGATGATCTACACGAAATTCTAGTCAAGTTACATATAAAGTTCATTAGATTCGGAGCTACGGCCTAGAAGATATGAGCAAAACAAGATAAACATGGCATTGATGCAAAATGCACACAAACATCAAGCAAAACACCTCAAAACAAGGATCCAACATGACAATATGAAACTACATGCAAAATCAAGCAAGTTTCATATATAGCACAATCAAAACGGAGCAACGGTTCAACACATACACCCTATACAAGTTTAAAGAACAAGCTGTCCAAAACAGCAACTAGGCATATTGCAAGCATCAAAACAATATGCTACAGCATCTCAACATAAAAATAAAAGGCATGGGCATGAAGTACAGGTAATGCATTACAAAACATGAACACTGAGCTATCTCCAGAAATCACTAGAACATGCTCAAAATGACATGGCAAGATTGCAAGTAATAACAGTTTCAGGCATTGGCAGAAATAACATCAGGTTGCAATGTTTAGAGCTATGAAACAACATGTTACAGGAACTTATCATGGAAAACAAAGACATGGCATGAATCTAATAAATGCATAGATCAAATGTCCTTTAGTGACCATGAGCCAAAAAGGATCAGAAAATATAGTAACACCCATGTCAATATCGAAAGTTTCGTTAACAGATTCAGCAACATGGCATGTCAAAAACTGATAACAAGTAGGCATGTTTACAAGCTCAATGCACTCACTACAGAGCCTTATATGAAAAACTAAGCATACATACATCAAGAAGACATGGCCTAGAAGACATACATGGCAAGAACAATAACATAGTATGCAAGGATCAATCACAACAACCTTGGCAAAATTGAATAACCTGTAAACAATCTGCCAGGAAACATTTTATAGCAAAAGTAGAGCTCGATTGACTCAAGCTATGGCACTCCATAATTGCAAACAAGGGCATGGATGGATAGAGCAAGACATGCTTTACCAAACATACTTACTGAAGTATCTCAAAATATGCATGGAACTCTATGTAGCATCAAGTTAACATGGCATCAAAATATCAGCAAAACAGGGCTGAAATCAGCAACATCAAGACACCTAGTTTGCATGCTTGTGCTAGTCACCACATAGATCACAAAAATACATGGCATACACCCCTGGAAAGAAGACATGGCATATTACAAAACACATGTAGGACTCAAGTTCATAGGATGCACACATCAATCATGGCAAAAATGACAAAAGTGCATGTTCTGTTAAGAAACAGAAACTAACATCACATAGCACTCTTCCAACAGCATTTCGGGCATCAAGATGAGCTCAAATGAAAATGATTCAATGAGATGAAATGAACTACTCTTCGAGGCGAACATTTTGACATATTATACGCACAAAACGGAGCTACGATGACAGCGTTATAGCATGATGAAAAATGCATAAAGATATTGACAGATATAGGACTTAGACGAAAATTGGAGGGGGAAAAAGTCAACCGCGGGTTCTTCTCAGATCCGATCGGGGTGCGGTTCCCGAGGTTCGCCGGAGTCGTGTCGGGGAAGAAGAGGAGGAGGCGGCCGGAGGGAACTGCGGTGGTCCGGCGAGGGGAGGAGGCGGCGCCGGCGGAGGGACGTGGGCCGGGGAGGGCGCGCGGCGGCGGCGGCGCGGCCGGCCGGCGACAGCAGGCGGGCGTGCGCGCGGGCGCTGGCGGCAGGCGGGCGCCGCCGCGCCGGGCCGGGCGCCGCGGCAGGCGCGGGCGGGAACCGAGGCGGCGGCCGGGCGGGACCGGCGGAGGCTTCGGCGCGGCGACGCGTCCGGCGGCGGCGAGGAGCCGGGGCAGGGCGGCCGGGCGGCGGCGACGAATGGGCCAGGCGGGTTCGGATGGTTCCCAGCGGGCCGCGCGTGGAGTCGGCGGCGGGCGACGTGGCGAGCCCGGAGTGGCTGGGCATGGTCGGACATGTCCGGACGGCGGGGAAGTGTCCGGCGGCGCGAGGAGAGGGAAAATTAGGGTTTCATCTGCGATTTGATCCGCGAATTTCGGGTGGGATCTAGTTTTATAGGTAGAGGGAGCTAGGAGAGTCCAAATGAGGTGCGGTTTTCGGCCACGCGATCGTGATCGAACGACCGAGAGCATGGAGGGGAGTTTGCTGGGTTTTGGGCCACTTAGAAAGGGGTGTTGGGCTGCAAGGAGAAGGAGGCTTTTGCGGTTACCCGGTTAACCGTTGGAGTACCAAACGACCTCCAAATGATCCGAAACTTGATAGGCGGTCTACCGGTGCTATACCAAGGCCGCTTGACAAACCTCGGTCCATTCCGAGACCGTTTAACACCCGCACATGAAAAGAGGTAAAAGGGGGCGCCGGGAGACATAGGAGTGCCGGATTGCAAAACGGACAACGGGGAAAATGCTCGGATGCATGAGACGAACACGTATGCAAAATGAAATGCACATGATGACATGATATGAAATGCATATGATGACATGGCAAAGAGAGACACGCAAGCACATGACATGGCAAAGACGGCGAATAACTGACGGACACCTGGCGCATCGAATCCGGGGCGTTACAACACTCCTCCACTAACAAGAGATCTCGTCTCGAGATCTTAGGACCGAGACGGAAGGGAAAAAGAGAATGAGGTGAAACAAGAACTCAAGAGAAGAAGCAAAGAATCGAGAGCACTCGAGAAGAAGAGATAAACGACGAGAATGACGAGAAACGAAAGCTCACTGAATCGTATAGACTATGAAACAACTCGTTCTAACCGGAGTGGTTAGAATGAGAAAAGAAACGAATAAGACTGAAACGATTTAGGTAGCACACCGGTTAAAACATGGAAGGAATAGAACACGAACTTCAGAGATGGAATGACTCCTGATGAAGACATGACACAAAACCTCCGGAAAAAATTGAATGAGTTGAGTGAAATGAGCTTAGAAGGAAGGGTTGAACGAAGTTGTTGAGAAAATCAACAACGAAAGAATAAGCTTGTTGTGGACTTATGGATTACATCTCACAAATTATGAGGTGCTAACCAGCCGCAAACGGAAATGATTTGATAGCTGAGAAGAACGAAAAAAATGCAAAGCTCCACTTCAAAAGAATGCGGAGAATTAATTGCGCTTCGAGAAGCAAGAAGGAAAGATATTTGAACTCCGCCACCAAAATCTTGATGAACTCTTGAAGAAATGAATTAAATCATGAAGAACCACCGTGAAGAACTCCGGTAACAAAAGGATTATGAGGTAAAATTGAAGGATGAAAGAATAAGATTAAATCTTACGATGATTTAGATGGAGGATTCCGACGAAATGGCCGAGGAAATTTGAACTCCGGAAAAGAAAAGATGAAAAGACTTGGAACTAGAATTTATTCATTAAGAACAAACTCCAAAGAAAAAGATCAATCACTTGGATGAAATAAGAATAAGATTTATTGTATGCTTATCCTTCACCAAATTAAATTGATGACCAACAATGGATTTTGCGTCCCTAACGCGGTCGGGTGATTTATGGGACCCCCTTGACAGTTCGCTTTGAATAAGACTTTTCCGGCAAGGCCCAACATTGGTTTTACCATTTGCCTCACCACCACCTACCTTTTCCCTTGGGAGTCGCGCTCTCAAGGGTCATCTTTATTTAGCCCCCCCCCCCGGACCAGTGCTTCGTCTTTTCTGCGCACTTTGTCCTCACTCGTGCGCACCCGGGAGCAACTTCCCGGTCGGTCACCCATCCTGACACTACTCCAAGCTGAGCACGCTTAACTTTGGAGTTCTGTCCGAATGGGCTCCCGGAAAAGAAGGAATTCCTTATTGATATGAGTAGTCTATCATCCCTAATAAGCCGTGCTATCACATACACCCCCACTCGGAGGAACCGACGTCCTCGTCGGCCACAGAACGCTTCCTCTTGGCACAAACGTCGTGCTTCCAGTCCGGTACATGTGCCATGTCGGGTGCCACGACGGGTCACAAACGTCATGAACAACATGACCACGCACCTGTCCGCAACCATCCGTGTAACCGCGAGGGTCGGCTCTGATACCAACTTGTCACTCCCAATATGCGACCCTATCCAAAAGGAACTCGAAGGTCCCACCAAGGATAGACCCGCATATTGAAACGCTTTTGCAAGGTGGATATCATTACATCAACGTTACATAATACATAGGGATACTACATAAGGCACAAATGCCACAAGAATACATCAACATCATATACAAGATCAACATTCGACTACGGATGAAACATAAACAGAAACACAAACGACATCCACCCTGCTAGCCCAGGCTGCCGACCTGGAACCTATCCCCTGGTCGAAGAAGAAGCAGAAGAAGAACTCAACGCAAGCAAGCATCGCTCTCGCGTCATGATCATCGCATGAACCTGTACCTGCAACTGGTGGTGTAGTAATCTGTGAGCCTCGAGGACTCAGCAATCCCATTACCATGGGTATCAAGACTAGCAAAGCTTAATGGGAAAGGAAGGGGTAAAGTGGTGAGGTTGCAGCAGCGACTAGGCATATATGGTGGCTAACATACGCAAATGAGAGCGAGAAGAGAAACAAAGGAACGGTCGTCAACTAGCAATGATCAAGAAGTGATCCTGAACTCCTACTTACGCCGACATAACCCGAAACCGTGTTCTCCTCTCGATCAACCCGAAAAGAGACACTCACGGTTACGCATTACGGTTGGTGTATTTAAATTAAGATCAACTTCGGGTTTTCTACAACCGGACATTAACAAATTCCCATCTGCCACATAACCGCGGGCACGGCTTTCGAAAGTTCAAACCCTGCAGGGGTGTCCCAACTTAGCCCATGATAAGCTCTCGCGATCAACGAAGGAATAGACCTTCTCCCCGGGAAGCCCAATCAGTCTCGGAATCCCGGCTACAAGACATTTCGACAGCAATAAAACAAGTCCAGCAAGACCGCCCGATGCGCCGACAATCCCGATAGGAGCTGCACATATCTCGTTCTCAGGGCAACACCGGATGAGACAGGCTACGAGTAAAACCAACCCTCAAGTTGCCCCAAGGTGGCCCCGCAGGCGGCTCGGTTCGGGCCAGCACTTAGAGAAGCACTGGTCCGAGGGGGGCTAAATAAAGATGACCCTTGAGAGCGCGACTCCCAAGGGAAAAGGTAGGTGGTGGTGAGGCAAATGGTAAAACCAATGTTGGGCCTTGCCGGAAAAGTCTTATTCAAAGCTAACTATCAAGGGGGTCCCATAAATCACCCGAGCGCGTTAGGGACGCAAAATCCGGGAACATAATACCGATATGACGGAAACTAGGGCGGCAAGAGTGGAACAAAACACCAGGCATAAGGCCGAGCCTTCCACCCTTTACCAAGTATATAGATGCATTAATTAAATAAGATATATTGTGATATCCCAACAAGTAAACATGTTCCAACAAGGAACAACATCTCCATGTTCCAACAAGGAACAACATCTCCATGTTCCAACAAGGAACAAACTTCATCTTCACCTACAACTAACAACGCTATAAGAGGGGCTGAGCAAAGCGGTAACATAGCCAATCAACGGTTTGCTGGGAAGGGTGACAACGAGTTAGAGGTTCCTGGCAATTTGGGATGGCTTGATAAACAGGTAATAGGTAGCGCAGCATAGCGATAGAACGAAGCAACTAGCATAGCAATGATAGTAATGAGATCCAAGGTGACGGTCATCTTGCCTGAAATCCCGCAAGGAAGAAGAACGAGTCCATGAAGAAGACGAAGGGTGAAGCTGAACCAAGCGTAGACGAACGAATCCTCACGATCGCAACGAAACAGGAACTAAAAAGAAGAAGCACACAACATAGTAAACACACCACACATGAACAAGACATGATGCACAACAAGCATGATGCATGACAAGGCTACATGAAGCTACTCATGGCAAGAGATGATGCAAACAAGAACAACACATCAAAGCAAGTTTAAATGAGGCCGGGAACAACATATAACAATTCCGGCAAGTCCTCATATGCAAATTTCGAAATTGGTCCAGATCTGAATAAACCTTAAGTTCAAATTGTTAAACAGCAATTTAAAATGCACCACGATGATCTACACGAAATTCTAGTCAAGTTACATATAAAGTTCATTAGATTCGGAGCTACGGCCTAGAAGATATGAGCAAAACAAGATAAACATGGCATTGATGCAAAATGCACACAAACATCAAGCAAAACACCTCAAAACAAGGATCCAACATGATAATATGAAACTACGTGCAAAATCAAGCAAGTTTCATATAGAGCACAATCAAAACGGAGCAACGGTTCAACACATACACCCTATACAAGTTTAAAGAACAAGCTGTCCAAAACAGCAACTAGGCATATTGCAAGCATCAAAACAATATGCTACAGCATCTCAACATAAAAATAAAAGGCATGGGCATGAAGTACAGGTAATGCATTACAAAACATGAACACTGAGCTATCTCCAGAAATCACTAGAACATGCTCAAAATGACATGGCAAGATTGCAAGTAATAACAGTTTCAGGCATTGGCAGAAATAACATCAGGTTGCAATGTTTAGAGCTATGAAACAACATGTTACAGGAACTTATCATGGCAAACAAAGGCATGTCATGAATCTACTAAATGCATAGATCAAATGTCCTTTAGTGACCATGAGCCAAAAAGGATCAGAAAATATAGTAACACCCATGTCAATATCGAAAGTTTCGTTAACAGATTCAGCAACATGGCATGTCAAAAACTGATAACAAGTAGGCATGTTTACAAGCTCAATGCACTCACTACAGAGCCTTATATGAAAAACTAAGCATACATACATCAAGAAGACATGGCCTAGAAGACATACATGGCAAGAACAATAACATAGCATGCAAGGATCAATCACAACAACCTTGGCAAAATTGAATAACCTGTAAACAATCTGCCAGGAAACATTTTATAGCAAAAGTAGAGCTCGATTGACTCAAGCTATGGCACTCCATAATTGCAAACAAGGGCATGGATGGATAGAGAAAGACATGCTTTACCAAACATCCTTACTGAAGTATCTCAAAATATGCATGGAACTCTATGTAGCATCAAGTTAACATGGCATCAAAATATCAGCAAAACAGGGCTGAAATCAGCAACATCAAGACACCTAGTTTGCATGCTTGTGCTAGTCACCACATAGATCACAAAAATACATGGCATACACCCCTGGAAAGAAGACATGGCATATTACAAAACACATGTAGGACTCAAGTTCATAGGATGCACACATCAATCATGGCAAAAATGACAAAAGTGCATGTTCTGTTAAGAAACAGAAACTAACATCACATAGCACTCTTCCAACAGCATTTCGGGCATCAAGATGAGCTCGAATGAAAATGATGCAATGAGATGAAATGAACTACTCTTCGAGGCGAACATTTTGACATATTATACGCACAAAACGGAGCTACGATGACAGAGTTATAGCATGATGAAAAATGCATAAAGATATTGACAGATATAGGACTTAGACGAAAATTGGAGGGGGAAAAAGTCAACCGCGGGTTCTTCTCAGATCCGATCGGGGTGCGGTTCCCGAGGTTCACCGGAGTCGTGTTGGGGAAGAAGAGTAGGAGGCGGCCGGAGGGAACTGCGGTGGTCCGGCGAGGGGAGGAGGCGGCGCTGGCGAGGGACGCGCCATCGGAGGGAGCGCGGCGCGGCGGCCGGCCGGCAGGCAGGCAGCAGGCAGGCGCTGGGCGCCAGGCGGCGGGCGCCGACGGCCGGGCCGGCGCCGCGGCAGGCGCGGGCGGGAACCGGAGGCGGCGGCCGAAGCGGACCGGCGGAGGTTCGGCGCCGGCGACGCTGTCCGGCTCGGCGGCCGCCGGGCATGGGCGGCGGCGCGCGGCGACGGATGGGCCCGGCGGGCTCGGATGGGCCGCGCGGCCGGGCGCGTGGAGTCGGCGGCGGCGGCGACGTGGCGAGCCCGGAGTGGCTGGGGCGCTGGTCGGACATGTCCGGACGGCGGGAAGTGTCCGCGCCCGGCGAGAGGGAAAATTAGGGTTTCATCTGCGATTTGATCCGCGAATTTGGTGGGATCTAGTTTTATAGGTAGAGGGAGCTAGGAGAGTCCAAATGAGGTGCGGTTTTCGGCCACGCGATCGTGATCGAACGACCGAGAGCATGGAGGGGAGTTTGCTGGGTTTTGGGCCACTTAGAAAGGGGTGTTGGGCTGCAAGGAGAAGGAGGCTTTTGCGGTTACCCGGTTAACCGTTGGAGTACCAAACGACCTCCAAATGATCCGAAACTTGATAGGCGGTCTACCGGTGCTATACCAAGGCCGCTTGACAAACCTCGGTCCATTCCGAGACCGTTTAACACCCGCACATGAAAAGAGGTAAAAGAGGGCGCCGGGAGACATAGGAGTGCCGGATTGCAAAACGGACAACGGGGAAAATGCTCGGATGCATGAGACGAACACGTATGCAAAATGAAATGCACATGATGACATGATATGAAATGCAGATGATGACATGGCATAGAGAGACACGCAAGCACATGACATGGCAAAGACGGCGAATAACTGACGGACACCTGGCGCATCGAATCCGGGGCGTTACACGCTTGAAGACTAACTCAAATTTCTCCCCCTTTTTCATCGAATGACCAGAAGGGACGAAAAAAATGAGGACTAACGCCCCCAGAGAATATCATCACGAAGTCGATGGAGGAGCGCCAGCATTGTTGGGGTCGTCCATTGAAGTAGGGCCTGCCGCAGTGTCGTCCTTCATGTTCATCGTCTCGCGCGATGAAGAATAGGAGCTGGCCACCAAGTGAGGAACCTTGACTTTCTTGAACTTCTTCGACGGTGGCTGAGACCAGTCAAAGTCCTGCTTGAAGCCCATCTGCTTGAGATCTTGTTCACCATAGAGATGAGACAGAACAACCCAGGTGCGATCAAAGACTTCATGGAGGTAGTAATGGTTCTTCTTCACAGTGTTCTACGTGATATGTTATGAAGAATTGAACCAAACTGACGCTTGACCTACTTGTGGTTGCGATCGACCTTCTAATGAAGACCGAGGAGAAGCTCACGATCAGTCATCACCCTTGGAGCAGTAGCTTGAGGATTTGGCTTTGAAGAATTAGTGGCAGAGTCATCTTTGGTGGAGTAGGATGCAGCTTTGCAAAACTGGCCATCCAATGGACGAGTGCCTTCATCAATAACAGCGGCCTTGCCCTTCTCATCAGCTGAGGAAATATCCCGTTTGAGGAATTCAATTGGCAGCAAGTAGCTGAGATGATTTTGAAAGTCAGTCTTGTAATGAATTGAAGACCTTGATCTAAGGAATCTCATAATCCAAGGAGCATAAGGCTTCAACTCAAAAGGTGACAGGGCGACATTGGCCAAAGTCCTCATGAAGAAATCATGGTAGTTGATAGGCACACCATGTATGATGTTGAAAAGCAGATTCTTCATGATGCCAACAACCTCTTCTTCATTAGAGTCGTGGCCCTTGATTGGACTAACTGTCTTGGTCAATATCCTGTACACAATTCTTGGCACATAGAGCAATTTCTTGACGAGGAATTTGGTCCTAGGAGCTTGGCATGGCTTCAAAGACTTCATCAGCACTTGCATCAGATGATCAGAAAGTTCAGGATCATTATAGAGACGCCTTGCACCTTCAGGAGGAGGACTGACTGGGATGACATGAAGTAATTCAGAGGCCGGTGCTTTGTAGTGATTTTTTCAGTCATCCAGTCCAACACTCATGAATTCACATCTTCGACGTTGCCAGTGATATGCAGCATGGCGTAGAACTAAAGAATGAGTTCTTCATTCCAGTCGCAGATGTTAGTGCAGAAGTTGAGCAGCCTAGCATCATGAAGAACACCGAGGACTGGGTAGAAGCATGGCAATGACTCCATATCCACATGAGGAATGTGCTCATGGTCAAAGATCTTGTCCTTGTCGAATAGTAGTGAAGAATAGAAGTTCATCTGACTTGCTGTCCAAAAGCGCTTCCGTTGAAGACAAGCAGAGTCATAGGAATTAAAGTCAGTGAAGAAAATGTGCTCATTGAAGAAATCTTCAGCTTTGAAATTATGTTTCTTGGAGAAGGGATTCTTTGGCTTGGGATGAGGATTGTCAGCCGTAGTCTTCAAAGCCTCTTGAATCACAGTCTCAGGAGCCGCAGGCTGAGGAATTTCAGGTACAATATCATCAACAGGAGCCCGGGTCTCCATCTCAACAGCAACATTTTCATCAGCACTAGTGGCTGGAACTTCTTCAGGTATAGTGAGGAGAGATGCCTGGTGTTCTTCAGACCCCGTGTGTATTTCTTCTGTCTGAACAAGGGACTGAGGAATCTGTTGCAGAGGTGTGAACAGAGGTAAATTGGGGTGATGACTTTCCCAGTAGTCATCATTCCGAATTGGAGTGGTGCACCCAATGTCCCCGTCTTCATCTTCCTCATCTATTTCTTCAACGCCAGCCTCTTCAGCAGTGAACTGAGGCATGGGCGAGGATACCCGTGGGGTTGAAGGGATGTTATCCACTTCAATTTCTTCATCCAACTGCTCTGTCGAAGCAACAGAAGGATCTTCTTCATCCGATTCATTGGGAATCACATATTCCTCACCAAAGGGAACAATCTCCTTTGATGGCATGCTTGAAACAGGAACAACATCTATGGGATTATCATAGGAGCTTATCAAAGTCTTCGCCTTCTTTGGTGCGGAAGACTCTGAGGAAGCATATGCTTTCCTTTTCTTCACAGCTGCTCGCTCTGCAGCCTTGGTTTTCTTTGCTTATGATGCAGAAGGAAGATTGATGCTTGTTGTTGGTGTAGGAGGAGCAGAGGAAATTGGTTCAGTTTCTTCAGGAACAACTAATGCAGTTGTTCTGGCTTGGTCAATTTCTTCAGGTGCTTTAGCAGATGCTTCAACAGGCCTGGCTTGTTCTTCAGGCGCAACACTAGAGGTTGCCCTGGTAGTTTCTTCAGCGGCTGGAATGTCTTCATCAGCCCTGGTGCTTTCATTTTCTTCAGCAGCCTGATTTTTATCAGTGGTGCTGGCATGTTCTTTAGTAGGCTGAGCAGAAACTTCAGCCTGAGGAGATTCATGTTGCGTTGAGGCTGCAACATTTGAGGTGAATCTTTCTACCATCTTGAAAAATCTGACCTTGGCTCCCTGCCAATCTGCACAGTAGGCGTCAAATTCATCACTGAGGGTTTTGATCTCAGCTTGCATGGCCACAAGTTCATGAGTTGTCATTGTGACAACATGCTTCATCAGAAAATGCCCCTTCTTATACTGAGCTTTCTTCAGTTGCCTGGCCTTTTCAAACTTCCATTTTTCCTCGCCTATGAAGGCGGTCAACATGTGACTTTGACCAGGTGTGAGATTGAAATCAGGCATAGGAGTGTTGGGATCCTTGTGCCAAAGATCAATGAAATCGAGGATCAACTTGGGATCCAACAGAAGAGGCACATTGGTGCCTTTGGCTCTAGCGGCCCGTTGCTGTTTATCTCTGATGATTTTAGCTAGTTCTTCATTATCAGCTTCGTCTTCACTTGAAGGCACATGAAAGGCAACATGCTTCTTGTGAGGACTTGGTCTAGTGCCTCGTCCAGCAGTGGCCTTTGTCTTCAGCAAAGTTGGGCCAGCTGAGGACTGCGGAGGAGCTGAAGAACTTGCAGATGCTCCTGAAGCAATTGAGATGCCAGTCGTCCTTTGGCAAGAGGCGAGATGCGCAGGTGCAGAGGACTTTGTAGGGGCAGCTGAAGATTTTGTAACAATGGGAACTGGAGCTGCTTGAGGAATATACCGTGAGGGCTTTGACGAACTTGACCGTGAGGGCATATCTGAGGAACTGGGCTTGCGAGTTGGCTTCTTGGGCTTGCGAGCAGAGGCCTCAGCAGCAGCAGCAGAGTCTTTGTTGAATTTCTTCACTGCTTCTTTAGCCACTTTAGCCAACTTATCTTGTCGCTTGGCCCACTCAGCGGGAAATTCCTCACCTCTTCTGATGCTAGAGGGATCAACAACTTGGTCTGGTGCCAATGGAGGTCTTGGGCATGGAGGGTGTACGGCGAATTTCTTCATGTACTTGGGAGTAATATAGCGACATTCCCTCCATTCTCTGGCCCATCTCCTCTCTATTTTCTGAATGCGCACTTTGCGCTCATTCTTCGTCTCCTTGCCATGAATTTCTTCATCAGGTGTGCAATACCCTGCATAGATATCTTTAGGGATTTGAAAAGCAGTGTTGACTTCCAATTTCTTCCCTCCCTTCTGAGGTCTCTTGCCATCAACCATTGTCTTCAGCTGAGGAATTTGAACAACATAATTCTCTAAAGAGGTATGTAACTGAGTTAAGTTGATTAGAACCCTAGTGATTCAGTAGCGGACATGAGTACCCGTGAACAGAGTATAGGTGCGCAGAATTTGGAGAGGTCATATGCGTTCTCAGAAGTTTTTCAAATTGAACAAGTTTGAGGAATTTGACCAGAGGTGTCTTGAGGATCCGCGTCGCCGTCTTCGTCTTCCCGCCCCGTTTGGTCGGGAGATGGAGCGTGACCCGCCCCAGACCCTCAGGTTGCACATGAGGGGCTGCTGGAATGGGGGCATGAGGGTCGACGTCGACTTCCCGGCTCCTCGGG
Source organism: Aegilops longissima (assembly GCA_021605205.1). Lineage (NCBI taxonomy): Eukaryota > Viridiplantae > Streptophyta > Magnoliopsida > Poales > Poaceae > Aegilops > Aegilops longissima. The sequence continues at coordinate 139,338,393 of CM038679.1, forward strand.
TCATGTACCTCCGCCGTGGATGGAAGATGTTTGCTCGCATCCACAGCCTGACGGCGGGGCTCGTCCTTTACTTCAAATTAATGGAGGACGGCCTGCTCTCCGTCAAGGTCTTCGGAGATCTTGGAACTCGCCTGAAGTGCTGCGTTGAGAGCTCCTCCGACGGAGATTCCGACGATGGAAGCTCTTCCTCAAGTGAAAGTGACGAGGAGGACAACGGGGCAGATGACGGGGACGAGTCCGACTAGGCGTCGGATGCCCCGCGCCTGGGCGGGTGCGGCAGCAACAACATCTGCACCTGGCCGCTCCTCCGGCGGAGTTTTGCCGGGGGAGGGGCCAGCTCCTTGAACTTCTCGGGGCCGTCTCCTTGGGCGGCTGGCGTTGGGGGGCTACGGAAGAGGAAGAGGACGGGCGGCAAGGCCGTCAACTCGGAGTGCGCGGACACCGACGCCTTCGTCGCGTGTTTGGCGACCTTCCGCCTCGTCTTCCAGCTCCTTTCCCGGCACCGTCATCACTGGCCCACCCGTGGGCAGCCACCGAGGTGTTCTCTTGGTGCTTTCTGCTGCTCGTAGTTCGCCTAGGCTCCCCTTTTGCCCTTTCGCCTCCTTGACCTGCCTCCTGAGGAGAGGGACAAGAAAGGGATTACGGGCATCTCATCTCTTTTTTAGTCTGTAAGCCTTCGGGCCTTAGTAGAATTTAAAACTTGTAATCCCCTTGCTCATGTTTTTCATTCCGCATGAACTGTACCTGTATGGGATGTTTATAATGAAAAAGGGTGCTTGCCGGGTTCTCTGTGCGTGAGAGAGGCCCATGCCAAGGAAGCAGTCCTTGTTATTTTTAAGATAAACATTGTTGCCCGGCAACAGGCCCTGCCGCCCCCACTTCGGTCGACCATTCTCGCACTCTTGGCGGAGGCAGGGGCGAAGTAGGGTTTAGGCCCCTCGTTTTACCTCCTTGCCACCGTGACTATGACCAAGTTCCGACCCAGGGGGATAGCCCTTGGGTACGGGAAAAGGGGAGCACGGTGGTTTAGGAATATAAACGTGGTTTCATATGTCCCAGTTCTATATGGAAAGGCATAACAGGGGATGGAAAGCTTATCTGAATCTGCAGCCCGCGGAAATCTTGTCTTGCCGTGGTTGGACCCTTGTATCTTTAGCCCCCGACAGCCTCGTCTTGCCGGGGCCGGAGCGCCGGTTCGTTCTCCTTTTCCCAAGCGGCTCAGCAGAAGTACCCTGCGAACCAAAGAGAACAGAAAGACACACACTCGACCTCTAGGCTAGGGGTTAATCGCCGGTAAGCACTATCAACCCTAACCGAGGGAGAGACTTAACCTAGCATGCATGCTATAACTTAGGGCGCCAGCGCTTCATTTATTTATGCTCAGGGTCTGCGCCTGGCTTTGTACAAAGGGTTACATGCCTTGCCGGCAAAGCTTGTACAAAAGGTGGCTTGCCGGGGGGCAAGCCGCGCCTTATGGGTAAAACTTGCGAAGATGCTCGATGTTCCAGGAATTGCTCTAGGACAACATCTCCGGTCTCCAGGCGGACTGCGCCGGGCCTGGTGACTCGTATTACCCGATAAGGGCCTTCCCACTTCGGCGTCAACTTGTTGGAATTCTTGGCCGACTGAATGCGCCGAAGAACAAGGTCGCCTTCCTCAAAGATTCGGGCATGAACCTTGCGGCTATGGTAGCGGCGCAAGGCTTGCTGGTAGCGTGCTGCTCTCACAGCCGCCCGAAGACGATCTTACTCAAGGAGCATCGCGTCATCTTGCCGCAATTGCTCTTGCTCAAGCTCATCATAAGCGAGCACTCGAGGTGACCCGTATATGAGTTCCGTGGGGAGAACTGCCTCTGCCCCGTACACTAGGGAGAAGGGTGTCTGGTCAGTGGCTCGATTTGGCGTCGTCCTGATCAAACAAAGATCCGCCGGCAACTCATCAATCCAGCGCCTTCCGCTGTTGTGCAGCTTGTCAAAAGTCTTTGTCCTCAGGCCTCACAATACTTCAGCATTTGCCCTCTCCGCTTCGCCGTTGCTCCGTGGGTGTGCCACGGAGGCAAAATAGACCTTGCTGCCGAGGTCTTGGATGTATTGCATGAAGGTGTGGCTTGTGAACTACGTGTCGTTGTCGGTGATGACTCTGTTTGGCACACCAAAACGGCAGACTAGTCCCTTGAAGAACTTGACGGCTGACTGTGATGTCACCTTCCTCACTGCTTCCACCTTGGGCCACTTTGTGAACTTGTCAATTGCAACGTACAAGTATTCAAAGCCCCCGACGGCACGGGGGAAGGGGCCCAGTATGTCGAGCCCCCAGACCGAAAATGGCCAGGAGAGAGGGATTGTTTGAAGGGCTTGAGCTGGTTGATGAAGCTTCTTTGAATGGAACTGACACGCTTCACACTTGGTTACTAGTGCCGTTGCATCCTGGAGAGCTGTGGGCCAGAGGAAACCTTGCCGGAACGCCTTGCCGGCAAGGGCCCTCGACCCTATGTGGGAGCCACATATGCCTTCATGTATCTCCGCCAACAGCTCCAGTCATTCCTCCCGGGGGATGCACTTCAATTTCAACCCGTTCGGTCTTTTTCTGTACAGGACATCATCGATGAACTGATACAGGCCAGACCGATGGGCTACTTTTTCTGCTTCTTCCTGCTCCTCAGGAAGTTCCCCTGTTTGGAGGAATCAGACGGTATGCTACGCCCATGCCGGAGCCTGGGGCTCGACGGCAAGGACCAAAGGCATTTCTTCCGCCATGGGAGCGGCTGTCTCTACGGCCAGGGCTTGACGCCCTGCCGGAGCCAGCTGCTCCTTGGCAGGCTCAGGGTCCACGGCAACATCCTTGCCGGCAGCCCCAGGGGGCTCAGCGGGGAAGTACTTGCCGGGGCCTGATTTCCTCTGCTTGTTCTGCTCCGTTGATGGTTCGACGGATGGCTGGGTTAACCGGAGAAAAAAGGTACCTGGTTCCACAGGTAGCTTGAATGCAGCACGCTTTGACAAGTAATCGGCAATGTCGTTCTCCGCTCGAGGAACGTGCTCCGCTTGGATACCGTCAAAGCGTTCCTCCAGCTTTCTCATCTCATCTACATAGGCCTCCATCAACGGGCTCTGGTAATCCTTGTTGACCTGTCTGACAACAAGCTGCGAGTCACCCCGGACGATGAGTTTCTTAACCCCGAGGTCTGCCGCGATCCTGAGACCGGCAAGCAGCCCCTCGTACTCAGCAGTGTTTTTGGTGGACATCTCTCTAGGAAAGTGCATCTGGATCACATACTTGAGGTGCTCTCCGATGGGTGCAACGAGCAGCACACCAGCACCGGCGCCTTGCAGCGAGAAAGCTCCGTCAAAGTACATAATCCAGTCACGAACTGTTTCCTTGCCGGGGAGGGTAGTCTCCTGGACCTCTTCATCAGGCGTCGAGGTCCATTCTGCAATGAACTCCGCCAAGACCCTGCTTTGGATCGTCGAGGTACTTTCAAATTTCAAACCGAAGCTTGATAACTCCAAGGCCCACTCCACAATCCTTCCGGTCGCGTCTGGGTTGTGTAGTATCCGTTGCAACGAGAGGCGGGTGACGACAGTGATCTCGTGGGCTTGGAAGTAATGATGCAGCTTCCTCGAGGCCATAAGGAGGCCGAAGAGCAATTTTTGCACACCGGAGTACCTTGATCTAGCCCCCTGCAAGAGGGAGCTGACAAAGTAAACCGGGTGCTGCATCATCCTCTTCTTCTACACCACTCCACTTGACGGCACGGGCCCCGTCCCGATGGCGTCGGACTCTGCCGGGGGCCTTGCCTTGCCGGCACCGGGCCCTGCCGGGGGAGTTTCTGACTTGCCGCCTGTCGGTCCTGCCGCTGCCACTGCCTCTTCTTTGACTTCCCTCTGTGCCACTAGCGCATCACTGACCACTTGATTCGTCGCCGCCAGATATAGCAGCAACGACTCTTGTGGTTTAGGCGCAACTAGTATCAGTGTAGAGGAAAGGTTTCTCTTTAGTTCTTGCAATGCCGCCTCGGCCTCTGGGGTCCATTCCATAGGGCCCGCCTTCTTCAAGATTTTGAAAAAGGGAAGGGCGCGCTCGACAGACTTGGAGATGAATCGGCTCATGGCGGCAATGCAGCCAGTTAGCCGACGCTCATCCTTGATCCACTTGGGCGCCTCAATCTGTTCGATAGCCTTGATCTTGTCTGGGTTTGCCTCGATCACATGTTGTGACACAAAGAACCAAGAAGTTTGCCGGATGGAAAGCCGAAGACACACTTCTCAGGGTCCAGCTTGAGGTTGATCTTGCGTAGGTTGGCAAACGTCTCTTCTAAATCTTGTATAAGAGTTGCCCTGTCCTTGGTTTTGACCACTATGTCATCCATATAAGCTTCCATATTTCTATGTAGCTGGGGTTCAAAACCAATTTGGACTGCTCTTGCAAATGTCAAACTAGCACTCTTCAACCCGAAGGGCATCCATAAAAAGCAATATGTACCACATGGGGTGATGAATGTCGTCTTCTCTCGTCATGAAGATCTGGTGGTAACCCGAGTAGGCATCGAGGAATGATAACAGATCACACCCGGCCGTGGAGTCAACAATCTGGTCAATGCGTGGCAACAGGAAGGGGTCCTTAGGACAAGCCTTATTGATATCTGTGTAATCAATACACAGCCTCCACTTCCCATTTTCCTTGTGCACCACCACCGGATTGGCCAACCACGTTGGATGGAGCACTCCTCTCACCAAACCTGCCGCTTCCAGTTTCATGATCTCTTCTGTGATGAACTCCTGTCGTTCCAAAGCCTGCTTCCCGACCTTCTGCTTGACGGGTCGTGCATGAGGACATACAACAAGATGGTGCTCAGTCACTTCCCTGGGAACGCCGGGGATGTCAGATGCTTGCCATGCAAACACATCAACATTCGCCCACAGGAAAGTGACGAGCGCGCTTTCCTATTTGCTATCGAGGGTGGAGCTTATGGTGAAAGCCCCTCCCGTGCCATCCTCCCTGACGGACACCTGTTGGTCTCTGTGGCGCAGCTCGATTTCTTGCTCTTGCCGTGGAGCTCTGGGCGTCCTCGATGGTAGCACAACACTCAGGAGGTGCGCTTGCGGAGTGGGTGCGAGAGGTCTTGCCGGTCTTCTTCTTCCTCCGGGGCTTCAGCGGCAGGAGCAAGTGCCCCGGGCGATAGCTGCTTGGCTTCGCTTCCCGTAGAGTAGGCCAGCGCAGATCAGCGCGTCCTTCTTGTCGGAGGGGATGGTGATGATGTTCATCGGCCCAGGCATCTTCAGCGTGTTGTAGGCGTAGTGGGACGCCGCCATGAACTTGGCCAGTGCCGGGCGGCCGAGGATCCCATTGTAGGGCAAGGGGATCTCGGCTACGATGAAGACAATCCTCTCCGTCCTGTAGTTCAACTCGCCTCCAAATGTCACAGGCTGTGTGACCTTCCCCTTTGGCTGGCTCCTTCCCGGGTTGACCCCTTGAAATGTTCCCGTTTCCTCGAGGTCTCCATCAGGAATTTGCAGCCTTTTGATCACAACGGGCGAGATCAAGTTCAGACCGGCCCCGCCGTCAACCAGCATCTTGTTCACCTTGAGGTTGCATATTGTTGGTGTGACCAACAATGGCAAACACCCGACCGCAGTTGTGCGGTCGGGGTGATCCTTGGCATCAAAGATGAGGGGCATGCTGACCACTTCAGCGGCTTTTGAGCGTCGAACGAGGGCTCCGCTGCAGTAATCTCACGCGCCCACTGTTTGAGCTGGCGGTGAGAAGTATGCAGCGAGGCGCTACCATCGACGCACATGGCCTCTGTAGCCTTCTGGAACTCTTGCTCGCCGGACTCGTCGTCCTCGTCATGATCATCATCTTCTTGCTTCTTGTCGCGGCCCCGAGCAGGCCTCTCTTGTTGGTTGTCCTTGCCGCGGTGGCCTCCTTGGCCGCCACGCTTCTTGCCGGATCCCTTGGCACCATCCTGGTCCTTCTCCTTGTCCCGCCTCTCGTACTCAGCTTTTTGCTTCTCAGCAAGCAACTCGACTTGTCGGCAGTTCTGGAGGTCGTGGCCCTTGGTGCGGTGGATCTTGCAGTATTGCTTGCCGGAGCTTCCTGACTTGTCGGCAGCAGCCAAGGCCCGGCAGGCGGCGCACCCGGCAATCTCCTTTCTGGTCGTTTGCCTTGACCTTCTTGGCGGCGCCGATGCTGTCGGATCCCTCGACAGCAAGCACGGTCTTGCCCTTGCGTTTCCTGTTGTGACGTCGGCCCTTCTTCATTGGGGCGGCAGTGTCTTCATCAGTAGAGTCGATCTCCGCGCCAGCGTCTTCGCCGGGGTACTTCCTTCCCTCCTTAGCCCGGGCGGATCTATCGGCCAGAACATAAAGTTCGGCCACATCCTTAACCTTGTTCATCACCAGCTCTTCGCGCATCTTGCGATTGCGCACGTTTTGATGGAACACGCTAATCACGGCGGCGGGGTGAACATCAGGGATGTTGTACTGCACCCGGCTGAACCTCTAGATGTACTTGTGCAAGGTTTCTCCATCCTTCTGGGGAATGATATGCAAATCACTCGCCTGGCCGTGAGCTTTGTGGCCTCCAGTGAAGGCACCAACGAACTCATGACACAGGTCCGACCAAGAGAAATGGAATCCATCGACAAGTGCATCAACCAAGACATGACGTTGGGCTTCAGCGCCAACGGGAAGTAATTGGCGAGCACCTTGTCATCGCGGGCTCCAGCAGCTTGCATCGTGATGGTGTAAATGCTGAGGAACTCCGACGGATGGGTCTTGCCGTTGTACTTCTCGCCGACGTCAGGCTTGAACGTGCGGTGGGATGGCCAGTAGAACTGCCGCAGCTCATGGGTAAAGGCTGGGCAACCCACCTTGTAAGGTAGGCCGCCGGAGCTCCCTGGTGCAGGGTGGTCCATAGCGGGTCCCGCCCGCTTATCTGACTGTTGGCGCGTATCGCGCCGGCGCTCGATGGTGGCTCGAGTGTCTTCATGGGCTCGTTCACGAAGAACTTGGCGCTGGTCGCAGTGGGTCCGCGGGTCGGACGATGCTATGGAGATGTTATCACAAGCGTCGTCGCTACGGGCTGACATCTGCGGTGGCTGGCGTGGAGGAGGAGAGTGCACCGTGACCGCAGCGCCCCCGGTCCTTCCACCGCTGGCATGTGGTGGCTCGACGGAGCGCCGGCCCGAGGGCCCGGCCGGTCGCGGTTCATCTCTATTGGCGACGGTGACGAGACTCCGGATGGTGGCTCTCCATTCGTCGAGCTTCTCCGCAGCAGGAGGGAAGTCGAGGAGCAGCTGTGCGCGTGCCAAAGCTTCTGCTGGCGTGGGTGGTGGCAAAAGCTGCGTGGACCGTGGCGCACTTTGACCTCTAACCATGTTAGAAGGAGCTCTGTCACGGCCCAGCGGCTGCGTGCCACTTTCGCCAGCGCTTCGGCGGGCATGCTGACCTTCTGCGTCCTGCGGATGGTGCACGGGACTCTTCCCGCGGGGCGCCCGGGGTCTTCAGCGTGGTGACGTCGTTCGTCGCGCACAGCCTGGGAGGAGCATGCCGTGGGCGCCGGCGTGGGCGTCTTGGAAGTTGCTGCGCCGCCCGTAAGTGGCACAATGACACTCCTGGAGGGCCCCGCGCCGCCTGCGGGGGGCCCAGCTCTGTCTTTGGATCTAGCAGCGTGCGGCCCGTTTCCTGGCGTACGAATGACGCTGCTCGCCAGCCTCTGGCTGCCAGGGCGATGCTAGTGCTCACGGACTGCGGCCCGGGTCCTGTCTGCGACCGGCCCGCTGCTCGCCCGCACTGGCACGGGCCGTTCGGCTCCTGTCAGGCCGATCGCCGTGACCGTCTTCTTCTTGGGAGCCATGGCGATGAAGAATTTCTAGGCCAACTACTAGACCAGATTCTCACAATTGCGCCCCCTACCTGGCGCGCCAAAGATGTCGGTGAGAAACGACACCTATGGGATCACAAGAATCCCTACTACGATTGCCGGGGCGCAGGGTTGTGAGAAGAGCAAGATTAGCAGTCAACACAAGGATCGTTTCCCAGGTTCAGGCCGCAAGGATGCGTAATACCCTAGTCCTGCTTTGGTGGCTGTATTTCAGAGAGTTCTTGAGCTCTTGAACTAGCTATGGTGGCTGCATGGTCTAAAAGAGCTGAATCCCTCTCCAGTACGCCATGGGCCTCCTTTTATAGTCGAAAGGGGCTGCCACAGTGGCACACAGGAGGTGGAAAGGCATACAGTACTGTGAGCTTATCGCCCGTATTACAGGACAAAATGCATTTAATGCGCCGCTGAGGTGTCCCCTAGCTTTATCGGGGAAGGGAGCAAGGCCCGTCCTGTCCATCGCAGCTCCTCCTTGCTTCGACACGCATACAGCCAGCGATCGTCTGGGCGCCATGTAAGCGGCAGCAGCTGAGGTGGCACGGTGGTAGGGTCTTCATGAAGATCTGCATGCCGCCACGCAAGCGCTTGCCGATCTGGCCTGGAAGCAGCATGTTGCCACGCAGGTGCCAGCCCAGCTGGTTGGGCTGGCAGCTGCATGCAAACGGCGGTGGAAAACTTTGGCTGGGGCGGGCCTGGCAGTGGCCCCGCTGATGTCCTCGGCAAGGGCCTTGCCGGGGGCCCGACAAGGGTCTTGCCGAGGCGCGCAGTCGTCCCCGTCAAGGATCTTGCCGGGGGTCTTGTGGCTTTCCTCGGCAAGGATTCCACCGAGGGTCGCCGTCTTCTAGTCCTCATCTGATCTCATGTACTTATGATCTTGACGAAGATCTGCATGTCACTAACAGAGGTCCCTCCCGAGCCTGGGTTCCAACATAGTGTTGGTGATACTTGGAACCCCTGGGCTCAAGGGTGACTTGCTCTTGCTGGGCAAGTTGCCCCGGCAAGGCTCTTGCCGGGGCCGCGGAGGCCGCCCCGACATGGATCTTGCCCGGGGAGTCCACCTCGCCCCTTTGCTCTCAATGCTCATGGTCCTGGCGTTGTCGTGGTTGTCTTGGGCTTCGGCTTCTCGCCGGCTCCCCTCCTCTGCCCTGCTTAGTGTGGCTGTGGCGCGTGGCTCCGGCTGCCCGCGCACAAGTAAAGGGGTACAAAGGTGTGCCCCTACTTTTGTACACCGACAGAGTCGGTCCCAGATAAGCTTTGCATGGCTGAGATGCATAATGTTCTTGAACTGATTTTGGGATAGACAGGAGCAGATGATGTCCTTCATCATGAGGTTAAGTAGGGTGTACTTGCGAATATCACCAGCCTCCGCCATCTTGCATAGATCTGTAAAACCAATCTCAATGATGGTCCACAGCTCGCTGTTCATCGCCATGAGGCGCTTCTTCATCATGGCCTTCCACTTGGGATAGTCATGACCGTCAAAGATGGGGCATGACACAGTCTTCATTACCGCGGTCGACATAACTAAAACTCCAGATGGTTAAACCAAAATCACACAGAACAAGGGAGTACCTTGCTCTGATACCAATTGAAAGTGCGTTATATCGACTAGAGGGGGGGGGTGAATAGGTGATTTTTACAAATTCGTCACTGAGGAATTTCAGGGTGAGGAAATCCCCAAGCAATGAACAACTTAGCAGTGGAATAAGTACTCAGATGCAAGCATAACAGAGTAGTAGCACAATCATCATGATGAAATGAAAACAAGCACAGAGTACAAGTAGCGTAAACACATGATAAGTAGGCTGAAGACAAGGTGACTGAAGAAATTGAACTGAGGAAATTGAGAAAGCCTTCAGTCAAAGTCTTCAAACAGTAACGATCAAGTACAACAGTATCTGAATGAGGAATGTAAAGGGTTGAGGAAATAGAATTGTTGGAAATATGCCCTAGAGGCAATAATAAATTAGTTATTATTATTATATTTCCTTGTTCATGATAATCGTTTATTATCCATGCGATAATTGTATTGATAGGAAACTCAGATACATATGTGGGTACATAGACAACACCATGTCCCTAGTAAGCCTCTAGTTGACTAGCTCGTTGATCAATAGATGGTTACGGTTTCCTGACCATGGACATTGGATGTCGTTGATAACGGGATCACGTCATTAGGAGAATGATGTGATGGACAAGACCCAATCCTAAGCCTAGCACAAAGATCGTGTAGTTCGTATGCTAAAGCTTTTCTAATGTTAAGTATCATTTCCTTGGACCATGAGATTGTGCAACTCCCGGATACCGTAGGAATGCTTTGGGTGTACCAAACGTCACAACGTAACTGGGTGGCTATAAAGGTGCACTATGGGTATCTCCGAAAGTGTTTGTTGGGTTGGCACGAATCGAGACTGGGATTTGTCACTCCGTGTGACGGAGAGGTATCTCTGGGCCCACTCGGTAGGACATCATCATAATGTGCACAATGTGACCAAGGGGTTGATCACGGGATGATGTGTTACGGAACGAGTAAAGAGACTTGCCGGTAACGAGATTGAACAAGGTATCGGGATACCGACGATCGAATCTCGGGCAAGTACTATACCGGTAGACAAAGGGAATTGCATACGGGATTGCTTGAATCCTTGACATCATGGTTCATCCGATGAGAAATCATAGAACATGTGGGAGCCAACATGGGTATCCAGATCCCGCTGTTGGTTATTGACCGGAGAACGTCTCGGTCATGTCTGCATGGTTCTCGAACCCATAGGGTCTACACACTTAAGGTTCGGTGACGCTAGAGTTGTTATGGGAAATAGTATGTGGTTACCGAAGGTTATTCGTGTAAGTGCATCTAGTGCCCCTTAGTGATTTTGGTGTATTGAAGACTTATAGGTTAAGTAACTGATGCGTTTGTAAGTGTACACAGGTCTATAAGTCTATGAGGAGTTTGATATTTGAGAGAAAGTCGACCCTAAAATGAATTTCTTCAATCAAGAATTTGATATTCGAAGACTTTCAAGACTTTGAAAGTGAAGAAATTGGTGTGATTCTGAAGACTTGGTAATCGCTTGAGGAACATGAAGCGTGAAGACTTTTGTTTTCGTAGTTTCATTTTCTCTTTCTTGAGTCATAGGAAACACCGTACTGTTAAAGGGGGTCGAGGAAATACTAAGGAAAAATTTCCATTTGATGCTCAACTCAAAATCCTACACCTACCAATCCCTTCGAGTGAAGCTTTTGAAATCTCATACATTCGCTCAATTTCTTCATGTGATGAGACGAAGCTCTTCCAGTCACCGAGGAATTTGTTCGATCGAGGAGTTAGGAATTCGCCAGTGCGAATTGCCTACAAAGTGAGGAACATGATAGCCCTGAAGAATTTGATGTTCAAAATTCCGACCGTTGCTTTGTCTTTGCGTGCCAGCTGTCCCAAATATCTTATCCACCTAACGGTCATATCATTGAAGGGCATTTATGTCTTATCATGTCGGGCTGCTCCTAGGCTATAAATAGCCGCCCCTACAACCACTAGTTGGTTGGCTGCTCGAGAGAACTTGACACTTGTCATTTGAGAGCAACCCATCCTCCGAGGAATTTGAGTGAAAATCATCAAGTGAGGAAAACCCAAAAGTGAGGAAAATCCCAAAACCAAACCCCAACAAACCCAAAGTGATTGAGCATCATCAAGAAATTGATCCCGCGTGGATCCGACGCTTTTACCTTTGAAGACTGTGCTTCTTCCAGACGGTTAGGCGCCACGGTCTAGAGCATCCAAGAGGAATTGTGGATCGCCGAGTGACCAAGTATGTGAAGGTTTGGAAGTCGCTCAAGACTTACCACGAGTGATTGGACGAGGTCTGCGTGACCTTAGTTCAAGGAGAATACGGTGAGGACTTGGTGTCCCGAGCTGCGTGCTCAAGGATCGGTGTCCGGATCGCGTGTCCTCGAGTTTAAATACTCACCCGCTCCAACCAGACGCATAACCGAGACAGCAGTTGGAACTGGTCTACCAAATCATTGTCTTCACCAACCTAACTGGTTCTATTTCCTCAACCCTTTCATTTCCTCATTCTTGTGTTGAGTGTTTGTCATATCTGTGTTTGAAGACTTTGATCAAGACTTTCTCAATTTCCTCGCCCAATTTCTTCACCTGTTTGTCTTCATCTTGTGTTATCCTGTGATTACGCTTTCAGACTGTGATTGTCTTCATTTCATCATGATGACTATGCCTGTAATCTGCTATGCTTACTTCTGATTACTTATTCCGCTGCATGTATTTCTTCGCTAAGGAATTTCCTCACCAGCAAATTCCTCAGTGAAGAATTTGTAAAATTCTCTTAAAATCGCCTATTCACCCCCCCTCTAGTCGATATAACGCACTTTCAATTGGTATCAGAGCAAGGTACTCCCTTGTTCTGTGTGATTTTGGTTTAACCACCGGAGTTTTAGTTATGTCGACCGCAGGTATGATCAAGGTCTCAGCAGGTGTCCTACCTTCGATGGGACGGACTACCCCTCATCGGAAGAACAAAATGCGAATGCATCTTGAAGCAATTGACAACGATCTCGGTATGTTGTGACAAAAGGTGTTTCCTCACCACACCCTCTCCGAATGATGCTGATGTGAAGAGATTCAAGCAACTCGATTCTCAAGTGAAGAATATCATATGTGGCCATCTCGAGCAAAGGTCAATATGGAAGAGTGAGTGCTTTGGAATCGCCAAACTCATCCGGGACAGGCTGTCCAAAGTAAATGAAGGTGTTTCAACTCAGCGTGACTCTCGAGTTGATGTTCTTCGAATCTCTTCAACCGCTTCAAAAGACTCGACAACGAAAATGTTCAACAAACCTTCGATCGCCTCACCGACATCTCAAATGAGCTTCAAGCACTGGTGCCACCGACATCACCGACCATGAGGTGGTGAAGAAATTGCTAAGATCGCTTGATTCCTCATTTGACACTCGCATCGATGATACAAGAACGAGCTGACTACAAGTCTCTTGATCCTGCTGATATCCTCGAAAGGCTAAATACTCACGAGTTCCAGCTTGTTGAAAAGAGAGATCTCTATGGTTCTGGCTATGGAAAAACACGTGCCCTGAAGGCCAAGGCTGAATCTGAATCGAGAGTGAAGACTCGGTAGTAGCCTTGGAGATCCTGAAGAATTTGGCCAGAGCTAGCACTTTCGTGAAGAAATTCCAGAAATTCACAAGACGTGGTCGCTTTGGAAAATCCTCAAGAAGCAAGTGATTCCTCATCTAGTGACTATAAGCGAAGACTTTGCCACAAATGCAAGAAACCTGGTCACTATATCCAAGATTGTCCTCGATGGGAAAAGGAATTAAGAAAGAAGAAACACAAGGATTACAGTTACGATGACGTGAAGAAGAAGAAGAAATCATCAAAATCTTCATCATCAAAATCCTCAAAACCTTCTTCTCACAAGAAGAGCAGCTCCAAAAAGGCTCGGGCATTCATTGGCAAGGAAATGGACTCAAGCTGAATCGAGGAAAATGAGGAAGAGGAGGAGTCTCAAGAATCCGAATCCGGTGTGGCTAGTCCGGCTCTTGCTATCGCTATGTTAGCAAGTCCATCTTCAACATCAAGAAACTGACTCCACCGACAAACCCGATGAGGAAAATGATGACTACGCCCCACCTATTGCTTCATGGCAAAAGGTGCCAAGGTACTCAATTACACCTCCTCTGAATCTAGTGAAAATGAATCTGATGAGGATCTCAAGCCCAGCTACTCTAAACTTGCTAAGATTGCAATAAAACAACAAAGGGCTTTTGAAAAGGTTCAAAACATGCTAGATAAGAGTGATGATATGTTAGGTGAAGAAATGGATTGCACTCAAGCCCTGACTGAAAATCTTCAGAGAGTTCAGTCCAGGCTTGACAACCTTCAAGGTCATCATAACACTCTCCTATCTGATCATGAGAAACTTTCTTATGAATTTCTTCAAAGAAAGCAAGATCTTGAGAAGCTAAGAGCGAGTTATGAAGATCTTCAGAAGGAGCGTGATTCATTACTTGCTCAACAAATCAGCGCTTCTCAAGAAGAATTTGTTCCTCCATGCTTAAAGTGCATTGAACGTGAATCGCTAATTCTTCACCAATGTTCAAATGCTTCAACTGTTACAAATTCTTCACCTGCCTCTGCTATCACTAATTCCTCATCCGAGGACATTGCTAGTATCACTTGACGATGCAGGGCTGAAGGAATTGTACATGACAGCATGTACAAAAGCCTCAAAGGGCATCGACTCTTTGTGATGTGCTTAAAAGCAGATCCTCAACAGAAACCCTAGGAAAGAGGGTATTGCCTTTGAGAGGAAACTCAATGATGATGGAACATACCGAAGCCCGAGCAAGATCCCAAAACCTCATGGGTTGCTGCAAAGGGACCTCCATTGATCCATCTACCTTATCTGGTTTTACATGTGAATTTCCTCATTCTGATGATGAGTCATTTGACTCAAACTATAAACTGTTCAAAAATCAGAATGGTGAAGTATTTGCTAGATATGTTGGCACTAACTGCAGGAACGGTCCCCCTATGAAGAAAATCTGGGTTCCCAAGAAATGTCTTGAAAGTCTTCAGGTGAATGTCCTCATGACACCACCTGTGAAGAAAAGGAACCCCAGATCAAATTCTTCATATGGACAAAATTCTTCATATGGATCCAAGTCCTCATACGGACCAAATTCCTCACATGGATCAAATTCCTCAAAAGGATCAAAGTCCTCATATGATTATCATCGTGCTAACAACTCTGTTTCGCAGGGTAGAGCTAAGGGCTATGAATATGTGCATTATTCTTCAAACCAATATGTTCATAAGTCCTCAAGAATTTCTCCGCTTATTCATATGCTTACCCTAACCCCTCTTATGTGAAACGAAATGGATTGGCCTCTATGCCACCATTCTCATATGGTGCTCGCAGAATGATGAACTCTTTGCCACCCCTTCGATGTGGGTGGTGAAGAAAAGAACTAATCTCTTCTGCAGGTCAGTCTCCAGGCGTGCCTTAACGTCTCAAGAATTTGCTGGGGCCCGACAAAATGCCCGAAAGGACGCAGCTAATCATGATGAAATGAACTTTCATTTCACACGCCCTCATACCGCTTATCTAAATAATGGATGATGAAATTCATCCGATGAACTTGATATCATATTCTTCACCGATGAAGTATATGAGATCGTAAGTTGTACTAATTCATCTGCAGGATGATCAACCCAAAGCCACCGAGTGGGTTCTCGATAGTGGATGTACAAATCACATGACCGGTGACAAGAATCTATTGATGGATGCTCCTTATCACCGCCACATCTGAAGCATATCATTTTTCTTGACAAAGGCAAAAGTCGTATTGGGACTTGGTAAGGTTGCTATCTCTAAGGACATGCACATGGACAAAGTCATGCTTGTTGAGTCTTTAGGATATAACCTCATGTCGGCCTCAATGCTTTGTGATCTTGATATGGTAGTTATCTTTGGCAAGTATCGTTGTGTTGTGATTATGGAAGTCGACAATTCCAAAGTCTTCAAGGCTTTAGGAGAGGAGACTTGTATATTGTTGATTTCTCTCAGGACCACAACCAGCCGTGTGCCTACTTGCAAAAGCTTCGAAGGCTGGCTATGGCATCGACGACTTGGTCACGCAGCATGAGGAATTTGCACACGCTTGCGAAGAAGAAGCATGTCATTGGCATTGAGAATGTCAAATTCCTCAAGAATCACTTATGCGGTGCCTGTGAAGCTGGAAAAATGACCAAGGCCAAGCATCCAAATAAGACTATCATGACCACTACTCGTCCCTTGAATTGCTTCACATGGACCTCTTTGGTCCCAATCATTACTCAATTGTCGTTAATGAAGCATCACTATATGGCTTTGTTATTGTTGATGATTACTCTCGTTACACATGGGTACACATTGTTACTTATAAAAATCAAGTGCAGGAAATCTTCAAACGATTTTCCTCGAGGGCTTCAACCAACTTTGGTGTGAAGATCAAGCACATCGAGTGACAATGGAACTGAGTTCAAGAATTCGGTCTTGATGACTATCTTGATGAACTTGGTATTACTCATGAGTTATCTGCCCTTATACTCCTCAAAGAAAATGGCGCCGTGGATCGCAAGAATGAACTCTTGTTGAGATGGCTCGCACTATGCTTGATGAATACAAAACGCCTAGTCGCTTCGGATTGAAGCAATTGACACTGCGTGCCACATCATCAACAGAGTATATCTTCACAAATTCTTCAAGAAGACTGCCTATGAACTCCTCACGACAAGAAACCCAATGTAAGTTATTTCAAAGTCTTGATTGCTAAATGCTGGATTAGAGATCCTCACCACACCTCTAAATTTGCACCAAAGCACATGAGGGTTTTATGCTTGGTTACGGAAAGGACTCGCACACCTCAGAGTCTTCAACATCACTCTTCACAAGATTGTTGACATCAGTAGATGTGCGGTTTGATGAAACTAATGGCTCTCAAAGAGAGCACCTACCTTCTGTGTTAGACGAACCAGCACCGAGGATTCTATCGTGTTCAAGGCAACCGAGGATGTCATTCCTCTCAAGAAACTGCTGAAGAATTCATTCCTCAGACGCCAAGAACGCCAAGTGATGCACTGAAGATAATGTTTGAAGAAAATGGTGCCGAGGAAAATGATCAAATTCCTCAAGACAACCAGCTCATCCTCGCGTTGCAAAAGAAGTTCAAGTTGACAAGATCATCGATGACATTGAAGCGCCAGTCCTCTCACTCGCTCAAAAGCTTCACACTTATCTAACTTTTGTGGGCACTATGCTTTTGTCTCTATCACAGAGCCCACTAAGGTAGATGAAGCATTTCGAGCCGGAGTGGATTCAGGCCATGCAAGAAGAATTACATCGATTCGAGCTCAACAACGTCAGGAACTGGTCAAACGTCCGATCCTCGCAAGCATAATATCATTGGCACAAAGTGGATCTACCGCAACAAGCAAGATGAAAATGGTCTTGTGGTGAGGAATAAGGCACGACTAGTAGCTCAAGGCTACACGCAGTTGAAGGAATTGATTTCGATGAAACTTTTGCACTGTTGCTAGACTTGAGTCTATTCAGCATATTACTCGCCTATGCTAACCATCACAATATCACTTTATATCAAATGGATGTGAAAAGTGCATTCCTCAATGGTAAGCTTGAGGAAGAAGTATATGTTGCTCAACCCCCAGGTTTTGAAGATCCAAAGAATCCTGACAAAGTCTTCAGACTAAATAAGGCCCTCTATGGCCTCAAGCAAGCCCCTCGGGCGTGGTATGATACATTGAAGGAATTCTTCGTGAAGAATGGCTTCACACCCGGTTCACTCGACCCTACTCTCTTTACTAAATCTTATGATGGTGAACTGTTTGTGTGCCAAATATATGTTGATGATATTATCTTTGGCTGTACTGACCAACGTTATAGTGATGAATTTGCCTATATGATGAGTGAAGAATATCAAATGTCTATGATGGGAGAGTTGAAATTCTTCTTAGGTCTTCAAATTCATCAACAACACAATGGCATATTCATATCTCAGGAGAAATACCTCAAAGATGTCCTGAAGAAATTCGGCATGCAAGATTGCAAAGGCGTCAAAATTCCTATGCCCACAAATGGCCATCTATGCATCGATGAAAATGGTATTGACTTCGATCACAAGGTATACCGCCCATGATTGGTTCTTTATTGTACTTATGTGCATCTAGGCCAGATATAATGCTTAGTGTTTGCATGTGTGCCCGATTTCAAGCTACACCTAAGGAATCACACCATAAGGTGTGAAGCATATTCTTCGATATCTAGCTCACACACCAACACTAGGATTATGGTACCCCAAGGGCTCTACTTTTGATCTCATTGGATATTCGACTCGACTATGCTTTGGTGATCGTGTGGATCGCAAGTCAACATCTGGTACTTGTCATTTCCTCGACGATCTTTGGTCCATTGGTCCTCGAAGAAATGCAATCGTATCACCGTCCCATCGCGGAAGCTGAATACATTGCTGCTGGCTCGTGTTGTGCTCAATTACTATGGATGAAGCAAACCTCAAGGACTACGGCATCAACGTGAAGAATGTGCCTCTCTCGTGACAATGAGAGTGCCATCAAGATTGCTCACAACCCAGTTCAGCACTCAAGACAAAGCACATTCAAATTCGTCATCATTTTCTTCGTGATCATGTGTTGAAGGCGACATCTCCATCGAGCACGTGAAGATCAAGAACAGCTAGCTGATATCTTCACTAAGCCCTTGGATGAGAAGAAATTTAGCAAGTTGCGTGTGAGCTAAATATCTTAGAATCTTGAATGTTCTTTGAAAAGGCACACATCCTAACACTTATGCAAAATTGATGACTTAGATGTGCAACACATGAAGAAAAGTTTTCTTCAATCAATGAAGAATAACACTCTAAGTGTGAAGAAATTAATGAAGAATTTGATTCTCGTAACCCTCGACAATTGTACGCGTGTCTGAAATCATCATTCTTATACGGTGGGTCACGCCACCACCAAAGTTGAAAATCTTCAATTTGAGTTTTTCCTCGCTTTGAAATTCTTCGCTTTTTCAAATTCTTCAACTTTGCAAAATCTTCACTGCTTTCCGTCGTCTTTCTTCATTGGCTATATATATATATATATGGATTTATGTCCTCTACAAGATTCACTTATGGCTATTTCTTCAAGTCGTTTTTTCGCTAAGTGAATGTGATCGGACCCTTTCCTCTATGCTATACTCAACCCAATCCATTCACAAATTCTTCATGTGCGTTCTACTTTGAAACTCGCTCAAATTCTTCACTGTGTCCTTGATAATGAAGAAATTGCGAACGGAACTTTTAAAACGAATCTTATCCAAACTTCGATTTTACCGCTCAAACCGTTCCGCATCCCACGATGCATTATTATATTCACCCACGATCGCACACGATCTCCACTACATAGTACGTGGGTGACACATGTCGTGAGAAGGGAAGCGGTCAGGGGCACGTTCGTCCTAAATCTTTGGACGAGCCGTTTTTCACCGTGGCTATAAATACCCCTCTCTCCCTTCCTCACTCTTTTACTTCGCCGACCTCTCTCTCCGCCGAGCTCCTCAAAACCCTAGCGCCGCCGCTACTCCATCGTCGCCGGTGAGGAAAAGCTTCACTGCCTTGACCTCTTCGCCGACGTACTCGCGCCGACCGTGGAATATCTTCACTCCGCCGTCGCCGTAGCTGATTTCCTCTGCCAAGTTAGGGCGGAGAAGATCTGAACAGACGAACTTCTCAACTGTTCATCTCAGTTCGTCGTGTTCTTCACTTCGGGTAAATTAAAAGTTACTTTTATTACTCGCTTTGATTCTCAAATCTTCTTCAAATTCTTCAAAGGTGTTTATTCTTCAAATTCTTCACACATATGAACACCTCAAATCTCTTGACTCGCTTCTCTAAGCAATGATTTTCTTCAAGATTCCTCAATTGTGTGGATCCTCGATCTATACAACTCGAACCTAAGACAAAGAACGCTTAGTGAAATTCTTCAAGGCTCATCTGGTCAAAATCCTCAAACTTGTTCTTTTGAAAACCTCCGAGAACGATATGACCTCTTCAAATTCCTCGCACCTATACTCTGCTCACAGGTACAAATGTCTCTGCTGAATCCCTAGGTTCTCATCAACTTAACTCATTTGCAGCGTTCCTCGAAGAAAAACTGCACACTTCTTTAGAGAACTCAATTGTTCAATTTCCTCAATCAAGAAAATGGCGATGGTAAGAAGCCGCAGAAGGGAGGAAAGAAACCCGAGGTCATGACAGATTCAAATCCCCGAGGAAATATATGCTGACTCATGTACACCGATGAGGAAAGCAAAAATCAACGCAAGGTGCGATTCGTAAGATTGAACGGAGATGGGCACGGAATGGAAGGAATACCGATATGTAACACCTAAGTACATGAAGAAATTCGCGTTAAATCCTCCATGCCCAAGAGCTCCTTTGGCACCGGCCAAATAGCTGATCCCACTAGCGTCAAACGCGTGAGGACTTTCCGATGAGTGGGCTAAACGCCAAGCAAAGTTGGCTAAGCAAGCAAAGGAAGCGGTGAAGAAATTCAATGAGGATTCTGCCATTGCTGCTGCGAGGTCTCGGTCAAACCGAGGAAATCAATGTAAAAGAAGTCTGCTAATAAGCCAAGTGCTTCATCATCTGCGCCCTCACGGCCAAGTTCATCGCCAGCTCCCTCGAGCAAATTCCTCGTGACAAATTCCTCACTGCTCTCTTGTTCCATCAAAGTCCTCAATCGCTCCGTCCCAAACCTTCGCCTCGTGCACCTAGCTACATGTCAAAGGACTGCTGGTTTTCAATTGCCTCGAGCATCTCTCGCAAGTTCCTCACCTGCCCTCAATTCTTCATCCGCCCGACTCTGCTAAAGACAAAAGCAACAATGGGCGTGGTCCTCGGCCTAGCCCAAGGAAGAAACAACTTGTAGTCCACGTACATCGATGATGAGGCATCGATGAAGAACTTGAAGAAATCATCGAGACCGCCAAGTCGGGGCCGCTAGAGCCAAAGGTACATCTGCCCATTGCTTTTGGACCAAGAAAGTCCTCGACTTCATTGACCTCGCACAATGATCCCAATACCCCTCTGCTCGATCTTCCTTTGACACCTAGTCAAAGTCATGCGTTGACTCACTTCATCGCTGAAGAAAATGGAAGTTTGAGAAGGCGAGGGAAATAAAAAGGCTCAATACAGAAGGAGAGGTTCTCAAGAAAATGTTGTCAAGATGACACCGAGGAACTCCTTCAAATCCAAACTGACATTCAAACCTCAAGAAGAACTTGACACATACTATGCTGATTGGCAAGTAGTCAAGACCAGATTCGCTAATCGGCGAAGAAACTCACAACTGTTGCTGCACCTGTGCAACTTGAAAATCCTCAGGCTGAAGCCTCTGCTCAGCCTGCTGAAGAAAATGCTGATTCCAGGGCTGATGAAGAAATTCCAGCCGCTGAAGAAATTGCCAGGGCACCCACTAGTGGTGCGCCTGAAGAAACTGCTCAAGACAGGGGAACTGCATCAGTTGCTCCTGAAGAAAATGCACCAAATTCCTCAGCTCCTCCTGTGCCAATTCCAACTCCCATTCTTTCATCTGCTTCTGATGTGAAGAAAACCAAGGCTGCGGAACGAGCTGCTGTGAAGAAAAGGAAAGCATCATCTGCGTCAGATTCTTCGGCTGCGAAGAAAATGAAGCCAATGACCAGCTCTGTTGAGAACCCAATTGATGCTATTCCAATTTCCTCCATACCATCAAAGGAAGTTGTTCCTTTTGGAGAAGAATATGAGGTGCCAACCGGATCTGATGAAGAACATCAATCTCCTGCTACGTCAGAGAAAATTGATGAAGAAATTGAAGTGGAAGCAATCCCTTCAACTCCGGTTATTTCCTCATCAGACCATGAAATTCCTCAAGCTGGTACTGAGGAAAATGAAAATGAAGATGTGGATATTGGATGCACCACTCCAGTGATCAATGATGACTTTTGGGAAAGTCAGCATCCCAATACTCCTCTCTTCACCCCGCTTCAACAAGTTCCTCACTCCCCGCATGCATCGCTCAAATAGACATCAAGAAAATCAACCCACGAGTTCATGCATGAAGAAATTCCAGCCACTAGTGCTTGATGAAACTGCTGCTGCTGCTAATCCTCGATCGCACATGTTGAGGACCAAGAAATTCCTCAGTCAAGAACCTGAACTTACGATTCTGAGGTGGTGATGCAACTCATCGACACCCCTCGCCAAAGCGTAAGAATCCGTTCTCAACCAAACAAAAGTTCAAGGCTGAAGATTTCTTTGCCGAGCACGTGTTCTTCATCGAATATAATCCTTATGATTCTGCTCAAATTAGGAAGAGGCGCTCGACTGCCACCAAGCCAACTTCTATTCCTCGGTGCTTTTCAACAAGGACAAAATCTTCGATCATGCTCATATTCCTCATGTGGATATGGAGTCGCCGCCGAGCTTTGAGCCCGTCCTAAGTGTTCTTCACGACGCAGGTCTCCTAAACTTCTGACCGATATTTGTGATTGGAACGAAGAGCTAATTCTTCGCCTATGCAACCTTGCACATCACCGGAGATGTCAAGATGTGAATTCATGGGTCTTGGATTGATGACCGAAAATACTCACTACAAGGCTCCAAAGAAGTGAATTGCTTCGTGCCCTACCACTCAGTCCTCCGCTTGATGGTGCACGCCGATCTATGAAGAAAAGGAACTTTCAAATCACTATATGCAAGTCTTGATGAAGCCTTTGAAACCAAGGCAAGCTCCAAGGACCAAATTCCTCGTCAAGGAATTATTATATGTGCCTCGGACCGTCTATCGAATTTTGTCGAAGACTATGAGTCCTATCAAGGGCCACGACTCGAATGATGAAGAGGTCGTTGGCATCATGAAGAATATGCTTTTCAACATCATCCATGGCGTTCTGTCAATTTCCATGATTTCTTCATGAGGACTCGCTAACATTGCCATGTCACCTTTTGAGTGAAGCCTTATGCACCTTGGATTATGAGATTCATCAGTCAAGATCTTCACTTGAATTACAAGGCGATACTTTGAACCACTGCAGCTACCTGCCCCGATTGAAGTCCTCAAACGGCCAATTGCCTCGGTGATGAAAAGGGAAAGGCTGCTGCTGTGATAGATGAAGGCATTCGTCCATTGGATGGACAGTTTCGAAGCAGCATCTTACTCCACCAATGATGACTCGCCACACATGACTCAAAGCAGAAATACCTCGCCAAGCATAGTCCTCAAGCTCATCGCACCTGTGGTGATGACCGATCGTGAGTTACTCCTCGCCTTCATCGGAAGGTTGATCGCAATCATAAGTGGGTCAAACGTCCGCTTTGGAACTCTTCTTTACAATCTGACCTCAACTCACAATGCAGGTGAAGAAAACCACTACTATCTTCATGAAACCTTCAAACGCCCTGGGCTGTTCTTTCACATGTCTATAATGAAGAAGAACTGCAATCAATGGGACTCAAGGAAGAATTTGACTGGTCTGCACCTCCTCCAAGAAATTCAAGAAGGTCAAAGTTCCTTCCTTAGTGGCCAGCTCCTATTCTTCATCTCGCGACATCGATGAAAATGAAGATTTGGAAGACATCTGCTGCTGGTCCTACTTGACAACAACCCCAACAATCTTTGGCGCTCCGTCTTCAACTTGAAATTCTTCAAGGCGTTAGTCCTCGGTTTCGATCCTTTTGGTCATTCGATGACAAAGGGGAGAAATTTGAGTTAGTCTTCAAGCGGGTCTCGTTTTATCTATATACAGTATTTTATTAAGTTACAACTCGTTCTTCCAAACCTTTTATTGGATCGAGTTGTAATCTTAAACCCGATGGTGCTTTGATACTTTTGATGCATTATGCTTTTGCTCTATGCTCTGATTACAGTAGTGTTGATATGCTCTGATATTTGTTATGCTCTGATCCTCATGAGCTCGTTGAAAATCTTCAAATCGATTTGGGATCTGATACTCATGAAAAGTTTCAAAGCACCATCGGGTTTAAGATTACAACTCGATCCAATAAAAGGTTTCGGAAGAACGAGAGTTGTAACTTAATAAAATACTGTATATAGATAAAACGAGACCCGCTTGAAGACTAACTCAAATTTCTCCCCCTTTGTCATCGAATGACCAAAAGGATCAAAACTGAGGACTAACGCTCTTGAAGAATTTCAAGTTGAAGACGGAGCGCCAGCATTGTTGGGGTCGGTTTTGAAGAATACATGCTCTGATTACAGTAGTGTTGATATGCTCTGATATTTGTTATGCTCTGATCCTCATGAGCTCGTTGAAAATCTTCAAATCGATTTGGGATCTGATACTCATGAAAAGTTTCAAATTTCTCATACGCATTGGGCTCTGATACTCTTTATGCATTATTTTGCATGCTCTGCATACCATCAAGCACCATATTTCATCATGCATTTCAAATTCCTCATATTATATGTCAAATGCGTGTATGAATTACAAGATATAGGGGGAGATCTCCATGATTCAATTCTTCAAATGTGCATTGCCTCAAATGCAAATTCCTCACTATGCACATCTTCAGGGGGAGTTCTTCTATATCTTGCAATCAAAATCCTCATTATCAGTAATTACACTTCATATGTTTATCCCCGTTGAAAACTTAACCTATGTTGTCATCAATCACCAAAAAGGGGGAGATTGTAAGTGCATCTAGTGCCCCTTAGTGATTTTGGTGTATTGAAGACTTATAGGTTAAGTAACTGATGCGTTTGTAAGTGTACACAGGTCTATAAGTCTATGAGGAGTTTGATATTTACAGAGAAAGTCGACCCTAAAATGAATTTCTTCAATCAAGAATTTGATATTCAAGACTTTCTCAAGACTTTGAAAGTGAAGAAATTGGTGTGATTCAAGACTTGGTAATCGCTGAGGAACATGAAGCGTGAAGACTTTTGTTTTCGTAGTTTCATTTTCTTTCTTGAGTCATAGGAAACACCGTCTTCGTTAAAGGGGTCGAGGAAATACTAAGGAAAAATTTCCATTTGATGCTCAACTCAAAATCCTACACCTACCAATCCCTTCGAGTGAAGCTTTTGAAATCTCATACAGATTCAACAATTTCTTGATGTGAGACGAAGCTCTTCCGTCACCGAGGAATTTGTTCGATCGAGGAGTTAGGAATTCGCCAAAGTCTGAATTGCCTACAAAGTGAGGAACATGATAGCCTCAAGAATTTGATGTTCAAAATTCCGACCGCTCTTTGTCTTCTTGCCGCCAGTCCCAAATATCTTATCCACCTAACGGTCATATCATTGAAGGGCGTTTATGTCTTATCATGTCGGGCTGCTCCCTAGGCTATAAATAGCCGCCCCTACAACCACTAGTTGGTTGGCTGCTCGAGAGAACTTGACACTTGTCATTTGAGAGCAACCCATCCTCCGAGGAATTTGAGTGAAAATCATCAAGTGAGGAAAACCCAAAAGTAAGGAAAATCCCAAAACCAAACCCCAACAAACCCAAAGTGATTGAGCATCATCAAGAAATTGATCCCGTGGATCCGACGCTTTTACCTTTGAAGACTGTGCTTCTTCCAGACGGTTAGGCGTCACGGTCTAGAGCATCCAAGAGGAATTGTGGATCGCCGAGTGACCAAGTATGTGAAGGTTTGGAAGTCGCTCAAGACTTACCACGAGTGATTGGACGAGGTCTGCGTGACCTTAGTTCAAGGAGAATACGGTGAGGACTTGGTGTCCCGAGCTGCGTGCTTTCGAGGATCGGGTGTCCGGACTGCGTATCCTCGAGTTTAAATACTCACCGCTCCAACCAGACGCATAACCGAGACAGCAGTTGGAACTGGTCTACCAAATCATTGTCTTCACCAACCTAACTGGTTCTATTTCCTCAACCCTTTCATTTCCTCATTCTTGTGTTGAGTGTTTGTCATATCTGTGTTTGAAGACTTTGATGAAGACTTTCTCAATTTCCTCGCCCAATTTCTTCATCTGTTTGTCTTCATCTTGTGTTATCCTGTGATTGCGCTTTACAGACTCTGTGATTGTCTTCATTTCATCATGATGACTATGCCTGTAATCTGCTATGCTTACTTCTGATTACTTATTCCGCTGCATGTATTTCTTCGCTAAGGAATTTCCTCACCAGCAAATTCCTCAGTGAAGAATTTGTAAAATTCTCTTAAAATCGCCTATTCACCCCCCCTCTAGTCGATATAACGCACTTTCAGTTCGGAGTCCCGGATGAGATCCCGGACATGACGAGGAGCTCTGGAATGGTACGGAGGTGAAGATCGGTATATTGGACGAAGGGTATTGGAGTCCGGAATTTTCCGGGGGTACCAGGTGATGACCAGCGTGTCCGAAAGGGGTTTCGGAGGCCCCGGCAAGCTTTGGGGGGCCTTATGGGCCAAGGGGGGAGGGCACATCAGACCACTAAGGGGCTGAGCGCCCCTCCCACCCCATCTCACGTAACCTAGAGAGGTGGGGGCGCCACCCCTAGGGCAGCCACCCCTCCCGGCTTGGGGGCAAGTTTCCTAGGGGTGGGCGCCAAAACCCATCTAGGGTTTCCCTATGGCTGCCGCCTCCCCTAGGGAACCCTAGGCGCCTCCCCTCCTCCCTTCCCCTATATATAGTGAGAGAGAGGGCAGCCGCACCTTCCCCGGCGCAGTCCTCTCCTCCTCCAACACCTCCTCCTCCTCCGTAGTGCTTGGCGAAGCCTGCTGGGGAGAACCACGAGCTCCATTACCACCATGCCGTCTTGTTGTCGGAGTTCTCCTCAACTTCTCCTCTCCCTTGCTGGATCAAGAAGGAGGAGACGTCCCGGGCTGTACGTGTGTTGAACGCGGAGGCACCGTTGTTCGATGCTTAGATCGAATCAACCGCGATCTGAATCGCTGCAGTACGACTCCTTCATCCGCGTTCTTAACGCTTCCGCTTAGCGATCTTCGTGGGTACAAGATGCTCATCCTCTCCTCTCTTGTTGCTAGAATCTCCATAGATTGATCTAGGTGATGCGTAGAGAATTTTGAATTTCTGCTACGTTCCCTAACAGTGGCATCATGAGCTAGGTCTATGCGTAGTTTCTATGCATGAGTAGAACACAAGTTGTTGTGGGCGTTGATTTTGTTCAATATGCTTACCGTTACTAGTCCAATCTTGTTTCGACGGTATTGTGGGATGAAGCGGCCCGGACCGACCTTACACGTACACTTACGTGAGACAGGTTCCACCGACTGACATGCACCGATTGCATAAGGTGGCTAGCGGGTGCCGCCTCCCACTTTAGTCGATCGGATTCGATGAAAAGGGTCCTTATGAAGGGTAAATAGCAATTGACATATCATGTTGTGGTTTTATGTAGGTAAGAAACGTTTGCTAGAAACCCATAGCAGCCATCAGAAACATGCAAATAACAATTAGAGGACGTCTAACTTGTTTTTGCAGGGTATGCTATGTGATGTGATATGGCCAAAAAGAATGTCATGAATGATGTGTGATGTATGAGATTGATCATGTTCTTGTAATAGGAATCACGACTTGCATGTCGATGAGTATGACAACTGGCAGGAGCCATAGGAGTTGTCTTTATTTATTGTATGACATGCGTGTCACTGAATAATGCCATGTAATTACTTTACTTCATTGCTAAACCGTTAGCCATAGTAGTAGAAGTAATAGTTGGCGAGACAACTTCATGGAGACACGATGATGGAGATCATGATGATGGAGATCATGGTGTCATGCCGGTGACGATGATGATCATGGAGCCCCGAAGATGGAGATCAAAAGGAGCAAAATGATATTGGCCATATCATGTGAATTTTTGATTGCATGTGATGTTTATCATGTTTATGCATCTTATTTGCTTAGAACGACGGTTGTAAATAAGATGATCCCTCATTAAAATTTCAAGAAAGTGTTCCCCCTAACTGTGCACCATTGCGAAAGTTCGTTGTTTCGAAGCACCACGTGATGATCGGGTGTGATAGATTCTAACGTTCACATACAACGGGTGTAAGACAGATTTACACACGCTAAACACTTAGGTTGACTTGACGAGCCTAGCATGTACGCACATGGCCTCGAACACAAGAGACCGAAAGGTCGAGCATGAGTCGTATGGTAGATACGATCAACATGAAGATGTTCACCGATGATGACTAGTCCGTCTCACGTGATGATCGGACACAGCCTAGTTGACTCGGATCATGTAATCACTTAGATGACTAAGAGGGATGTCTATCTGAGTGGGAATTCATAAGATGAACTTAATTATCCTGAACATAGTCAAAAGGTCTTTGCAAATTATGTCATAGCTCGCGCTTTAGTTCTACTGTTTGGATATGTTCCTAGAGAAAATATAGTTGAAAGTTGATGATAGCAATTATGCGGACGAGAAGGCTTATGTCCTTAATGCACCGCCGGTGTGTTGGACCTCGAACGTGGTGCTGTGGATGTTGCGAACATCCGACATACACGCTTTGATGACTACATGATAGTTTGGTAATGTTAAATGGTTTAGAATTGAGGCACCAAGGACATTTTTGAAATGTCGCAGAACATATGAGATGTTCCAAGGGCTGAATTGGGATTTCAGAGCTCGTGCCCACGCCAAGAGGTATAAGACCTCCGACGAGTTTCTTAGCCTGCAAACTAAGGGAGAAAAGCTCAATCGTTGAGCTTGTGCTCAGATTGTCTGAGTACCACAATCACTTGAATCGAGTGGGAGCTAATCTTCCAGATGAGATAGTGATGTTTCTCCAAAGTCATTGCCACCAAGCTACTAGAGCTTCGTGATGAACTATAACATATCAGGGATAGATATGATGATCCTTGAAATATTCGCGATGTTTGACACCGCGAAAGTAGAAATCAAGAAGGAGCATCAATTGTTGACGGTTAGTGAAACCACTAGTTTCAAGAAGGGCAAGGGCAAGAAGGGATACTTCATGAAACGGCAAATCAGCTGCTGCTCTAGTGAAGAAACCCAGGGTTGAACCCAAACCCGAGACTAAGTGCTTCTGTAATGAGGGAACGGTCACTGAAGCAGAACTACCCTAGATACTTGGTAGATGAGAAGGCTGGCAAGGTTAACAGAAGCATATTGGATATAAATTGAATTAAATGTGTACTTTACTAGTACTCCTAGTAGCACCATGGTAATAGATACCGGTTCGGTTGCTAAGTGTTAGTAACTCGAAATAAAAGGCTACGGAATAAACAGAGACTAGCTAAAGGTGAGATGACGATATGTGTTGGAACTGTTTCCAAGCTTGATGTGATCAAGCATCGCACGCTCCCTCTACCATCGAGATTGGTGTTAAAGCTAAATAATTGTTATTTGGTGTTTGCGTTGAGCATAGACATGATTGGATTATGTCTATCGCAATACGGTTATTCATTTAAGGAGAATAATGGTTACTCTGTTTATTTGATTAATACCTTCAATGGTCTTGCACCTAAAAGGAATGGTTCATTGAATCTCGATCATAGTGATACACATTTTCATGCCAAAAGATATAAGATAGTAATGATAGTACCACTTACTTGTGGCACTGCCATGTAAGTCATATTGGTGTAAAACGCATGAAGAAGCTCCATGTTGATGGATCTTTGGACTCACTCATTTTTTTTGAAAAGTTTGAGACATGCGAACCATGTCTATTGGTGTATACGCATGAAGAAACTCCATGCAGATGGATCATTTGGACTCACTTGATTTTGAATCACTTGAGATATGCAAAATCATACCACATGGGCAAGATGACTAAAAAGCCTCGTTTTCAATAAGATGGAACAAGATAGCAACTTGTTGGAAGTAACACATTCTGATGTGTGCAGTCCAATGAGTGCTGAGGCATGTAGTGAATATCGTTATGTTCTTACTTCATAGATGATTTGAGTAGATGTTGAGTATATTTACTTGATGAAACACAAGTCTGAATTATTGAAAGGTTCAAGTGATTTCAGAGTGAAGTTGAAGATCTTCGTGACAAGAGGATAAAATGTCTGTGATATGACCATAGAGATGGATATCTGAGTTGCGAGTTTGGTACACAATTGAGACATTGTGGAAATTGTTTCACAACTAACACCGCCTGGAACACCATAGTGTGATGGTGTGTCCGAACATCATAGATGCACCCTATTGGATATGGGGCATACCATGATGTCTCTTATTGAATTACCACTATCGTTCATGGGTTAGGCATTAGAGACAACCACATTCACTTTAATAGGGCACCACGTAATTCCGTTGAGATGACACCGTTTGAACTATGGTTTGGAGAAACCTAAGTTGACGTTTCTTGAAAGTTTGGGGCTGCGACGCTTATGTGAAAAAGTTTCAGGTTGATAAGCTCGAACCCAAAGCGGATAAAATGCATATTCATAGAACACCCAAAACATTTGGGTATACCTCCTAATTCAGATCCGAAAGCAATAGGGATTGTTTCTTGAATCGGGTCCTTTCTCGAGGAAAAGTTTGTCTCGGAAAATTGAGTGGGAGGATGGTGGAGACTTGATGAGGTTATTGAACCGTCACTTCAACTAGTGTGTAGCAGGGCACATGAAGTTGTTCCTATGGCGCCTACACCAATTGAAGTAGAAGCTTATGATAGTGATCATGAAACTTCGGATCAAGTCACTACCAAACCTCGTAGGTCGACAAGGATGCGTACTACTTCAGAGTGGTACGTACTCCTGTCTTGGAGGTCATGTTGCTAGACAACAATGAACCTACGAGCTATGGAGAAGCGATGGTGGGACCGGATTCCGGCAAATGGCTCGAGGCCATAAAATCCGAGAGAGGATCCATGTATGAAAACAAAGTGTAGACTTTGGAAGAACTACTTGATGGTCGTAAGGCTGTTGGGTACAGATGGATTCTAAGAGGGAAGACAAACAATGATGGTATGTGTCACCATTAAGAAAGCTCAGCTTGTCGCTAAGATGTTTCCGACAAGTTCAAGGAGTTGACTACGATGAGACTTTCTCACTCGAAGTGATGCTAAGAGTCTGTTGGAATCTTATTAGTAGTTACTGCATTATTTATGAAATCTTGCAGATAGGATGCCAAAACATTGTTTCCTCGGAAAATTTCTTGAGGAAAGGTTGCATGGGATACAACCAGAAGGTTTTTTCAATCCTAAAAGATGCTAACAAGTATGCAAAGCTCCAGCAATCCTTCTAAGGACTGGAGTATGCATCTCGGAGTTGGAATATACACTTTGATGAGATGATTAAAGATTTTGGGTTTATACAAAGTTTATGAGAAACTTGTATTTCCAAAGAAGTGAGTGGGAGCACTATAGAATTTCTGATGAGTATATGTTGTTGACATATTGTTTATCAGAAATGATGTAGAATTTCTGGAAAGCATATAGGGTTATTTGAAAAGTGTTTTTCAAGGGAAAACCTGGATTAAGCTACATGAACATTGAGCATCAAGATCTATAAGGATAGATCAAAAACGCTTAATGGTACTTTCAAATGAGCACATGCCTTGACATGATCTTGAAGGTGTTCAAGATGGATCAGACAAAGAAGGAGTTCTTGCCTGAGTTGTAAGGTATGAAGTTAAGACTTAAAGCTAGACCACAGTATAAGAGAGATAAAGGACGAAGGTCGTCCCCTATGCTTCAGACGTAGGCTCTGTAGTATGATATGCTGTGTACCGCAACGGAAGTGTGCCTTGCCATGAGTCAGTCAAGGGGTACAAGAACGATCCAGGAATAGATCATTCGACAGCGGTCCAAATTGTCCTTGGAGTAAATAAGGACATGTTTCTCGATTATGGAGGTGATAAAGAGTTCGGCATAAAGGGTTACGTCGATGCAAGCTTTAACACCTATTCGAGTGACTCTGAGTAGCAAACCGGATACGTATAGTGGAGCAACCATTTGGAATAGCTTCAAGTGGAGCGTGGAAGCAGCATTTACAATATGACCTAGAGATTTGCGAAGTGCATACGGATCTGAATGTTGTAGACCCGTTGACTAAAACCTCTCTCACAAGCAAAACATGATCAAACCCAAGAACTCATTGAGTCTTAATCACATGATGATGTGAACTAGTTTAGTGACACTAGTAAACTCTTTGGATGTTGGTCACATGGCAATGTGACCTGTGAGTGTTAATCACATGGCGATGTGAACTAGATTATTGACTCTAGTGCAAGTGGGAGACTGTTGGAAATATGCCCTAGAGGCAATAATAAATTAGTTATTATTATTATATTTCCTTGCTCATTATAATCGTTTATTATCCATGCTATAATTGTATTGATAGGAAAGTCAGATACATGTGTGGGTACATAGACAACACCATGTCCCTAGTAAGCATCTAGTTGACTAGCTCGTTGATCAATAGATGGTTACGATTTCCTGACCATGGACATTGGATGTCGTTGATAACGGGATCAAATCATTAGGAGAATGATGTGATGGACAAGACGCAATCCTAAGCCTAGCACAAAGATCGTGTAGTTCGTATGCTAAAGCTTTTCTAATGTTAAGTATCATTTCCTTAGACCATGAGATTGTGCAACTCCCGGATACCGTAGGAATGCTTTGGGTGTACCAAACGTCACAACGTAACTGGGTGCCTATAAAGGTGCACTACGGTATCTCCGAAAGTGTCTGTTGGGTCGGCACGAATCGAGACTGGGATTTGTCACTCCGTGTGACGGAGAGGTATCTCTGGGCCCACTCGGTAGGACATCATCATAATGTGCACAATGTGACCAAGGGGTTGATCACGGGATGATGTGTTACGGAATGATTAAAGAGACTTGCCGGTAACGAGATTGAACAAGGTATCGGGATACCGACGATCGAATCTCGGGCAAGTACAATACCGCTAGACAAAGGGAATTGCATACGGATTGCTTGAATCGTTGACATCGTGGTTCATCCGATGAGATCATCGTGGAACATGTGGGAGCCAACATGGGTATCGAGATCCCGCTGTTGGTTATTGACCGGAGAACGTCTCGGTCATGTCTGCATGGTTCCCGAACCCGTAGGGTCTACACACTTAAGGTTCGGTGACGCTAGAGTTGTTATGGGGAATAGTATGTGGTTACCGAAGGTTGTTCGGAGTCCCAGATGAGATCCCGGACATGATGAGGAGCTCCGGAATGGCCTGGAGGTGAAGATCGGTATATTGGACGAAGGGTATTGGAGTCCGGAATTGTTCCGGGGGTACCAGGTAATGACCAGCGTGTCCGAAAGGGGTTTCGGAGGCCCCGACAAGCTTTGGGGGGCCTTATGGGCCTAGGGGAGAGGGCACATCAGCCCTGTAAGGGGCTGAGCGCCCCTCCCACCCCATCTCACGTAACCTGGAGAGGTGGGGGCACCAGGAATATCCTATTTGCCGCTCATTGTGTCAAGCGCGGTAACCCAGAGCAAAGTGAGCGAATCGAGCAGCAGCGACGCAACGGGCCGGGTCCGCTTAACTGCTCCAACACTCCGGTTTTGGGAACCTGCTAGAGGTTCCCAGCTGGTTTTTTTTCGGTTTTGGGAACCTTCTAGAAGGTTCTGAACCGTTTTTATTTTCCTTTCTTTTCTATTTCTGTTTCTTTTCCTTTTCTTTTTTCCTTTTTTGTTTTTCAAGTTTATGTTTTCTCTCTCAAAAAATGTTCGCTTTTACAAAAATGTTCAAAATTTAAAAATGTTCGTGTTTTCAAATTTTGTTCATAAATTCAAAAACTGTATGCATTTATCAAAAAATGTTCGAAATTTTCAAAAAATATTTTGTGTTCACAAAATTGTTCAGAATGTTTTTGTTCAAAACTTTGACAACTTTTAAAAAAATGTTCGCGATTTCAAAAAATGTTTCCGTTTCAAAAATTGTTTGCAATTTTCCAAAAATGTTAATGAATTTCTGATCATATTTGATTTATATTTTCTTCACGTATTCAACTTTTGTTCACGTATTCAGAAAATGTTCAACTTTCAAATTTGTTTGTAATTTTTAAAATTGTTTTCTGTTTCTAACTTTGGTCTAAAAATGTTCTTGTTTACTTTTTGGTTTCTTTTTTCGTTTCTTTTTTATTTTTCAATTTTTTTGAAAAAGTTCACGTTTCAAAAATTGTTCGTAACCTTAAAAAATTGTTCCCACTTTCAAAAAACCTTCATTTTTTTTAAATGGCCGCATTTTCCAAAATTGTTCATAAATTCAAAGAATGTTCGCACTTTAAACATAATGTTGTGGGATTTAAAAAATGTTCCCTTTTTAAAAAATGTTCGTATTTGCCTTTTTTTGGTTTTCTTTTCTATTTGGAATTTTCAATAAATGTGTTGACTAATTTGAAAAGAAATCATGTTTTTGACAATTTGTTCGCAAACTCAAAATATGTTCGAGGAATTTGAAAAAATGTTCTCATTTCTAAATTTTGTTTCATAAATTTGAAAATGTTCTGTAATTTCAAAAAAAGTTCCAGCCTTTTCAATTTTGTTCACATACTAAAAAAATGTTCATGTTTTCTGAATTTTCTGAAAAAAACGTGTTTTGAACAAATTATTAATAAGTTCCAAAAAAGTTCATGTTTAGAAAAATTTGTTCATGATTTCAGAAAAATGTCCCTGATTTTTCAAAAATGTCATAGTTTTTCGGAAAATTGTTCCAAATTTGGAAAGTGTCTGTGTTTGCCAGAACATTCCATTTTTTGAAAAAAGAAACTACTTTTGAAATTTCTAAAGTAATTCGGATCTGCAAAGCGTGTCTAGTTCTTTATGTTTGATGCTAAGTTATAAGCACGCATGAGTCGAGGTGAGCTGGTAGGAACACATCATCCGGATCTCTCGATCCGTGTTCAATCCTCGTATCGCAAAGATATTTTTTGAGCAATGCTCGTTCATGTTGATCGCCAACTCCATGGGCCGCCCGATGGGGCGCTCTGCATGGGTCAGCAGCAACTTGACGAGAGAGCGTCACATAGGAGTTCCCTGGGCCACCCCTAGGGCAGCCACCCTCCCGGCTTGGGGAGCAAGTTTCCTAGGGGTGGGGCGCCAAACCCTCTAGGGTTTCCCCTATGGCCACCGCCTCCCTAGGGAACCCTAGGCGCCTCCCCTCCTCCCTTCCCCTATATAGTGAGAGAGAGGGCAGCCGCACCTTCCTCGGGCGCAGCCCTCTCCTCCTCCAACACCTCCTCCTCCTCCGTAGTGCTTGGCGAAGCCTCACGGAGAACCACGAGCCCATCACCACCATGCCGTCATCTTGTCGGAGTTCTCCTCAACTTCTCCTCTCCCTTGCTGGATCAAGAAGGAGGAGACGCCCCGGCTGTACGTGTGTTAAACGCGGAGGCACCGTTTTTCGGTGCTTAGATCGGAACCAACCGCGATCTGAATCGCTGCGAGTACGACTCCTTCATCCGCGTTCTTGTAACGCTTTCGCTTAGCGATCTTCAAGGGTACGAAGATGCTCATCCTCTCCCTCTCTTGTTGCTAGAATCTCCATAGATTGATCTTGGTGATGCGTAGAAAATTTTGAATTTCTGCTATGTTCCCCAACAAGAACCAGTAGCTTGGTGAAGACAGTGATTTGGTAGACTAGTTCCAACAGCTGTGACAGTCGTACGTCTGGTTGGAGCGGCTAGGTATTTAAACCTGAGGACACACAGTCCTCACCATATTCTCCTTGAGCTAAGGTCACACAGACCTCACCCAGTCACTCGTGGTAAGTCTTCAGATGACTTCCGAACCTTCACAGACTCGGTCACTCGGTGATCCACAATTTCCTCTTAGATGTTCTAGACCATGACGCCTAACCGTCTGGAGGATGCACAGTCCTCAAAGGTAACAAGCATCGGTTCCACACAGGAACAATCTCTTCATTGATGCTCAATCACTTTGGGTTTGTAGGTGTTTGGGTTTGGGTTTTCCTCACTTGATGATTTTCGCTCAAAGTCCTGAGAGGATGGGATGCTCTCAATGACAAGTGTCAGTTTCTCTCGGAGCAGCCAACCAGCTAGTGGTTGAAGGGGGCGGCTATATAGCCTAGGGAGGAGCCCGACATGATAAGACATAAATGCCCTTCAATGATATGACCATCATGTGGGTAGATATTTTGGGACAGCTGGCGCGTAGCACAACAATGTTCCTCACTTGTAGGCAATCCGCACTGTTGAATTCCTAACTCCTCAGTCAGAACAAATTCCCCAGAGACCATAAGATCTTCGTCTCTATCACCGAAGAAATTGACTGAACTGTATGAGATTTCCAATGGCTTCACTCGAAGGGATTGGTAGATGTAGGATTTTGAGATGAGCATCACTTGGAAACTTTTCCTTAGTTTTACCTCGACCCCCTTTAACATTACGGTGTTTCGTATGACTCAAGAAAGAGAAAATGAAACTACAAAAACAAAATTCTTCACGCTTCATATTCCTCGCATTAATATTAAGTCTTCACGGTCACACCAATTTCTTCACTTTCAAAGTCTTCAGAAAGCCAAAGCCTTCAGTTGAAGACATTCATTTTTAGGGGTCGACTTTCCCTGTAAATATCAAACTCCTCATAGACTTATAGACCTGTGTACACTCACAAACACATTGGTCCCTTAACCTATAAGTCTTCAATACACCAAAATCACTAAGGGGCACTAGATGCACTTACAGGTATCCTCATACCTAGTTCAATCTCGTTACCGGCAAGTCTCTTTACTCGTTCCGTAATGCATCATCCCGCAACTAAGTCATTAGTCACATTGCTTGCAAGGCTTATAGTGATGTGCATTACCGAGAGAGCCTAGAGATACCTCTCCGATACTCGGAGTGACAAATCCTAATCTCGATTTATGCCAACCCAACAAACGCCTTCGGAGACACCTGTAGAGCATCTTTATAATCACCCAGTTACGCTGTGGCGTTTGATAGCACACAAGGTTTTCCTATGGTATTCGGTAGTTGCATAATCTCATAGTCAGAGGAATATGTAAAAGTCATGAAGAAAGCAATAGCAATAAAACTTAACGATCATTATGCTAAGCTAACGGATGGATCTTGTCCATCACATCATTCTCCTAATGATGTTATCCCGCTCATGACAAGACATGTCTATGGTCAGGAAACTTAACCATCTTTGATTAACGAGCTAGTCAAGTAGAGGCGTACTAGGGACTATAACATCCCAAAATTTCAATTTGGAATGTTATACATAGGTCATTCATGCATATCATATTTTATAACATTTCGTTTTGCGATCCTCGAAATCCTAAGCAACTCAAGGACCCTCGGAGAGAGTTGGGGATTTCCTAGTTCCAATATTTGAATTTTTCTAAAATATCGAAACAAGGATCACTTTGGTTTTAATTATTTTTCTCTCCAAAAATATTTCATACTAAAAATATGAGAGGAGATAAAATGACTTCTTCAAAATAGAGGAAACATTGGAGGAAAATATTAAAATCAATCATTATATTTTATTTGGTTTTATCTTGATTTTATGTGAATTAGGAAAAATATGTGTTTTTCAAAATTGCATTAGAGGCCCAAATAAATGTTCACTTTGTCCACTATATTTTTAGAGGACACGGAAAATTTATTTCAGGATTTTTGGAGTCTGTTTAGTATTTCTTTTCTTCGTTTTTCTGTGCATCAGAATATTTTAAAAAAAGTGAACCGCCTTACCGGGCCGTGTCTGCCTGGGACACCGACCCGTCCGGCTTTATAAGCCGAGGCCTGAGGCCCCGAGGACCCAGCCTGCCTCGCGCCGTGCCCCCAAACTCTAGGCCGCCTGCCTCCTCTCGACCTCTCGCGTTAGCGCTTTCATGCCGAGCCCTTGCCGCCGCCGTCCGTCAGCGGAGCCGCCGCCCGCCTCGCCGGGACCCGCACTGCCGTTTTCACCTTTTTTATTTTCCGGTTAACAGTTCATTTTTTTAGAAAACCTAGATTCATTTTTTTGATTAGATCGGTTCGTTTTTTTACGGTTTAGTTAAATAGCGGACGTTCATCCGTACGAACGCCGTTCACCCACTAGTCACAGACAGCGAATGTTCATTCGTTAGCCTGTTCGTCATTTTTTCTTTTTCCAGGGTTTTCCATGATTATTTTCGATCGCGATTTCTCCCTGATTTTCGTTTTAGTTTATCTTTTCGCTCGTTTATCGGAATAAGGCGATTCAAGCGCCTAGATCTTCGTCTCGAAGTTCTCTTTCCGTTTAATCAAGTTGAACAAGATTTTGATACAGTAAAATTAGAATTTAGTCCACATTAGTAATCGGATCTTGTTTCTTTCGTGGTTTGAGTTTCGTTGCTCCATTTGATTTGATTCTTTTTGCAAACCGGAGTTCTTCAGTTGAACTTTCTGGTTAGATCTTCTTATTTGAGTTTTACCCGTGCAGCTTTGCTTGATTGCTTATGTATGCTATTGTTTGTTTGCGATAGAATTCCCGGAGTGCTAAGCGTGCTACTACAAGTCACTAGGTTTTGTGGATCGTCAGCAAGGCAAGTAACACATTGATCATACTTCTTTCATACCCAGTTTTTATGCATTAGTTCCAATCCTCAAACATTGCATGATTTGGAAGTGTTTAACTTGTGGGTATTGGGAAGTAGATGATGAGGTAGAACCTATTGCCCTGTTTATTATCAAACCCTTGGGAGTTACTTCTACGTATGCTTATTTGCTATGCTATGCTCGTAGACGTGGTTTGGGTAGAGAGATCGATGACAGATGTGAGATTGTTAATTAATGGTTAACTTAAGGTGGCAACTTTAATACACATCTGGGTGGATTGCTTGTGGGCACCTGGAGAATCCAGTGTTGTCCTAGGATATCCCGGAGTACCCGTGTGATCATCCTAAGGTCCGCCACCCAGGCTCAAAGGGATCATAAGATTATTCTTGCTAGAAACTTCCGTGTGCAGCCACAAGCTATTATGGGCTCTAGCATAGTTGAGTATGTTGCATGACCTCTTCCAGTGGTGGGCTAGCAGATGTAGAGGGAAAGTAGGTGTAATCGTCCACCCAGGTTAGAGTTAATGTTTCGAAGATCGTGTCTCGGTCATCCGTTTCTCAAACACCACGTAGTGCAAGAAATCCAACGGAGGAGATCGAGTCTTGTGGGGAAAAGTGTGCAAACCTCTGCATAGTGTACAAACTAATCATGGTTAGCCGTGTCCCTGGTTATGGACATCTTGAGTATCTGGTTCTTGGATTATCATATGGATCTCATCACTCTAAATTAATTTTGTTGGGTTGATAATTACTTTTAATTGGGATTGAGTTGGAGGAACCTTCTCCATGATGTTTCAACTACCATGATAGTTAAATAAAATATATTCCTTTGTTGTAGGGAAAAATTGGCTTTTCGCAAAACATATTAATCATACAGCCTCCACCAACCATATATGCATGTAGTGATAGCATTTATCTGTTCATTACTCTACTGTGTTACATTGCGTGCATATTCCATGTGCTGAACCGTTTTCGGGCTGCAACGTATCATGTTGCAGACTTTTCAGACGAGGAGTAAGGTTCGCTAGGCCGTTGTCGTGCACTCAGCTATGCCGTTGGAGTTGATGGACTCACTTTATCTTCCAAGCCTTCCGCTGTTATTATATTAGATGGCCTTAAGCCATATTTATTGTAATAAGATCTCTCTTGAGACATTCAATGTAATAAGTGTGTGATTGCTACTCTGTTATAAATCCTTCGAGTACTGTGTGTGTCAGCATTACCGATCCAGGGATGACAATGAAGCACAGAGACTTGACCGTCTGAGGTCGGGTCGCTACAAGATGGTATCAGAGCACACGCTGAATGTAGGACACGACCACTAAGAAAAGCCATAGGTCACTCTTCTCTACTCATTTCTGATTCCTCTCCATTTTCTACTCCTTAGGATGGCGGACTCGAGGAACAAGTTTGCACAACCGGATGAAGACACACCTTTTGGACGACACTTGAAGGAAGTTACTAGGTACTTGAACATTGGAATACCAAGCTTCACCGGGACCTACACCGCCACTTTACAAGAAGAGGAGCGCTGGATGATCCGAGTTCAAGTTCCAGGAAGGACATTCACACCAGTCACTGAGCCCATAGAGTTTTCCTTTGATGCACCAACCTGGAGTCTAGGCAAGAGCATGGCCTCCCACATTGCTATAGGACGTATTGGAGAAGTCTACAAATAGGAGCTGAAGGACACTATCTACCA
This sequence comes from Aegilops longissima, assembly GCA_021605205.1. NCBI lineage: Eukaryota > Viridiplantae > Streptophyta > Magnoliopsida > Poales > Poaceae > Aegilops > Aegilops longissima. The sequence continues at coordinate 139,378,031 of CM038679.1, forward strand.
GATATGTGGGTGCCGAGATGAGCAATGGGAGATGATTAGTATCAGGAAGGACATGTCAATTGCAGCTTTCATCCAGGAGTTAAACCAACACATTCGACGCCAGGAGAATCAGATGTGCGCTGTTATGATAGATTTGAAGAAGGCGATGACCAGGAACATGGAGCTAGAAGAGGAACTCAAGACTACACGCAACGGATATGAGGAGGAAATCACAATACTATTGGAGAAGAATGACGACCTGATAAAGAAGATCGGAGTATTCATGGGAGATCCCTCGCCAGGAGGAGATGACAATCAATCCAAAGATATTCGTTCTGAAGACTACATCATCATCGACGACACCGACTCCGACCCCGACAATAGTGATGATGACTATGAAGACGAAGCCGGTGTAGATATCATGGAGTCTTCCACCGATCAAAATTTCTAGTAGACCACCATATGACCAAGTAGTATTTCCCCCATGTATATAGTATAGTCTGAGCACTGTATGATAGTTGGACCGATTGTATGCCCTTTCTTGATTGATTGAGTGATATGATATGATTGTGTTTGTCTCATGTGCATATGAGTAGTGTTTTCTCACTAGACCTCATTCTATTCTAATCTCTTCCCTCTAAACCCATCAGATGCCTCCGAGACGTGATACCGGATTTGTCTTCCCACCGGAGCTCACTCAGTTGATCCAGCAGCAAAATGCCTTGATGTAGTTGTTAGTTCAGAACCAAGGCAACAACAACAACAACAACAACAACAACAACAACAACCCACCGCCACCACCTCCATTTGACAGCTTACCCCGTTTTCTGAGGTTGCAGCCGCCGGTGTTTTCCAGTAGCACCGAGCCGATAGTTGCTGATGATTGGCTATGCCGTATTGGAAAGGAGTTGACCACCGCAGGTTGCACAGATGCTGAGAAGGTGCGCTTTGCCGCACATCAATTGGATGGACCAGCAGCCTCATGGTGGGAGAATTACACGGCCACTTTCCCCATAGCCAATGTCACCTTGGATCAATTTCAGCAAGCTTTCCGCACAGCCCATGTCTCAACTGGAGCTATGAGCATGAAGAAGCGTGAGTTTAGCAAGTTATCCCGCTGTGCCCCAGATGATGTGGCCACTGATGCCGTGAAGCAGGAGAAGTTTATGGAAGGGCTGAATGATGAGATGAGTATGCAGTTAATGGTGGCAACATTTAACAACTACCAGGAGTTGGTAGATAAAGCTCTAATGATTGAAGGGAAACATCAGCAGATAGAGAGCCGCAAGAGGAAGTATGGACAAAGGAAGTATAATTCAGGAGCTCAGCAGAAGCCTCGTTTTACCCCGAACTCGAGAGGACTTACCCATAACCAAGGAGGCCACACTCACAATGGAGGAAGTTCTCATAATCATAATGGCCCAAAGAATGGGAATGGGAATGGAGCAAGCAACAATCAGAACCGCTCCAATCCAGCCACCCGCCAAGAGGGACCTAAGTCACATTACTTGTTTCAAGTGCGGGAAGACTGGACACTATGCCACCGAGTTCCCTGAAGCGAAGAACGGAAATGGTAATGGGAGCTCTCGAAATAAGCCCAATCCATTTAAGAAAGGACAAGTGAACCACGTGAACGTGGAGGAGATTGAAGAGCAACCAGATGCAGTTATCGGTAAGTATTTGGTTAAGTCATTTACCGCAATTGTTCTTTTCGATACTGGTGCATCGCATTCATACATTTCAAGGGATTCGTGGATAAGTATAAGTTGCCCACTAAAGTTCTTAGGACACCTATGCTAGTAACCTCACCCAGAGCTGAGTATATGGCAAGCAGTGGATGTTTTCAGATGCCATTAACCATAGGTAGTCATGTTTTCCCCTCCGACCTGATAATTCTGGAGTCGCAAGGATTGGATGTGATACTAGGAATGGATTGGCTGTCGATGTATGGAGGAAACATCGATTGCGCCAGTAAGTCAATTCTTCTTACCACCCCGGAGGGAAAAAGGATCAAGTATGTATCCAGGCATGAGCCAAGGAGAACCCAACTAAATTCTCTCACGGGAGTTGTTCAGGAGGAAGTGCCTGTTGTGAAGGATTACCCAGATGTATTTCCAGAGGAGTTACCAGGCATGCCGCCAGATCGAGACATTGAGTTTCTGATAGAGTTGTTGCCAGGCACCGGGCCTATATCAAAGAGACCATACCGGATGCCTGCGAATGATCTGGAGGAGATCAAGAAACATATTAAGGAGTTATTGGAGAAAGTTTACATCCGACGGAGTTTCTCACCATGGGGAGCCCCAGTACTCTTAGTTGAGAAGAAGGATAGATCATTGAGAATGGTTGTTGAGTATTGTGCGTTGAATGAAGTGACGATCAAGAACAAGTACCCATTGCCGATGATCAATGATTTGTTTGACCAGCTGCAAGGAGCTAAAGTGTTTTCGAAGATCGATCTGCGATCAGGATATCACTAGCTGAAGATTCAAGAAAAGGATATACCTAAGACATCTTTCACCACAAGGTACGGGCTATATGAGTATACGGTTATGTCATTTGGATTGACTAATGCCCCTGCCTATTTCATGAGTATGATGAACAAGGTGTTCATGGAGTTCTTGGATAAGTTTGTCATGGTGTTCATTGATGATATTTTAGTATACTCGAAGAATGAAGAGGAACACAAGGAGCATTTGCGATTAGTTCTCGAAAAACTCAGAGAACATCAGTTGTATGCCAAATTCAGCAAATGCGAGTTTTGATTGAAGGAAGTTGGATTTCTTGGACATGTTATATCAGGAGAGGGTATAGCAGTGGATCCTACCAAGGTTCAGTCTGTCACGAAATGGTTGGCACCCTCTTCAGTTGGAGAGATCCACAGTTTTCTTGGACTTGCGGGATACTATCGGAGATTTATTGAGAATTTCTCTAAAATTGTGAAGCCCATGACGGAGTTGTTGAAGAAGGACACTAAGTTCAAATGGACAGAAGAATGTGAGGCCAGTTTCCAGGAGTTGAAGAAACGTTTGACTACAACCCCAGTGCCGATTCTGCCGGATATACACAAGGATTTCCAGGTGTATTGCGGCGCGTCTTGCTTAGGACTTGGAGGAGTACTTATGCAAGACGAAAGAGTTGTTTCATATGCCTCACGACAGCTTCGACCGCATGAGTTGAATTATGCCACACATGACTTGGAGTTAGCAGCAGTAGTGCATGCGCTTAAGACCTGGAGACATTTCCTTATTGGAAACCGTTGCGATGTGTACACGGATCATAAGAGTTTGAAGTACATATTCACCCAGAAGGAGCTGAACCTCAGACAGATGAGATGGTTGGAGCTTATAAAGGATTATGACAGGAAGCTGCATTATCACCCAAGAAAGGCCAATGTTGTAGCAGACGCTTTGAGCCGGAAAAGTTATGCCAATACTCTATTAATGGGAGGGATGCCAAAGGAGTTAGCTGAGGATCTTAGGGAACTTCATTTGGGGATTGTTCCTAGAGGTTTTGTTGCAACGATGGAAGTTCAGTCAACATTATTGGGAAAGATTCGTGAAACCCAGAAGGATGACAAGGAGGCTATTGAAATAAAGGAGAAAATGGGCAAAGGAAAAGCCAAAGGTTTTTGTGAGGATGAGCACGATACCTTGTGGTATGAGGACCGCATTTATGTGCCTAATAATGCAGAGATCAGGAAGTTGATACTTCAAGAAGCTCATGACTCGCCATACTCGATACACCCCGTAAACAACAAGATGTATTTGGATTTGAAGGAGCGTTTCTGGTGGACTGGTATGAAGAAGGATATTGCCGAGTATGTACCGTATGTTACAGATGTCGAGAGTGAAGGCGTAACATCGAAATCAACAGATTACTGCAGCCTATGCCGATACCCGAATGGAAGTGGGATAAGCTTGGCATGGATTTTATCACCGGATTACCCAGGACCCGATCGGGATATGATTCTATTTGGGTAGTAGTGGATCGCTTGACCAAAGTAGCTCACTTTATCCCAGTGAGAACCACTTATACAAGTGCGAAGTTGTCCAAGATATACATGACCAGGATCGTATGTCTGCATGGAGTTCCGAGGACCCTCATATCAGATAGAGGAAGACAGTTTACTTCAAAGTTTTGGCATCAGTTGCACCAGACTTTGGGTACCAGGCTAGAGTTCAGTACAAATTTTCGTCCACAGACAGATGGACAGACTGAGAGAGTCAATCAGATACTGGAGGACATGTTAAGAGCTCGTGCGCTAGACTACGGGTCTAGTTGGGATGATAGTTTACCCTACGCAGAGTTCTCGTACAACAACAGCTACCAGGCCAGTTTGAAGATGGCACCGTTTGAAGCCCTCTATGGAGGAAGGTGCAAAACACCGTTGATGTGGGATGAAGTTGGAGACTGTCAGTTGTTTGGACTGGATTTGATCAAAGAATCTGAAGAGAAGATTAAGCTGATACGAGATAGGCTGAAGGTAGCTCAGTCCATGCAGAAGAGTTATACCGATTCAAAACGCAAGGAGGTAGCCTATGAAATCTGAGACAGAGCATATCTACGAGTGTCACCTTTGCGAGGAGTTAAGCGTTTTGGAGTTAAAGGAAAGTTAGCCCCGAGATTTGTAAGACCATATCGAGTTTTGGAACGTATGGGAGAGGTTGCCTACAAGTTGGAGTTACCCGAAGGACTGTCGGGAGTTCATGATGTGTTTCACGTTTCTCAGTTGAAGAAGTGCCATGCGGGGATGGCCGATATTCCTCTAAGAGATACAGTGCCCCTGGAAGCAATTCAGTTAGACAGTGATTTGACCTATGAGGATAAATCTGTTAGGATTCTCGAATTTGCCAGCCGAGTTACTCGCAACAAGGTTATCAAGTTTTGCAAAGTTCAGTGGAGCCACCATACCGAGGATGAAGCCACCTGGGAAAGAGAGGATGATCTACGCAAAGACCACAAACACCAATTTTCTAGCCAGCCCGAATCTCGAGGGCGAGATTCATCTTAAGGGGGGTAGGTTTGTAACATCCAAATTTTCAATTTAGAATGTTATACATAGGTCATTCATGCATATCATAATTTATTGCATTTCGTTTCGCGATCCTCGAAATCCTAAGCAACTCAATTACCCTCGGAGAGAGTTGGGGATTTCCTAGTTCTCATATTTGAATTATTCTCAAATATCAAAACAAGGATCACTTTGGTTTTAATTATTTTTCTCTCCGTAAATATTTCATACTAAAAATATGAGAGGAGATAAAATGACTCCTCCAAAATAAAGGAAATATTGAAGGAAAAATATTAAAATCAATCATTATATTTTATTTGGTTTTTATCGTGATTTTATTTGAATTAGGAAAAATATGAGTTTTTCATATTGCATTAGAGGCCCAAATAAATGTTCACTTTGTCCGCTATATTTTTAGAGGACGGGGACATTTTATTTCAGGATTTTTGGAGTCCGTTTAGTATTCCTTTTCATCGTTATTCTACGCGTTGGAATATTTTTTTTAAGTGAACCGCCTTACCGGGCCGTGTCCGCCTGGGACACCGACCCGGCCGACTTTATAAGCTGAGGCCCCAGCCAGCCTCGCGCCGCGCCCGCAAACCCTAGGCCGTCGCCGCCTCGTCACCGCCGCGTCGCCTTGCGCCGCCGCTTGCCGAGGTCGCCACGCCGCCCACGCCGAGCCTCCGCCTCTCATGGGACCTTCGCCGCTGTTAAATAGCTTTTTTTTCTTTTCCGTTAACTGCTTGATTTTTAGAAAACCTAGATTCTTTTTTTATTAGATCGATTCGGTTTTTTGCGGATTAGTTAAATAGCGGACATTCGTCGTACGTTCGTCTTAACGAACGCCGTTCGCCCGTTAGTCACAACAGCAAACGTTCATTCGTTAGCCTATTCGTTAGTTTTTCTTTTTCCAGGGTTTTCCGCTATTATTTTCGATCGCGATTTCTGCCCTGATTTTCGTTTTAGTTTATCGTTTCGCTCGTTTATCGGAATCAGGTGATTCAAGCGCCTAGATCTTTGTCTCGAAGTTCTCTTTTTGCTTAACCAACTTGAAAAATATTTTGATAGATTAAAATTTGACTTTAGTCTAGATTAGTAATCGGATCTTGTTTCTTTCGTGGTTTGAGTTTCTTTGCTCCGTTTGATTTGATTCTTTTTGCAAACCGGAGTTCTTCAGTTGAACTTTCTGGTTTGAGTTCCTTATTTGAGTTTTACCCGTGAAGCTTTGCTTGATTGCTTATGTATTCTATTGTTTGTTTGCGATAGAATTCCCGGAGTGCGAAGCATGCTACTACGAGTCACTAGGTTTTGCGGATCGTCAGCAAGGCAAGTAACACATTGATCATACTTCTTTCATAACCAGTTTTTATGCATTAGTTCCAATCCTCAAACATTGCATGATTAGGAAGTGTTTAACTTGTGGGTATTGGGAAGTAGATGATGAGGTAGAACCTATTGCCCTGTTTATTATCAAACCCTTGGGAGTTACTTCTACGTATGCTTATTTGCTATGCTATGCTTGTAGACGTGGTTTGGGTTGAGAAATCCATGACAGATGTGAGATTGTTAATTAATGGTTAACTTTATTATTTCCTTCAGTCTCCCACTTGCACTAGAGTCAATAATCTAGTTCACATCGCCATGTGATTTAACACCAATAGTTCACATCACCATGTGATTAACACCCATAGTTCACAACGCCATGTGACCAATACCCAAAGGGTTTACTAGAGTGAGTAATCTAGTTCACATCGCCATGTGATTAACACCCAAAGAGTACTAAGGTATGATCATGTTTTGCTTGTGAGAGAGGTTTAGTCAACGGGTCTGCCATGTTCAGATCCGTATGTATTTTGCAAATTTCTATGTCTACAATGCTCTGCACAGAGCTACTCTAGATAAATGCTCCCACTTTCAATATGTATCCAGATCGAAACTCAGAGTCATCCAGATCGGTGTCAAAGCTTGCATCGACGTAACTCTTTACGACGAACTCTTTATCACCTCCATAACCAAGAAATATTTCCTTAGTCCTCTAAGGATAATTTTGACCGTTGTCCAGTGATCTACTCCTAGATCACTATTGTACTCCCTTGCCAAACTCATGGTCAGGTATACAATAGGTCTTGTATACAACATGGCATACTTTATAGAACCTATGGCTGAGGCATAGGGAATGACATTCATTCTTCTCTATCTTCTGCCGTGGTCGGGCTTTGAGTCTTACTCAACTTCACACCTTGCAACACAGGCAAGAACCCTTTCTTTGATTGATCCATTTTGAACTTCTTCAAAATCTTGTCGAGGTATGTGCTTTGTGAAAGTCCTATTAAGCATCTTGATCTATCCCTATAGATCTTGATGCCTAATATATAAGTAGCTTCATCGAGGTCTTTCATTGAAAAAATCTTATTCAAGTATCCTTCTATGCTATTGAGCTCCCACTCACTTTCTTGTAAATACAGGCTTCACCATAAGTCTATATAAAACCATATGCTTTGATCACCTTATCAAAGCGTATATTCCAACTCTGAGATGCTTGCACCAGTCCATAGATGGATCACTGGAGCTTGCACACTTTGTTAGCACCTTCAGGGTCGACAAAACCTTCTGGTTGCATCATATACAACTCTTCTTTAAGATATCCATTAAGGAATGCAGTTTTGACATCCATTTGCCAAATTTCATAAAATGCAGGAATTGCTAACATGATTCGGACATACTTAAGCATCGCTACGGGTGAGAAGGTCTCATCATAGTCAACTCCTTGAACTTGTCGAAAACCCTTCGCAACAAGTCGAGCTTTGTAGACAGTAACATTACCATCAGCGTCAGTCTACTTTTGGAAGATCCATTTATTTTCTATGGCTTGCCTGTAACATCCCAAATTTTCAATTTGGAATGTTATACATTAGATCATCATTGCATATCATATTTTTTTATTGCATTTTGGCTTGATCCTAGAAATCCTACGCAACTCAAGACCCACTGAGAGAGTTGAGGATTTCGTTATTTTCATATTTGAGTTTTCTCAAAATTCAAAAATAGGATCATTTGATTTTAATTATCTTATCTTCAATTATTTCTATTATAAAAATATGAGAGAGGAAATAAAATGATTTTCCAAAAATAAAGAAATATTGAGGATTTAATAATAAAATCAAATAAGATTTTATTTTGGAGTTTATTGCTATTTTATTTGAATTTTGGAAAAAATGCGTGTTTTTCAAAATTGCATTTAGGCTCCAAATAAATGTTCATCTTGTCCGGCTTGATTTTAGAAGTCGGGGAAAATTTATTTCGGGATTTTTGGAGTCCGTTTAGTATTTCTTCTATTTGTTTTTCTGCGTGTAATTATTTTAAAAAAACGTGAACCGACCTAACCGGGCCGTGTCCGACTAGGACACTTTGCCCGGCCGGCCTTTAAAGCCGCGAGGGCCCGAGCCGCAGCTGCCCCAACCCCACGAAACCCTAGCCGCCGCCGCCCTCGATTCAGCGCCGCCACCCGCCGCCCTCGCCTCGCCGCCCTCACTTGCCGCCGCCGCCGCCCGCCGAGTCCGCCACCACCACCCCCAGCGCCACACAAGACCGAGCCGCCCGAGGTAGCCGCCGTTGCCTCACTTTTCGTGAAGAAAACCGATCGGTTTTTTTCGAAAGCCTAGATCCGTTTTTTTAGATCCGGTTCGGTTTATTTTATGGTTTAGTCTATTTAGCGGACGTTTATCCGTACGTTCATTTTAGCGAACAATTTTCATCGTTTAGCCGCAGACAGCGAATGTTCGTTCGTTAGCCTGTTCGTCGTTTTTTCCTTTTTTTTGGATTTTTCGCGATTATTTTCTGATCGCGATTTCTGATCCAATTTTCGTTTTAGTATAACTTTTCGCTCGTTTATCGGAATCAGGCGATTCAAGCGCCTAGAGTTTCGTCTCGAAACCCTCTTTCCGTTTAACCAACTCAAACAAGTTTTTGCTACTGTAAAATTTATCTTAGATCCAAATTAGTAAACGAAGCTTGTTTCTTTCGCCGTTTGACTTTCGTTGTTTCGTTTGAGTTGATTCTTTTTGCAAACCGGAGTTCTTAAGTTGAACTTTCTGGTTAGATCTCTTATTTGAGTTTTACCTGTGCATTAGATGAGTGCTTATTGTATGCTTGTTTGTTTGCGGAGTACCCGGAGTGCGCCGCTTGCTACTTCGAAGCCCTAGGTTTCACGGATCATCGGCAAGGCAAGTAACACTTTGATCATACCTCTTTACTACCCAGTTTTATTGCATTAGATCAAATCCTCAAACAATTGCATGATTAGGATCTGATTAATATGTGGGTTTTGGGAAGTAGATGAGGTAGTACCTATTACCTGTTTTATTATCAAACCCTTGGGAGTTACTTCTACGTTTGCTTATCGCCATGCTATGCTAGTAGACGTGGATTGGGTGAGTGTATCCATGACAGATGTGAGATGGTAATTAATGGTTTATTTAAGGTGGCAACTTTAATACACATCTGGGTGGATGGAGGCACCTGGGTATTCCAGCGATTGCCTGTTTTCTTTATGGACCGCCACCCAGGCTCAAAGGGATCATGAGATTATTCATACTAGAAACTTTCGTGTGCAGCCACATGCTATTATGGGCTCTACCATAGTTGATTAAGTTGTGTGAACTCTTACAGTGGTAGACTAGCAGATGTAGGGGATGTAGGTGTACCGGTCTACCCATCGTAAGGTGCTAACACTTCTGAAAGACTGTGTCTCGGTCATCCGTTTCTCAAACACCATGTAGTGCGAGAAATCCAACGGAGGAGATCGAGTCTTGTGGGGAAAAGTGCGCAAACCTCTGCAGAGTGTAAAATCTAATCATGGTTAGTCGTGTCCCTAGTTATGGACATCTTGAGTATCTAGTACTTGGATTATCATGTGAATCTCATCATGTTTCTTTAATTAATTTTGTTTGGTTTTAATGATGATGCTTAATTGGGATTGAGAGGGTGTCTACACTCTCAATGTTTAACAACCACCATGATAGTTAAATAAAATTTATTCCTTTGCAGTAGGGAAAATTTGGCTTTACTCAAAACTGTAACCGTAGAGCTTTCCACCAGCCATATATGCATGTAGTATAGTATTACTCTGTTCATTACTCTCTATGTGTTACTTTGCCATCATATTCCATGTGCTGACCCGTTTTCGGGCTGCAATGTTCATGTTGCAGACTTTTCAGACGACGAGTAAGGTGCCTTTAGGTCGTGGTTCTATACTCAGTGATGCCGTTGGAGTTGATGGACTCGCTTATCTTCCAAGCCTTCCGATGTTATCGTTATTAGATGGCCTTAAGCCATATTTATTGTAATAAGTTCTCTTTTGAGACATTCGATGTAATAAGTGTGTGATTCCTACTCTGTTATAAATCCTTCAAGTACTGTGCGTGTCAAAATTACTGATCCAGGGATGACACTGATGCACAGAGATGAGACTGTCTGAGGTCTGGTCGCTACATTGCCGATCATCGGGCAAGTCAACCAAAGTCCATACTTTGTTCTCATACATGGATCCCATCTCAGATTTCATGGCCTCAAGCCATTTCGTGGAATCTGGGCTCATCATCACTTCCTCATAGTTCGTAGGTTCGTCATGGTCCAGTAACATGACTTGCAAAACAGGGTTACCGTACCACTCTGGTGCGGAACGTACTTTGGTTGACCTACGAGGTCTGATAATAACTTGATCTGAAGTTTCTTGATCACCATCATTTGCTTCCTCACTAATTGGGGTAGGCATCACTGGAACTGATTTATGTGATAAACTACTCTCCAATTCGAGAGAAGGTACAACTACCTCATCAAGTTCTACTTTCCTCCCACTCACTTCTTTTGAGAGAAACTCCTTCTCTAGAAAGGATCCATTCTTAGCAACAAATATCTTGCCTTCGGATCTATGATAGAAGGTGTACCCAATAGTTTCTTTTGGGTATCCTATGAAGACGCACTTCTCCGATTTGGGTTCGAGCTTATCAGGCTAAAGCTTTTTCACAGAAGCATCGCAACCCTAAACTTTAAGAAACGACAGCTTAGGTTTCTTGCCAAACTACAATTCATACGGTGTCGTCTCAACGGATTTAGACAGTGCCCTATTTAACGTGAATGCAGCTGTCTCTAATGCATAACCCCAAAAGGATAGTGGTAAATCGGTAAGAGCATCATAGATCGCACCATATCTAATAAAGTACGGTTGCGACATTCGGACACACCATTACGCTGTGGTGTTCCAGGTGGCGTGAGTTGTGAAACTATTCCACATTGTTTTAAATGAAGGCCAAACTCGTAACTCAAATATTCGCCTTCGCGATCATATCGTAGAAACTTTATTTTCTTGTTACCATGATTCTCCACTTCACTATGAAATTCTTTGAACTTTTCAAATGTTTCAGACTTGTGTTTCATCAAGTAGATATACCCATATCTGCTCAAATCATCTGTGAAGGTCAGAAAATAACGATACCCGCCGCGAGCCTCAACACTCATCGGACCACATACATCGATATGTATTATTTCCAATAAGTCAGTGGTTTGCTCCATTGTTCCGGAGAAAGGAGTCTTAGTCATCTTGCCCATGAGGCATGGTTCGCAAGCATCAAATGTTTCATAATCAAGTGATTCCAAAACTCCAGCCGCATGGAGTTCCTGCATGCGCTTTATACCAATATGACCGAAACGGCAGTGCCACAAATATGTTGCACTATCATTACTATGAATATGTGTATCATGATCGAGATTCAATAAACCATTTACATTGGGTGTATGACCATAGAAGGTTTTATTCATGTAAACAGATCAACAAATTATTCTCTGACTTAAATGAATAACCATATCGCAATAAACATGATCCAATCATATTCATGCTCAACGCAAACACCAAATAACATTTATTTTAGGTTCAACACTAATCCCGAAGGTAAAGGGAGTGTGCGATGGTGATCTTATCAACCTTGGAATCACTTCCAACACACATCATCACCTCGCCCTTAACTAGTCTCTGTTTATTTTGCAACTCGTGTTTCGAGTTACTACTCTTAGCAATTGAACCAGTATCAAATACCGAGGGGTTGCTATAAACAGTAGTAAAGTACACATCAATAACATTTATATCAAATATACCTTTGCTCACTATGCCATCCTTCTTATCCACCAAGTATCTAGGGCAGCTCCACTTCCAGTGACCATTTCCTTTGCAGTAGAAACACTCAGTTTCAGGCTTGGGTCTAGCTTTGGGCTTCTTCATGGGAGTGGCAACTTTATTGCCATCCTTTTTGAAGTTTCCCTTTCTTTCCCTTGCCCTTTTTTCTTGAAACTAGGGGTTTTGTTAACCATCAACACTTGATGCTATTTCCTGATTTCTACCTTCACTGATTTCAGCATCGCGAAGAGCTTGGGAATCGTTTTCGTCATCCCTTGCATATTATAGTTCATCACGAAATTCTATTAACTTGGTGATAGTGACTAGAGAACTCTGTCAATCACTATCTTATCTGGAAGATCAACTCCCACTTGATTCGAGCGATTGTAGTACCCAGACATTCTGAGCACATGCTCACTAGCTGAGCTATTCTCCTCCATCTTGTAGGCAAAGTACTTGTCAGAGGTCTCATACCTCTTAACACGGGCATGAGTCTGAAATATCATTTTCAGCTTCTTGGCACATCTCATATGCTCCATGGTGTTCAAAACATTTTTTAAGTCCCGGTTCTAAGCCGTAAAGCATGGTGCACTAAACTATCAAGTAGTCATCATACTGAGCTTGCAAAACGTTCATAATGTCTGCATCTGCTCCTGCAATAGGTTCGTCACCTAGTGGTGCATCAAGGACATAATTCTTCGGTGCGGCAATGAGGATAATCCTTAGATCACGGACCCAGTCCGCATCATTGCTACAATCATCTTTCAACTTAGTTTTCTCTAGGAACATATCAAAAAATAATACAGGGGAGCTATACGCGAGCTATTGATCTACAACATAGATATGCAAATAATATAAGGACTAATTTCATGATAAATTAAGTTCAATTAATCATATTACTTAAGAACTCCCACTTAGATAGACATCCCTCGAGTCATCTAAATTATCACGTGATCCATATCAACTAAACCATGTCCGATCATCACGTGAGATGGAGTAGTTTTCAATGGTGAACATCTCTATGTTGATCACATCTACTATATGATTCACATTCGATCTTTCGGTCTCCAGTGTTCCGAGGCCATGTTTGTACATGCTAGGCTCGTCAAGTTTAACCCGAGTATTCTGCACGTGCAAAACTGTCTTGCACCCGTTTTATGTGAACTAGAGCTTATCACACCCGATCATCACGTGGTGTCTCGGCACGACGAACTGTTGCAACGGTGCATACTCAGGGAGAACACTTATACCTTGAAATTTAGTGAGGTATCATCTTATAATGCTACCGCCGTACTAAGCAAAATAAGATGCATAAAAGATAAACATCACATGCAATCAAAATATGTGACATAATATGGCCCTCATCATCTTGTGCCTTTGATCTCCATCTCCAAAGCACCGTCATGATCTCCATCGTCACCGGCTTGACACCTTGATCTCTATCGTAGCGTCGTTGTCGTCTCGCCAACTATTGCTTCTACAACTATCGCTAACGCATAGTGATAAAGTAAAGCAATTACATGGCGATTGCACTTCATACAATAAAGAGACAACCATAAGGCTCCTGCCAATTGCCGATAACTTTTACAAAACATGATCATCTCATACAGTAACTTATATCACATAATGTCTTGACCATATCACATCACAACATGCCCTGCAAAAACAAGTTAGACGTCCTCTACTTTGTTGTTGCAAGTTTTACGTGGCTGCTACGGGCTTCTAGCAAGAACCGTTCTTACCTATGCATCAAAACCACAACGATTTTTCGTCAAGTGTGATGTTTTAACCTTCAACAGGGACCGGCCGTAGTCGAATTTGGTTCAACTAAAGTTGAAGAACCAGATACCAGCCAGCCACCTTTATGCAAAAAAAGATGCATGCCTGCCGTTGGAACCGGTCTCATGAACGTGGTCATGTAAGGTTGGTCTGGGCACTTCATCCAACAATACCACCGAATCAAATAAGACGTTGGTGGTAGCAGTATGACTATTATCGCCCACATCTCTTTGTGTTCTACTCGTGCATATCATCTATGCATAAACTGGCTCGGATGCCACTGTTGGGGAACGTAGCATGCGATTTCAAAAAAATTCCTACGCTCACGCAAGACCTATCTAGGAGATGCAGAGCAATGAGAGGGGGAGAGTGTGTCCACGTACCCTCGTACCGAGAGAGAAAGCATTAGGTTAACGCAGTTGATCTAGTCGAACGTCTTCGCGATCCAACTGATCTAGTATCGAACGTACGACACCTCCGAGTTCAGCACACGTTCAGCTCGATGATGTCCCTCGAACTCTTGATCTAGCAGAGGGTCGAGGGAGAGTTTCTTCAGCATGACGGCATGGTGATGGTGATGGTGATGTGATCCACGCAGGGCTTCGCCTAAGCACTACGTGAATATGACCGGAGTAGTAAACCGTGGAGAGAGACGTCACACACGGCTTGGAACAATTGGTGTTCTCCAAGGGGTGCCCTACCCACGTATATAAAGGAGGGAGAGGAGGAGGACGACCACCAAGGGCATGCCAAGGAGAGGGGAGTCCTACTAGGACTCCAAGTCCTAGTACGTCCTTCTCATGGAGGGGGTAAGGGGGAAGGGAGAGAGAAGGGGATAAGGAAAGGGGGGCGCGCCCCCTCCCCGAGTCCAATTTGTACACCCTATGGGAGGGGGGCGGCCACCTCCTGTGGGCTACCTCTCCTCTCCCCTATGGCCCATGTAGGCCCAATACTTCCCCGGGGGGTGGGGGGTTCCGGTAACCCCCCGGTTGTCCGAAATATACGCGAACCATTCCGGTGACCGAATATCATCGTCCAATATATCAATCTTCACCTCTCGACCATTTCGAGACTCCTCGTCATGTATGTGATCTCATCCCGGACTCCGAACAATCTTCGGTCACCAAAACACATAACTCATAATACAAATCGTCATCAAACTTTAACCGTGCGAACCCTACGGGTTCGAGAACTATGTAGACATGACCGAGACACATCTCCGATCAATAACCAACAGCGGAAACTGGATGCTTATATTGGTTCCTACATATTCTACGAAGATCTTTATCGGTCAAACCACAATAACAACATACGTTATTCCCTTTGTCATCGGTATGTTAATTTCTCGAGATTCGATCGTCGGTATCCTCATACCTAGTTCAATCTCGTTACCGGCAAGTCTCTTTACTCGTTCCGTAATGCATCATCCTGCAACTAAGTCATTAGTCACACTGCTTGCAAGGCTTATAGTGATGTGAATTACAGAGAGGGCCCAGAGATACCTCTCCGATACTCGGAGTGAAAAATCCTAATCTCGATCTATGCCAACCCAACAAACGCCTTCGGAGACACCTGTAGAGCATCTTTATAATCACCCAGTTACGTTGTGACGTTTGATAGCACACAAGGTGTTCCTATGGTATTCGGGAGTTGCATAATCTCATAGTCAGAGGAATATGTATAAGTCATGAAGAAAGCAATAGCAATAGAACTTAACGATCATTATGCTAATCTAACGGATGGGTCTTGTCCATCACATCATTCTCCTAATGATGTGATCCCGCCCATCAAATGACAACACATGTCTATGGTCAGGAAACTTAACCATCTTTGATTAACGAGCTAGTGAAGTAGAGGCATACTAGGGACACTATGTTTTGTCTATGTATTCACACATGTGTCAAGTTTCCGGTTAATACAATTCTAGCATGAATAATAAACATTTATCATGATATAAGGAAATATGAATAACAACTTTATTATTGCCTCTAGGGCATATTTCCTTCATAAACCTTATCATTCTCTACTGTAGCAAATCACTAATATTATTATTTGGCATTCCATACTAAATGCCTCTGCATATTAAATAGTCCTATTCTCAAATAGAATCATTAAACAAGCAAACATATGCAAACACAATAGCAATCTATCTAAACAGAACAGTCTGTAAAGAATGCAAGAGGAATCATACTTCCCTAACTCCAAAAATTCTGAAAAAACACCACACTGTTGATAATTTGTTGTTACTCATTGTGTAAAAATTTCAAGATTTTATCATGTTCTAACTATTCACAAATATTCAAAACATAACAACAAACTTTCTGTTTTAAAACAACATATGGACTTGCAAAACAATCATGGTAAAGGCTACACTTGACTTTTTATTGAACTAAAAGATGTAAAACATTACTCTAAATAGCATCAGGAAAATCTAAACAAAAGAAAATGATGCTCCAAGCAAAACACATATCATGTGGAGATAAAAATATAGCTCCAAGTAAGGTTACTGATGAACGAAGACGAAAGAGGGGATGCCATCCAGGGCATCCCCAAGCTTAGATGATTGGTTGTCCTTGAATATTACCTTGGGGTGCTTTGGGCATCCCCAGTCTTAGGCTCTTTCCAATCCTTATTCCGTAGTCCATCAAAACTTTACCCAAAACTTGAAAACTTCACAACACAAAACTCAATAAAAAACTCGTAAGCTCCGTTAGTGTAATAAAACAAATCATTCACTTATGTATTGCCAAGATAAGATTCATAATTTTTCTCACATGATGCCTACTGTACCCTATCATTTCTACCATTTATATTAAGCAATATAAGCCATAGAAAATAGAATACAAGCAAAATATGAATCAAAAACAGAATCTGTCAAAAACAGAACAGTCCGTAAAGATCTGAATTGAAATCATACTTCTATAACTCCCAAAATTCTGAAAAAATAGGACAACCTGGGAAATTTGTATGTCCATATATTGTAACAAATTCAGAATTTTTCGACGCGCCAGTGATTTTTAAAAATTCTGGGACTGGGCGCAAAAGTTTCTGTTTTTGGACAGAATTGAATCAACTATCATCCGTACTATCCCAAGGGCTTTACTTGACACTTTGTTGAAACAAAAGCTATCAAACATGATTACTACAGTAGCATAGTCATGTGAACACACCAAAACAGTAGGTATAAATCTTGGGTTGTCTCCCAACAAGCGCTTTTCTTTAATGCCTTTCTAGCTAGGCATGATGATTTCAATGATGCTAGCATAAAAGATAAGAATTAAAACACAAAGAGAGCATCATGAAGCATATGACAAGCACATTTAAGTCTAACCCACTTCCTGTGCATAGGGATTTTGTGAGCAAACAATCTATGGGAGCAAGAATCAACTAGCATAGGAAGGCAAAACAAGCATAACTTCAAAAATTTCAACACATAGAGAGGAAACTTGATATTATTGAAACTCCTACAAGCATATATTCCTCCTTCAAAATAATTTTTAGTAGCATCATGAATGAATTCAACAATATAACCATCACATAAAGCATTCTTTTCATGATTCACAAGCATAGAAATTTTATTACTCTCCACATAAGCAAAATTCTTGTCATTCGGAATAGTGGGAGCAAACTCAACAAAATAACAATCATGTGAGGCATAATCCAATTGAAAATTAAAATCACGATGACAAGTTTCATGGTTACCATTATTATTTATTGCATACATGTCATCACAATAATCATCATAGATAACAACTTTGTTCTCATAATCAATTGAAACCTCTTCCGAAATAGTGGATTCATCACTAAATAAAGTCATGACCTCTCCAAATCCACTTGCATAAATATTATGAGATTCAACACCCTCCAAAATAGTGGGATCATTACCTGGAGTTGACACTCTTCCAAACCCACTTTCATCAATATAATCATCATAAATATGAGTCATGCTATCATCATAATAAATTTGCCCATCAAAACTTGGGGGGGGGGGGTAAAAATATCATCTTCATCAAACATAGTATCCCAAGCTTGTGGCTTTGCAAATCATTAGCATCATGGACATTCAAAGAATCCATACTAACAACATTGCAATCATGCTCATCATTCAAATATTTAGTGCCAAACAGTTTATGAACTTTTTCTAACACTTGAGCACAGTTTTCCTGTCCATCATTTTCACGAAAGATATTAAAAAGATGTAGCATATGAGGAAACCTCAATTCCATTTTTTGTAGTTTTCTTTTATAGACTAAACTAGTGATAAAACAAGAAACTAAAAGATTCGATTGCAAGATCTAAAGATATACCTTCAAGCACTAACCTCCCCGGCAACGGCGCCAGAAAAGAGCTTAGCTGACAGGGTGTGAGTGTCACTTACCTAGCCTCCCCGGCAATGGCGCCAGAAAAGAGCTTGATGTCTACTATGCAACCTTCTTCTTGTAGACTCGTGTTGGGCCTCCAAGCGTAGAGTTTTGTAGGACAGTAGCAAATTTCCCTCAAGTGGATGACCTAAGGTTTATCAATCCGTGGGAGGCGTAGGATGAAGATGGTCTCTCTCAAACAACCCTACAACCAAATAACAAAGAGTCTCTTGTGTCCCCAACACACCCAATACAATGGTAAATTGTATAGGTGCACTAGTTCGGCGAAGAGATGGTGATACAAGTGCAATATGGATGGTACATATAGGTTTTTGTAATTTGAAATTATAAAAACAACAAGGTAACAAGTAACAAAAGTGAGCGAAAACGGTATTGCAATGCTTCGAAAGAAGGCCTAGGGCTCATACTTTCACTAGTGCAAGTTCTCTCAACAATGATAACAGAATTAGATCATATAACAATCCCTCAACATGCAACAAAGAGTCACCCAAAAGTCACTAATAGCAGAGAACAAACAAAGATATTATTGTAGAGTACGAAACCACCTCAAAGTTATTCTTTCTGATCGATCTATTGGGCTATTCCTGTAAGTGTCACAAACAGCCCTAGAGTTCGTACTAAAATAACACCTTAAGACACACATCAACCAAAACCCCTAATGTCACCTAGATACTCCAATGTGACCACAAGTATCTGCGGGTTTGATTATACGATATGCATCACACAATCTCAGATTCATCTATTCAAACCAACACAAAGAACTTCAAAGAGTGCCCCAAAGTTTCTACCGGAGAGTCAAGACGAAAACGTGTGCCAATCCCTATGCATAAGTTCACAAGGTCACATAACCTGCAAGTTGATCACCAAAACATACATCAAGTAGATCACGTGAATATCCCATTTTCACCACAGATAGGCACATGCAAGATATACATCAAGTGTTCTCAAATCCGTAAAGACTCAATTCGATAAGATAACTTCAAAGGGAAAACTCAATCCATTACAAGAAGGTAGAGGGGGAGAAACATCATAAGATCCAACTATAATAGCAAAGCTCGCGGTACATCAAGATCGTGCCAAATCAAGATCAAGAGAGAGAGAGATCAAATACATAGCTATTGGTACATACTCTCAGCCCCGAGGGTGAACTACTCCCTCCTCGTCATGGAGACCGCCGGGATGATGAAGATGGCCACTGGTGATGATTTCCCCCTCCGGCAGGGTGCCAGAACAAGGTCCCGATGTTGGGGACCGTAGCATGCAATTTCAAAAAATTTCCTACGATCATGCAAGATCTATCTAGGAGATGCATAGCAACGAGAGGGGGAGAGTGTGTCCACATACCCTCGTAGACCGAAAGCGGAAGCGTTAGGTTAACGCGGTTGATGTAGTCGAACGTCTTCACGATCTAACCGATCTAGTACCGAACGTACGGCACCTCCGGGTTCAGCACACGTTCAGCTCGATGAGGTCCCTCGAACTCTTGATCCAGCAGAGGGTCGAGGGAGAGTTTCGTCAGCACGACGGCGTGGTGACGGTTATAGTGATGTGATCCGCGGCGAGCTTCGCCTAAGCACTACGATGCTATGACCGGAGGAGTAAACTGTGGAGGGGGGCATCGCACAGGGCTAAGAGAACAATTGTTGTGCTTTGGCCAGCCTAGAGGGGCGCGCCATGGGGGGAGTCTTACTAGGACTCCTAGTCCTAGTAGGATTCCCCTTTCCTTTTCCGAAGTGGGAAAGGGGGGAAGGGAGAGGGAGTAGGAGAGGGAAAGCGGGCGCCGCCCCCTCCCCTTATCCAATTCGGACTCCCATGTGGGGGGGTGCAACCCCTTGTGGATTATCCCCTCTCTCTCCCATGGCCCATGAGGTCCATGGCTTCCCGGGGGGTTTCGGTAACCCCTCGGTACTCCGGAAAAATACCCGAACCACTCGAAACCATTCCGGTGTCCGAATACCATCTTCCAATATATCAATCTTTACCTCTCGACCATTTCGAGACTCCTCGTCATGTCTGTGATCCCATCCGGGACTCCGAACAATCTTCGGTTACCAAAACACATAACCCATAACACAAATCATCATCGAACATTAAGCGTGCGGACCGTATGGGTTCGAGAACTATGTAGACATGACCGAGACACATCTCCGGTCAATAACCAATAACGAACCTGGATGATCATATTGGTTCCTACACATTCTACGAAGATCTTTATCGATCAAAACTTAATGACAACGTACGTGATTCCCTTTGTCTTCGGTATGTTACTTGCCCGAGATTCGATCGTCGATATCATCATACCTAGTTCAATCTCGTTACTGGCAAGTATCTTTACTCGTTCCGTAATGCATCATCCCGCAACTAACTCATTAGTCACATTTCTTGCAAGGCTTATAGTGATGTGCATTACCGAGTGGGCCCAGAGATACCTCTCCAATACTCGGAGTGACAAATCCTAATCTTGATCTATGCCAACCCAACAAACACCTTAGGAGACACCTGCAGAGCATCTTTCTAATCACCCAGTTACGTTGTGACGTTTGATAGCACACAAGGTGTTCCTCTGGAATTCGGGAGTTGCATAATCTCATAGTCATAGGAATATGTATAAGTCATGAAGAATGCAATAGCAATAAAACTTAACGATCATTATGCTAAACTAACAAATGGGTCTTGTCCATCACATCATTCTCTAGTGATGTGATCCCGTTCATCAAATGACAACACATGTCTATGGTCAGGAAACTTAACCATCTTTGATTAATGAGCTAGTCAAGTAGAGGCATACTAGGGACACTCTGTTTTTTCTATGTATTCACACATGTACTAAGTTTCCGGTTAATACAATTCTAGCATGAATAATAAACATTTATCATGATATAAGGAAATATAAATAACAACTTTATTATTGCCTCTAGGGCATATTTCCTTCAGTCTCCCACTTGCACTAGAGTCAATAATCTCGATTACATAGTAATGATTCAAACACCCATGGAGTCTTTGTGTTGATCATGTTTTGCTCGTGGAAGAGGCTTAGTCAACAGGTCTACAACATTCAGATCCGTATATATTTTGCAAATCTCTATGTCTCCCTCCTTGACTTGATCGCGGATGGAGTTGAAGCGTCTCTTGATGTGTTTGGTTCTCTTGTGAAATCTGGATTCCTTCGCTAAGGCAATTGCTCTAGTATTGTCACAAAAGATTTTCATTGGACCCGGTGCACTAGGTATTACACCTAGATCAGATATGAACTCCTTCATTTGCTGCTTCCGAAGCAGCTATGTACTCCGCTTCACACGTAGATCCCGCCATGACGCTCTTCTTGGAACTGCACCAACTAACAGCTCCACCATTTAATATGAATACGTATCCGGTTTGTGACTTAGAGTCATCCGGATCAGTTTCAAAGCTTGGATCGATGTAACCATTTACGACAAGCTCTTTGTCACCTCCATAAACGAGAAACATGTCCTTAGTCCTTTTCAGGTATTTCAGGATGTTCTTGATCGCTATCCAGTGATCCACTCATGCATTACTTTGGTACCTCCTTGCTAAACTTATAGCAAGGCACGCATCAGGTCTGGTACACAACATTGCATACATGATAGAACCTATGGCTGAGGCATAGGGAATGACTTTCATTTTCTCTCTATCTTCTACAGTGGTCGGGCATTGAGTTTGACTCAACTTCACACCTTGTAACGCAGGCAAGAACCATTTCTTTGGCTGATCCATTTTGAACTTCTTCAAAAAATTATCAAGGTATGTGTTTCGTGAAAGTCGAATTAAGCGTCTTGATCTATCTCTATAGATCTTGATGCCCAATATATTGTTGGCTAACGTAGTAATTTCAAAAAAATTCCTACGCACACGCAAGATCATGGTGATGCATAGCAACGAGAGGGGAAAGTGTTGTCCATGTACCCTCGTAGACCGAAAGCGGAAGCGTTAGCACAACACGGTTGATGTAGTCGTACGTCTTCACGATCCGACCGATCAAGTACCGAACGCACGACACCTCCGAGTTCAGCACACGTTCAGCTCGATGACGTCCCTCGAACTCCGATCTAGCCGAGCTTTGAGGGAGAGTTCCGTCAACACGACGACGTGGTGACAATGATGATGTTCTACCGACGCAGGGCTTCGCCTAAGCACCAGTACGATATTATCGAGGTGGATTATGGTGGAGGGGGGCACCGCACACGGCTAAGAGATCAAGAGATCAATTGTTGTGTCTATGGGGTGGCCCCTCGTCCGTATATAAAGGGGGAGGAGGAGAGGGCCGGCCAAGGGGGTGGCGCGCCCTAGGAGGGAGAAACCTACTCCAAGTAGGTTTGCCCCTCCCTTTCCTAGTCCAAGAAGGAGGGGGAAGGAAGGAGTGGGAGAGGGGAAAGGCAAGGGGGGCGCCCCCGTTCCTTGTCATATTCGCCCTCAAGGGGAGGGGGTGCGCCTCTTGCCCTGGCCGGCCCCTCTCTCTCTCCACTAGGGCCCAACAAGGCCCATTAGTTCCCGGGGTGTTCTGGTAACCCCTTGTACTCCGGTAAATGTCCGAAACCTTTCGGAACCTTTCCGGTGTCCAAACATAGTCGTCCAATATATCGATCTTTATGTCTCGACCATTTCGAGACTCCTTGTCATGTCCGTGATCACATCCGGGACTCCAAACAACCTTCGGTATATCAAAACACATAAACTCATAATATAATCGTCATCGAACCTTAAGCGTGCGGACCCTACGGGTTCGAGAACTATGTAGACATGACCGAGACAC
Source organism: Aegilops longissima (assembly GCA_021605205.1). Classification (NCBI taxonomy): domain Eukaryota; kingdom Viridiplantae; phylum Streptophyta; class Magnoliopsida; order Poales; family Poaceae; genus Aegilops; species Aegilops longissima. The sequence continues at coordinate 139,401,124 of CM038679.1, forward strand.
GTCTCCGGTCAATAACCAATAGCGGAACCTGGATGCTCATATTGGCTCCCACATATTCTACGAAGATCTTTATCGGTCAAACCGCATAACAACATACGTTGTTCCCTGTGTCATCAGTATGTTACTTGCCTGAGATTCGATCGTCGGTATCTCAATACCTAGTTCAATCTTGTTACCGGAAAGTCTCTTTACTCGTTCCGTAATACATCATTCTGCAACTAACTCATTAGTTGCAATGCTTGCAAGGCTTATAGTGATGTGCATTATCGAGTGGGCCCAGAGATACCTCTCCGACAATCGGAGTGACAAATCCTAATCTCGAAATATGCCAACCCAACAAGTACCTTTGGAGACACCTGTAGAGCACCTTTATAATCACTCGCCACGCCAGTGACGCTTGGTAGCACACAAAGTGTTCCTCTGGTAAACAGGAGTTACATAATCTCATAGTCATAGGAACATGTATAAGTCATGAAGAAAGCAATAGCAACATACTAAACGATCGAGTGCTAAGCTAACGGAATGGGTCAAGTCAATCACATCATTCTCCTAATGATGTGATCCCGTTAATCAAATGACAACTCATGCCTATGGCTAGGAAACATAACCATCTTTGATCAACGAGCTAGTCAAGTAGAGACATACTAGTGGCATTCTGTTTGTCTATGTATTCACACAAGTATTATGTTTCCGGTTAATACAATTCTTGCATGAATAATAAACATTTATCATGACATAAGGAAATAAATAATAAGTTTATTATTGCCTCTAGGGCATATTTCCTTCAATCTCCCACTTGCACTAGAGTCAATAATCTAGATTACACAGTAATGATTCTAACACCCATGGAGCGTTGGTGCTGATCATGTTTTGCTCGTGGAAGAGGCTTAGTCAACGTGTCTGCAACATTCAGATCCGTATGTATCTTGCAAATTTCTATGTCTCCCACCTGGACTTGATCCCGGATGGAGTTGAAGCGTCTCTTGATGTGCTTGGTTCTCTTGTGAAATCTGTATTCCTTTGCCAAGGCAATTGCACCAGTATTGTCACAAAAGATTTTCATTGGACCCGATGCACTAGGTATGACACCTAGATCGGATATGAACTCCTTCATCTGGTCTCCTTCATTTGCTGCTTCCGAAGCAGCTATGTACTCCGCTTCACACGTAGATCCCGCCACAACGCTTTGTTTAGGACTGCACCAACTGACAGCTCCACCGTTCAATATAAACACGTATCCGGTTTGTGATTTAGAATCGTCCGGATCAGTGTCAAAGCTTGCATTGACGTAACCATTTACGACTAGCTCTTTGTCACCTACATAAACGAGAAACATATCCTTAGTCCTTTTCAGGTATTTCAGGATGTTCTTGACCGCTGTCCAGTGATCCACTCCTGGATTACTTTGGTACCTCCCTGCTAAACTTATAGAAAGTCACACATCATGTCTGGTACACAGCATTGCATACATGATAGAGCCTATGGCTGAAGCATAGGGAACATCTTTCATTTTCTCTCTATCTTTTGTAGTGGTCGGGCATTGAGTCTGACTCAACTTCACACCTTGTAACACAGGCAAGAACCCTTTCTTTGCTTTATTCGTTTTGAACTTCTTCAAAACTTTGTCAAGGTATGTGCTTTGTGAAAGTCCAATTAAGCGTCTTGATCTATCTCTATAGATCTTGATGCCCAATATATAAGCAGCTTCACCGAGGTCCTTCATAGAAAAACTCTTATTCAAGTATCCCTTTATGCTATCCAGAAATTCTATATCATTTCCAATCAGCAATATGTCATCCACATATAATATCAGAAATGCTACAGAGCTCCCACTCACTTTCTTGTAAATACATGCTTCTCCAAAAGTCTGTATAAAACCATATGCTTTGATCACACTATCAAAGCGTTTATTCCAACTCCGAGAGGCTTGCACCAGTCCATAAATGGATCGCTGGAGCTTGCACACTTTGTTAGATCCCTTTGGTTCGACAAAACCTTCCGGTTGCACCATATACAACTCTTCTTCCAGAAATCCATTCAGGAATGCAGGTTTGACATCCATTTGCCAAATTTCATAATCATAAAATGCGGCAATTGCTAACATGATTCGGACAGATTTAAGCATCGCTACGGGTGAGAAAGTCTCATCGTAGTCAACCCGTTGAACTTGTCGAAAACCTTTTGCAACAAGTCGAGCTTTGTAGACAGTAACATTATCGTCAGCGTCGTCTTCTTCTTGAAGATCCATTTATTCTCAATGGCCTGCCGATCATCGGGCAAGTCAACCAAAGTCCACACTTTGTTCTCATACATGGATCCCATCTCAGATTTCATGGCCTCAAGCCATTTTGCAGAATCTGGGCTCACCATCGCTTCTTCATAGTTCGTAGGTTCGTCATGGTCTAGTAACATAACTTCCAGAACAGGATTACCGTACCACTCTGGTGCGGATCTTATTCTGTTTGACCTACGAGGTTCAGTAACAACTTGATCTGAAATTTCATGATCATTATCATTAACTTCCTCACTAATTGATGTAGATGTCACAGGAACCAGTTTCTGTGATGAACTACTTTCCAATAACGGAGCAGGTACAGTTACCTCATCAAGTTCTACTTTCCTCCCACTCACTTCTTTCGAGAGAAACTCCTTCTCTAGAAAGATTCCAAATTTAGCAACAAAAGTCTTGCCTTCGGATCTGTGATAAAAGGTGTACCCAATAGTCTCTTTTGGGTATCCTATGAAGACACATTTCTCCGATATGGGTTCGAGCTTATCAGGTTGAAGCTTTTTCACATAAGCATCGCAGCCCCAAACTTTAAGAAACGACAATTTGGTTTCTTGCCAAACCATAGTTCATAAGGGGTCGTCTTAACGGATTTAGATGGTGCCCTATTTAACGTGAATGCAGCTGTCTCTAGAGCATAACCCCAAAACGATAGCGGTAAATCAGTAAGAGACATCATAGATTGCTCCATATCTAGTAAAGTACGATTACGGCGTTTGGACACACCATTTCGTTGTGGTGTTCCGGGTGGCGTGAGTTGCGAAACTATTCTGCATTGTTTCAAATGAAGACCAAACTCGTAACTCAAATATTCTCCTCCATGATAAGATCATAGAAACTTTATTTTCTTGTTACGATGATTTTCAACTTCACTCTGGAATTCTTTGAACTTTTCAAATGTTTCCAACTTATGTTTCATTAAGTAGATATACCCATATCTGCTTAAATCATCTATGAAGGTGAGAAAATAACGATACCCACCGCGAGCCTCAATATTCATCGGACCACATACATCTGTATGTATGATTTCCAATAAATCTGTTGCTCGCTCCATAGTTCCGGAGAACAGCGTTTTAGTCATCTTGCCCATGAGGCATGGTTCGCAAGCATCAAGTGATTCATAATCAAGTGATTCATAATCAAGTGATTCCAAAAGCCCATCAGCATGGAGTTTCTTCATGTGCTTAACACCAATATGACCTAAATGGTAGTGCCACAACTAAGTTGCGCTATCATTATTAACTTTGCATCTTTTGGCTTCAATACTGTGAATATCTGTATCACTACGACCGAGATTCAACAAAAATAGACCACTCATCAAGGGTGCATGACCATAAAAGATATTACTCACATAAATAGAAAAACCATCATTCCCCGATTTAAATGAATAACTATCTCGCATCAAACAAGATCTAGATATTATGTTCATGCTGAAGGCTGGCACCAAATAACAATTATTCAGGTCTAAAGCTAATCCCGAAGGTAGATGTAGACGTAGCGTGCCGACTACGATCACATCGACTTTGGAACCATTTCCCACGCGCATCGTCACCTCGTCCTTAGACAATATTCGCAATCCGTAGTCCCCTGCTTCAAGTTGCAAATATTAGCAATGAACCAGTATCAAATACCAGTGCTCTGCGAGCATTGGTAAGGTACACATCAATAACATGTATATCACATATACCTTTGTTCACCTTGCCATCCTTATTATCCGCCAAATACTTGGGGCAATTCCGCTTCTAGTGACCATCCGCTTGCGGAGAAGCACTCGATCTCGTGCTTAGGTCCAGACTTGGGTTTGTTCTCCGAGCAGCAACTTGTTTGCTGTTCTTCTTGAAGTTCCCCTTCTTCTTCCCTTTTCCCTTTTTCTTGAAACTGGTGGTCTTATTGACCATCAACAATTGATGCTCCTTCTTGATTTCTACCTCCGCAGCCTTTAGCATTGCGAAGAGCTCAGGAATCATCTTATCCATCCCTTGCATATTATAGTTCATCACGAAGCTCTTGTAGCTTGGTGGTAGTGATTGAAGAATTCTGTCAATGACAGTATCATCCGGAAGATTAACTCCCAGTTGAATCAAGTGATTGTTATACCCAGACATTCTGAGTATATGCTCACTGACAGAACTATTCTCCTCCATCTTACAGCTGTAGAACTTATTGGAGACTTCATATCTCTCAATCCAGGCATTTGCTTGAAATATTAACTTCAACTCCTGGAACATCTCATATGCTCCATGACATTCAAAACATCGTTGAAGTCCCGTTTCTAAGCCGTAAAGCATGGCACACTGAACTATCGAGTAGTCATCAGCTTTGCTCTGCCAGACGTTCATAACATCTGGTGTTGCTCCTGCAGCAGGTTTGGCACCTAGCGGTGCTTCCAGGACGTAATTCTTCTATGCTGCAATGAGGATAATCCTCAAGTTATGGACCCAATCCGTGTAATTGCTACCATCATCTTTCAACTTTGCTTTCTCAAGGAACGCATTAAAATTCAACGAAACAACAGCACGGGCCATCAATCTACAACAACATAGACAAGCAAGATACTATCAGGTACTAAGTTCATGATAAATTTAAGTTCAATTAATCATATTACTTAAGAACTCCCACTTAGGTAGACATCCCTCTAATCCTCTAAGTGATCACGTGATCCATATCAACTAAACCATGTCCGATCATCACGTGAGATGGAGTAGTTTCAATGGTGAACATCACTATGTTGATCATATCTACTATATGATTCACGCTCGACCTTTCGGTCTCAGTGTTCCGAGGCCATATCTGTTATATGCTAGGCTCGTCAAGTTTAACCTGAGTATTCCGCGTGTGCAACTGGTTTGCACCCATTGTATTTGAACGTAGAGCCTATCACACCCGATCATCATGTGGTGTCTCAGCATGAAGGACTTTCGCGATGGTGCATACTCAGGGAGAACACTTATACCTTGATAATTTAGTGAGAGATAATCTTATAATGCTACCGTCAATCTAAGAAGAATAAGATGCATAAAAGATAAACATCACATGCAATCAATATAAGTGATATGATATGGCCATCATCATCTTGTGCTTGTGATCTCCATCTCTGAAGCACCGTCATGATCACCATCGTCACCGGCCGTGACACCTTGATCTCCATCGTAGCATCGTTGTCGTCTCGCCAACTATTACTTCTACGACTATCGCTACCGCTTAGTGATAAAGTAAAGCAATTACAGGGCGATTGCATTGCATACAATAAAGCGACAACCATATGGCTCCTGCCAGTTGCCGATAACTAGGTTACAAAACATGATCATCTCATAAAATAAAATATAGTATCATGCCTTGACCATATCACATCACAACATGCCCTGCAAAAACAAGTTAGACGTCCTCTACTTTGTTGTTGCAAGTTTTACGTGGCTGCTACGGGCTGAGCAAGAACCGTTCTTACCTACGCATCAAAACCACAATGATAGTTTGTCAAGTTGGTGCTGTTTTAACCTTCGCAAGGACTGGGCGTAGCCATACTCAGTTCAACTAAAGTTGGAAAAACTGACACCCGCTAGTCACCTGTGTGCATAGCACGGCGGTAAAACCAGTCTCGCGTAAGCGTATGTGTAATGTCGGTCTGGGCCAGTTCATCCAACAATACCGCCGAACCAAAGTGTGACATGCTGGTAAGCAGTATGACTTATATCACCCACAACTCACTTGTGTTCTACTCATGCATATTACATCAACGCATAAAACCTGGCTCGGATGCCACTATTGTGTAACGTAGTAATTTCAAAAAAAATCCTACGCACATGCAAGATCACGGTGATGCGTAGCAATGAGAGGGGAGAGTGTTGTCCATGTACCCTTGTAGACCGAAAGCGGAAGCCTTAGCACAACGCGGTTGATGTAGTCGTACGTCTTCACGATCCGACCGATCAAGTACCGAACGCACGGCACCTCCGAGTTCAGCACACCTTCAGCTCGATGACGTCCCTCGAACTCCGATCCAGCCGAGCTTCGAGGGAGAGTTCCGTCAGCATGACGGCGTGGTGACGATGATGATGTTCTACTGACGCAGGGCTTCGCCTAACCACCACTACGATATTATCGAGGTGGATTATGGTGGAGGGGGGCACCGCACAAGGCTAAGAGATCAAGAGATCAATTGTTGTGTCTATGGGGTGCCCCCTCCTCCGTATATAAGGGGGGGGGGAGGAGGAGAGGGCCGGCCAAGGGGGTGGCACGCCCTAGGAGGGGCAAACCTACTCCAAGTAGGTTTGCCCCTCCCTTTCCTAGTCCAAGAAGGAGGGGGAAGGAAGGAGTGGTTGAGGGGAAAGGCAAGGGGGCGCCGCCCCCCTTCCTTGTCCTATTAGGACTAAAGGGGAGGGGGCGCGCCTCTTGCCCTGGCCGGCCCCTCTCTCTCTCCACTAGGGCCCAACAAGGCCCATTAGTTCCCCGAGGGGGGGGGTCCGGTAACCCGCGGTACTCCGATAAATGTCTGAAACCTTCCGGAATCTTTCCGGTGTCCAAACGTAGTTGTCCAGTGTATCGATCTTTACGTCTCGACCATTTCGAGACTCCTCGTCATGTCCGTGATCACATCCAGGACTCCAAACAACCTTCGGTACATCAAAACACATAAACTCATAATATAATCGTCATCGAACTTTAAGCGTACGGACCCTACGGGTTCGAGAACTATGTAGACATGACCGAGATACGTCTCCTATCAATAACCAATAGCGGAACCTGGATGCTCATATTGGCTCCCACATATTCTACAAAGATCATTATTGGTCAAACCGCATAACAAAATACGTTGTTCCCTTTGTCATCGGTATGTTACTTGCCCGAGATTCGATCGTCGGCATCTCAATACCTAGTTCAATCTCGTTACCGGCAAGTCTCTTTACTCGTTCCGTAATACATCATCCCACAACTAACTCATTAGTTGCGATGCTTGCAAGGCTTATAGTGATGTGCATTACCGAGTGGGCCCAGAGATACCTCTCCGACAATCGGAGTGACAAATCCTAATCTCGAAATACGCCAACCCAACAAGTACCTTTGGAGACACCTGTAGAGCACCTTTATAATCACCCAGTTACGTTGTGACGTTTGGTAGCACACAAAGTGTTCCTCTGGTAAACGAGAGTTGCATAATCTCATAGTCATAGGTACATGTATAAGTCATGAAGAAAGCAATAGCAACATACTAAACGATCGAGTGCTAAGCTAACGGAATGGGTCAAGTCAATCACATCATTCTCCTAATGATGTGACCCCGTTAATCAAATGACAACTCATGTCTATGGCTAGGAAACATAACCATCTTTGATCAACAAGCTAGTCAAGTAGAGGCATACTAGTGACATTCTGTTTGTCTATGTATTCACACAAGTATTATGTTTCCGGTTAATACAATTCTATCATGAATAATAAAAATTTATCATGATATAAGGAAATAAATAATAACTTCATTATTGCCTCTAGGGCATATTTCCTTCATATATAAGCAGCTTCACCGAGGTCTTTCATTGAAAAAATCTTATTCAAGTATCCTTTTATGCTATCCAGAAATTATGTATTATTTCCAATCAACAATATGTCATCCACATATAATATTAGAAATGCTAAAGAGCTCCCACTTACTTTCTTGTAAAAACAGGCTTCTCCAAAAGTCTGTATAAAACCATATGCTTTGATCACACTATCAAAGCGTATATTCCAACTCTGAGATGCTTGCACCAGTCCATAAATGGATCGCTGGAGGTTGCATACTTTGTTAACACCTTTAGGATCGACAAAACCTTCTGGTTGCATCATATACAACTCTTCTTTAATAAATCCATTAAGGAATGCAGTTTTTACATTCATTTTCCAAATTTCATAATCATAAAATGCGGCAATTGCTAACATGATTTGGACAGACTTAAGCATCGCTACGGGTGAGAAGGTCTCATCATAGTCAACCCCTTAAACTTGTCGAAAACCTTGCGCAACAAGTCAAGCTTTGTAGATAGTAAAATTACCGTCAACCTCAGTCTTCTTCTTGAAGATCCGTTTATTCTCTATTGCTTGCCGATCATCGGGCAAGTCAACAAAAGTCCATACTTTGTTTTCATACATGGATCCCATCTCAGATTTCATGGCCTCAAGCCATTTCGCGGAATCTGGGCTCATCATTGCTTCCTCATAGTTCGTAGGTTCGTCATGGTCTAGTAACATGACTTCTAGAATAGGATTACCATACCACTCTGGTGCGGAACATACTCTGGTTGACCTACGAGGTTTAGTAGTAACTTGATCTGAAGTTTCATGATCATCATCATTAGCTTCCTCACTACTTGGTGTAGGCATCACTGGAACTGATTTCTGTGATGAACTACTTTCCAATTCGGGAGAAGGTACTGTTGGAGATATGCCCTAGAGGCAATCATGTATGATGATATTTCCTATGTGTTTATGAATAAAGATAGTCTTTGGACATTATCAATGATGTGTATCAACAAGTACGTGACTTGTTTGTGGGACTATGCATTGTATGATGACTGTCCTAAAAGGTCCCTAGTCGAAAGGGCTGTGTGGACGCGCAGCCGACTAGACTAGCATATGACACGGTCGATGGCTTGGTCTCACTAGCCATCGAGCATTAGATGCTAACCGGATAATATGGAATTGGAAAGGTCTGGTCGGATTCGACGTAGTCGGATCCGAGTCGAGATAAGGTCCGAGTCGGACAGACCCAACTATGAGATGCAACGATATGTCATCTGTGAGTCTCTAGTACAACATACGTTCTATGTCCTAAGACCTGAGCTGACGCATGTACTCGGGATGGTGACAGACTTGCTTTGGGCCGACCAAACGCTACTCCATGACTGGATAGTTACAAAGGTAGGTTTCGGGTTTGTCCAGTCCCATGCTGCGAGACATGGTCGAGCAAGATGGGATTTGCCCCTCCGATCAGGAGAGATATACTCTGGGCCCCTCGTGTGATCCGACCAGGATAAGCATGGCCATGCGACAAGGATTATGAGATAATCCGGATTGTGGTCGTATCACCGAACGAGAAAGAGGTCGGGCTAGCACAAGGATAACAGTCTCGCCTTGAGCCCGACAACATATATCATGCGGCAAAGGAGCGAAGTGTGACACGTTATGCGTGTTCGCTTAACCAGCTTCATAGTTCTGCTTGGTGGTCGGCACGCCTTGCTAGAGGCCGCTACCAACCGTGCAGGTCGGAGGTGATCCGAATCGTGACCAAGCCGACTTGAACCTAAGGGGTCGCAGCTTAAGGGAAGGAACCTACAAGGTTGGTTCAGGGACACCGGTCGGATGTGATCCGAACTGGACTAGGAACGTGACCGAGTAGACTTTGGGCTTTAGGGTCCGTGCGAGGCCCAAGTGTTGAGCCTGCGATGGATGCCTATATAAAGTGGAGGTGTGGCACACTCATGTGGTTGATCGCTTCGGCGCTGCGACTAGGGTTTGCATGTGTTGCGAATAGCCACCTCCACTCGCCGCCGACTATGTGATCGGACCTAGCAGTCTGCCGCACAGTGATCCTCCTACACGCGCGGATACTGTTAGAGGCGGTGCACTTGCGCCGCTCCGGCGAACTCGTACGTGGGATCGGACGACCGGCTGTTTGAGGGAGATCGAACGAGGAGGAGACGATCCACACGGACGCGCTGCCCCAACTCTTCTTCCGCTGCACGGCACTGCGCGTCTAGTGGTAAAGAATTGTGGTCCATCTCCCGTAGCATGTTCCTGGATGTTCTGCGCGTAGGAAAATTTTAATTTGCAGTCGACGCACCCTACCGTAGAACCCTACTGTGGTATCAGAGCCTCTGCTATAGGATTTGGATTCAGATCATATGCATATTAGATATGCGGAGGTGGCAGATGAGATCTGTTGTCCTTGAAGAGATCGGCTATGTGCACGGTTGATGTGATCAACTGCACATGGGGATCGTTGATGCTATGTTTTCTATAAATCGGGATCGATGAGGTCGTGACACGATCTACCCCTACCGGTCGGTTATCCGCCATCGGGGTTAACAGTGAAACGTAAATCCGAATCGGATTCGCGATGATCGATAAGATCGATCAGATCAGAAAATTCGGCGTGAACAGAGTTCAGATGTGATCTGTGATTTCCGAAAACGTCGGGCGCTGCCCCTTCGAACCCCGCCCGCTAACCGGCTAGTGGGACCGCCGTGTGCGTAGCGCCGTGTATTTCGTACCCGACACACAAACCGGTAGAATGCGATTATATGCATAACTTTGTTTTGCAGGTTTGATGTGAATAGTATGGCTCATGTGTATGTGATGCATGTGTGTAATTTATACGTGGCCTGCGTGTCATGTTTGTCAGCCGGCAAGAGCCAAAGTGCTGTCATTATATTGTATAACGACCAGCATGTTGACTTGTGACTCTATGTAAATTCATTACTAGTTGTAGTAGTTGGATAATAGAGATCAGGTTGGCGGCTTGGCGTCCCGGCGTGACAAACGAGATGGAGTTCATAGATGGTCATCGGAGTCGGAGCCGACCTGGAAGAACGTCCATGAAGGAGCCATAATATTTCACAATATGTGTTATATTTGTGATTGTTATGCTTCTTTGTTTCTATGCATGTTAGAATGATAGAATGATCCTCATGAATATCAAGCTTAATTGCCATCCCGATGTTGCACCTTCGCACATCAAGTACGCCTAGTAGTGGGCTCATAAAATTGGGGTGCTGCTGGGTGTCCTTGAACTGAAGGGTTCGTGTCGGACACGGACATGCACTGCATCAGGTTAACTTGACAAGGCTATCAAAACGGTTTTGGGCCTTGTGGCAAAGAAGGTTGGGAGCCGGGATATGAGATACCTTCCCGACCGACAGGAGTCGTATAGAGATACGATTAGCAAGGAGTTGCTTACGGATAGGTATGTTGGCTAGCAGTGATGCTAAAGCTCACTAGTCGCATGCGCTAGTCGGATCCTGAATCATTGAGAGTTTGCGGAGGGATGCTGACTTCAGTGGGAGTATTTCTGTTTAGGCTAGAATTACTCTACATAAACACATTGCTTCGTGATTGCATGTTTTCTGTTGTAGATCAATGGCACCACCTGCTCAACCCAACTTTGCATTGAAATCAATTCTGGAAAAGGATAAACTGAATGGAACAAACTTTACCACCTGGTATAGAAATCTGAGAATTGTTCTCAAGCACGATAAAAAGGAACATGTTCTAGAGGATCCACTTCGGAGGAACCTGCCGATAATGCTAGTGCCACAGCTAAGAATGCCTACTGAAACTCGTTGATGAATCAACGGAGGTCACCGTCTCGATGCAGGCTTGTATGGAGCCCGATTTGCAAAAGCATTTCAAAATGTTGAGGCTTACGATATGATCGAGAGTCTCAAGAGCATGTTTCGATACACGTGCTAGGACCGAAAGGTTCAACGTCTGGCGATCCTTGATGGATTGCAAGCTGAAGGAAGGTGATCCATCGAGCCCACATGTGATCAAGATGATCGGATATGAGCAAGCTTTGGATCGTTTGGGCTTCCGCTCTTAGATGAGCTGGCTCTCGATGCAGTTCTGGTTCTCTTCCGCCCAGCTATACGACGTTCATCTCGAACTATCATATGCATGGCATGGATAAGAAGCTCACTGAATTGCATGAGATGCTCAAGGTGGCAGAGCAGGATATTAAGAAAGGCACGCATCAGGTGTTGATGGTGCAGAAATCGGCTAAGTTCAAGAAAAGTTGGTCCAAGAAAAAGGCTAAGGCAAAGGGCACGGAGATGGTAACCTCTTCCGCTGCGCCGAAGTCTGGACCGGACTCGAAGACCATTTGCTATCACTACAAGGAGACCGGTCACTGGAAGAGGAACAGTAGCAAGTGGCTTGCAGAGCATGGCAAGAAGGCCGGAAATGCTTCTTCAAGCAAAGGTACACTTGTTGCATATGTTATAGACATTTACCTTGCTGACATACCTAGTAGCTCTTGGGTATTTGATACCAGATCGGGTGTTCATATTTGCAACTCGATGCAGGGGCTGGTAAGAACTAGGCGTGTGGCACAAGGGGAGATTGACATCAGGGTCGGCAACAAAGCAAGAGTTGCTGCGTTGGAGGTCGGCACGATGCAACTCCAGCTTCCTTCCGGATTCATAATGGAAATGAATAATTGTTATTACATTCCTGCACTTAGTCGGAACATTATTTCTGCCTCATGTTTGATGAGTCAAGGTTATGAATTCAATTTAAAGGACAATGGTTGTTCGATATTTTTGAATGGTATGTTCCACGACTATGCACCCATTGTTGATGGGCTATTTATATTGAATCTAGAACAGGAACTGGTCTATAACGTGAATGTCAAGAGGCATAAGCCTAATGATATAAATCCGACATACTTCTGGCATTGCCGGCTTGGACACATTAGTCTGAAACACATGAAGAAGCTCCATGATGATGGGCTCCTAACTTCGTCCGACTTCGGGTCGTTCAAGACATGTGAATCATGCTTGCTCGGCAAGATGACTAAGTCTCCTTTCTCAAAGAGTTGCTAGAGAGCGTCCGAGCTGTTGGAGCTTATACACAGTGATGTGTGTGGTCCAATGAGCACAACTGCCAGAGGTGAAAATCAGTACTTCGTGACTTTTACCGACGACTTGAGTAGATATGGATATATCTATTTGATGAGGCACAAGTCGGAGACTTTTGAAAAGTTCAAAGAGTTTCAGGACGAGGTTGAGAATCAGCTCGACAAGACTATAAAGCTTCTGCGATCTGATCATGGAGGTGAGTATTTGAGCCAGGAGTTTGATGATCATCTGAAAATTCGAGGTATAGTACCTCAGCTCACACCTCCGGGTACGCCACAGAGAAACGGCGTGTCGGAACGGAGGAATAGGACCTTGTTGGACATGGTCCGGTCTATGATGAGCAAATCGGATTTACCCTTGTCATTTTGGGGATACGCTCTAGAAACTGCAGCTTTCACACTTAATAGGGTACCATCAAAATCCGTAGACAAGAAACCACATGAGATGTGGACCGGGAAGAGTCCTAGTTTGTCTTTTCTAAAGATTTGGGGTTGTCAAGCATTTGTCAAGCGACTTATGTCAGACAAGCTTACACCTAAGTCAGATAAATGCATATTCATGGGATATCCGAGGGAAACCTTGGGATATAGCTTCTACAACCGGGAAGAGAACAAAGTGTTTGTTGCTCGGAACAGGGTTTTCCTTGAGAAAGAGTTTCTCAGTCGGGAGGCCAGTGGGAGGACGGTTCGACTCGAAGAAATTCGAAGACCACTCGGGGACGGCTCGGCTGGTGATCAGATCATACCGGAGTCAGTCAGGGAACCCGTAGTGGAAGCGGCACCGGAACCACGGAGGTCGGAAAGATTGCGCAGAGTGCATGATGTATTGTTGCTAGAAAGCGACGAGCCGACCACATATGCGGAAGCGATGGTGAGCCCAGATTCCGAGGCATGGCTAGAGGCCATGAGATCCGAGTTAAAGTCCATGGATGAGAATCAAGTCTGGGACTTGGTTGATCCGCCACCTGGTGTAACTGCCATTGGTTGCAAATGGGTCTTTAAGAAGAAAACCGATGTGGATGGAAATGTTCAGATCCACAAAGCTCGGCTTGTCGCTAAAGGTTATGGACAAGTTCAAGGAATTGACTACGACGAGTCTTACTCGCCGGTAGCGATGCTGAAATCGTTGAGGATCATACTAGCTATAGCTGCATATTTCGATTACGAGATATGGCAGATGGATGTCAAAACGGCTTTCCTTCATGGAAATTTAACCGAGGACGTGTATATGATATAGCCCGAGGGTTTTGTCGATCCGACTAGCACTAGTAAGGTATGCAAGCTCAAGAGATCCATTTATGGGTTGAAGCAAGTATCTCGGAGTTGGAACATTCATTTTGATGAGGTCGTCACTGGTCTCGGTTTCATCAAAAGCGAAGAGGACTCTTGTTTATACAAGAAGTTAAGTGGGAGCTCGATAGTGTTTTTGATCTTGTATGTGGACGACATACTACTGATCGGAAACGATGTTTCGATGTTAAACTCGATCAAGGGATCATTTAATGGCAAGTTTTCGATGAAGGACCTTGGTGAGGCAGTCTATATTTTAGGAATTAAGATCTATAGAGATAGATCGAGGAGGCTGCTCGGCCTAAGCCAGAGCACGTACATAAGACTATTTTGAAGTACCTGAAAAGGACTAAAGAGATGTTCCTAGTTTATGGAGGTGAGGAAGAGCTCGTCGTAAGGGGTTACGTCGATGCTAGTTTCCAAACCGACAGAGATGATTGTCGATCACAGTCCGGATTCGTATGCGTCTGAATGGAGGAGCAGATTATCGGATGAGTTCCAAGCAGGATACGGTGGCCGATTCTACCATAGAAGCCGAATACATTGAGGCTTGTGAAGCTGCAAAGGAAGGTGTTTGGATCCGGTATTTTCTGGATGATCTTGGTATTTTCCCAGCCTCGGTGAAACCTTGGACCTTTATTGTGATAATTCCGGTGCCATCGCACAAGCCAAGGAGCCGAGGAATCACCACAAGGTCAGACACATAGATCAGAAATATCACCTGATACGAAAGATCGTAAAGAATGGTGATGTAGAGTTATGCAAGATTCACACGGATGCAAATGTTGCAGATCCGTTGACTAAGCCGCTTCCACAACCCAAGCATGAGGGGCACGTTAGAGCTATGGGCATTCGATGTCTATTTGATTGACTCTAGTGCAAGTGGGAGACTGTTGGAGATATGCCCTAGAGGCAATCATGTATGATGATATTTCCTATGTGTTTATGAATAAAGATAGTCCTTGGACATTATCAATGATGTGTATCGCAAGCACGTGACTTGTTTGTGGGACTATGCATTGTATGATGACTGTCCTAAAAGGTCCCTAGTCGAAAGGGCTGTGTGGACGCGCAGCCGACTAGACTAGCATATGACACGGTCGATGGCTTGGTCTCACTAGCCATGGAGCATTAGATGCTAACCGGATAATATGGACTTGGAAAGGTCTGGTCGGATTCGACGTAGTCGGATCCGAGTCGAGATAAGGTCCGAGTCGGACAGACCCAACTATGAGATGCAGCGATATGTCATCTGTGAGTCTCTAGTACAACATACGTTCTATGTCCTAAGACCTGAGCTGACGCATGTACTCGGGATGGTGACAGACTTGCTTTGGGCCGACCAAACGCTACTCCGTGACTGGGTAGTTACAAAGGTAGGTTTCAGGTTTGTCCAGTCCCATGCTGCGAGACATGGTCGAGCAAGATGGGATTTGCCCCTCCGATCAGGAGAGATATACTCTGGGCCCCTCGTGTGATCCGACCAGGATAAGCATGGCCATGCGACAAGGATTATGAGATAATCCGGATTGTGGTCGGTATCACTGGAAAGAGAAAGAGGTCGGGCTAGCACAAGGATGACAGTCTCGCCCTGAGCCCGACAACATATATCGTGCGGTAAAGGGAACAGAAGTGTGACACGTTGTACAGGTTCGCCTAACTAGCTTCATAGTCTGCTTGGTGGTCGGCATGCCTTGCTAGAGGCCGCTACCAACCGTGCAGGTCGGAGGTGATCCGAACTATGACCAAGCCGACTTGAACCTAAGGGGTCGCAGCAAGGGAAGGAACCTCGAGGTCGGTTCGTGGGACACCGGGTCGATGTGATCCGAATGGACTAGGAACGTGACCGAGTAGACTTTGGGCTTTAGGGTCCGTCACGAGGCCCAAGTGTTGAGCCTGCGTTGGACGCCTATATAAAGTGAAGGTGCGGCACACTCATGTGGTTGATCGCTTCGGCGCTGCGACCAGGGTTTGCATGTGTTGCGAATAGCCACCTCCACTCGCCGCCGACTGTGTGATCGGACCTAGCAATCCGCCGCATGGTGTTCCTCCTGCACGCGCGGATACCATTAGAGGCGGTGCACTTGCGCCGCTCCGGCGAACTCGTACGTGGGATCGGACGAGCGGCTGTTCGAGGAAGATCGAACGAGGAGGAGACGATCCACACGGACGCGCTGCCCCAACTCTTCTTCCGCTGCACGGCACTGCTCGTCTAGTGGTAAAGAACTGTGATCCATCTCCCGTAGCATGTTCCTGGATGTTCTGCGCGTAGGAAAATTTTAATTTGCAGTCGATGCACCCTACCGTAGAACCCAACAGGTACAAATGCTTCATCAAGTTCTACTTTCCTCCCACTCACTTCTTTCGAAAGAAACTCCTTTAGAAAGGATCCATTCTT
The DNA here is from genome assembly GCA_021605205.1 of Aegilops longissima. Lineage (NCBI taxonomy): Eukaryota > Viridiplantae > Streptophyta > Magnoliopsida > Poales > Poaceae > Aegilops > Aegilops longissima. The sequence goes on from CM038679.1 coordinate 139,417,702, forward strand.
AGCAATGAATATCTTGCCTCCGGATCTGTGATAGAAGGTGTACCCAACAGTTTCCTTTGGGTATCCTATGAAGACACATTTCTTTGATTTGGGTTCGGGCTTATCAGGCTGAAGCTTTTTCACATAAGCATCGCAACCCCATACTTTAAGAAACGGCAGCTTAGGTTTCTTGCTAAACCACAGTTCATATGGTGTCGTCTCAACAGATTTAGATGGTGCCCTATTTAACGTGAATGCAGCCGTCTCTAAAGAATAACCCCAAAACAATAGTGGTAAATCGGTATAAGACATCATAGATCGCACCGCATCTAATAAAGTATGGTTACGGCGTTCGGACACACCATTACGCTGTGGTTTCTAGGTGGCGTGAGTTGTGAAACTATTTCACATTTTTTCAAATGAAGACCAAACTCGTTCAAATATTCGCCTCCATGATCAGGTCGTAGACAATTTATTTTCTTGTTCGATGATTTTCCACTTCACTCTGAAATTATTTGAACTTTTCAAATGTTTCAGACTTATGTTTCATTAAGTAGATATACCCATATCTTCTTAAATCATTTGTGAAGGTCAGAAAATAACGATACCCGCCGCGAGCCTCAACACTCATCAGACCGCATACATCAGTATGTATTATTTCCAATAAGTCAGTGGCTCGCTCCATTGTTCCGGAGAATGGAGTCTTAGTCATCTTGCCCATGAGGCATGGTTCGCAAGCATCAAGTGATTCATAATCAAGTGATTCCAAAAGCCCATCAGCATGGAGTTTCTTCATGTGCTTAACACCAATATGACCTAAATGGTAGTGCCACAACTAAGTTGCGCTATCATTATTAACTTTGCATCTTTTGGCTTCAATATCGTGAATATCTCAGATCACTCGACCGAGATTCAACAAAAATAGACCACTCATCAAGGGTGCATGACCATAAAAGATATTACTCACATAAATAGAAAAACCATCATTCCCCGATTTAAATGAATAACTGTCTCGCATCAAACAAGATCTAGATATTATGTTCATGCTGAAGGCTGGCACCAAATAACAATTATTCAGGTCTAAAACTAATCCCGAAGGTAGATGTAGAGGTAGCATGCTGACGGCGATCACATCGACCTTGGAACCATTTCCGACGCGCATCGTCACCTCGTCCTTAGCCAATGTTTGTTTAATCCGTAGCCCCTGTTTCGAGTTGAAAATATGAGCAACAGAACCAGTATCAAATACCCAGGCTCTACTACGAGCATTAGTAAGGTACACATCAACAACATGTATATCAAATATACCTTTCACTTTGCCATCCTTCTTATCCTCCAAATACTTGGGTTAGTTCCACTTCTAGTGACCAGTCCCTTTGCAGTAGAAGCACTCAGTTTCAGGCTTAGGTCCCGACTTGGGCTTCTTCCCTTGAGTAGCAACTTGCTTGCTATTATTCTTGAAGTTCCTCTTCTTCCCTTTGCCCCTTTTCTTGAAACTAGTGGTATTGTTAACCATCAACACTTGATGCTCCTTCTTGATTTCTACCTCCGCAGCCTTAAGCATTGCGAAGAGCTCGGGAATTGTCTTTTCCATCCCTTGCATATTATAGTTCATCACGAAGCCTTTATAGCTTGGTGGCAGTGATTGAAGAACTCTATCAATGACACTATCATCAGGAAGATTAACTCCCAGCCGAGTCAAGTGGTTATGGTACCCAAACATTCTGAGTATGTGTTCACTGACAGAACTGTTGTCCTCCATCTTGCAGCTATAGAACTTGTTGGAGACTTCATATCTCTCAACTCAGGCATTTTCTTGAAATATTAACTTTGACTCTTGGAACATCTCATATGCTCCATGACGTTCAAAACATCTTTGAAGTCCCGATTCTAAGCCGTAAAGCATGGCACACTGAACTATCGAGTAGTCATCAGCTTTAGTTTGCCAGATGTTCATAATGTCCGGAGTTCCTCCTGCAGCAGGCCTTGCACCTAGCGGTGCTTCCAGATGTAATTCTTCTGTGCAGCAATGAGGATAATCCTCAAGTTACGGACCTAGTCCGTGTAGTTGCTACCATCATCTTTCAACTTAGCTTTCTCTAGGAACGCATTAAAATTCAAGGGAACGGTAGCACAGGCCATTGATCTACAACAACATAGATATGCAAAAACTATCAGGACTAAGTTCATGATAAACTTAAGTTCAAATAATCATATTACTTAAGAATTCCCACTTAGATAGACATCCCTCTAGTCATCTAAATGATCACATGATCCATATCAACTAAACCATGTCTGATCATCACATGAGATGGAGTAGTTTTAAATGGTGAACATCTCTATGTTGATCATATCTACTATATGATTCACGTTTGACCTTTCAATCTTAGTGTTCCGAGGCCATATTTGCATATTCTAGGCTCGTCAAGTTTAACCCGAGTATTTTGCACGTGCAAAACTGTCCTGCACCCGTTGTATGTGAACGTAGAGCTTATCACACCTGATCATCACGTGGTGTCTCGGCACGACGAACTGTCGCAACGGTGCATACTCAGGGAGAACACTTAGACCTTCAAATTTAGTGAGGGATCATCTTATAATGCTACCGCCGTACTAAGCAAAATAAGATGCATAAAAGATAAACATCACATGCAATCAAAATATGTGACATGATATGGCCATCATCCTCTTGTACCTTTGATCTCCATTTCCAAAGCACCTTCATGATCTACATCGTCACCGGCTTGACACCTTGATCTCCATCGTAGCGTCGTTGTCGTCTCGCCAACTATTGCTTCCACGACTATCGCTAACGCATAGTGATAAAGTAAAGCAATTACATGGCGATTGCATTTCATACAATAAAGCGACAACCATAAGGCTCCTGCCAGTTGCTGATAACTTTTACAAAACATGATCATCTCATACAATAACTTATATCACATCATGTCTTGACCATATCACATCACAACATGCCCTACAAAAACAAGTTAGACGACTTTGTTGTTGAAAGTTTTACGTGGCTGCTACGGGCTTCTAGCAAGAACAGTTCTTACCTACGCATCAAAACCACAACAATTTTTCATCAAGTGTGCTGTTTCAACCTTCAACTAGGACCGGTCGTAGTCAAATTCGATTCAACTAAAGTTGGAGAAATAGACACCCGCCAGCCACCTTTATGCAAAACAAGTTGCATGTCTGTCGGTGGAACCGGTCTCATGAACATGGTCATGTAAGGTTGGTCCGGGCCGCTTCATCCAACAATACCGCCGAATCAAAATAAGACGTTGGTGGTAACCAGTATGACTATTATCGCCCACCACTCTTTGTGTTCTACTCGTGCATATCATCTACGCATAGACATGGCTCTGATACCACTGTTGGGGAATGTAGCATGCAATTTCAAAAAAATTCCTACGATCATGCAAGATCTATCTAGGAGATGCATAGCAACGAGAGGGGGGGAGTGTGTCCACGTACCCTCGTAGACCGAAAGCGGAAGCGTTATGTTAATGCGGTTGATGTAGTTGAACGTCTTCATGATCTAATCGATCTAGTATCGAACGTACGACACCTCTGAGTTCAGCACATGTTCAGCTCGATGACGTCCCTCGAACTCTTGATCTAGCAGAAGGTCGATGGATAGTTTTGTCATCACAACGGTGTGGTGACGGTGATGGTGATGTGATCTGCACAGGGCTTCGCCTAAGCACTAGGACGCTATGACCGGAGGAGTAAACTATGGAGGGGGTACCGCACACGACTAAGAGAACAACTGTTGTGCTTTGGGGTGCCCCCTGCCCCTGTATCTAAAGGAGGAGGGGAGGAGGCGGCCGACCTAGAGGGGCGCGCCATGAGGGGTGAGGGAGTCCCGGACTAGGGGGTGTCCGGATAGCCGGACTATCGTCACGGCCGGACTCCAAGACTATGAAGATACAGGATTGAAGACCGTCCCGTGTCCGGATGGGACTTTCCTTGGCGTCGAAGGCAAGCTTGGCGATACGGATATGTAGATCTCCTACCATTGTAACCGACTCTGTGTAACCCTAACCTATCCGGTGTCTATATAAACTGGAGGGTTTTAGTCCGTAGGACGAACAACAATCATACCATAGGCTAGCTTCTAGGGTTTAGCCTCCTTGATCTCGTGGTAGATCTACTCTTGTACTACCCATATCATCAATATTAATCAAGCAGGGTAGGGTATTACCTCCATCGAGAGGGCCCAACCAGGTAAAACATCGTGTCCCTTGTCTCCTGTTACCATCCGCCTAGACGCACAGTTCGGGACCCCTACCGAGATCCGCCGGTTTTGACACCGACATTGGTGCTTTCATTGAGAGTTCCTCGTGTCGTCACCGATAGGCCCGATGGCTCCTTCGATCATCAACAACGGCGGTCCAGGTGAGACTTTTCTCTCGGACAGATCTTCGTGTTCGCCGCTTTGCATCTGCGGGCAATTAAGCAGCCATCCGGAGCAGATCAAAAGCTCAGCCCACAGCCATTAGGTCGATTTGGGAGTTTGAACTATACGGCCGATATCCGCGGAGACTTGATCTTCGACGGATTCGAGCCGCAGCCAAGCGTGCCGCACTGTCTCGATGGGCATGATCTAGCTCTGCAGCCGAACAATGCCCTGGAGGCCGCACCCGTATCCGCTCCGATCCTTAATCCGGAGCCGGATTCCCCGATCGAGGACGAGTGGTTGGACACCGCCTCGGGGGCTACAATCTCTACGGCGATTGAGCCGAACTCCATCCCTATCCTTTGCGAAGACCTCGACTCCAGGGTGCTGGACTCCTCTCCGGACTCCGAACCCTCCGCGCCCCTGCCGATCAGACCCGATTGGGCGCCGGTCATGGAGTTCACGGCAGCGGACATCTTTCAGCACTAGCCCTTTGGCGACATCCTGAATTCACTAAAGTCTCTCACTTTATCCGGAGAGCCCTGGCCGGACTACGGTCAAGAAGGTTGGGATGCGGACGACGAAGAAATTCAACGCCCACCCACCACCCAATTCGTAGCCACTGTCGAAAGCTTACACGACATGCTCGATTTCGACTCCGAAGACATCGACGGTATGGACGACGATGTAGGAGACAACAATGAGCCAGCACCTATAGGATGCTGGACAACCACCTCATCTCATGATGTATACATGGTGGATACACCTAAAGGAAATGAAGGCGAGGAACAATTGGGCCTTCTGAAGGATAAATCCCTCGGCAGTCAAAAGCGGCAGCGTACGCCGAACAAAGTCCGCCTCAACAAAGACCCAGCCATAGAGCAGGGCGAACCGGCGGACAACGAACAAGCTATCGAGCAATCGTCCGAACAAGACAACTTGGATAAACAATCTATCCCGGCGAAGACAACGATGCGACGATCGGCGCGGACAAACTATTGGAGCAAAATGACCTCCGAGAAAAGGCTCGTCGCCACTTGCCGTAGCCTGAAAAAGCGAAGTGGAAGCTCAAAATAGCGGAAGATGCACTTAGGATCAGATGGAGCAAAGTATTCAGCACCATGAACAAATGCGGCGACGATCGCCGAACAAAAAGCTACCGAAAAGAAAGCTACTGCCCGAATTGACGAGGAGGCCCTAGAGCCCCACAATTAAAAAGCAAGAAGGCCACCCGGTCGGATGGGCGACCTCACGGCAAAAAGAGAGCGGCGAATGGTGCCAAGACACAAGCCAATATGCGATCCGCATAAGGATTCACATCAAAAGGATGGCCCGGTTAGGTCCATCTATGGGCCAAGAAAGCATGCTCGTCAAAGCAATGCAATACGCCAAAATTCCAAAGATCACGGCACACCCAAATATAGGGCGCGCGACACCCCTATGTTTCACCGATGAGGTCTTTGGATCATGAATTTCCAGTGAGATTCAAACCCGTAAACATAGAGGCATCTGACGGAACAACAGACCACAGAGTGCGGATTGAGGATTAGATCCTCCACATACACATGGCTAGAGGAGATGATCTCCACGCCATAAAATACTTACCCCTTAAACTCAAAGGGCCAGCTCGGCATTGGCTTAAGAGCCTCCCCGAAAATACCATTGGAAGCTGGGAAGAGCTCGAGGATGCATTTCGGGCAAATTTTCAGGGGACTTATGTCCGCCCTCTGGATGCAAACGATCTAAGTCACATAACTCAACAGCCCAGAGAGTCAGCCCGGAAATTCTGGAACAGGTTCCTTACTAAAAAGAACCAAATAGTCGACTGTCCGGACGCCGAAGCCTTAGCAGCTTTCAAACACAACGTCCGAGACGAATGGCTCGCCAGACACCTCGGCCAAGAAAAGCCAAGAACAATGGCCACATTAACAAGCCTCATGACCCGCTTTTGTGCGGGAGAGGATAGCTGGCTAGCAAGATGCACCACCAGCGACCCAAGTACATCCGAAATCAGGGATGGAAATGGGAAACCATGGCACAACAAGGATCAGCGCCGGATTAAAAGGAACAGTCCAAAACACGGCGGTCAATGCGGATTCAAAAGCTCAGGCGAAACAACCAAAAACTGCCCTTAAGGACAATAGCGATGAGCTATCCAACTTCAACAAAATCTTGGACAAGATATGTCAAATCCACAGTACTCACAGGAGGCTCGCTAACCATACCCACGAAATTGTTGGGTCTTCAAACAGTCCGCAGATGAACGCCGAACACAAGGGGCTCGACACACCAAGTGAAGATGACGACGAGCGCCACAAGCATAGCCCCGGAAAACAAAAGACTTTCCCACAAGAGGTTAAAACAGTAAACTCACTTCACGTGATCAAAGGGAAAAAGAGCGGCGCCCACTAAAAGCGCGCCGCTGCTGGTTGTCAAAACCAATCACCTTCGACCATCGGGACTATTCGAAAATATCCGGAGCGCAGGATGGACTGCCCTCATACTGGATCCTATAATCGACGGATTCCAATTTACACGAGTCCTCATGGACGGCGGCAGTGAAATAAACCTGATATATCAGGACACAATCCGCAGGACGGGGATAAACCCAACCAAAATTCGTCGTAGTAACACCTCCTTTAAAGGAGTAATGCCAGGCCCATATGCCCATTGTACGGGCTCCATACTGCTAGAAGTTGTGTTCTGTTCATCCGACAACTTCCGTCGCGAAAGGTTACTCTTCCATATCGCCCCGTTTAAAAGTAGCCATCAAGCACTATTGGGACGCGAAGCTTTCGCCCGCTTTAACGAAATACCGCATTATGCATCTCTAACACTTAAAATGCCCGGTCCACACGGCATCATCTCGTTAAAAGGAGGTATTAAGTGTTACTCGAGCACGAAAGAACGGGAGACTGCCTTGACAACCCCACAGCTATCCGGCTCTGCTAGGCAAAGAACCTGAATTGGTCATTCAAACCCCGGACACGGCTAGACGAGTCAGGCGCCTACTAGCAGCATACCCCCATACGAGGGGCTGCATGCATGTATAACAAGAGACAATAAAGCTCAACTTTATTCACTTCTTCGAACCATACTCTGTTTATTTAATATTAAGTACATATTTCGCACGATCCTTTTTCTTTTAAACTAAGTTCCTCTCTTTTACGGATGAACAACATGCTACACCTGTCCGTGATCGGCTGCGGAGACACAGGTAGCAGACGTGCAAGATGGGGACCCATTGCAAGGATTCTTTTGATTAACACCTGCGTAAACCTTTTTCTTGTCTCTTGTTGATATACATCCCCGGTTCCTTACTATAACCGAGGAGGAGGCTGGTGTTTTGGCATTGACCGCACCAGAATTTTTGCGCGTAGCTGGACACCAGGGGCTTAGGGCATTATTCTGCCCATTTTCATAAAGACCGAATACCTTAGGGAGTATTCGGCGTCTCGAGTTAGGCCTTATATGCATCAGCTCCGAATCATGTCTTTGGTCAAATGTTGGGTTGCCCGGCTCCTGTGTTTTGATGCCTTACGTTCCGTTTTCACGGCTAACGCGGCACCAGGAGAACTACTGCGATTGTGCCCCGGTTCGGCCGGGCGAGCACCTTAGTAGAGAAAGCCAAAAACTGACTGTCATGATATAGCGAGAGACTGGTCAACCACTCGATGACTCACTGGAATGTTTAGGATTCCTTCGCATTAACGAAGGACGGTTTTCGGTCGAGCACATCGCACCCAATTTGGGAGAGTGCGGTGCCCCATGGGCTATATAGTAGCCCCACCCTCGAACTCCTATGGCTAAGTGAAAGTGATAAAGCATTATAGTCCGGTTGCACGGTTTGCTACGCTATCACCTCCTTGACAGCACCAAGGCGTTGGATTAAGTGTGAAAAAGCGCTTTCTTTGCAAACACCCCGCACTATGTGTGTGGGGGCTGAAACCAAGGACTGCCATCTTTCAGGTTATATACACATATACATAAACGGCCGCACAGGAGGAGTAGTTCACTACTTGAGCGCACAAGTATAAAAAGCTCTTATATTATATTGAAACATTGTTTTCACAAATCATACATGTCATTTAAACATAATATCCTTGAGCACTGCGTCTCTATTAAGCGAGCGCCCGACAGGACTTCTTCAAAGTAGTGCTCGGCGGTACTCGACTTCTGTCCGAATCTTGGGATGCAACGTCGGTGGCCTTCATCTCTGCCCGGATGTCTTGACACGGGCAAGAGCCATCCGCGCTCCTCAATACACGCCGATCGCTTCATTGCGTCGTCTGCGATACCGCACCAAGGAACTGCTGCACTAAACCAAAATAGCTCTTGGTGGGTCCGCCCGCCACAAGTGAGTCAAGACATGCTTCATGGCAAATCCGGACAACCGATTCAGCTCGGCCCATTCGCCAACCGATCGGTCAGCGGCGGAAGGATGCTCCGGACTATGGAATTGCGACCAATATAGCTCTTCCCTTCACATGCCCTTCGGCCCGGAAGTGCTCAACAGCGTCCATGGCGCTTCGCCGCCAAGTCCAGATAAGCATCCTCCGAACTCCACAACTTATCCAATTGAGCATACTTTGGATCTGTATATTTCCTCCGCAGCAGAAATGGTTTTCCAGCCGCAATTGCCCCGGCCTGACTCAGCTCCTCCTTGGCAGCTCTCAAAGCCGATTGGGCATTCTTGGATTCAGCGGCGGCCTTTTTTAGGCCTCTTGTTCCGCTTGACGTTCTTTTTCAAGAACCTCGCAGCGATCGGTAGTATTCCTTAACTTTTTTGCCATATCGGCCATTTCATCTTTGCTTCAGCAGTGAGCAGCCCGTTCGGCTTCTATCTCTTCAGTCGCCTTTAAAGCGGCCGCATTACTGACCCTGGCTTGCTCTTTTGCTCGGGCGAGTTCCGCCCGCAGCTCCTCCACGGCAGCGGCACCATCTGCATTAAGCATACGAATAGTAAGACATGGGCGCCAAGCCCCCTTACCAGGTGTCCACATAGAAGTCGCATACCTTGTGACTCGTCAAACCGTTTATTGACCAGCGCAATGTCCGCATCCGCCTCGTCAAGTTGCCGCTTTAGTTCGGCATATTCATCAGTCCGGCTGGCCTCCGGACGCCCCGCCACCTGTTTAGGAGCGGCGATATGTTATAATCGAGATTTGATCCTCGACGCGTTGTCAATTTTGGCAACATACCGAGTCTCGAGGGCTACTATCTATCTGAGCGCATTTTATATGCATAAGCGCCGAAGGTACATCATTTTGCGTACCTCAAACCCCGTCGATAAGCTTCGACGGCTTCATGCAATCCGCTCTCGAGGATGCAATTCTTTCAATCACCGTACCCATTAGAGCACGGTGATCTTCTGAAATAGCCGCTCACCCGAGCAGATCCTTCAGCTCCTCGGACCGCACACCACTTGGCGCCGGACCTTTCGGCCCCGCCGGACTTGGGGAACCCTCGCGGCGACACCTCGGGTCGTCCGCTTCACATGAGTCACGACAGGTGGAGCGTTTAGCTCTCCATCATCTCGGAAGAAGATCCCCCTAAGGCGAGCTCTGCTGAGAAGGGCTGAGGTCCGAACTACAAGGTACAATTTTGGTTATCTTCATGAATAAATACAGGATGTTCCTTATTTACAAGACCCTTCTTTTTACTTACGGCTCGTTGGAGGCTGATCCCCTCGGGAAATAATGCGGCTGGGTTACTTCCCAGCGTCGGACTCTCCGTCAAGATTCCTTTCCCTCTTTGAGGCCTTGACCTCCGGATCTTCGGCGGTCCTCTTCTCTCCTTGGAAGGTGGGACTCTTAATCCCTCCTTCCTTGATAGCCTCCTTCGTAGAGGCGGTTGCTTCCCGCTCCCCTTCGCCTTCTTCAAAAGGCACGACCTTCAACATCTTGGTCAAGATGGGATCCGCGTGGTCTCTGGGAGGGCGGACACCTTATTAACTTTGCCTTGGCTATCCACTCCTGTTCAAGAAACGGCCCCTTTAAAGGGCATATATATAAAATAAATGAATGAACAGCTTGTCCGGTTACATGACTACTTACTTGAGTATCTGGGCGATTGCAGCTTAGTCCGGCGTCCTCGGTCAAGTCCGGACACTTCTCTTGTGATCCGAAGAATAGTTTATACATCTCCACGGGCGTCGTGCCCATAAAATTTTGGAGAGCTCATGGTCCCTCCGGATTGAATTCCCATGGCAAGATTGCAAATAATAACAGTTTCAGGCATTGGCAGAAATAATATCAGGTTGCAATGTTTAGAGCTATCAAACAACATGTTACAGGAACTTAACATGGCAAACAAAGGCATGGCATGAATCTACTCAAAGCATATAACAAAAGTCCTTTACTGACCATGATCCAAAAAGGATCAGAAAATATGATGGCACCCACGTAAACATGGCAAGTTATATTACAGATTTAAACATGGCAAGAACAACAATATGTAGGCATGTTGGTGAGCTTGAATCACTCACCACAGAGCAATACATGGCATGGCAAGGCAACTCACAGCAATAAGACATGGCATAGAAGCTATACATGGCAAGAACAACATCATAGGGTTCATGGATCAACTACAACAACCTTGGCAAAATTGAATAACATGTAAACAATCTGCCAGGAAACATTTTATAGCAAAAGTAGAGCTCGATTGACTCAAGCTATGGCACTCCATAATTTCAAACAAGGGCATGGATGGATAGAGCAAGACATGTTTAACAAAACATCCTTACTGAAGTATCTCAAAATATGCATGGATCTCTCAGCAGCATCAAGTTAACATGGCATAAAAATATCAACAAAAGCAGGGCTGAAATCAGCAACATCAGGAAGCCTAGTTTGCATGCTTGTGCTAATCACCACATAGATCACAAAAATACATAGCAAGCACCACTGTAAAGATGGCATGGCAAATTACAAAACACATGTAGGACTCAAGTCCATAGGATGCACACATCAATCATGGCAAAAATGACAAAAGTGCATGTTCTGTTAAGAAACAGAAACTAACATCACATAGCACTCTTCTAACAGCATTTCGGGCATCAAGATGAGCTCAAATGAAATTATGCAATGAGATGAAATGATCTACTCTTCGAGAGGAACATTTTGACATATTACACGCATGAAACTGAGCAATGATGACAGAGTTATGGCATGATGAAAATGCAACAAAATATGCAGCAATTTCGGGGACTTAGTGGAATTTATACCTCCGGGAAAAGTCAACCCGGGATGGAGAGATCCGGGCGCGGGGCGACAGCGTTTGGTTCGCCGGTGGGTGGATCTCGTCCACCCAGTGGATCCGGCGGAGAAACTCGCGAGCTCCTCCGGCGGGCGAGGGCGGCGGGTCGGCCGAGGCGACGGAGGAGGAAGAGGCGATCGGCGACGGCCCCGGGCATCTGTGGCGGCGCCGAGGCGCGTGGCGGCGGCGGCGAAGCCCGGCGAGGCGGCCATAGCGCTGGGCGGCGGGACGGAGGCGCTTGGCAGCCTTCCGGCGAGGGAGCCGAGGCGGCTCGAGCGCGAGGCGAGGCAGCGGTGGGCGGCGGCGGCGGCGCGGCAGCCCGGCCCGCGGCCTTGGGTCGGGCGGCCCGGCCGAACAGCGGGCGGCCGGGCGCAGCTCCAGCGAGCCCATGGCGGCGGCGAACAGGCGACTGGCGCTGGTCCGACCGGGCCCCAGATGGGCTCAGCCAGGCTGGCTGCGGGCAGCGAGCTCCGGCGGCGGGAGGAGAGAGACGACGCAATGGCGGGGGACGCGTGGCAGGCTGCGATTGGTCGAGAACGCGGCGGGCGTGTCCGGTCCGTCTGGACATGTCCGGCCTGTGAGGGGGAAAATTAGGGTTTCGTCTGCGAATTTCGGGGGAGGAAGACATATTTATAAGTAGAGGGGGCTAGGAGAGTCCAAATGAGGTGCGGTTTTTGGCCACGCGATCGTGATCGAACGACCGAGAGCATGGAGGGGAGTTAGGTGGGTTTTGGGCCAGTTTGGAGGGGGTGCTGGGCTGCACACAAAAGAGGCCTTTGCGGTTACCCGGTTAACCGTTGGAGTATCAAACGACCTCCAAATGGCACAAAACTTGACAGGCGGTCTACGGTGCTATACCAAGGCCGCTTGACAAACCTCGGTCCATTCGAGACCGTTTAACACCCGCACCTAAAAGAGGTAAAAGGGGCGCCGGAGACATAGGAGTGCGGATTGCAAAAGCGGACAGCGGGAGAATTCTCGGATGCATGAGGGCGAACACGTATGCAAATCGATGCACATGATGACATGATAAAAAATACAGATGATGACATGGCAAAGTGCAACACGCAAGCAAATGACATGTCAACGACAGCGAATAACTGGCGGACACCTGGCGCATCGAATCCGGGGCGTTACAAGGCATACTAGGAACACTCTGTTTTGTCTATGTATTCACACATGTACTAAGTTTCCGGTTAATACAATTCTAGCATGAATAATAAACATTTATCATGATATAAGGAAATATAAATAACAACTTTATTATTGCCTCTAGGGCATATTTCCTTCACTTGATTGGTTTTTGGTGGCTACAGAGGCTTGCGGCGGCGGAACTCTTGATCTAGGTATATTTCTGGGGGTTTCTATATTACTAGGAATTTTTGGCGTCGAGAACAAGTCAAGGGGTCCACGAGTCAACCACAAGGTCGGAGGGCGCGCCCAATGGGGTAGGGTGCGCCCTCCACCCTTGTGGAGGCCTCATGGCTATTCTGGCCCAACTCTTTTGCTTCGGGGGCTTCTTCTGGTCCATAAAAATCACCGTAAATTTTCAGCTCAATTGGACTCCATTTGATATTCCTTTTTTGAGAAACTCAAAAAAAAGGGAAAACACAGAAACTGGCACTGGGCTCTAGGTTAATAGGGTAGTCCCAAAAATCATATAAAATAGCATATAAATGCATACAAAACATCCAAGATAGATAATATAATAGCGTGGAAAAATAAAAAATTATAGATACATTGAAGACGTATCAAGATGGCCCTCCCCAAGATGGGAGAGTTGTTGGTGATGAGGAGGACGATGAGTTCCCCCTCCGGGAGGGAAGTTCCCTCGGCGGAATTGCTCCACCGGAGGGCAAAAGTGCTCCTGCCCACGTTCCCCCTCGAGACCATGGCGCTCCGTCCTTAAAGTCCTCTCCTTCTTTTTTCTAGGTCAAAATGACTTATATACCAGAAGATGGGCACCGGAGGTGGGCCTGGGTGAGCACAACCCACCAGGGCGCGCCTGGGCTCCCTAGCGCGCCAAGGTGGGTTCAGCCCACTGTTGGGACCCCTTTGGTACTTATTTGCTCCAATATTCTTCATATATTTGATACGTTTCCAACGTATCAGCTTTTCCTAACGCTTTTCCTCTTGTTTTGGACTCTAATTTGCATGAATTGAATGAAACTAACCCCGGACTGACGCTGTTTTCAGCAGAACTACGATGGTGTTGTTTTTGTGCAGAAATAAAAGTTCACGGAATGGAACAAAACTTTGCGAGGATTTTTTATACAATAAATAAGAATTTCTGGAGCCAAGATCCACCGGAGGGGGCACCTGGGTGGGCACAACCCACCAAGGCGCCCCCCTCCTGGCGCGCCCAGGTGGGTTGCCCCACTTGGTGGCCCCATAGACCCTGATTCCAACTCCATAAATACCTATCTTTCCAGAAAAATCAGGGAGAAAGAATTATCACGATCCACGAGACAGAGCCGCCGTCACCTCCTGTTCTTCATCGGGAGGCCGGATCTGGAGTCCTTTTAGGGCTCCGGAGAGGGGGATCTTCGTTCTTCGTCATCACCAACCCTTTTCCATTGCCAATTCCATGATGCTCTCCACCGCGAGTGAGCAATTCCTTCGTAGGCTCGCTGGTCGGTGAGGAGTTGGATGAGATTCATCATGTAATCGAGTTCATTTTGTTAGGGCTTGATACCTAGTATCCACTATGTTCTAAGATTGATGTTTCTATGACTTTGTCATGCTTAATGCTTGTCACTTCGGGCCCGGGTGCCATGAATTCAGATCTTAATCATTTATGTTATCATTATTATATCCATGTTCTAGATCTGATCTTGCAAGTTATAGTCACCTACTACATGTTATGATCTGGCAACCCCGGAGTGACAATAGTCGGGACCACTCCCGATGATGACCGTAGTTTGAGGAGTTCATGTATTCACTATGTGTTAACGCTTTGTTCCGGTTTGTCGGATTTCGGGTTCCGGCAAAACCCTCAAGGTTCGAACACTGGGGTGCACACGAAGATCTCTCCCTCCCCTAGGTCACACACTCGCCACGACCTCAAAGCTCAGCACGTCGAACTCGAAGAACAGGGGGCACAAGAGTTTATACTGGTTCGGGCCACCGATGTGGTGTAATACCCTACTCCAGTGTGGTGTGGTGGATTGCCTTGTAGGCTGAGGATGAACAAGTACAAGGGAAGAACAACCTCCTGGGGAGAGGTGTTCTTGAGCTCGGTGATCTTGTGTGGTTGAGGATGATCTGAATGATCCCTCCCTTGCTAAGGTGGTGGCTAGTACTATTTATAGAGGTCCGGGTCCTCTCCCCAAATATTAGGCGGGAAGGGATCCCACAACGGCCAATTTGAAGGGGTACAGCTAGTACAAGCTATCCTGACAAAAGGTGGTCTTCGCCGCCAAAGACTACAGTGGTGGCGCTGTCGTGGGCTCATGACGACCTCCGCCCCTGCCGTCCTGCTGGTCTTGGTCTCGTTGCACCGATATGGAAACCTTTGCACGATGCCTCGCGACTCCTCGCCTGCGCTTGCCCCTTTAGCACCAAAGAGGCAACGGGTACTCTGCACTTTCTTGCGCGCCCTTTGGCCTTGGTCGTCATGGCTCACGTCATGGGAACCTCACGAGGTGCCTCTCGCCTTGATCTCTCCGCTCCTCGCGAGCGAGCCTAGTGAGGCCGCCCCGAGGAGGTCTTGTGTCGCCCACCTGAGAGCTTGGCCCCTCGCGAGGTCTTGAGTGTTCTTTGGTGAGGTGGGCGTGCCAGGCCGCTCTGAGAGCCACACCATGGGCCGCACGCAGGCAAGTCTGGGGACCCCCGTTCCCAGAACGCCGACATGGTTCTCTATTCAAAGGAGGCCATCATATCCCTTAGTTTACAATAGGAACCTGCTGCCATGGGAGAGTAGGACAAAAGATGTCATGCAAGTTCTTTCCATAAGCACGTATGACTATTTACGGAATACATGCCTACCTTATATTGACGAACTGGAGCTAGTGCCGTAGCGCCCTAGGTTATAACTGTCTCATGATGAATATCATCTAACAAGTCACCGATCCAATGCCTACATATTTATCTTATATTGTTCTTGCTAAGTTACTACTGCTATCGTTACTGTTACACTTGCTACAAAACTACTTCTATCACTGTTACCGTTACTGTTACTGTTGTCACTATTATCAAAACTATCATATTACTTTGCTACAGATCATTTTTCTGCACATAATTAATCTCCAGGCGTGGTTGAATTGACAAATCAGCTGCTAATACCTTCAAATATTCTTTGGCTCCCCTTGTGTCGAATCTATAAATTTGGGTTGAATACACTACCCTCGAAAATTGTTGCGATCCCCTATACTTGTGGGTTATCAAGACCTTTTTCTGGCGCCGTTGCCGGGGAGCATAGCTATATTTGTTGAGTCACTTGGTATTATTATCATATTATCACTATGAAGAATCTGAAGGATGCTAAGACTAAGATTTTTCCCTCAAAGACGAGGGGAGGCAAGGAACTGCCATCCAATTCTGCTTTATATTCACCTTCTGTTATAAGTAAACTTGCGACACCACCACATGCTATTAATTCTGATATGTCGCAAGTTATTGATGATGCTACTTCTGCTATGGATAATGATTATGATGATGCTAGTACCTTGCTTGATAATGATGATGTGCCACTTGGTAAAATTTCTTGATAAACAAATTGCTAGAGTAATACAACTTGATGTTGTTGAATCTGATGATGAGCTTGAAACTGAAACTCCTAAAACACCTGCTAGAACTAGCCTTGCTAGATATGAATTGCCTAAGGTATCGGAAGGTTATGTTATGAATTAGGAGACAACTAGAGATATTCTTGCTTGTAAGGATAGAGATGATCTAGAGAAATTATTATGCAAGTATAAAGAAAAATCTCTGGATGCTAGAATGAAATATGATCCTAAGTTTGCTAATTCACCTATCTTTATTGATGATAAGGATTATGAATTCTCTGTCAACCCAGAGTTAATTACTTTGGTTGAATCTGATCCTTTCCATGGTTATGAAACTGAAACTGTTGTAGCACATCTTACTAGGTTGAATGACATAGCCACCCTTTTTACTTATGATGAGAAGACTCGCTACTACTTTATTCTCAAATTATTTCAGTTCTCATTAAAGGGTGATGCTAAAGCTTGGTATAATACTCTTGCTCCTGGTTGCGTGCGTAGTCCCCAGGATATGATTTATTATTTCTCCAAAAAATATTTCCTTGCTCATAAGAAACAAGCTGCTTTACAGGAAATATTTAACTTTGTTCAAACTAAAGAAGAGAGTCTCCCACAAGCTTGGGGGAGGCTTTGCTAGTTACTTAATGCTTTTCCGTATGATCATCTTAAGAAAAATGAAATACTTGATATCTTCTATAATTGACTAACCAATGCTTCTAGGGACTTCCTAGATAGTTGTGCTGGTTGTGTTTTCAGGGAACAAACTGTTGGGCAAGCTGAAGAATTATCGAATAATATATTGAAAAATGATGATGATTGGACTCTTCCCGAACCATCACCTAAACCCACTCCAAAGAAGATGGGTATATTATATCTCAGTCCTGAAGATATGCAAGAGGCAAAGAAATCTATGATGGAAAAAAGGTATTAAAGCTGAGGATGTTAAAAATTTACCTCCTATTGAAGAAATACATGTGCTTAATACACCACCACTGCCTAAGGTGGTAGAGGTAAATTCTCTAATGAAGTTCAATGATAATGACAATCCTCACAATATGCATCCTATTCAATGCCTTTATGAGTTTGAAAACTATATTAGAAAACAATATCACTTCAATGCAAATGTTATGAAACAATTGAAATATAATTCTGATATGATTGATCGCTTGAGTGACTTGTTATTTAGAATCTCAAATGATGTTAGAGGTTTTGGGAAACATGCTTCTATGGTTCAAACTCAGTTAGAACAAGTTGCTAAATCACAAAGAGAATTGCTTGATGAAATGAATCATAATATACATGACTTTACTATTAGAGTTGCAACTAGAGGAGGTAAATGACTCAGGAACCACTTTATCCTAAGGGACACCCAAAAATAATTGAACAAGGTTCACAAAGAGTTAATAATGATGCACGTAGTCCTTCTAGAAAGAAAAGGAAGACGAAAAATGATAGGACTTTCATACTTCTAGTGAACCTAAAATAGAAAAACCTCCTGACAATGATAATGAAGCTTCTATCTATGATGCTGAAACTCAGTCTGATAATGAACATTCACCTAGTGATAATGAAAGAGATAATGATGAGTTTCATGAAGATGCTCAACCAAATAATAAAGAACCAGACAATGATGTTGAGATAGAACCACCTGTTGATCTCGATAACCCACAACCTAAGAATAAAAAATATGATAAAAGAGACTTTGTTGCTAGAAAACACAATAAAGATGGAGTACCTAAAAAACTTGGAGATCCGGGAATACCAATTATACCTTGCTCTATCAAAAAGAATTATGTGAAAACTGCTTTCTGTGATTTAGGAGCTAGTGTTAGTGTTATGCCTTTCTCTTTATATAAAAGACTTGATTTGAATAAACTCACACCTACTAAAATATCTTTGCAAATGGCTGACAAATCAACTGCCATACCTATCGGTATTTGTGAGGATGTGCCTGTTGTTGTTGCTAATGTGACTATTTTGACTGACTTTGTTATACTTGAGATGCCCGAGGATGACAACATGTCGATTATCCTTGGTAGACCCTTTCTTGAATACTGCAGGGGCTGTTATTGATTGCAATAAAAGCAAGGTCACTTTTCATATCAATGGTAATGAGCATACAGTGCACTTTTCGAAGAAACAATTCCAAGTTAATGGTATTAATGTTATTGAAAAATCTCCGACAATCACTATTGGAAGTTTTCAAATACCTCTACCTACTGTCAAAAACAAATATGAAATGCTTATTGTTGGGGACATTCATATCCCCATTGAGGTAACTTAGTGATTTACAAAAGTTCTTTGGTTTGATGCTAATCGAAAGTGGTTGTTAATAAGAATTGATCAACCTTATTAATGGATCATTTTTGGGAGGTATGAAGTTGATGAATTTAGTAAGCACTACCTTCTGTCCTTACTTTTTGTTTTCTGTTTTTATTAGTTAAATAAAATAAAATGCCATGTTTTGTCCGTTTTCTGAATTTCTCGTGCAATAAAAAAAATGACCCAAAAATAAAAGTTCTCAGAATGCCCTGAAAATTTAATACGATTTTTTCTGAATATTTCTGGTGCAAATAATATCGAGAGGAGGTGCACGGTGGGCACAACCCACAGGGCGCCAGACCCCAGGCGTGCCCTGGTGGGTTGTGGTCCCCACATGGGCCCCCTCACTTATCTCTTCACACCACATCATCACTTACCTCCAGAAAAAATTCTCCATTGCTCTCTCTCCCTTGTTCTGGCTCTCAAACCTGCGGATTTCGATATCTTCGCTCGAAGCTCCGTTTCCGAAACTATTTCGGGGGATTGTTGCTTGGTATGTGACTCCACCGTTTGTCCAATTAGTTTTTGTTTTAGAGGTTTATATTTTGAATAATTAGCTACTCTTGGTGCTGCTGTAGTTGAGCTTGCATGTTGAATTCTTAGAGTTCTAAGTAGTTTGAATATTTGCTATGGCCTCTATGTATCCATATGAGTAGTTGCTATCAATTTTGTGAAGTTTTGTTGAGAAAACTTTATGGACAAAAATTTCAGAATTTTTCCACTAAGAAGAACTCCAAGGGTGTTATTGGGGAGTCTTCTGACAGTGATCTCCACCCCCGGAGGTTGGCGAAGGTATGGCCATGCGAATGGCCGCACACCCAGTTCATGGAAGAGGCTGGAATCCTTTAGGAGTTCACACAATATGTTGCTAATGCCGACCTCACCGACTTCATCGCAGCTGAATGCGAACAGTATCATCTCCTCACAAACATCTTTGTTCAAAGCTTTACTTTCCTTCCTAGGAATAATCCTCATGAGGTGCGGTTTGATTTATATGCTGAAACCCATCAGATACCACATACTGAGTTTTGTAACATATGCATGATCCCTTCTGATGGGAGCTTAGCCGAGCCCAGGTCGGCAGAGTTTGAGACCTTTTATCGTACCTTGACAGTGGGAGATGAGAGAGGCGTGTCGGCCGTCACTGCCACTAGCATACACTTTCCTGTCGTGCATTAATTTAGTTTATTTATTGCTAAGTGTTTGCTTGCTAGGGAAAAAGTGGGTTCGCTCAGTGCACCATACTTTGCTGTTTTACATCGTGCACTAGAGGGCGACAACACTTATAGCTTGGGAGCTATTATGGCACGTCGCCTCCATGTTAATAAGTCCAAGGGTAAGATACATGGTGGAATTTTTGCTACTTGTTTGGCGGATCACTTCGAGGTTGAGATACGCCTTCATGATCACCCTCTGACCAAGGTTTACCTAGACCGTGCAGCCATGGATCACCATCATTTTACTGATATCGAATCTCCTGACATTCCTGTTCCATATAACCTAGTTTTTAGTGTGAAGAATCGTGATATTATTCCATTGCCCGCTCCTGCTTTGTTTGATTCTGTTGCCAAGGGCGGATATAGGATTATGCCTGCGGACATCATTGCCTACCGGAACGCTCAGGCTGCTGCAGAGGCAGAGGAGGAGCTTCAGCAGTGGGATGAGTGGATTCCGGCTCCTCAGTACCCCAACTACCATCCAGGCTACTGATCGATTACCAAGTTAGGCCAAAAGCCTAAGCTTGGGGGAGTACGTGTTTCCCACCGACATTACATTCATGTTCACTTATTTCATTTGTCGGTGTTCAAACTTTTTCATTGTATCATCCATGATTAAATCCATTTTTCTTGCTTTCGTCTTGTGTGTTTGAAAAACCTTAGAAGAACCAAAAAATTAGTTGTGGTTAGTTTACTTTCTTGCATGCTTAGTTGTTGTACTAAAAAGAAAACCCAAAAAGATTTCCTTGTTCTTATTCTGCTTGTTGGGATCTACCCCATGTAAATAGTTTTTCTCGGTTTTGCTTTTCCCTTTTATGTAGCGATCCGACCTCAGACGGTCAAATCTCTGAGTTCAGTGTCATCCCTGGATCGGTAATGCTGACACACACAGTACTCGAAGGATTTATAACAGAGTAGCAATCACACACTTATTACATCGAATGTCTCAAAAGAGATCTTATTACAATAAATATGGCTTAAGGCCATCTAATACGATAACAGTGGAAGGCTTGGAAGATAAAGTGAGTCTATCAGCTCCAACGACATAGCTGAGTGCATGACAAACGACCTATAGCACCTTACTCCTCATCTGAAAAGTCTGCAACATGATACGTTGCAGCCCGGAAACGGGTCAACACATGGAATATGCTGGCAATATAACACAGTAGAGCAATGAACAGATAAATGCTATCACTACATGCATATATGGCTGGTGGAGGCTCTAAGGTTATATGTTTTTGCGAAAAGCTAATTTTTTCCTACAACAAAGGAATATATTTAATTTAACTATCATGGTGGTTGAAACATTGAGAATGGTACCGCCATCTCAATCCCAATTAGAAGGTAATTATCAACCCAACAAATTAATTTAGAGTGACGAGATCAAACCAATAATTCAAGTACCAGATCTCAAGATGTCCATAACCGGGGACACGGCTAACCATGATTAGTTTGTACACTCTTGCAGAGGTTTGCGCACTTTTCCCCACAAGACTCGATCACCTCCGTTGGAATTCTTGCACTACATGGTGTTTGAGAAACGGATGACCGAGACACAGTCTTTCAGAAGCATTAACTCTAACCCCAGGTAGACAGTACCAACCTACATCCCCTACATCTGCTAGCCTACCACTGAAAGAGGTCACGCAACATACACAAAAATTCCAGAGCCCATAATGGCTTGTGGCTGCACACAGAAGTTTCTAGCATGAATAATCTTATGATCCCTTTGAGCATGGGTGGCGGACCATAGGAGGATCACACGGTATAACCCCGGGATCTCCTAGGACAACACTGGTATAACCCCAGGTGCCCAAAACCAACAATCCACCCAGATGTGTATTAAAGTTGCCACCTTAAATTGAACCATTAATTAATAACCTCACATCTTTCATGGATTCACTCAAACCCAATCCACGTCTACGAGCATAGCATGGCAATATAAGCATAACGTAGAAGTAACTCCCAAGGATTTGATAATAAAACAGGTAATAGGTTCTACCTCATCATCTACTTCCCAATACCCACATGTTAATCACATCCTAATCATGCAATGTTTGAGGATTGTAACTAATTCATAAAAACTGGTATGAAAATAGTATGATCAAAGTGTTACTTGCCTTGCTGACGATCTGCAAAACCTAGTGACTCGTAGTAGCACGCTTCGCACTCCGGGAATTCTATCACAAACAAACAATAGCATACATAAGCAATCAAGCAAAGATGCACGGGTAAAACTCAAATAAGAAGATCTAACCAGAAAGTTCAACTGAAGAACTCTGGTTTGCAAAAACAATCAAATCAAACGGAGCAACGAAACTCAAACTGCGAAAGAAACAAGAACGATTACTGATCTGGACTAAAGTCAAATTTTACAGTACCAAAATCTTGTTCAAGTTGATTAAACATAATGAGGGCTTCGAGACGAAGATCTTGGCGCTTGAATCGCCAGATTCCGTTAAACGAGCGAAAAGATAAACTAAAACGAAGATCAGGGAAGAAATCGCGATAAAAATAATCATGGAAAAACCCTGGAAAAAGAAAAACGGACGAACAGGCTAACAAACGAACGTTCGCTGTCTGTGACTAACGGGTGAACAGCGTTTGTTAAAACGAACGTACGAACGAACATCCGCTATTTAACTAAGCCGGGAAAAACCGAAACAAAACCGAAAAAACGAGATCGAAGGTTTTCAAAATAAAACCGATAGGTTTTCTCGTGAAAACCGGCGGCGGCGGTGGCTACCTATGGCAACGGACGGCGAGGTGGCGGCGGACGACGGCGCTGGCTCGGCAACTCCATTTGGCTGCTCGGCGGCGGGCGTCGGTCGGCGGCGGCGGGTCGGCGCGAGGCGGTCTTGGCACGGGCGGCGGATCCGGCGGCGACGCGAATTGGGCTAGGGTTTGGGGTGCGGTGGGGTGGGCTGGCGGCTCGGGGCTGCGGCTCTTAAAGGGCGGCGGGTCGATGTCCCAAAGGACCACGACCCGATAAAAATGATTCGTTTTTAAATATTCCGACGCGCAGAAAAACGATTAAAAGGAATACTAAACGGACTCCAAAAATCCTGAAATAAATTTTCCCCGTCCTGTAAAAATATAGCGGACAAGGTGAACATTTATTTGGGCCTCTAATGCAATTTTGAAAAACGCATATTTTTCCTAATTCAAATAAAATTGCAATAAACTCCAAATAAAATTTATTTATTGATTTTAATATTTTTCCTCCAATATTTCGTTTGTTTTGGAGAAGTCATATTATCTCCTCTCATATACTTTAATACGAAATATTTTTGGAGAGAAAAATTATTTAAAACCAACATGATCCTTGTTTCAATATTTGATAAAATTCAAATATGAAAAACGTGAAATCCCCAACTCTCTCCGTGGGTCCTTGAGTTGCTTAGAATTTCGAGGATCGCGAAACGAAATGCAATAAAATATGATATGCATGAATGGCCTATGTATAACATTCCAAATTGAATCTCGTCCCCGAGATCCGGGTCGGCTAGAAAATAGGTGTGGGTGGTCCTTAAGTAGATCATCCTATCGTTCCCAAGTGGCTTGCTCCTCAGTATGGTGGCTCCACTGAACTTTGCAAAAGTTGATAACCTTGCTGCGAGTAACTCGGCTGGCAAACTCGAGAATCTTGATAGGTTTCTCCTCATATGTCAAATCACTATCCAACTGAATTGCTTCTAGGGGCACTGTATCTCTCAAAGGAATATTGGCCATCTCTGCATGGCACTTCTTCAACTGGGAAACGTGAAACACATCATGAACTCTCGACAGTCCTTCAGGTAACTCCAACTTGTACGCAACCTCTCCCATGCGTTCCAAAACATTGTACGGTCCTACAAATCTCGAGGCTAACTTTCCCTTGACTCCAAAACGTTTAACTCCTCGTAGTGGTGACACACAGAGATATGCTCTGTCTCCGATTCATAGACTACCTCCTTGCGTTTTGAATCTGCATAACTCTTCTGTCTGGACTGAGCTACCTTCAGTCTATCTCGAATTAGCTTAACCTTCTTTTCTGACTCTTTAATCAAATCCGGACCAAACAACTGACGGTCTCCTACTTCATCCCACATCAACGGTGTTCTGCACCTTCTTCCATACAAAGCTTCGAAAGGTGCCATCTTCAAACTGGCCTGGTAACTGTTGTTGTGGGAGAACTCCGCGTACGGAAAATTGTCATCCCAACTAGATCCATAATCTAACGCACAAGCTCTTAACATGTCCTCCAGAATCTGATTGACTCTCTCGGTCTGTCCATCTGTCTGCGGGTGAAAAGCTATACTGAACTCCAGCCTGGTACCCAATGTCTGGTGCAGATGGTGCCAAAACTTTGAAGTAAACTGTGTTCCTCTATCTAATACGATGGTCCTCGGAACTCCGTGTAGACATACGATCCTGGTCATGTATATCTTGGCCAACTTTGCACTTGTATAAGTGGTTTTCACTGGGATAAAGTGAGCTACTTTAGTCAAGCGGTCCGTTACTACCTAGATAGAATCATATCCTGATCGGGTCCTCGGCAATCCGGTGATAAAATCCATGCCAAGCTTGTCCCACTTCCATTCGGGTATCGGCATAGGCTGCAGTAATCCTGTTGGCTTCTGATGTTCTGCCTTCACTCTCTGACATACATCACATACGGCTACATACTCGGCAATATCCTTCTTCATTCCATTCCACCAGAAATGCTCCTTCAAATCCAAATACATCTTGGTGTTTCCGGGGTGTATCGAGTATGGCGAGTCATGAGCTTCCTGAAGTATCAACTTCCTTATCTCTGCATTATTGGGCACATAAACACGATCCTCAAACCACAAGGTGTCGTGCTCATCCTCACGAAAACGTTTGGCTTTTCCTTCACTCGTCTTCTCCTTTATTTCAGCAATTTCTTTGTCATCCTTCTGAGCTTCTCGAATCTTTCCCAGTAATGTTGACTAAACCTCCAATGATGCAACAAAACCTTGTTCAAGTTGATTAAACATAATGAGGGCTTCGAGACGAAGATCTAGGCGCTTGAATCGCCTGATTCCGTTAGACGAGCGAAAAGATAAACTAAAACGAAGATCAGGGCAGAAATCGCGATCGAAAATAATCACGGAAAAACCCTGGAAAAAGAAAAATAGACGAACAAGCTAACGAACGAACGTTCGCTGTCTGTGACTAACGGGTGAACAGCGTTCGTTAAAACGAATGTACGGACGAACGTCCGCTATTTAACTAAACTGGGAAAAACCGAAACAAAACCGAAAAAACGAGTTCATGGGATTTCGAAATAAAACCGATCGGTTATCTCGCGAAAACCGACGACGGCGGCTACCTCTGGCGACGGACGGCGAGGGGCGCGGCTCTCGGGCAACTCCGGCGGCGGCTCCGTGATCTTGGCGGCGACGAGACAAAGACGGCGGCGGGCGGGGACGCGCGCGGATCTGGCGGCGGCTGCGCGGATCGGGCTAGGGTTTGCGTTTTGGTGTGGTGGGCTGGTGGCTCGAGGCTGCGGCTCTTAAAGGGCCGGTCGGGTCAGTGTCCCAGGCGGACACGGCCCAGTAAGGCGGTTCGTTTTCTTTTAAATATTCCGACGCGCAGAAAAACAATTAAAATAATTGCTAAACGGACTCCAAAAATCCTGAAATAAATTTTCCCCGTCCTCTAAAAATATAGCCGACAAGGTGAACATTTATTTGGGCCTCTAATGAAATTTTGAAAAACGCTTATTTTTCCTAATTCAAATAAAATTGCAATAAACTCCAAATAAAATTTATTTATGGATTTTAATATTTTCCTCCAATATTTCGTTTATTTTGGAGAAGTCATATTATCTCCTCTCATATACTTTAATACAAAATATTTTCGGGGAGAAAAACTATTTAAAACCAACATGATCCTTGTTTCAATATTTGATAAAATTCAAATATGAAAAACTTGAAATCCCCAACTCTCTCCGTGGGTCCTTGAGTTGCTTAGAATTTCGAGGATCGCGAAAACAAATGCAATCAAATATGATATGCATGAACGACCTATGTATAACATTCCAAATTAAAATTTTGGGGTGTTACATTTTATTTGCTTGTTCAAGAAAACTAAAAACTCCAAAAATATTTCAGTGTGTTTCTCTGAATTTCTTTTCCTTTTATTCGAGTCGTACCGAGGAGAAGACCACGATGAAAATGTTGAGTGGCTCTCATATGAATAATTGTTGATCTAATAATGAGTCCATTTTACCTTGTCTTCTCCTGTTAAATAAAACGTTTTGCAGATTCCAGCTTAGTCCGCGATACTCTTGCACTATTATTATTTTCACATCGTTCGGTCGTGCAAGTGAAAGGCAATAATGACAATATTCAATGAACTGGCCATGGCAGAGAGAAACGGGTATGAACTCGACTTGTTCTGTTTGTGTAAATATGTCTAACCTAGTATTCATGATTCAGCCCATTATGATTAAACATGTTTGCAATGACAATTAGAGATTATAGTTTCTCATGCCATGCATAAGTAGCTAGGAGTGGATAATGATTTATCTTGGATATCAACATTGCGTAAAATGATTGTGATGTAGTGTGATGATATGGTATCTTCCTCTGAATGTTCGAGTGGCTTGACTTGGCACATGTTCATGCATGTAGTTGAATTAAAACCAACAAAGCCTCTATGATATTTATGTTCATGGTGTTCATATCCTACTCATGCTAGTGTCGAATGTTACTTATGCATAATGCATGTTCATGACCGTTGTTGCTCTCTAGCTTGCCGCTTCTCAACCTAATTGCTAGCCTTCGCCTGTACTAAGTGGGAATTCTGCTTGTACATCAAAAACCTTGAACCCAAAAGTTATTCCAGATGAGTCGACCATACCTACCTATATGCTGTATTAGCCTGCCGTCCTAAGTAAATTTGCATGTGCCACCTCTAAAAACTTCTAAATAAATATCCTTTTTGTGTGCCTGAATCGTTCATGGAACGATAGGAGGTGGTCGGTATCTTCCATGCTAAGCGGGTTATTTTCAGGTCGAGTGTTTATTCACTCGCCATTGCACGAGAAAAGGGCGGTAATAGGGATGCCCAGTCCCAAACTGCAAACAGAAAAAGCTTATAAATAATCAAACAAAAACTCCCAATGGAGTCAAAACCTTTACTTTTATCGCTTGGGAACCGCCACTAGCGTGCTTAGCATGGAATATATTGATAACTGATGGTCGTGAAGTAAATGAGAAGGGTGCATGTCTCAAAATATCATTTACCTCTATTTTAAAATTTTGAGCTCTAGCACCTCTACAGATCACTGCTTTCCTCTGCGAAGGGACTATCTATTTACTTTTATGTTGTGTTATCACCTTCTAAAACAAGCGCCGGAATCTGAGAGCACTGCTGTCATGACTTATACATTGTGTGTAGCTAATGTTGGGTGCATCATGACTTGATCTTTTCTACCATGAATTACAATGTTTAGTCGCTGCTTGAACTTTGGAGGTGCTCTGCATTTATGTTTTGCGGTCTCAGAAAGGGCTAGCGAGATACAACTATTGTCATATTATATCATGGTTGTTTTGACAACATGTTGCCATCTGAGATATCTTATTATTGCTCGCTAGTTGACTATGTCATTGATATGAGTTAATATAATCTTTAAGAGTTATTGTTGTCATGGTTATTTATAATGTTAGCTGAAAACCTAGGTGTTGTTTAAGCTTATTTATGCAAACAAGAGCAAAAGAGTTCGTAAAAGTTTTTCTTTTTCACTTTCAGTTTATCAACTGAATTGCTTGAGGACAAACAAAGGTTTAAGCTTGGGGGAGTTAATACGTCTCCAACGTATCTACTTTTCCTAACACTTTCCCTCTTGTTTTGGACTCTAATTTGCATGATTTGAATGAAACTAACCCCGGACTGACGTTGTTTTCAGCAGAACTACCATGGTGTTGTTTTTGTGCAGAAATAAAAGTTCTCGGAATGGAACGAAACTTTGCGAGGATTTTTTATACAATAAATAAGAATTTCTGGAGCCAAGATCAACCAGAGGGGGGCACCTGGGTGGGCACAACCCACCTGGTGGCCCCACAGACCCTGATTCCAACTCCATAAATACCTATTTTCCAGAAAAAATCAGGGAGAAAGAATTATCACGATCCACGAGACAGAGCCGCCGTCACCTCCTGTTCTTCATCGAGAGGCCAGATCTTGAGTCCGTTTGGGGCTCCGGAGAGGGGGATCTTCGTTCTTCATCATCACCAACCCTTGTCCATCGCCAATTCCATGATGCTCTCCACCGGGAGTGACTAATTCCTTCATAGGCTCACTGGTCGGTGATGAGTTGGATGAGATTCATCATGTAATCGAGTTAGTTTTGTTAGGGCTTGATCCCTAGTATCCACTATGTTCTAAGATTGATGTTGTTATGACTTTGCCATGCTTAATGCTTGTCACTTTGGGCCCGGGTGCCATGAATTCAGATCTGAACCATTTATGCTATCATCATTATATCCATGTTGTAGATCCAATCTTGCAAGTTATAGTCACCTACTATGTGTTATGATCCGGCAACCCCGGAGTGACAATAGTCAGGACCACTCCCGGTGATGACCGTAGTTTGAGGAGTTCATGTATTCACTATGTGTTAATTCTTTGTTCCGGTTCTCTATTAAAAGGAGGCCTTAATATCCCTTAGTATCCAATAGGACCCCGCTGCCACAGGAGGGTAGGACAAAAGATGTCATGCAAGTTCTTTCCATAAGCACGTATGACTATTTACGAAATACATGCCTACATTATATTGACGAACTGGAGCTAGTGCCGTATCTCCCTAGGTTATAAATGTCTCATGATGAATATCATCCAACAAGTCACCAATCCAATGCCTATGAAATTATCTTATATTGTTCTTGCTAAGTTACTACTGCTATCGTTACTTTTACACTTGCTACAAAACTACTGTTATCACTGTTACCATTACTGTTACTGTTGTCACTATTATCAAAACTATCATATTACTTTGCTACTGATCACTTTGCTGCAGATAATTAATCTCCAGGCGTGGTTGAATTGACAACTCAGCTGCTAATACCTTCAAATACTCTTTGGCTCCCCTTGTGTCGAATCTATAAATTTGGGTTGAATACTCTACCCTCCAAAACTGTTGCGATCCCCTATACTTGTGGGTTATCAATATTACATAAAAATTCTCCGTGAAGTTTCAGCTTGTTTGGAGTTGTGCAGAATAGGTAGCCTGGCGTATCTTTTCCAAGTCCAGATTTCCAGCTGCCGGAATTCTCCCTCTTTGTGTATACCTTGCGTATTATGAGAGAAAAGGCATTAGAATTACCCCCAAAAAGAATTATTATGGATAAAAACATCATAAATAACAGTAGGAAAACATGATGCAAAATGGACGTATCAATTACTACATATATCAATTGTCCATTAATACACAGTGGCTTATGTCAGCATGTTCACAAAATTTAACAATGGCTTGCTCTTTTTAAATACTTGCACAAAACAACAAGAAGAATGTGCATGAGATCAATATGCCTATTCAAGCATTAACAAAAATGTGCACTATGTGGCAATTTCACAAAGTTGTAATGTTCTATTTTTAGCATCTATCCTGATTTACACATGGATAGCTATTGTTAGGATTTTTAGAAAGCAATGTGAATGATCTAAAATTTGATCAGTACTCTTTTGTAATTATGAAGCAATCATCAAAACTAGCTGCATGTATGTTTACATAGCAATTGGACTGTTTGCCAGTTGCGTGCAGACCGGCCATGGTCATGACCTGAACAATGACCTAACTCATAGACCACTTGTACAGTTTCATCAAGTAGCTAACAACAATTCAAGCACATCATGATTGAGAGAACAACCAATGAAAAAACCATATCGTCCTGTCTCCAAAGACAAATGGAAGTCTTATGAAGAAGGTTTTGCCATACATTATATGGTCATTGTTGCACAAACCCCTAGTATCCAAACACTTTGGGCACTGCGAATCCAAACCATCGATTCACTACACAGATAACATTCACACTTGATTCAAACCGAAATTGAAGATATTGAAGAAGAATTTACTTGCATTTTGTCTCAATGAATCGGCATGCCTAGAGTTTCTCGAGTTCATCAAGGTGGTAGACGGCGGCGATCTTCTGCGGAGATGAGAGGCGGCAAAGGGGGCGGCAATCCTGCACGGGAGTTAACGGCGAGAGGGGGTGTTGGTGCAATATCTGCCTACCTTGTGTTTTGGAGATTGTTGACATAAACTGTCGGGGAAGCTGATCGGACCCACGAACACCTATGGGACCGGCGGACCGAGCCCCTTTCGGTTCGGTGGGGGGCGGAGGTCGCACGAAGAGCGGATCGGGCGGCTTGCACGAGCAGTTACCCAGCTTTGGAGCTCTCGGAGAGATAATACTCCTACTGCTGCTTGTCTGATTATATTGTGTTCTTGCTAGGGAGCGCTGAGAGCTACAAGACCTAGCGTGAGTGTCTCTGGTTTCGAATGAGTCGAACCCCCCTCTACGTTACGCATGGGCCTCCTTTTATATGCTCAAGGGGTCACCGACAGGTGGCAACGTAGACGAGGGCAAAAAAGGAAAATGAGTTGCGGTTGGTACAACTACTTGTACAGTGCATCCTACCTAACCCTGACGGCAGGGGACAAAAGCATTAAATGCCCGTCCAAGTCGACTAAACAGTGCAGAAAGGGACCGTCAGGGGCGCCACCGTTCGCCACAATGGCCATCTTGTCAGCACCGCTTGCCACCGCGCCCCGCTGGTTGCACAGCCTCTTGCCACGCGCTCCTGGAAAGGTCCCATGGCGACACGTTGGTGGATGAGCTGGAGCGGAGGAACGGAGTGACTGTCATGCAAGCACCTTGCATGCGGTTGTTGCCTTGTCGCGTCCGGAAGCTTGTCGCTCACCAGGCCTTCCCGGCAAGCTCCTCTTGCCGGGGTCTTGTCTTCTAAATGCCTTGGTTGGCCTTCCCGACAAGCTCCTCTTGCCGGGGCCTTGTCTCCTTGGCTTGAATACTTTGTTCTTGAATGGCTCCAATGGAGCCGCGGAGGACCTTGGCGATCACCAAGCAAGCCTTGCCACGGGGTGCTGCGACTGCCCGTGCACGAGTTCGGGATACTAGGGTACCCCTACTCTAATACATCGACAGGAGCCCCCGGGCCTGGGCCACACACGGTGCCGAGCGCTGTTGGGCCAGGCCCAAAACAGTGCACGGGCACGCGCGGCCTAGGTCACGCCGTAACTTGCTCCGGTCCCACCACGTCCCCCACGAACAGCACGCGTCGAACGCGGCGTCGTGGGAGAGATCGTGGGGGGTTTCTTTATTCGGAAAAGCGGAACGTCCGCCTCCTTTCCCTCCCTATAAACAGGGGAAACAGGGGCAGTCCGCCCACCTCGCCATTTTGCTGTCCAATCTCGAAAACCACCGCTGCTCCCCCCTTCTTCTCAAGTCTGAAGAGAGCAGCGCTCCGTCCCCCATCGCCACCAGTACCACCAACGCCGTCGGTCTCCCCCACTGCCTCCGCCATGGCTCCGAAAGCCGACAAGGGGAAGGGCGTGAAGTCGGCCGAGGCGCAGCGGCTCGCGGCGCTGCGGAAGGAGCGGGCCATCTTCCCCCAGCTCGCCGCAAAGGAGCCGAGGAGAACTACTACCTCTTACGGTCGACGGAGATGCGAGGGCATCCGCGCGAAGAGTACTCCCGGCCGCTGCTTCGAACTAGCCCCAACTGGGTACCCTTTCTTGGCTTTTCTTCTATGCGGGCTCTGCCCGCCTTCTCTAATTCTTCTGCGATATCATGAACACCTCGGGTTCCGCCTCCTTGATTTCACCCCAATGCTGTCCTCGACCATGGCAGTTTCGCACACCTCTCTGAAAACTTTGTCGAGTCCACCCAAACGTAGCCCTCTTCCGCCATTTCTTCATGCCTCGAGTTGAGAGAGGAGAGCCCCTTGCCGGAGGAATCGCCTGGATCTCAAGAATTGGCAAGAAGGAAGCCTATCTGGAAGGAGAGCTCCGCAGCAAGTGGGAGGAGTGGAGGGCAGATTGGTGTTGGATTGTAGAGGAGAACCCGCAGCCTTTTACCGCCCAACGCCAAACCCCAATAGTGCGCGGCAACGATTGGAGTAACTTGGCGCCGGAGGATGCTAGATTGAAGATTGCCATCACCCGGATCCTGCGCCTCAGGCTTGCCGGACTCACTGTAGGCGTCGTTGCCGCAGATTTCCTTCGCCGCCGCATCGCTCCCTTGCAGGAGAGGAGGAGACCTGCTTGGGAGTTCCAAAACGCGGCGGATATCATGAGGCTGCGCCCGGGCCTTAACTTCAATTTC
Source organism: Aegilops longissima (assembly GCA_021605205.1). Taxonomy (NCBI): domain Eukaryota; kingdom Viridiplantae; phylum Streptophyta; class Magnoliopsida; order Poales; family Poaceae; genus Aegilops; species Aegilops longissima. The sequence goes on from CM038679.1 coordinate 139,449,959, forward strand.
ACCGTCTTGGAGTTGGATGCGATGCTCCTGGAGCTCTTCAAGCACGACGCTGATCATCCCGAATGGTTCAGGTTGCCGAGGGGAGTCGTTCCATTATCCAACAATTCCTCGCTCGACCGCATCCGTGCAATGATGCCGTTGTGCAACTCGCATGGAATTGCTCCAACCTGGCAAGAGCCTGCCGATGACGTCGTGCGGGTGTTCTTCGACAGCTTGGAAGAAGTGCCGATTCGCCCCGATGAGCGAAGGGCCTAACCGCGACACCAGCGGCGACGATCGCAGCGACGCCACCAGGCTGGAAGAGGCGGCAGCAGCTGCTGCCGGCGGGCGAATCGGGTTCACCGTGGAGGAGGCGAGGCAGCAGAGGCGGCAAGCCTTGTCGAGCGAAAGGAGTTTGCCGGCGAGGAGGAGCTTGCCGATCCTGAAGCCGAGTCGAGCGAGCCCGTCGAGGGCGCCTCCTCCCCACCATCTAGTAGCTTGCCGCAAACGGAGCTCCCAACCCCACCAAGAAGGCGTCTTCGCAAGGCTGGAGACGAAACGGAGCGGCAGACGGGCCAACAGCCGCCGCGCCGCGTGGCGCGCTCCACCGCGGCAAGCAAGCATCAAGCCGCGGAGCACCTCACGCCGCTGCAACAAGCTGGGGCGGGGTCCTCCTGCACCACCGCTGCTACCCCGCCAAGCGGTCAAGGGAACCTACTCCTCCGCCTCGTCGCACCGGAGGCGAACCAGAATTGATCTCTCGCGCTCAGCTCCGGCGAGGAGGAAGAAGAGTAAGCTTCATGTTGTACTTGTATTTCTTCAATTTTGTTGCTTTGTCTTGTATCTGATTTGCTTCATTCTCAACTCTTTCCTTTTCGGGACGCTGGCCCAGAGCGTCGAAGAGAGCCAAGACCCGGTGGTTGTCATCGAGGACGATCCCCTGTGGCAGCAGGAGGCGTCAAGACCCCTTGCGGATCCGGCGACCCTTCCTCAAAGCAGCCCCCAGCGCAGCCCCCATCGTAAGTATATGGTTTGCTTCTTACTGTTAGGCATGCATGGGTGCCCTTTTCTTTGCTGATATCTGACTGTTGGTTTGTGTAGGAGCAGAGCAGCCTCACCAGGAGTGCCCGGAAACCGCTCCCGAAATGTCATCTGCTTCGACTACACCGCCAAGGGAGGATTCTCCGGCAAGGGAACGTTCTCCAGCAAGGGAGACTTCTCCGGCAAGGGACAGCACCAGTGATCCTCCGGTGGTTGAGACCATGGTTGTAGATCCCATCGCAGGTAATCCTCTTGCCTGAAAATTTCCCTTGGGTTCTTTTTCTTCTGTTTTTCTTTTTGAACATTTGCTTGACTGTTCTTTCTTTTTCTGGTCGTCATATCCATCTGCCGCAGAGCCGATGGAGACCGAGGTCGCCGGCGAGGAGGACTTGCGCGGCAATACTGATGACGCCGCCGTCATTGAGGAAGAGGTCGGCGCCGATGAGTTCGCCGGCGAAGAGGCCGCCAAGGCTGCCGCTGCAAAGGCTGGCGAGGGGTCTGGCGATCACACTGACGACTCTGAGGCCGCAGGAGCGCCTGGCGCTACACCGACCGCCGATCCCTCCGCCACTGGTGCAGCGTCAGGCTCCGAAGAGCCCCTGCCCGGCGCCTATCTGAAGGCCGGCGATGGCGTCTTCATCAAGCTCCCCTGGGCATCGAGCTCCAGGGCGCCGGTCGAAGGAGAGACCTTTGATGAAGAGCTGCTCGCCTTCGCTGGGCTGTCGCTGGTTGACGCGCCAAGCAGCAGCAACAGCTAGTCTGAGGAGGAGCAGCTGCTGAAGAAGCTGCTGTCGCTCTACCGCGCCCGACAAGCCAAGCTGGAATCTCGGGAAGCGCTTGTCGCGAAGGCGGGAGCAGACATAGAGAAGCGCGCGGAGGAGCTCCGGAGCGTCAATCAGGAAGCTCTCCGGTCCTTGGCAGAGGAGCGGGAGCAAGTTGTTGAGGCGCGCAAAGCCTTCATCCTCGAGAAGGCTGAGGTTGAAGAGCAACAAAGGCTTGCCGCCCAGAGGCTATCCGCGCAGGAAGGCGAGCTGGCGCAGCGGAAGATCAATCTCGACAGCCATGAGGAGGAGCTTGCCGCGCGCGAGGAGACACTTGGCGGGGCTCTTAAGGAAGCAAAGGATGCTGCCGCAGCTACCGAGGCCACCAAGAAAGAGTTGGAGACAAAGGTGACGCAGCTGGAGGCCTGTCTGAAGAAGAGCGGCGAGGAGCTTGCTGCACTCAAGCACGAGCGCGAGAAGGACGCCTACACTCTTGGCAAGCTGCAGGGCCGTCTCGCTGAGAGGAGCAAGGAGCTCAGTGCCGCCAAGGACTCCAAAGCAGATCTTGAGCTGAAGCCACCACCCCGATCACGAGACCTTTGGGCCGGCGCCAAGGAGCGGGAGGTGGGCCTGTTGGAGAAGATCAAGGCCGACGAGGCGCTGGCGGCGAGTGCTCTGCCGCCCGAGCACCTTCGGGGAGAATGTGGAGCACTGGACCGAAGGTCTTGTGAATATCGCCGCCGCCATCGACAAGGAGCTGACGGAGCTGGGGATGGTGGATCTTGGGTACTCCTCCAACGAGCGCCTCCAACCCAGCGCCAATCTCAGCTTGTTCTTCAAGGGCATGGTGACGGCTCTCCAGCGACTCCGGGAAGAGATCCCAAAGCAGCTGGCCGAGGAATCGCGCCAGTTCTGTGCGGGAGCTCTCCAGAAGGTGCTGATGAAGGTGGCCTTCCGCAATCCAGGCCTCAACCTCACCGGTGTCCTCAAGTCCTTGCCGCCGGATGCCGGTGTGGAGGCACTCAAGGCCCTTGTCGCACCCATTGTGGACAAGGTGGGCAAGATCAAGAGGGTCGATGGTGACCGCGTAGACTAGGCCGCCAATTTTACCTTTCCCTTGTCGCTGCTGATCATGTTAGGAGAACAATCTATTAGAGCTGGGACAAGCTATTTTGTAATATAACTCTATCTTGGGCAATGATTGCAATGTTATTTCCTCTACTTGATTCTTTCCTTTGTATGTTTTTGCCCTACGCTTTTCGGGAACTTGTCGGCACGGGCACCTTTGCATGAAGTCTTTGAGTCTTGAACGTCGGCAGCTTCTTTGGCGATGCCGCTTCGACAAGCAACCTTGTCGCCACTAGTTGCAGCTCACTTAAATTGTTGAGCGGACTCGAAACAAAATAAGGGCGCAACTAGCTACGAGTTGGTTCCTTCTTGCAGGTTTTCCATACAAAATACTGTCGTTCGAGGAAGATAACTTAAAAATTTAAAAACTGATTGCTCAAACTTTGGCAACTTAGCTTTTCTGTAGTTTGGTTCCCGGTAAGGCGAAACTTCCTCGAGCGACGCTTGGTCCACACCATTATCTTCTCCTTCCTCCCTGGCTAACTTGTGTGCGAGGGAACCTTCCTTTCTTTGAGAAAGAGAAAGAAGAAAAAATAAAGTCATGGAGCCTTGTGGCTCGTTATTGCTTACCGGGTGTATGTGCTGCACAAAGTGTCAGAAAACACATGCACTAAAATGATGAAAGCATGAAATTGACAAGTTGTGCGGAACACATGAACTTTACTTATGCACGGGATCTGCGCCCGGCTTTGTACAAAGGATTAAATGCAACATTGGCAAGACTTGTACAAAAGGTGGTTGCCGGAACAGGTTCCGGCAACCGTGCCCTATGGGTAAAACTTACGAAGATGCTCGATGTTCCAAGAGTTGCTCACCGGAATGCCATCTTCGGTCTCAAGGCGGACAGCGCCAGGCCTAGTGACTTGTTTCACCCGATAAGGGCCTTCCCACTTCGGCGTCAACTTGTTGGAATTCTTGGCGTCTTGAGCGCGCCAAGAACAAGGTCGCCTTCTGGAGACTTCGGCATTAACTGCGGCTATGGTAGCGGCGCAAAGCTTCTTGGTAACGAGCAGCTCGTCAAAGAGCTGAAGACGGTCCTCCTCAAGGAGCAGCGCGTCATCTTGTCGCAGCTGCTCTTGCTCAAGCTCATCATAAGCAAGCACTCGAGGTGATCCGAATACGAGTTCCGTGGGGAGAACTGCCTCTGCTCCATAGACTAGAGCGAAAGGTGGCTGGCCAGTGGCTCGATTTGGTGTCGTCTGATCGACCAAAGAACCACCGCGGCTCCTCAATCCAGTTTCTTCCGCGACTTGCGCAGCTCGTCCGAAAGTTCTGGTCTTGAGCCCTCGCAGCACTTCAGCATTTGCCCTCTCCGCTTGACCGTTACTTCTCGGATGAGCAATAGAAGCAAAGCAGACCTTGGCGCCAAGATCTTGGGCGTGTGCATGAAGGTGTGGCTCGTGAATTGTGTACCGTTGTCGGTGATGATCCTGTTAGGAATCCCAAAGCGGCAAACAATCGACCAAGAACTTGATCGCTGATCTTGTCTTTGTCACCTTCCTCATCGCTTCCACTTCCGGCCACTTTGTGAACTTGTCGATTACAGCGTACAAGTACTCAAAGCCCCGACAACTTCGGGAAAGGGGCCGAGGATGTCGAGCCCCAGGACCGAAAATGGCCAGGATAAAGGGATCGTCTGGAGAGCTTGAGCTGGCTGGTGTATCTGCTTGGAATGGAACTGCACGCTTCACACTTGGTTACTTGTGCGGTTGCATCCTAGAGGGCTGTTGGCCAAAAGAAACCTTGCTTGGAAAGCTTTGCTTGGCAAGTGCTCTTCGCCAATGTGGTGACCACATATGCCTCCGTGTATCTCGCCAACAGCTTCATCCATCTTCCCGGTGAATACACTTCAATTTCACACCGTTGAGTCTTCTTACATGCAGTGTCTTTGTCGACAAACTGGTACATACTTGACTGCCGGGCTACTCTTTGCGCTTCTTCTTGCTCTTCGGGAAGTTCTCCTGTCTGAAGGAAATGGACAATTTGTTGTGCCCATGCTGGAGCTTGTGGCTCGACAACAAGGACTAAAGGCACATCTGCTGCTGCGGGAACATCCGCTTTTACGGCAAGAACTTGCGGCTCGGCCAGAGCTTGATGTTCCCCGGCAAGCTTGCGGAGCAAAACTTGTCGGGAGCGTCTGCTTCAATGAAACAAACCCTAGGGCTTGTCGGAGCAGACTGCTCCTCAGCACTCTTGGTGTTGATCTTGGGGACCTTTTCGGCGGCGGCTTCGGGAAGCTCTGCCGGAAAATAGTCACCAAATCAACTTCCTCTTTTGTTCATCCGATTGATGGCGTTACAGTTGGTTGAGTCAGCTTGAGCACGAAAATCCCTGGTTCCACAGGTAACTTGAGTGCGGCGCACTTTGACAGGCCATCAGCAATATCATTCTGAGCTCTTGGAACATGTTCCATCTGTAGGCCGTCAAAGTGCTCCTCTAGCTTTCTCACTTCATCAACATAGGCTTCCATCAACGGACTCTGATAATCCTTGTTCACTTGGCGGACGACAAGCTGCGAGTCACCCCTGACAATGAGCTTCTTGATCCCAAGGTCTACTGCGATCCTGAGACCGGTGAGCAAACCTTCATACTCTGCAGTATTGTTTGTTGCTTGCTCCTTGGGAAAGTGCATTTGGACTATGTACTTGAGGTGCTCTCCGGTGGGTGCTACAAGCAGCACGCCAGCACCGGCGCCTTGCAGCGAGAAGGCACCATCAAAGTACATCAGCCACTCTTTGGTTGCCTCCTTGACGGGGATGCTCTTTGGTGCTTCAATCTGCTCAATGGCCTTGATCTTGTCGGGATTGGCTTCAATTCCCCGCTGAGACACGAAGAACCCGAGAAGCTTGCCGGAAGGGACTCCAAACACACACTTCTCGGGATTGAGCTTGAGGTTGATCTTGCGCAGATTTGCAAAGGTCTCGTCTAAATCTTGAACCAGAGTTGCCCTGTCCTTGCTTTTGACCACTATGTCATCCATGTAAGCTTCCACATTTCTGTGCATTTGGGGCTCAAAAGCGTCATGGACCACTCTTGCAAATGTTGAACCGGCATTCTTTAGACCGAAGGGCATCCGTATGAAACAGTATGTGCCACATGGGGTGATGAATGCGGTTTTCTCCTCATCCTCTTCTGCCATGAAGATCTGATGATATCCTGAGTACGCATCAAGAAATGAAAGCAAATCACATCCGGCCGTGGAGTCAACAATCTGATCTATGCGCGGCAAGGGAAATGGGTCTTTGGGACAAGCTTTATTAACATCTGTAAAGTCGATACAAAGCCTCCATTTTCCGTTTGCCTTCTATACGACTACTGAGATTGGCCAACCACGTAGGATGGAGTACTCCTCTGACAAGGCCTGCTGCTTCCAATTTCTTGATCTCTTCTGCGATGAACTCTTGGCGCTCCACTGCTTGCTTTCTGACTTTCTGCTTGACGGGCCGCGCGTGAGGACAGACGGCAAGATGGTTCTCAATCACTTTCCTGGGAACACCGGGGATGTCAGACGGTTGCCACGCAAACACGTCGACGTTCGCCCTTGAGGAAAGCAACGAAGCGCCTTCCTATTTAGGGTCGAGAGTGGCACTGATGGTGAAGGTACCACCAGCGCCGTCCTCCTTGGCGAGCACCCTCTTGGTCTTTGGTGGAGCTGCCATCGTCTTCTTACACTTGCCGGTGGAGCTCGATGGTGCGTCCTCGACGGTAGCGCAGCACTCCGAAGAGGTGCGCTTGCCGGAGTGGGCATCAGAGCTCTTGCCGGACTTGGTCTTCTTCTTCCCCCCGGGAGCTTCAGCGGCGAGTGTCTTGCTATCTGTCGCAGCTGTTGCTTCCCGGTAGATTTTGTCGGCGCAGATAAGAGCATCCTTCTTGTCGCCATGGACAGAAATGACACTTATCGGGCCTGGCATCTTGAGCAAGTTGTATGCATAATGAGAGGCTGCCATAAACTTGGCGAGTGCTGGACGGCCAAGTATTCCATTGTAAGGCAATGGAAAATCAGCAACATCAAAAGTGACCCTTTCAGTCCTGAAGTTTAACTCGCTGCCAAATGTCACCGGCAACGTGATCTTTCCCTTCGGCTTGCTCCTTCCCAGATTGATTCCTTGAAATGTGTCGGTCTCTTCGAGCTCGCTGTCAGGGATTTGGAGTTTCTGGAGTACCGCGGAGGATATCAGGTTCAAACCTGCCCCTCCGTCAACTAGCATCTTGGTGACCTTGAGGTTGCGGATAGTTGGTGAGACCAACTCGGCAAGCACCCGACCACGGTTATGCGGTCAGGGTGGTCCTCAATATCAAAGATGATAGGCGTGCTGGACCATTTCAGAGGCTTGCGTGACTCGATGGATGGTTCTGTCGCATTGACTTCCCGCATCCACTGCTTGAGTTGGTGGTGTGAAGTATGCAGAGAAGCACCACCGTCAACGCAGAGGACCTCTGTGGCTTTCTGGAACTCCTGCTCGTCGGCCTCATCATCTTCCATGTCTTCATCGTCGTCGTCATCTTCATCCTTGTCGCGGCATGGGAGGTCTATCTCCTTGTCGCTGCTTGGCCTTGCAGCGGCGTCCTCCCGGCCGGGCGTTTCTTCTTGGCTCCTCCAAAGACCTTCTTGAAACCTTCTCCTTGTCGCGCGCTCGTATTCAGCCTTGTGCTGCTCAACAAGTTGCTCGACCTTCTTGCAGCTCTGGAGGTCATGGCCCTTGGTGCGGTGGATCTTGCAGTACTACTTGTTGGAGCCGTCCTGCCTGTCGGTGACCGCCACAACCTGGCAGTTGGTGTCCGCGGCAACCTCCTTGCCGGAGCTACCAACTTTGGCTTTCTCGGCGCCACCTCCGTTGCCGGACTGCTCGACAACTAGCACATCTCTGCCTTTCTTCTTTCTTGCTCCGCCGGCTTTTCTTTGCGGGCGGACCCCTCCTTGTCGAGATCCTGCTGCTTCCATATTCTCTCCGGGAGTCTCCTCCTTCTTCACCTGCGCGCACACTTGTCGGCCGAGCATATAGCTCATCGGCGTCTTTGATCTTGTACATCGCCATCTCCTCCCGCATCCTGCGGTTCCTCACGTTCTGATGAAACGCGCTGATTACCGCGGCAGGGTGGACATTTGGGATGTTGTGCTGTACATGGCTGAATCTCTGAATGAACTTGCACAAGGGCTCTCCTTCCTTCTGGGCGAGAAGATGAAGGTCGCTCTCTTGGCCATGAGGCTTGTGGCCGCCTGTGAAGGCGCCGACAAACTGATGGCATAGATCCGCCCAAGAGGATATGGAGTTGTCCGGCAAGTGCATGAGCCAAGATCTGACATTGGGCTTGAGTACCAACGGGAAGTAGTTGGCCAGAATCTTGTCGTCTCGCCCCAAAGAGCTTGCACCGCAATGGTGTAGATCTTTGAGGAACTCCGACGGATCGTCTTGCCGTTGTACTTCTCGGTACATCGGCTTGAAATTCTTCTTCTGGGCCATCGGACTTGCCTCGGCTCACGAGTGAGCAGGGCAACCTACAGCGTCTGGCAGGTCGCTGGTTCCCCGGGCGCATGCATATCGACAGAGGGCCCGGTAGCGCTGGTCGGATTGACGTCGCGCTTCTCTTGGCGCTCGATCACGGGTTCGGCGTCTTCTTGCTTGTCGTTCATGAAGAACTTGGCGTTGATCGCGACGAGCTCGCGGATCGATGACGCGGTGGAGTCGCTGTTGAGGTGGATCCGGCGAGTCGGCGATCTTGGCCTTGGGTGGAGAGTGCATGGTGGTTGCACCCCACGGTTTTAAATCGCCACCGGCTCGTGCCTTGTCGCCTTGCCGCGGTTGTGATGTAGTCGGTTGCGCGGAGTGTCGCCGTTAGCAAAGCCGATGAGACTACGGATGGTGGCCCTCCATTCATCGACCTTGTCGGCTGTTGGAGGGTAATCTAGGAGCGATTGAGCTCCGCCAAAGCTTCTGCTGGAGTGGTGGGTGGCGATGGCGAGCGGTGCGAGGCGGGATATGCTCGGACTTCTAACTATGTTAGAAGGAGCAGTATCCCGTCCAGGCGACCGTGCCTCGCTCGTGCCAGCATGTCGGCGTGCAAGCTGGTCTTGAGGGCCTCGGGATCCACCAGCTCGATCTTGATCCAACGAGCGTATGGTACTATGAATACCATGACGTTGTCGGTCCCGCGCCTCCTGAGATGGGCGCGGTGCGTGTACGGACGCCGAGGTCTGCGCGGCCTTGTCCTTGGACTTGGCAGCATCATGGGCTCCCTCGCCGACGTCCGTTCTTCCACCGGTGTCTACCCAACCACCCATTTGCTCCGTGGTGGTGGGATCGACGTGGACAGCTCTGCTGCCGCCGAAGCCTTCTTCTTCGGTGGCATGTTGATGAAGATGATGAAGATGTTGCTCGTGTGAACGCCGGATCAGGTTCACACAGCCTCGGCGCCCCTACCGCGCGCCAAAGATGTCGGGAAGCTGATCGGACCCACGAACACCTATGGGACGGCGGACCGAGCCCCTTCGGTTCGGTGGGGGCGGAGGTCGCCTGAAAAGCAGATCGGCGAAGCACGAGCAGTTTACCCAGCTTCGAGCTCTCCGGAGAGATAATACTCCTCTGCTGCTTGTCGATTATATTGTGTTCTTGCTAGGGGCGCCGAGAGCTACAAGACCTAGCGTGAGTGTCTCGGTTTGAATGAGTCGAACCCCCTCTACATTGCGCATGGGCCTCCTTTTATATGCTCAAGGGGTCACCGACAGGTGGCAACGTAGACGAGGGCAAAAAAGGAAAATGAGTTGCGGTTGGTACAGCTACTTGTACAGTGCATCCTACCTAACCCTGACGGCAGGGGACAAAAGCATTAAATGCCCATCCAAGTCGACTAAATAGTGCAGAAAGGGACCGTCAGGGGCGCCACCGTTTGCCACGATGGCCATCTTGTCAGCACCGCTTGCCACCGCGCCCCGCTGGTTGCACAGCCTCTTGCCACGCGCTCCTGGAAAGGTCCCATGGCGACACGTTGGTGGATGAGCTGGAGCGGAGGAGCAGTGTGTAATCTGTCATGCAAGCACCTTGCAGCGGTTGTTGCCTTGTCGCGTCCGGAAGCTTGTCGCTCACCGGGCCTTCCCGGCAAGCTCCTCTTGCCAGGGTCTTGTCTTCTAAATGCCTTGGTTGGCCTTCCCGACAAGCTCCTCTTGCCGGGGCCTTGTCTCCTTGGCTTGAATACTTTGTTCTTGAATGGCTCCAATGGAGCCGCAGAGGACCTTGGCGATCACCAAGCAAGCCTTGCTGCGGGGTGCTGCGACTGCCCGTGCACGAGTTCGGGATACTAGGGTACCCCTACTCTAGTACACCGACATAAACAGGTATGGACTAATTTGTTTGCTAGTGCATACAGAGAGAAAAATTCCATACACAACCGAACATTATGCTGTCTCCGGTGCTGAGTTCGAGGAACTTCACCTAAGTACATCTGTGTTGCAGAGAAGAATGAGCTATATTTGTTGAAGTGATAGAGTCGAGAAGATTGATGAGAAGAAATCGACCCCTCGAAGATTTACTACTGAAGCAAAGCTTTTGACTCGGTACTGTTGTCCGAAGAAATTGACTGTTGCGATGGAAGTCGAAGACTATATGAAGACGTTTCTTTCATTTAGTTGTTCTTCTTTCATTCTTTTTTGGTCATAGGACTTCCGAACTACTAAGAGTGGTATAGGTTCTCAATGCTTAGATCCGTTGTGATGCTTAGCCAAAACCTATGAAAGTTGCGAGAGAAATATCTTTGTGCTTCAAACAAATACTTGCCAGCAAGCTACTATGATCTTCTTCGCTGCAAAAGATTTTCCTCAGACCGAGGAGTTAGCATTTCTTGCTCCGCAAGAAATGTTAAATGTTACCGTTGTGCTCAAATCCGACCATTGGAATCATGTCGTTTGGCTATTAGCTAAGCCCGAATTTGGTCATTTCCCATCAGGGAAGGCTGAGGCTATAAATAGCCACCCCGCTCCAACTTTGACTGTTGGCTGCTCCGCTTGAGATCTCTGAGAAGATTGATTTGAGCAACTCCTCTCCGAGTCATTTCAGTTTAAGATCCACCAGGAGAAAAATGAAGAGCCCAAACTTAGACAGTGGTTTAGCATCACAATAGTTCTGAGTGAGAGTTCTTGTACCTATTACTCTTGAGAGCTACGCATTCTCTTGAGGATAGGTTTCTGCTTCGAGTGATGAAGAGTCATTGTCTTCACCGAGCCTGATCTTCAGCAACCATGAGTGATTGTGGTTTGCGAAGGTTGACCGAAGGTTTGGAAATCACCGATAAGGATCTACCACGAGTGAAATCAACCTGAGTCTGATCAGGTCTGCGTTGAAGGAGAATAGGGTGAAGAGAGTTTATATTCCATGTTAAGTCACAGCCCCTCCAACCAGACGTATCCCTTTGGTATAAGGGTGAACTGGCCTACCAAATCTCTATGTCGCCTTCGAGCACCACTAGTTAATTCTACTCAACTGCATTTCCTTCAGCAATTATCATTCGTGCTCTGTATCATAGTATTATTGATCACTTTGTTTTGTCTATCTGTGTTTATTTTCTTCTGATTTCATCACCTCTCTCCTGTACTTTAGACTTTCTTGTGAAATAGTTCTATAGCATTTCACTCAGTTTCTTCTATCTTGTGCCTCATTTTGCTTCATCTGTTTGCATGTTGTATTACTCTCATTGTGGTTAAACCTGTGATCTATCAAGCTCATACTGTTGTTAAAGCTTTCATCGATGAATATGCTTCTGACTAAGAATATTGACTATGTCTATTTCCTTCATAATTACATTCCGCTGATGTGATTGGGTTGTGTTTCAATGCTTTCAAAAGAAAATTTGAATCTCCCATTCAACCCATCTGGTCGATATACTCACGGTCCTAACAATTAGTATCAGAGCAAGTTCTCCCTATCTCTATTTATTAAAGGTCTAACATCCTTGGAGTTTTGAGTATGTCGCTTGTAGGTAGATCCTCGCACTCTGAAAGGTTTCCCATCTTCGAAGGAAATGACTATCTATACTGGAAGGAATGAATGAGAATCAGAATTCAAGCTGTCAGCTATGATCTATGGTAGATTGTGGAACATGGCTACACCATTCAGCAACAAAATGATCTGACTTCCAATGATAAAGAAAATATGTAGTTGGATGCTCAAGCAAAAGATATCATATGTGGTAGTCTATCAAAAGATATTTTCCTTCGGTTCCACAAGCTCAACTCAACAAAGCAAATTTGGGATGCTCTCAATAATGCCCACGAAGAATTTGTCGCCTGATCAGATTCTCACACTAAAATGCTTCATGCTATGTTCACTGGATTCAGAAGCCGATTACATCAGCGAGGAGTAACTGATATCACTGATAGAGATGTAGTCAACACGCTTCTGAGTACACTTGATGAATCCTTTGATCCCATTGTGTCTGAAATCAAACAAAGACCTAACTATGAAGAGCTTCACTATGTTGGGGCCATGACACTGCTGTCTATTCATGAAGAAAAATGGAGCTAGAAAATGCTAATCAAGAATCTTCTTCGAAAAGTGAAGGAGAAATTTGTCGACGTCCTAGGAACGGGGGTCCCCAGACTTGCCTGCCTGCGGCCCACGACGTGGCTCACCAGCGTCCCCGTACGGCCCATCTTCACCAAGAAAACACTCAAGACCCTCGCGAGGGGTCAAACCTCGTGAGGCAGACGACACATGACCTCCTCGGGAGCGGCCTTACCAGGCTGGCTCACGAGGGGCGGAGAGATCAAGGCAAGGGACTGATACGTCTCCGTCGTATCTACTTTTCCAAACACTTTTGCCCTTGTTTTGGACTCTAACTTGCATGATTTGAATGGAACTAACTCGGACTGATGCTATTTTCAGCCGAATTGCCACTGTGTTATTTTTGTGCAGAAACAAAAGTTCTCGGAATGACCTGAAACTTCACGGAGATTATTTTTGGAAATAATAAAAAATACTGGCAAAAGAGTCAAGGCCAGGGGGCCCACACCCTAGCCACGAGGGTGGGGGGCGCGCCTGCCCCCTGGGCGCGCCCCCTTCCTCGTGGGCCCCCTGGTGCTCCACCGACCTCAACTCCAACTCTATATATTCATGTTCGGGGAGAAAAAATCAGAGAGAAAGATTCATCGCGTTTTACGATATGGAGCCGCCGCCAAGCCCTAATCTCTCTCGGGAGGGCTGATCTAGAGTCCGTTCGGGGCTCCGGAGAGGGGAATCCATCGCCATCATCATCAACCATCCTCCATCACCAATTTCATGATGCTCACCGCCGTGCATGAGTAATTCCATCGTAGGCTTGCTAGACGGTGATGGGTTGGATGAGATTTATCATGTAATCGAGTTAGATTTGTTAGGGTTTGATCCCTAGTATCCACTATGTTCTGAGATTGATGTTGCTATGACTTTGCTATGCTTAATTCTTGTCACTAGGGCCCGAGTGCCATGATTTCAGATCTGAATCTATTATGTTTTCATGAATATATGTGAGTTCTTGATCCTATCTTGCAAGTCTATAGTCACCTACTATGTGTTACGATCCGGCAACCCCGAAGTGACAATAATCGGGACCACTCCCGGTGATGACCGTAGTTTGAGGAGTTCATGTATTCAGTATGTGTTAATGCTTTGGTCCGGTACTCTATTAAAAGGAGGCCTTAATATCCCGTAGTTTCCAATAGGACCCCGCTGCCACGGGAGGGTAGGACAAAAGATGTCATGCAAGTTCTTTCCCATAAGCACGTATGACTATATTCGGAATACATGCCTACATTACATTGATGAATTGGAGCTAGTTACGTGTCACCCTATGTTATGATCATACATGATGAACCGCATCGGCATAATTCTCCATCATCGATCCAATGCCTCTGAGCTTTTCACATATTGTTCTTAGCTTATTTACTTTACCATTGCCATTTATACAATCACTACAAAACTATCATTGTTACTTTTGCTCTTTATTAAGTTACTATCATACTACTTTGCTACTAAATACCTTGTTGTAGATACTAAGTTATCCAGGTGTGGTTGAATTGACAACTCAACTGCTAATACTTGAGAATATTCTTTGGCTCCCCTTGTGCCGAATCAATAAATTTGGGTTGAATACTCTAGCCTCGAAAACTGTTGCGATCCCCTATACGTGTGGGTTATCAGGGACACCTCGCGAGGTTCTTGTGACGCAAGCCATGACGACTGGATCCAGGCGGGCACCAGGCGGGCGCCAGCGCAAGCAGTGTCCTCTTTCCTCTTTGGTGCTAAAGGGGCAAGCGCAGGCGAGGAGTCCCGAGGCATCAGGCAAAGGTTTCCATATCGGTGCAATGAGACCAAGACCAGCAGGACGGCAAGATGGAGGTCACCGTGGAGCCCAAGACGGCGTCACCACCAGAGCCTTTGGCAGGAGAAGACCACCTTTAGTCAGGATAGCTTGTAGTTGTCCCCCTTCAGATTGGCCATTGTGGCATCCCTTCCCGCTCAATATTTGGAAAGAGGACCATGCCTCTATAAATAGGACTAGCCACCATAGTAGGAGGCAACTGATTCAGATCATCCTCACTCACACAAGTCCACCAAGCACAAGAACACCTCTCCTCAGGAGGCTGTTCTTCCCTTGTACTGTTCATCCTCAGCCCAAGAGGCAATCCATGACACCACACTGGAGTAGGGTATTACACCACAACGGTGGCCCGAACCAGTATAAATCTCGTGTCTCTTGTTATGCGGGTTCGTCGAGCTAAGCTTTGAGATCGTGGCGAGGGTGAGGGCGTGATTAGGTAGGGCGAGATCTACATGCACACCCCAGTGTTCAAACCTCAAGGGTTTTGCCGGAACCTGAAATCCGACAAAAATCTCTCACACTATGGCAGTTCAGAAGAAGAAGATGTCGAGAATCAACACGCCATCACCAGGGAACTTGAAATGCTCACTCAAAGGCTAAGTTATCTAAAAAGACACAATCTTTATCTCACAAATAATTATGAGCCAGAATCATCGAGAATAAGATTGCCTCCGAAAGACATGAAGTGCTTCAAGTGCAAGCTATATGGCCACGGCATTGCTGATTTCCCTAGTTGGGAAGGAAAACCTAGTAGCAGATGGAAATACCTTCACTACAGTGGTTTTACTCGAATGGATCGTCATATTAAGCTCTTGAAGGAAATTGCAACTCCGTCATCTTCTTCAACGAGACCAGTCACTGACATGAAAGCTAGAGCTATCATTGGATCAAATATGAAAAGGATGTCACGAATATACCGAGCGTATACAGATTGACAGTGGATTCTGAAGAAGAAGCTACTCACACTGAATCAGATGATGAATATGTTGCTATTGAATCATCAAAGAACTTCAGCGGATCTGACACTAATAGTATTCCTTCAAGTGATGATGATTCAAGCAATGATGAACCAATCACCTTTTGTCTCATGGCAAAATCTTCAAAGGATCAGGTATTTGCCAAACACCTAAGTTCCATGAACGAATATTCTCCTAACTATATATCTTATGCCAAGCTGGTCAAGATTGCAAAATCCCAACATGATGAACTTGAAATGCTTGAAAGAAATCTCAGGAAAACTGAAGGATTACTAGTCGAAGAGATGGAGAAGAGTCAAAAGTTGATTGAAGAGCAAGATGCTTTTTCATCAACTATTGATGATCTCACCATTTGATATGACTCACTCTCAGCTGACTACGAGGGTTTATCAAATGAACTCCTCAACAGGAATCAAGAACTCATGCCACTGAAAGAGTCTCATAACGAGCTGGTTTTAGAGAAAGCTTCTCTCTTCGTCTAGCAACCGGTTCAAATTCCTGATGGTTTTGTTCCCCCATGCTTAAAATGCCTAGAATGTAGCAATGTTGAATCTGATGCTGAAACCTCTAATGTTGCCAAAGAGATTATTGGTACTACTGAAATTGGTACCACTATTGATCCCTCTTCTGAGGATTTTGCTGCTATTACTGAAGAAAGTTGCAGGTTAAAGGGCTTACTTGAGGCTAGAATGCTAAGGAGCTTAAAAGGGCATCAAACCTTATGTGATGTGCTCAAGAAGTCCATAATTCACAAAAAATCCTCAGAAGGAAGGATTAGGTTTCAAAAAGAAACTTAATGTGGATGGATCCTATTGGACTCCCGAACAATATCCTCGAACGACTTGGGTTCGTGCAAAGAGTAAAACTCTCGAACCTGAAACTTTAAGTTGTTATCTTTCGCCCGTTTCTATTGATACTGACGAGTCAAATGCCTCAAAGTACATCAAGCAACATAATGGTAAGATTTTCGCTCGATGTGTTGGAACTAACTGCAGGGTGGGTTCACCCAAGAAGCAAATTTGAGTAAAGAAGTCCGTTGAAAATTTATCTGTTACTGCTAACCTGACTTTGCAGGATATTCATCGACGAGGAAATGGTTATCATTCCAAGTTTGCTTGAATATCATTCTCGAATGATTATCACCTTGTACTATGTCGGAAGGAGTACTTGCGTACATCTTCAAATCATTACACTCATGTATCAGAAAATAACTTCAATGCCTATTCATGTGATTATTATCATAATGTACAGGTGTATCGCGGAACTCGCCGAGAAAATATTTTTAGCAAGGCAAAGCAGATGAGATCCTCACCTCCCACACAAGTGTGGGTAGTGAAGAAGAACTAATCATTTCTTGCAGGAAACCCTCTCAGGGATATCTCATGTCTATCTCAAGCCCTGAGATCATTTATTGTTGGTGCTTATCTTTTTGAGTTTTCTCGCGTAGTGTTTGGGTTCCTTTTTGATAGTTTTGTGCTTCGAGTCTGTTCTCTTTCGGGTATGTTCTCGTTTCATCGTGTCATAAACATGCAACTTGATCTGAAGAAGGTTTCATTCCGATGTCCTTGGTCGTGAATGAAATCGACTTCAATATTTCATCTATTTTGGCGCTTGCGCTTCCTCAAACCCTTCGGCATCTAGTTCAGGTACCGAAATTTTCACAGGAAACAGTAGACATGTGCCCATGATCTCGTGATAGTGATCCTATTCGTTGAAAATGTGGAATGTCCCGGGTTTTTCGTCCATAGATTTCAGAGTGGGCAGTTTCTCTCTCAGGCTATATAAACCCCCGCTCCAAGCTTCTTCTTCCTCAGTTCGTTCCCTGTTTGGCCTCAAACTCTCCTCTCGCTCTTCGTTCGAGCCCGAGATCAAAGCAGCGTCGACGTCAAGGCTCACCGTGCACTCCGGTGGAGCTCCGTTACTGTTGGTCATGACGGTGCGGTATCTCCTCTTTCCCGTACTGCCGTAGTTGATTTGTCTCGCCAAGTTAGGGCATTCAGATCTAGAACTTGATCTATTCCCTTCCTATTCTAGGGCAGTTCATCTTGGCGCCTTTTATCCTGTATTATTCTCTTGCGGTAGATCTTTAGGATTCACTAAGACTTGACTTGTACGATTTGTAGTCATTCCTCGTACTAGTCTCTTGGATCTAGGGTTCATTGTGTATACTGCGAAATATTAGAGGAATGGTTATGTGCTTTAAGGCGTATTGCGATTCTCTCGATGATATCTTGCAAATACATTCCATGGATCCCATGCCTCTTTCGAAAACTTATCTATTTTGGGCTAAAATGCTTCTGTGCATGTTTGTGACTTCTTCCTGTGTTTTCTTTCGTATTTGTGTTTTTATCTCAGGAGTGGTCATGGCAAATAGTTCGTATGAGCATTCTGGGTCCGAGGAAGAAATTCCCCAGCAGTCGCGTGTGGCTGACAAAGCAAAGATGGTTGAAAGAAAATCTGCAAAACCGCCAAGAGCAACGAATAAAAAGGTCGAATTAGAATCTGCTGAAGAAGATGATGATGTTCCTTCAGCTCATAGTTAGCCAGAGGATGTGCTAGTCATAGACTACAAAACCATGTTTTATGATGGAAATCCCAAGAAGGGTGGCCACGGAAGAGAAAGGAATACTGCAGTTGAGATGTCTGATCAGGAAACGTACCAGACTCCACCTGGAGTAGAAACTGCTCAGGAAAGGAACAACATGCTGCAAAAGATTCGCCGTCATTGGGCGAAGAAATGGTTTAATTATGAGAACGTCAGAAGGAAATACCAGATCCTATTTCCACTCACTCTACCCTGGAATGATTGCATTGTAGAGGGCTTCCTTGGGT
Organism: Aegilops longissima; assembly: GCA_021605205.1. NCBI lineage: Eukaryota > Viridiplantae > Streptophyta > Magnoliopsida > Poales > Poaceae > Aegilops > Aegilops longissima. The sequence goes on from CM038679.1 coordinate 139,468,023, forward strand.
AGGACGATGAAAAAGTAAGGCCAACATCGCCTCCCAGCGCTCATGTTGATTCCTTGAAAACCATAGATGATTTTCCCGAACAGGTTGCAAAGAGGGAAAAGGCCAAGGCCAAGCGTGAGGCAAGACTTGCGAAGAAAAATGAAGTGGAACAGCGAAATGTTGAACTGACTCAACATGATGTGCTAGATGAAGTAAATATGCCCTAGAGGCAATAATAAAGTTGTTATTTTTTATTTCCTTATTCGTGATAAAGGTTTATTATTCATGCTAGAATTGTATTGATCGGAAACTTAAATACATGTGTGAATACATAAACAAATACCGTGTCCCTAGTAAGCCTCTACTAGACTAGCTCGTTGATCAAAGATGGTTAAGGTTTCCTAACCATGGACATGTGTTGTCATTTGATAACGAGATCACATCATTAAGAGAATGATGTGATGGAAAAGACCCATTTATAGCTTAGCATATTGATCGTTCAGTTTATTTCTATAGCTTTCTTGATGACAAATACATATTCCTTCGACTATGAGATTATGTAACTCCCAGACACTGGAGGAATACCTTGTGTTCTATGAAACGTCACAACATAACTGGGTGATCATACATACGCTCTACAGGTATCTCCGAAGGTGTTTGTTGAGTTGGCATTGATCGAGATTAGGACTTTTCACTTCGAGTATCAAAGAGGTATCTCTGGGCCCTCTCGGTAATACACATCATAAGAAGCCTTGCAAGCAAAGTGATACGGAGTTAGTTTCAAGATGATGTATTACGGAACGAGTAAAGAGACTTGCCAGTAACGAGATTGAACTAGGTATGAAGATACCGACGATCGAATGTCAGGTAAGTAACATACCGATGGACAACGGGAATTACGTATGTTTTCATAAGGTTCGACCAATAAAGATCTTCATAGAATATGTAGGAGTCAATATGCCAGGTTCCGTTATTTGTTATTGACCGGAGAGGTGTGTCTGTCATGTCTACATAGTTCTCGAACCCATATGGTCCACATGCTTAACGTTCGTTGACGATATAGTGTTATATGAGTTATATGATTTGGTGACCAAATGTTGTTCGGAGTCCCGGATGAGACCACTGGCATGACGAGGAGCTCTGGAATGGTCCAGAGGTAAAGATTACTATACAAGACGACGATCATATATAGGATGAGGAGCCCTCGAGAGGTCTATGGGCCTAACGGGCCAAGGGGAGAGACACACCAGCCCACAAGGGGGCTAGCGCGCCCCTCTCCCTGGCCGCCAACCCTAGGGACGTAATGGGGACGGCTAGCCCCTCCTGCCTTCCCCTCCACATGGGAGAAAGGAAAGGGGGGGGCACCCTCCCCTGCCTTTCCCCGCTTTCCTAGAAAGGAAAGGGGGGCGCGACAAGGGGCAGGACCCCAAGTGGGATTCGGCCCCACTTGGGCGCCATCTTGGCTGCTCCTCCCTCCTCCCACCTATATATATGTGGGAGGGGGTGCCACACAAGACCACGACAATTTGTTTAGTTGTGTGTGACGCCCCTCTCCACAGTTTCGTCCCTCGGTCATATTTTCGTAGTGCTTAGGCAAAGCCCTACGGAGATAGCTCTACCATCACCGTCACCACGCCGTCGTGCTGCCGGAGCTCATCCACTACTTCGCCGTCTTGCTGGATCAAGAAGGCGAGGACGTCACCGAGCTGAACGTGTGCTGAACGCGGAGGCGTCGTACATTCGGTACTCGATCGGTTGGATCGCAAAGAAGTTCGACAACATCAACTGCGTTACTAAACGGTTCGGCTTACGGTCTACGAGGGTACGTAGACACACTCTCCCCTCTTGTTGCTATGCATCTCCATGGATAGATCTTGCGTGTGCGTAGAATTTTTCTTGTTTTCCATGCAACGTTTCCCAATAGTGGCATCCGAGCCAGGTCTATGCATAGATGATATGTACAAGTAGAACATAAAGAGTTGTGGGTAGTGATAGTCATACTGCTTACCACCAACGTCTTATTTTGATTCAGCGGTATTGTGGGATGAAGCGGCCCGGACCAACGTTACATGTCCACACACATGAGACCGATTCCACCGACTGACATGTAACTAGTTTTGCATAAAGGTGGCTGGCGGATGTCTGTTTCTCCTACTTTAGTTGAATCGAATTTGACTATGACTGGTCCTTGAAGAAGGTTAAAATATAAAACTTGATAAATCACCATTGTGATTTTTGCGTAGTTAAGAACTGTTCTTGCTAGTAGCCCATAGCAGCCACGTAAAACTTGCAACAACAAAGTAGAGGATGTCTAACTTGTTTTTGCAGGGCATGTTGTGATGTGATATGGCCAAGACGTGATGTGATATATGTTGATGTATGAGATGATCATGTTTTGTAATATCAACAATTGGCAGGAGCCTTAGGGTTGTCTCTTTATTGTATGAAATGCAAGCGCCGTGTAATTGCTTTGCTTGATCGCTATGCGTTAGCAATAGTTGTAGAAGCAATAGTTGGCGAGACGACCCCGATGCAACGATGGAGATCAAGGTGTCGAGCCGGTGATGATGGAGATCATGACGATGCTTTGGAGATGGAGATAAAAAACAAAAGATGATGATGGCCATATCATGTCACGTATTTTGATTGCATGTGATGTTTATCCTTTTTGCATCTTATTTTGCTTAGAACGGCGGTAGCATTATAAGATGATCCCTTCACTAAATTTCAAGATAACAGTGTTCTCCCCGAGTATGCACCATTGCCAAAGTTCGTTGTTTCAAAGCACCTCGTGATGATTGGGTGTGATAGACTCTACGTTCACATACAACGGGTGTAAGACAGCTTTGCACATGTAGAATACTTGGGTCAAACTTGACGAGCCTAGCATGTACATACCTGGTCTCGGAACACTGGAGACTGAAGGGTCAAAGTGATTCATATAGTAGATATGATCAACATAGAGATTTTCACCATTGATGACTACCTCATCTCACTTAGATAACTTGAGGGATGTTTATTTAAGTGGGAGTTCATTAGTAATTTGATTAACTGAACTTAATTTATCATGGACTTAGTCTTATTAGTTTTGCGTATCTATGTTGTAGATCAATGGCCTGAGCTACTGTTCCCCTGAATTTTAATGCGTTCCTAGAGAAACCTAAGTTGAAAGATGATGGTAGCAACTACACGGACTGGGTTCGTAACTTGAGTATTATCCTCATTGCTGCATAGAAGAATTATGTCCTTGATGCACCGCTAGGTGATAGACCTGCTCCAGGAGCAAATGCAGATGTCATGAACGTCTGGCAGGCTCGATCTGATGACTACTCAATAGTTCAGTGTGCCATGCTTTACGGCTTGGAACTGGGACTTCAAATACGTTTTGAACATCATGGATCATATGAGATGCTTCAAGAGTTGAAGTTAATATTTCAAGAAAATGCCCGGGTTGAGAGATATGAAGTCTCCAACAAGTTCTACAGCTGCAAGATGTAGGAGAACAGTTCTGTCAGTGAACACATACTCAAAATGTCTGGGTATCATAACCACTTGACTCAGCTGGGAGTTGATCTTCCAGTTGATAGTGTTATTGATGGAGTTCTTCAATCACTTCCACCAAGCTACAAAGGCTTCATGATGAACTATAACATTCAAGGGATGAATAAAATGATTCCTGAGCTCTTCACAATGCTTAAGGTCAGGGAGGTAGAAATCAAGAAGGAGCATCAAGTGTTGATGGTTAACAAGACCACTAGTTTCAAGAAAATGGGCAAGGGAAAGAAAGGGAACTTCAAGAAAAATGGAAACCAAGTTGCCACTCCCGGAAAGAAACCCAAAGCTGGACCCAAGCCTGGAATTGAGTGCTTCCACTGCAAAGAGAGTAGTCACTGGAAGCAGAAATGCCCCAAATACTTGGCGGATAAGAAGGATGGCAAAGTGAACAAAGGTATATTTGATATACATGTTATTGATGAGTACCTTACTAATGCTCGTAGTAGCGCCTAGGTATTTGATACTGGTTCAGTTGCTCATATTTGTAACTCGAAACAGGAGCTGCGGAATAAATGAAGATTGGCTAAGGACGAGCTGATGATGCGCGTCGGGAATGGTTCCAAGGTCGATGTGATCGCCATCGGCACACTACCTCTACATCTACCTTCGGGGTTAGTTTTAGACCTCAATAATTGTTATTTGGTGCCAGCGTTGAGCATGAACATTATATCTGGATCTTGTTTATTGCGAGACGGCTATTCATTTAAATCAAAGGATAATGGTTGTTCTATTTATATGAGTAATATCTTTTATGGTCATGCACCCTTGATGAATGGTCTATTTTTATTGAATCTCGATCATAGTGATACACATATTCATAATATTGATGCTAAAAGATGCGAAGTTGATAATGATAGTGCAATATATTTGTGGCACTGTCGTTTAGGTCATATTGGTGTAAAACGCATGAAGAAACTCCAGGCAGATGAACTTTTGGAATCACTTGATTATGAATCATTTGATACTTGTGAACCATGCATCATGGGCAAGATGACTAAAACTCCGTTCTCCGGAACAATGGAGCGAGCTAATGACATATTGGAAATAATACATACTGATGTATGCGGTCCGATGAGTGTTGAGGCACGCGGCGGGTATCGTTATTTTCTGACCTTCACAGATGATTTGAGTAGGTATGGGTATATCTACTTAATGAAACATAAGTCTGAAACATTTGAAAAGTTCAAAGAATTTTAGAGTGAACTGGAGAATCACTGTAACAAGAAAATAAAGTTTCTATGATCTGATCGTGGAGGAGAATATTTAGGTTACGAGTTTGGCCTTCATTTAAAACAATGTGGAATAGTTTCACAATTCACGCCACCTGGAACACCACATCGTAATGGTGTGTCCGAACGTCGTAACCTTTCTTTATTGGATATGGTGCGTTCTATGATGTCTCTTACCGATTTACCACTTTAATTTTGGGGTTATGCATTAGAGACAGTTGCATTCATGTTAAATAGGGCAGTATCTAAATCCGTTGGGATGACAATGTATGAACTGTGGTTTGGCAAGAAACCTAAGCTGTCGTTTCTTAAACTTTGGGGTTGCGACACTTATGTCAAAACGCTTCAGCCTGATAAGCTCGAACCCAAATCGGAGAAGTGCGTCTTCATAGGATACCCTAAGGAAGCAATTGGGTACACCTTCTACCACAAATCCGAAGGCAAGACCTTTGTTGCCAAGAATGGATCCTTTCTAGAGAAGGAGTTTCTCTCGAGAGAAGTGAATGGGAGTAAAGTAGATCTTGATGAGGTAATTGTACCTTCTCTCGAATTGGAAAGTAGCACATATGAGAAATCCATTCCCATGATGCCTACACCAACTAGAGAGGAAGCCAATGATAATGATCATGAAACTTCGGATCAAATTACTACTGGACCTTGTAGGTCGAACAGAGCATGTTCCGCACCAGAGTGCTACGGTAATCCTGTCCTGGAAGTCATGTTATTAGACCATGGTGAACCTACGAACTATGAAGAAGCAATGATGAGCCCAAATTCCGATAAATGGCTTGAGGCCATGAAATCTGAGATAGGATCCATGTATGAGAACAAAGTATGGACTTTGGTGGACTTGCCCAATGATCATCAAGCCATTGAGAATAAATGGATCTTCAAGAAGTAGACATACGCTGATGGTAATGTCACCATCTACAATGCTTGACTTGTCGCGAAAGGTTTTCGACAAGTTCTAGGGGTTGACTACGATGAGACCTTCTCACCCATAGCAGTGCTTAAGTAATTCTGAATCATGTTAGCAATTGCCGCATTTTATAATTATGAAATCTCGCACATGGACGTCAAAACTGCACTCCTTAATGGATTTCTTAAATAGGAGTTGTACATGATGCAACCAGAAGGTTTTGTCGATCCTAAAGGTGCTAACAAAGTGTGCAAACTCCAGCAATCCATCTATGGACTGTTGCAAGCATCTCGGAGTTGGCATATAAGCTTTGATGAGGTGATCAAAATATATGGTTGTTGTGACAGCCTGGTTTTTGCCCTCTTCTCTTTGCCTGATTTTCAGTTGGTTTGATTTTGAATTTGGAGTTTTGAATCTTTTCAGATGGACTTAAACACTTGGGTACCCCTTGACTTTCGCCCAAGTGCCTCATTTCCCTCTTTAACAATCATTTCCTCTATGGTTCACCTCAAAATAATATTTTGAATACTTTTCTTAAAGGAAAATATTCATTTCCCTCTCTAAAACCCTAGCTAGCTCAATGTGCTCCAAAGCAACCCCAATTTTTCTTGCCCACAAAAATCTGAGAAAATTCCCAAATATCCTTTGAACCCTAGGGCACCTTCCTGAGCAAAAATATGTCATACTTTTTGGAATATTTTTGCTACAGAAAATATTTTCTGTTCTGGACAGAAATGGTGGTTTCTACATCAACTACCATTTTACTTGCTCTGTTGTGGCTGATTTTTCTTGTGCATCATCACCTTAGTAGATGATTGCTAACCTCCAAAGACCAGCTCCCAACTCTCAGTAGTTTGACCTCAGTAAGCTCTCAAAGTTACTGACCAAAAACTTACCAGGCAGTTGAAATCCATTCTACTGCGTCTGTGATCAAAACCAAGTGTGGTAACCTCTAAAACTACCATGAACTACAAGCCAGACATGAGATTTTGGCTTAGGTCGGCCTGAGGTCAGAGTTCACGCGGTGACCGCGTTCGTCCAGGCGTGCTGGCATAAGGCCGACGCGCTCTGCGTTGCGCCCGCGCTTCTGTTGATCGCGTGATCGCTTCCCCGCCTGCCAAGCCTTGCCAAACGTCGCCACAATCATCATCCCGACCCTCTTGAGTCCCTCCCGGCGCTCGCAGACGCCGGAGCTCACCGCAGCGAGCACGGGCGCGGTCTGGCCAACGCCACAGCGTGCTGCACACTCTGCTCGTCGTCACCCCCTCGCTCCTGTGCTCGTCTCCGCTCGCCCACAGTTCCCGTGTGAGCTGCGTTGCCTTCCCCCTCGCTCACTGACGCTGTTCGTCACGGGCGCCGTGTCCAGGTGTCCTCCGGCGAAGCCCGATTCCCTCTCGACGCTCGGCTATAAATAGAGCCCTCCCCAACCTCCTCGATCATCATCCACTCCTGCCACACACTCCACGATCTCGTAGAAAGCCGTAGCCTGGCCGCTGTCCCCGAGCTCGAGCTCGCCGGCGATCCCCTCGAGTCGTCTCCACAGCTCCAGCCCCTCCCAGGCTCGGGCAACCCTTCTAGGGCCTCCGTCGTGCCTTGGCGGTGCCGTTCCGCCCGGTTGGAGCCCCTGGTGTCGCCTTTGGTCGCCGTCGTCTTCATCTCCAGCGACCTCTGCTTCCTGTCTCCGCTAGAGAGGCTGATTCCGACGTCATCCGACCACCCCTAGCTAACCTACGGGTACGGGCAGGTGCGCCTCCATCTTCTCTTTCGATCCCTCCTTCTCGTTCTGGCCAAGAAGCTCTCCTCGCCGGCGTGTGCTCCGGCGAAGCCGCGCCATCCTCTGTTTCCCTTTCCCCCTCCCTCTCACCTAACTAGCGAAGCCCGCTAGTCAGCCACTCTGTACGAGCGCGAAGCGGTACTAGTGGTGGCACCCGTGAGGTTTACGCCTTCGACGTCACCCCCCCCTCTCAGTTATGTTTATTTAAATTCAAATTTAATTCTGTCGAGAGAGCTTCAAACAGCCAAAACTTTTTAACCATAAGTCCAAATGAATTGATTCTTTTTCCATTGTGTTCTTTATGAAGAAATCTAGCAGCTCACCAAAAATGAGATTTTTCCCTGTTGTCTAGATTTTTTGGTGAATTTCAGAATGGTTCTTGATGTTTTCTTTTTGTGTTTACAAATATTTTCAGAAAGAGAAGCTTGTCTTAGGGATCACCAGGAGGATTGTGAACCTCATCTGCACTAAGGCAAGCCACAACAACATTTTCATGGTGCCATTACAATATTTGTGATTTTTCAACTTGAACTAATGATTTAATCCATGCATTTAAATCACTAGTATATTATTTATATTCTGTTTGGTTGCTTGTTTAAGTTGATATGCTAAGTTCACAGAAAGTTTGAAGCTAAATAAGTTGGTTAAATAACTAGACGAAATAGTTGTTATGCAGATGTAATATGGTTATGGATATAAGTAATTATTTTATGTTATTTTCTTGGAGGAGAAAAGGTATAAATTTGCTAAGTAAAGATTCTGTTTAAAGTGATGATTAATCATAACCAGAGAAGTGTTATGAGTTGTGATGTTTATGCTTAGTGTGGTTATAGTTAACCCAGTTATTTCCGATGATATATGATGCATATATTTGTGTTGCACTTGCATGGCATGTTATGACACCGGTTACTTTCACGTTAAGTTGAACCTGCTAATAACTCAACTTGAATATATCGTTGACCGGGTCATGGTGCCACTGAATCGAGTTCTCCCAGTGCAACCACATTTGCCTTTATGGGAAGGCCTTTATTCGGTCCGTTGTCATGCCTCTGGTCGGTGCCTCCAACGAGGGAAGGTTATGGGTGTACCTTGGTCCGGTAAGCAGACATAACCTTGCGTGCCCGTTGTTGATATTATGGTACCTTGTTCCCGTTTGGGACCGTTTATGTTTTGCCACGACGGTGGCCGTTGGTGTCTTTGGTAGACACGGGGCCACCCAGGACTAGCCCAGTGGGGAGTGAGTCGGAGTGGCCGAGAGAGTGTCATGGCAATGGAGGGGTTTCGTCGGAATGTCGTTGGTCCACCCGAATGGGAGTGCAAGGCCATGGTTCCGTGGTGTGGGTACAGTGCGCTACCTCTGCAAAGTGTATTAAATCTATCGATAGTCGAGTCCACGGTTACGGACATGCTCGAAAGTAGGTCACACCATGGGTTAACGTTTAATAAATTTTGCACACTAAGTTATGAACTTTGCACTGTTGATGATGGTGGAAAGACCATTTGATGTTGGAGACCAAGTGTTGGTCATGGTTGTGATCGCCGAAAAGATCACCGTTTGGTACCAAGTGTTGGTCATGGTCGTGATCGCCAGAAAGATCACCGTTTGGTTACAAGGCAAACCGATACAAGACCACAAGGTTGGTCCGTTTGTGATCCAAGAGCGATCACCGTTGGTAAGTAAGTCCGAGGGGCTTATATCACGAGATGATGATCACAGCATGTTGGATATATGTTGTTGCATTATTAAACAATTGGTTAATTATCATCATATTGTTTGTCATTATGTTTATGCTTGTTGTGAGCTTGCAAGTACATTCAATGTACTGACCTGGTGTGTCATGCCAGATTTCAGGAAAGTCTCGTTGGAAAGGAGCGATGTCTGAGTCTAGATCGTGTCCACATCGGTGTCCCTGTGCTATGGAGTTGTGCTACGACGTTGTTCCGCTGCCACGTAGTTGTTCTGATCGAGGCCCCTTTATGTTCACTAAATAATGTACATATTGTTTAGCCGCACCGTGTGTGCCGCTTGGCCTCACCACCTGTTGTAATATAAACTATGATCCTCTAGCATCAATAAAGCGGTTGTTTTCTGTACCAAGATGTTGTGTGTTGCCAGAAGACACGGTCTCTGGGTTGGCAATACATGGTAAACCGGTCGCTCTGAGCCGGGGTGCCACAACACTTGGTATCAGAGCTGTGCTGACTGTAGGCCATGCTAGACTATGATGTGTTAACTGGACGCTAGATACGAGTTTAAGTTGAGTGTCGGTAGCATTTGTAGCTGATTGTTGCATTGTATGCACTCATTTTATTTTTATGCTAACCTGCTAATGGTTGTGAGTGTAGATGGCTCTCGTGCCGTATCCGTGCCAGTTGCAGCTGATGCCATTCACGTCGCCGTATCTCCTTCGTAACGTGTGGCGTCGGCTGTACCCCCTCGGTGACGACCCAGTCTATCGTGTGTACCGGGAGCGTCTAGCAGACTCAATGTATGAGTATCACGCAGTGGTTACTCTACGCACTAGTTCCGATTCCAGCACTTACACTCGTACCTCCCGGAGCGGTTTTGCTTCTACCGCTTCTCAGGCTGTCCAGTTTGCTGCATTCGAGGTCCTTATCGAGCTTCGTTATAACAAGGTCCGGATGTAGAACCACCCAGGTTTCTACTACTATCCCTCTCTGCACAACAATGGTCGTGTCCATTTCCCTATCATTGATCCGGAGTCTGATAGTGTTGCTAGCCACCTTTCCTATTATATCACTGCTAGCTATCTTATGATCCACGAGCTGGCTCGAGAGCTGACTCGTGCTCGTACTGCTTTAGCCTGTACTAGACCTGTCACTGCTCCATCTTCTATGGTATTTACTCCTTATATTCCATCCAGTTCTAGTTCCCCTGTTTCACCGGTTACTCCTCCGAGTAGCTTGGGCACCTCGACCATAAATCCTCTCAGTGCTCCTGCTGAGTGGGTTACACTTCTCACTACTCCTGTAGCCCCGATGATTCACCTTGCACCTGCCCCGGAGGGAGAGCCCTCGAGGCAGCATCGTCGTGTTACCTTTAACCCGAAGGTTTCAGTTAACCACGTCAGTTCAGGATCCGAGTCCACTTCAGGAGAAGACCCCGCAGCACCAGCAAAGCAGCAGAGCTTCTGAGTACCCGTAGTTGTCAGGATGAGTACGGGTGTAGTCGTATGAGTCATGATGTTCCGTTTCCTGTATGAGAGTAGTTGAACCTGGAATGATGTTTATCTTTCATGTATGATTCTATGTATAATTATGTTGGAACTCTATTTTATTCATCGTATTTTCTTTGTTATTTCGTTTTCTCCCAGGATTTGTTGCTGGCTTTTCCCCAATTTATTTTTGGATGTTTCTCATCTCGGTTGCGTTGTCTTGGGAAAAAACCCACAATAGGATGATGCGGGGAGGCAGCAGTAGCGACGCTCATGCGGATACTCCTGTTCGTCGTTCCGCACGACAGGCAGGACACTCCCCCGAGCCGTACGTTCCACCACCGCCTCCACCACCAAATCCGCCCTCCACCGAGCAAATTTTGTGTATGTTTGAGGAAAGGAGGAATAATGATCTGATTGAAATATTAAGAAGTGTGCAAGCTGTAGTTGGACAAAATGGAAATCAGAACGGTCATCACTCCAAGCTGTCAGATTTTCAGAGAACCAAGCCTCCCAATTTCAGTCAGGTTATTGATCCCTTGGATGCAGACGATTGGCTGCGAACCATTGAGAGGAAGCTCGAGATTGCTCGTACTGAAGAAGATGATAAAGTTCCATTTGCAACTCATTATCTTGAAGGCGCTGCTGCCATATGGTGGGAAAATGCAAAAGCCATGTGGCATGCTGATGAAGAAATCACCTGGGCAAAATTCAAGGATCAGTTCCGGAAATATCATATTCCTACTGGAATTATGAAGGTTAAGCAGCGTGAATTTCTCGCGCTCCTTCAAGGAAATCAGTCTGTGGGAGAATATTTGCAGAAGTTCAATCATTTGGCCCGTTACTCCCTTTATGACGTGGCCACCGAAGAGAGAAAGATTGACAGATTTCTTGGGGGATTAAACCCGAAACTCCGATGTACCCTCAGTATGTTTGATTTCCCAGACTCCAAACTCTGGTAAACAAGGCTTTCATTGCTGAAAGGGAGCACAAGCTCGTATCAGGCAACAGGCCTGCCAACAACGACCACAAGCGCAAGTTCGAGCCAACGAAGGAAGGTCAGCCAGTGCAAAAGGCTCGTACCTGGCAGCATACTCAGGTGGAATACAAGCCCAATTGGCAACAGAATGTTAACAAGACCAACACACAAGTCAAGAATGTCATGACCAACCCGGTGCGAGAGGAGTGCCAGCGCAACAATTCTTGCTTCAGTTGTGGGCAAACCAGACATTATGCCAGACAGTGTCCCAAGAACGGCAAGGCAAAAGCCCTATTCAGGCCACAAGTCAACTTTATGGAGTCATGCCCCACCCAGCAAAACATCTCTGGGCACGTTCATCACCTCTCCGCAGGTGAAGCCCAAGAGAACCCTGAAGTCGTCATTGGTATGTTTTCTGTTAATAACATACCCGCCGTAATTTTATTTGACTCTGGGCTTCCCACTCTTTTATTTTGCGGAGTTTTGTTGCCCAAAACAAATTTCCTTGTTCACTTTTGGGCAAGAACATGCTGGTACAATCCCCGGGATCTTTAATCAGGAGCAATCTGGTCTGCCGTAATCTGGAAATCAATATCAACGGAGTCTGTTTTCTAACTTCCTTGATAATCATCGAGTCTGTAAAGTTGGATGTTATCTTGGGTATGAATTGGTTGACCCAATATCAAGTATGCATAAATTGCGTGACCCGAGAAGTCACTTTGACCAGTCGGAAGGGGCAGGCTACCAAATTCTATGCTCGCAGAAGCATACCCAAGAAAGAAATGGTCTTCACCGTTGTGGCTGGTGAGTTGGAATTAATTCTTGTGGCCAGTGAGCTTCCTGATGTATTTCCAGAAGAACTGCCAGTCATGCCACCAGATCGAGAGCTCGAGTTTGCAATAGATCTTGTGCCCGGAACCGCACTGTTATACAAGAAGTATTACCGGATGCCTTCATCAGAATTAGTGGAGCTAAAGAAACAACTTGATGAAATGCTCCAGAAAGGATATATCTGCCCCGGCTCCTCACCATGGGGATCACCTGCTATCTTCGTTGATAAGAAGGATGGCAGCCTCCGCATGTGTGTGGATTACCGTCAACTGAATGATGTCACCATCAAAAATAAATATCCACTGCGAAGGATTGATGACTTGTTTGATCAGCTCAGTGGGGCCAAGGTATTCTCCAAGATTGATTTAAGGCAGGATATCATCAACTCAACATTAAAACGGAAGATTCACTACTCGGTACGGTCTTTATAAATATATAGTTATGTCCTTTGGTCTCACCAATGCCCCTGCCTTCTTCATGCATATGATGAACAAAGTATTCATGGACTTCCTCGATAAGTTCGTGGTAGTCTTCATCGATGACATACTTATTTACTCAAAAAGTGAAGAAGATCACAAAGAACACCTCCGAGCAGTGCTACAACAACTCCGCGACCATCAGCTATACGCCAAATTCAGTAAATGTGAGTTTTGGCTCAAGCAAGTTGGATTTCTCGGACATGTGATATCCGCCGAAGGTATAGCCGTGGACCTGAGCAAAGTAAAAAATGTGCTCGATTGGTTGCCACCCACAACCGTATCGCAAATCCAGAGTTTTCTTGGATTAGCCGGATACTACCTTCGTTTCATTGAAGGGTTTTCCAAGATTGCTAAACCCATGACGGATCTGCTCAAAAGGGATAAGAAGTTTGAATGGACCGAGGACTGTGAGAAAAGTTTCAATGAGCTAAAGATACGGCTGAGGTCCGCCCCTGTGTTGACTCTTCCAGATATCTACCGCAGCTTTGATGTGTACTGCGACGCCTCCAGACAAGGACTTGGATGCGTACTTATGCAAGACGGCAAGGTGGTAGCATACGCATCACGACAGCTACGACCCCACAAGGGAAATTACCCTACTCATGATCTGGAATTGGCCGCGGTGGTTCATGCTCTAAAAATTTGGAGACACTACCTCATTGGGAAGAGGTGCCAAATTTTTACCGACCCCAAAAGTCTCAAGTATATATTTACTCAACCATATTTAAATCTTCGTCAACAAAGATGGCTCGAGTTAGTCAAGGATTATGATCTTGGAATAAATTACCACCCAGGTAAGGCCAACGTGGTTGCCGATGCACTCACGATCAAAAGCACATCGACTGAATGTCATAATGAAATCCTTGCCTCCTGAACTTCAAGAGGAGATTGCTCAGCTCAACCTGGTCATAGTTGATGCTGGTCTTGCTAATATTTTGGAAGTTGCACCTACACTTGAGGAAGAGATCCGCAAGGCCCAGCCAGCTGACACCATCCTGCAAAAGCATGCCAAGAGTATGGTAGCAGGACAGACTTCAATTTTTTCAAAGGATCAATTTGGTACCCTCCGATTCCGTGGAAGGATTTGTGTACCCAGTCAGGCGGATTTAAAGAAGAAAATCCTGTCGGAAGCACATGAATCTTCATATTCTATTCACCCTGGAGGTACTAAAATGTATGAAGACCTTCAACAAATATTCTGGTGGGATGGAATGAAGAAAGACATTGCCTATTTTGTGGCCTGTTGCGACATATGCAACAAGGTGAAGGCAGAGCATCAGAAGCCAGCGGACTTCTCCAACCGTTGCCAGTTTCCCAATTGAAATGGGATGATGTCTGCATGGATTTTGTCATAGGACTACCTAAGACTCAGCGAGGCAATGATGCAATCTGGGTCATAGTGGACACCTTAACCAAGGTAGCTCACTTTATCCTGATCAGAACCACATATCGAGCAGATCAACTTGCACAACTGTATGTATCCAGGATAGTCATTCTGCATGGAGTACCCCAGACAATCACTTCTGACCGAGGGTCACTTTTTACCTCTGCTTTTTGGTCACGTCTCCATCAAGCCTTGGGGACAACGCTAAAATATAACACCGCTCATCATCCTCAGACTGATGGACAGACTGAGCGGGTAAACCAAATACTCAAAGATATGCTACGAGCATGTGCTTTGGCCTAAGGATCTAAATGGGAAGACTGCCTGCCGTATGCCGAATTCTCATACAACAACAGCTTCCAGACCAGTCTAAAGATGTCACCGTATGAGGCTTTGTGCCGCAAGTGCCGCACTCCTTTGAATTGGTCTCAAACTGGATATAGCCATATTTTCGGAATGAATCTCATGATGGAAGTTGAGAAGCAAGCCAGGAAATCCGAGACAGATTGCAATTGGCCAAATTGCGACAAAAGAGTTATTATGATGCAAAGCACCGACATATTAGTTTTGAACCCGGAGAACAGGTATATCTCTGAGGCACTCCTATGAAAGGAGTCAAGAGATTCCAAACTCGTGGAAAGTTGGCACCCAGATTTATTGGTCCATTTTCGGTTATGTCCAGAGTGGGTACTGTTGCATATCAATTGGAACTACCCCCCGAATTGTCGGAAGTGCACAATGTGTTTCATGTTTCACAGTTGAGGCGATGCATATCGTTGCCTGAGAAAAAGACTTCTATGACTGAAATAGAGTTGGCAAAGGATTTGACATATGAAGAAAGACCGGTCAAAATTTTGAACCAGATGGAAAGGGTCACTCGTAGTAAAGCAAGAAAAATTTACAAAGTTTAGTGGGAGCATCACACAGAGGCAGAATTGACTTGGGAGCAAGAAGAATTTCTAATGGCACATTATCCAGAATGGTTTTCCCAAGCAACCGAATCTCGAGGACGAGATTCATCCTAAGTGGGGGAGGTTTGTGACAACGTGGTTTTTGCCCTCTTCTCTTTGCCTGATTTTCAGTTGGTTTGAATTTAAATTTGGAGTTTTGAATCTTTTCAGATGGACTTAAACACTTGGGTACCCCTTGAATTTCACCCAAGTGCCTCATTTCCCTCTCTAACAATCATTTCCTCTCTGGTTCACCTCAAAATAATATTTTGAATATTTTTCTTAAAGGAAAATATTCATTTCCCTCTCTAAAACCCTAGCTAGCTCAATGTGCTCCAAAGCAACCCCTTTTTTCTTGCCCAAAAAAATCTGAGAAAATTCCCAAATATTCTTTGAACCCTAGGGCACCTTCCTGAGCAAAAATATTTCATCACTTTTTGGAATATTTTTGCTACAGAAAATATTTTCTGTTCTGGACAGAAATGGTGGTTTCTACAGCAACTACCATTTTACTTGCTCTGTTGTGGCTGATTTTTCTTGTGCATCATCACCTTAGTAGATGATTGCTAACCTCCAAAGACCAGCTCCCAACTCTCAGTAGTTTGACCTCAGTAAGCTCTCAAAGTTACTGACCAGAAACTTACCATGCAGTTGAAATCCATTCTACTGCGCCTGCGATCAAAACCAAGTGTGGTAACCTCTAAAACTACCACGAACTACATGCCAGACATGAGGTTTTGGCTTAGGTCAGCCTGAGTTCAGAGTTCACGCAGT
Source organism: Aegilops longissima (assembly GCA_021605205.1). NCBI lineage: Eukaryota > Viridiplantae > Streptophyta > Magnoliopsida > Poales > Poaceae > Aegilops > Aegilops longissima. The sequence continues at coordinate 139,484,052 of CM038679.1, forward strand.
GACCGCGTTAGTCCAGGCGTGCTGGCATACGGTTGACGCGCTCTGCGTCGTGCCCGCGCTTCTGTTGATCGCGTGATCGCTTCCCCGCCTGCCAAGCATTGCCAAACCTCGCCACAATCATCGTCCCGACCCTCTTAACTCCCTCCTTGTGCTCGCCCATGCCAAAGCTCGCCACAGCAAGCATGGGCGCGGTCCGGCCAACGACACAGTGCGCTGCACACTGTGCTCGTCGTCACCCCCTCGCTCTTGTGCTCGTCTTTGCTCGCCCACGGTTCCCGCGTGAGCTGCGTCGCCTTCCCCCTCGCTCACTGACGCTGTTCGTCGCCGGGCGCCGTGTCCAGGTGTCCTCCGGCGGAGCCTGATCCCCCCTCGATGCTCAGCTATAAATAGAGCCCTCCCCAGCCTCCTCGAGCATCATCCACTCCTCCCACACACTCCACGATCTCGTAGAAAGCCGTAGCCCGGCCGGGCAGGCCGTGGGCCGCCGTCCCTGAGCTCGAGCTCGCTGGCGATCCCCTCGGGTCGTCTCCGTAGCTCCAGCCTCTCCCAGGCTCGGGCAACCCTTCCAGGGCCTCCGACGTGCCTCGGTGGTGCCGTTCCGCCTGGTTGGAGCCCCAGGTGTCGCCTCTGGTCGCCGTCGTCTTCATCTCCGGCGACCTCTGCTTCCTGTCTTCGCTAGAGAGGCTGGTTCCGACGCCGTCCGACCACCCCTAGCTAACCTATGGGTACGGGCAGGTGCGCCCCCATCTTCTCTTTCGATCCCTCCCTCTTGTTCTGGCCAAGAAGCTCTCCTCGCCGGCGTGTGCTCCGGCGAAGCCGCGCCGTCCTCTGTTTCCCTTTCCCCCTCCCTCTCACCTGACTAGCGGGGCCCACTAGTCAGCCACTCTATACGCACGCGAAGCAGTACGAGTGGTGGCGCCCGCGAGGTTTACGCCTTCGACGTCACCCCCCCCCCCCCCTCGGTTCTGTTTATTTAAATTCAAATTTAATTCTGTCCAGAGAGCTTCAAACAGCCAAAACTTTTTAACTATAAGTCCAAATGAATTGATTCTTTTTGCATTGTGTTCTTTATGATGAATCTAGTAGCTCACCAAAAATGAGATTTTTCCCTGCTGACTAGATTTTCTGGTGAATTTTAGAAGGGTTCTTGATGTTTTATTTTTTGTGTTTATAAATATTTTCAGAAAGAGAAGCTTGTCTTGAGGATCACCAGGAGGATTGTGAACCTCATCTGCACTAAGGCAAGCCACAACAACATTTTCATGGTGCCATTACAATATATGTGATTTTTCAAATTGAACTAATGATTTAATCCATGCATTTAAATCACTAGTATATTATTTATATTCTGTTTGGTTGCTTGTTTAAGTTGATATGCTTAGTTTACAGAAAGTTTGAAGCTAACTAAGTTGGTTAAATAACTAGAAGAAATAGTTGTTATGCAGAAGTAATATGGTTATGGATATAACTAATTACTTTGAGTTATTTTCGTGAAAGATTCTGTTTAAAGTGATGATTAATCATAACCAGAGAAGTGTTATGAGTTGTGATATTTATGCTTAGTGTGGTTATAGTTGACCCAGTTATTTCCGATGATATATGAAGCATATATTTGTGTTGCACTTGCATGGCATGTTATGACACCGGTTACTTTCACGTTAAGTTGAACCTGCTAATAACTCAACTTGAATATATCGTTGACCGGGTCATGGTGCCACTGAATCGAGTTCTCCCAGTGCAACCACATTTGCCTTTATGGGAAGGCCTTTATTCGGTCCGTTGTCATGCCTCTGGTCGGTGCCTCCAACGAGGGAAGGTTATGGGCGTGCGGTACCCTGGCCCGGTAAGGAGACATAACCTTGTGTGCCCATTGTTGATATTATGGTACCTTCTCCCTGTTTGGGACCGTTTATGTTTTTCCACGACGGTGGCCGTTGGTGTCTTTCGTGGACACGGGCCCACCCAGGACTAGCTTAGTGGGGAGTGAGTCGGAGTGGCCGAGAGAGTGTCATGGCAATGGAGGGGTTCCCCCGGAATGCCGTTGGTCCACCCGAATGGGAGTGCGAGGCCATGGGTTTTGTGGTGTGGGTACAGTGCGCTACCTCTGCAGAGTGTATTAAATCTATCGATAGCCGAGTCCGCAGTTACGTACACGCTCGAAAGTAGGTCACACCATGGGTCAACGTTTAATAGATTTTGCACACAAAGTTATGAACTTTGCACTATTGATGATGGTGGAAAGACCATCTTGATGTTGGAGACCAAGTGTTGGTCATGGTTGTGATCGCCGGAAAGATCACCGTTTGAGACCAAGTGTTGGTCATGGTCATGATCGCCGGAAAGATCACCGTTTGGTTACAAGGCAACCCAATACAAGACCACGAGGTTGGTCCGTTTGTGATCCGAGAGCGATCACCATTAGTAAGTGAGTCCGCGGGACTTATATCACGAGATCATGATCACAACATGTTGGATATATGTTGTTGCATTATTAAACAATTGGTTAATTATCATGATATTGTTTGTTATTATGTTTATGCTTGTTGTGAGCTTGCAAGTACATTCAATGTACTGACCTGGCGTGTCATGCCAGATTTCAGGAAAGTCTCGTTGGAAAGGAGCGTTGTCCAAGTCTAGATCATGTCCACATAGGTGTCCCTATGATTGGAGTTCCGTTACGATGTTGTTCCGCTACCACGTAGTTGTTCTGATCGAGGCTCCTTTATGTTCACTAAATAATGTACATATTGTTCAGCCGCACCGTGTGTGCCGCTTGGCCTCGCCACCTATTGTAATATAAACTATGATCCGCTAGCATCAATAAAGCAGTTGTTTTCTGTACCACGATGTTGTGTGTTGCTAGAAGACATGGTCTCTGGGCTGGTAATACATGGTAAACCGGTCGCTCTGAGCCGGGGTGCCACTGTTTTATACAGACTTATGGTGAAGCCTGTATTTACAAGAAAGTGAGTGGGAGCTCTATAGCATTTCTGATATTACATGTGGATGACATATTGTTGATTGGAAATGATATAGAATTTCTGGATAGCATAAAAGCATACTTGAATAAGAATTTTTATTGAAAGACCATGGTGAAGCTGCTTATATATTGGGCATCAAGATCTATAGAGATAGATCGAGATGCTTGATAGGACTTTCACAAAGCACAAACCTTGATAAAGTTTTGTAGAAGTTCAAAATGGATAAGTCAAAGAAAAGGTTCTTGCCTGTGTTACAAGGTGTGAAATTGAGTCAGACTCAAAGCCCGACCACTGCAGAAGATAGAGAGAAAATTAAAGTCATTGCCTATGCTTCAGCCATAGGTTCTAGCATGTATGTTATGTTGTGTACCAGACCTGATGTGTGCCTTGCCATAAGTTTGGTAGGGAGGTACTAAAGTAATCCAGGAGTGGATCACTGGACAGCGGTCAAGAACATCCTGAAGTACCTGAAAAGGACCAAGGATATGTTTCTCGTTTATGGAGGTGACGAAGAGCTCATCGTAAATGGTTACGTCGATGCTAGCCTCGAAACTAATCAGGATGACTCTAAGTCACAAACCGGTGTCGGATTTCGGGTTCCAGCAGACCCTCTAGGTTCGAACTCTGGGGTGCACGCGGAGATCTCACCCCCTACCTACCTGCACCTCGTCGCCTCGCAAATATCTAAACTTCATAAAGGGCAACACAAGAGACACAAGGTTTATCTGGTTGGGCCACCATTGTGGTGTAATACCCTACTCCGGTGTGTGGTGTGGTGGATTGCCTCGGGGCTGATGATGAACAATACAAGGAAGAACAGCCTCGCGAGGGTCTGTTCTTGGCCGGTGCGACGAACTGCTAGGGGGAGTTCGGTCGCTCTCTCTCTAGCCCTGTTCTCGGTTCTCTCTGGATCCTCCCCCCTCTCCTATGGGTGGCTAGTCCTATTTATAGGCAGAGGCCCTGGGCCTCTTCCCAAATATTGAGCGGGAAGGGCGCCAACAATTGGCCATTTTGAAGGGGAACATCTAGTGCACTTATCCTGACTAAAGTTGGTCCTCGCCTGTCAAAGGCTCTGGTGGTGACGCTGGCTTGGGCTCCACGATGACCTCCTTCCTGCCATTCCGTTGGTCTTGGTCTTGTTGCACCGAAACGGTTTCCTTTGCTTGATGCTCTCGCCTGCGCTTGCCTCCTTTGCACCGAAGAGGAAATGAGGACACTGCGCGGGCTGGCGCCCGCCTGGCGCCCTTGGTCGTCATGGCTTGCATCATGGGCACCTCGTGAGGTACCCCGCCTTGATCTCTCTGCCTCCTCGTGAGCCAGCTGACGAGGCCGCGCTGAGAAGCTTCTGTCATCCGCCCAGCAATCTGGCCCCTCGCGAGGTCTTGAGCTGTCTTGATGAAGATGGGCGTCTTGGGCCACCCCTTGAGACACGCCAGCAGCCGCAGTGCGAGCAAGTCTGGTACCCCGTTCCCGAGCGCCGACAGTAGCCCGGGCCCAAAGGCGCGCTGGACTTGGCTTAGCGAGAAAGCGAAGGGCAAGTGCAAGCGCGCAGAGGCCCTAAAGCCTCTGGCCTCGAGCGCCAAGTGGCGGTTGAAAGGGAAAAAACCTGCGCCTCCGCCCCTTCGCCGTCGCCGGCAGCTCCTACCGTCTGTCGGTTGATCATACTCAGCAAGAAAGGCTTGGACAAGGTCGTTCTGCCCTCGCCACTATCTTCAGCGAATGCGGGAGGATGGCGGTCAGGCCCGCGTCTCACTTCTCCATTGTGAGAATAGTCACCGAGGTCCGGTGCCATAGCATACGTAGGTGGGACTAGTTCCCCTTTTCCAATTTCTTCAATGCTGTGCTTTCCCATTACCAGATCCATATGATGCATTTGGGTCCTGAATCCATTACTCTTCTTGCCGTTTTCGCCTTTGTCTGCGAGGCGATGATGGGCATCCCTCCTTCAGTTGCCTTGCTGCGCCACTTCTTCTCTTTGCGCCTCATCGACCCCACACAATGCTCGAGGTGTGTGAGCTTCATTGCCGCACCAGAAACTGCGGCTTCAGGGATTGATTTCAGCCTTCCTCCGCCTGCGTCTGGGTTCCGCGAGCGGTGGCTGTATGTGGACGTCGGGGTGCCCAGCCCCCTGCTCTCGAAGCCAGCATTGCCCGCTATCCGCAATTCGGGCTGGAGCCAGGAGACGCTCACGAGCCCCCGGCTCGTCTTCGTCTAGCATCGCTTCGCGTACTTGAGGGCGCTCGCCCAAGGTGGTGAACAAGTTCCTCCTATGCCGCATTGCCCCTCTTCAGCGCCATTCCCGCCAGATGTGGGCCTTCGGTGGGCGCGAGGACCGCATGAGGCTCCAGGAGGAGGACCTGACGCCTGAAGTGCTGAGGAAGGTTCTCATGATCCTGACTGGAGACCCTTCACCTGGCAGCATCCGGCAAGGGGGTGCCTTGCTATATCTTTGCTCGAACAGGGGTGGCTTCGTGAAGCAGATGCCCAACTTCGACGAATGGGGGCTGCACCCCACAGGCCTCATGGGACCTCGCGAGAACCCAGTTGTGGTGACTGCCCTCCCAGTTGCCCACGGCGGTCCTACCTCGAGTGGTGGAGCAGGGAGGCAAGGGCCACCGGAGGCTGAGGGAGCCTCCGCCGGGATGACGATGCCAGGCGGCACTCCTGAGGCGGCAGCTCCTGAGGCACGCACTGCTGTGGCTGCAGGCGTTGAGCCGCGGCCCGCGGCTCCCGTGGCCGAGGCCCCTGAGGCCCCGGCTACCCCTCTTGGTGAGGCGACCGGCGGCGTGTGCCAGGACGACGCCCCTGACGCTGGTCACCTTGGTGCTTCTTCCTCGTCAGCAGCTGACCCTGCGGCTGAACTCTGGGCAGCTTCAGCGTGGACTTCGAGGCTCTCCGGAAGAGAAGGGAGGCCTTGGGTGATGATTACCCTTGCCGCCTGCTGAAGCGCAGGAAGTATTTCACCATTGATGAGTAAGCCTTCTCCTTTCCTAGTTCCTTATTTTCCCGTTGCTTCGGCTGATCCTCGCCCCGCAGGGCCCTTCTTGCCGAGCTCACGGAGATGGCCGAGGAGCCATCCCCCCAGGCTTCACCCTCTCCACTATCTCCGAATGCCCCGAGTTCAAGCACTGCCCTTGTGGTGAGGCCGGTCGGAGAGGTGAGCCATCCTGTGGCGCATCATGGTTCCGCGCACCTCGCGACCCTCCTTCGCGAGCCTTCCCGGGGCATAGCTAGCCTGCCTTGGGCTCCTCGACTGGTTGTGGACGGCGATTGGCTGAGGTCGGCCCTTCGTTCTTCATTCGGGGACGAGCCGGCTCAAGGCCGGGCTTCTGGCGGGGGCGTGCCCGGCTGTCGTGAGGGCGCCAGCCCCCAGCCCCCTGCCCAGAGGGGGAGTGCTGATTCGTGGTCCCCCGCGCACACCTAGGGCGGATGACGACGCGGAAGACGTGCTCGAGCGCGCCCGGGAGCGCCGTACCCTTCGCCAAGGGTTTCTCCAGAGGGCGGCTGACGCAGTGAGCCAGCTTGGTGTAGAGCTCGCTCACGAAGACGCGCGCCTTGAAGCTGTGGGCCTGCGCCTAGCTGAAGAGGGGCGCAAGCTGAAGGTGGCCGTCGCCGTGGCGCGCCACCAGCACGACCTCGACAATGAGAAAGCCGAGGTGTCGCTGGCGGCCTCACGGGCGGCCCGTTCCCAGGCCATCGAGGAGGCCCGGGAGGCTGACCGGCGGCGTGAGGCGGCGGAGGAGCGGGCGTGGAAGCTCCAGGCCTAGAGCGATTCCCTGGAGCAGTAGGTGGAGCTGCGTGAGACAGCCCTTGCGTTGATGAAGGGGGCTTCGGTCGACCAGGAAGAGCTCCAGAGACGTGAGGAGGCACTGACGCTGGAAGCTGCCGAGCGCGCCCGCGATCTTGAGCAGCTGGAGACGAGGGAGCGCTTGGTGATGCAGGCGGAGGACGATGTCGCTGCGCGGGAGGCCCGAGTCCTGGAAGAGGTTGATCGTCGAGTGGCAGTGGCCCGCTTGAACCTCGAGCGCGAGTTCGAGGAAAGGCTGGGGTTGATCAGGGCCGAAGCGGAAGGCAGGACCGCCGCCCTGAGGGCCAAGATGGACGAAGAGACGCGGCAGGCTAACCCTTCCCGGGCCGCCCTTGGCGTGACGCAGGAGGAGCTGACTTCCTCCCGTGTCGAGATGCTTCTTCTACGTTAGCGGGTGGACGCGGACGAGGCCGTTGCACGGCGGAACGAGGACGAGATACGCCAGCGGCAGATCCTGGAGCACGAGCATGGCCCTATGCTCTACATGCTCCGGGAAAGAGCTAACACTGCCTTGGGCAACATCTGCGAGGCGGCCGTCGGCGAGCCTCATGCGATTAACTATCTTTGGTAACCTTCGTTCTTCAGCGATGTGGTGGCGCAGCTGGAGGTGCGATCGGGCGAGCCAACAGGTTGGTGGAGGAGAGGAGTCGCCCTGCTCGGGCGTGCCTTTTCTCGCGTCTTCAGCCATCTTGGGACATGGACCCCAACCCGATTTTGATGCGCCATCGCCCGGTACCCAGGCCGTCCGGGGCGACTGGCGCGTGGGTGGAAGACAACGTGGATGCCCTCGTCAGGGCCTTCGCTACTGACGACGACGGCATGGTCGTGGCCGCTGATGAAGGCAGCGTGGTGAACGGCCCTGACGCCGCTGACGGTGACGCGGAGGGCGATGGCGAGACCAGCGACGATTCAGGAGGTGACCTTGAGGATGCATTGGGGGATTTATCCGATTGACCGCATGCCGCTCCTGCTTTCTTATCCTGCGCAGACAGAGTTCGGGCTTGGCCTTGAAGGTTGTAAGAGCATTTTGGGAGGGGGAGCCCCTCGTGTAAAAACTTGCAGTTAGCGTATTAGTAGATGCGGTATCATTCATGCGCCTGCACCAAGTGGCTGGCCTGGCGACGAGCTGGCTGGCTTGTTTACCTTCAACCCGCGTGAGCCCCGAGATAGCCTGCGGAGGGCTGTGGCGCTCCGTGTGCTCCCTGAACGAGCCCATTTAACCTGTGATGAGAACCTCCTGAGAGGGCGTGGTGATGGCTGTCCGGTCTGTACGCATGCTAGGCCTGGCCCAGCTCGCGAGGGGCTCACAAGGGGAGGCAGCTGAGGCAGAGTGGTAACCAGAACGCGAGAGATTGCTCGAACGAGACTAAACACCCCTTCCCCGAACACACGCAAATCGCAAGCTCAAATCCAACTTAAATCCAAACGGGGGAAAAGCGACAGCCAAGGGGAAAAGCAAGAAAAGCAGAAAAAGCCGCGTCCGGCACCTAGTCTAGTCTTGGACGTCTTCTCACTAGCGCGGAGCTAAGTTCTGCCACTGGGCGTGGGAGGGAGCCCCACGGTCTGAGGCCGGCGCTCCTGAGACTCCGGGGCGTGTATAGCCCCACTCATTATTACGTGAGAGTGTCACGGGGCGGCGAGCTTCACAGGCACTGGGCCTTCTTCACAGGTACCGGCCTTGCTTCATATCGCCAGACGAGGGCCCCGCCTTGTGCCATACTCTAGTGCCATCAACGACGGCCGGAGACCGAAGACGCCGCCAATGGGGTAGAGCGGTCGCCAGCGGTTCCCCCGACGACCACGGGTCCTCTACCGGGGGTAGGCCCTGAGGCACCTCCCCGGCAGAGGGCCTACCTCCTGAGGACGCCTTGCTCTGAACGCCGCGGTGGTGATGCCGGATCTCGGCCCCTCTCCTGCAGCTCCCGGCGCCCTCCTCCTGAGGGGTAGGAAACTGCAGGATTGGGGCAGCCGTCCGCTGCGACGATCTGTACCTCCTGCGATCCATGGTTAGCGTATGCCTGCTCCTGAGGAATTAGCGATACCCGATAATCGTTGCTCCCGGCGCGGTCGACGGGGCTTCCCCGGGGCTCCTGGAAGAGCTCAGCATCGGGTGCCTCGTCCCCCCAGCTTAGGCCGAGGAGCGAGCCGTGTCCGTCCTCCTGCGCGTGCCCTTGATCCATCATGTGGGGAATGTACTCTTCTGGGGCCGCCATCCCGAATGCTGCACCGTAGTGCCCCGTGTGCCACACAGCCCTACCTGAGGCGCCCACCTGGGCGTGGTAGCGCGGCGGCCCACTGGGGCCATGGGCCGTGGCGAGTCCTCCTTCGCTCGCTGGGCGGAGGCAGCGCCGCTGCTAGCTTCGTCTTGTGGCCTGGCTGGCGTTGGGTGGCCTTGGAGTCCGCTTGGAGCTGCTGGCGCGTCGTGGGGCCTCCGCGTGGGCCGCCCTGGACCTGAGGTGGCAGTTGGGTGCAGAAGGGGTGAGCCCCCGATGCGGCGAAGCCCAGGAGCTTTGCCACCCACTCCAGCAGCACGTCACGGCCGCCCTCCACCAGCCTGCATTGTAGTAGCTCTCGGGCCACCGTGAGCGCGGCCCTTGAGTTCGCCTACTCCCGTCGGGTGTACGGCGCCGTGGCCGCGGCGTGGTTCGAGGCCCTCACCGCCGACCGCGCCTGCCGCGGCGTTAGAGCTGTCGTTGCCTGACCGCGTCACCCGCGGCCCGCAGCGCCCTGCGGGCCGCGAGCTGCCTGGAGCATGGGGTCGCCCAGGGCGAGCTGCTCTGCGTGGGATAAGGGTTGCCCGCCTGGTCGCCGGACATGATGATGACGATGTGACGGGGCGCGAAGCGGCACAAGGCGGATTCCGGCGCACCCCTACCTGGCGCGCCAAATGTCGGATTTCGGGTTCCGGCAGACCCTCTAGGTTCGAACTCTGGGGTGCACGCGGAGATCTCACCCCCTACCTACCTGCACCTCGTCGCCTCGCAAAGATCTAAACTACGCAAAGAGCAACACAAGAGACACAAGGTTTATGCTGGTTCGGGCCACCATTGTGGTGTAATACCCTACTCCAGTGTGTGGTGTGGTGGATTGCCTCAGGGGCTGATGATGAACAATACAAGGAAGAACAGCCTCGTGAGGGTCTGTTCTTGGCCGGTGCGACGAACTGCTAGGGGGAGTTCAGTCGCTCTCTCTCTCTCTCTAGCCCTGTTCTCGGTTCTCTCTGGATCCTCCCCGTCTCCTGTGGGTGGCTAGTCCTATTTATAGGCAGAGGCCCTGGGCCTCTTACCAAATATTGAGCGGGAAGGGCGCCAACAATTGGCCATTTTGAAGGGGAACATCTAGTACACTTATCTTGACTAAAGTTGGTCCTCGCCTGTCAAAGGCTCTGGTGGTGACGCTGGCTTGGGCTCCACGATGACCTCCTTCCTGTTGGGGAAAGTAGTAGAAATTCAAAATTTTCTACGCATCACCAAGATCAATCTATGGAGTAATCTAGCAACGAGGGAAAGGGGAGTGGATGAGCATCTTCATACCCTTGAAGATCGCTAAGCGGAAGCGTTACAAGAACGCGGATGAAGGAGTCGTACTCGCAGCGATTCAGATCGCGGTTGATTCCGATCTAAGCACCGAACAACGGTGCCTCCGCGATCAACACACGTACAGCCCGGGGACGTCTCCTCCTTCTTGATCCAGCAAGGGGAAAGGAGAAGTTGAGGGAGAACTCCGACAGCACGACGGCATGGTGGTGGTGGAGCTCGTGGTTCTCCGGCAGGGCTTTGCCAAGCACTACGGAGGAGGAGGAGGTGTTGGAGGAGGGAGAGGGCTGCGCCAAGGGAAGTGTGCGGCTGCCATCTTTCTCTCACACTATATATAGGGGGAAGGGAGTAGGGGCAGGCGCCCTAGGGTTCCCTAGGGGAGGGGCGGCGGCCATAGGGGAAACCCTAGATGGGTTTTGGCGCCCCCACCCCCTAGGAAACTTGCCCCCCAAGCCGGGAAGGGCGGCTGCCCTAGGGGTGGCGCCCCCACCTCTCCAGGTTAGGTGAGATGGGGCGGGAGGGGCGCTTAGCCCCTTAATGGGCTGATGTGCCCTCTCCCCTTGGCCCATAAGGCCCCCCAAAGCTTGTCGGGGCCTCCGAAACCCCTTTCGGACACGCTGGTGATCACCTGGTACCCCCGGAACAATTCCGGACTCCAATACCCTTCGTCCAATATACCGATCTTCACCTCCAGACCATTCCGGAGCTCCTCGTCATGTCGGGATCTCATCCGGACTCAACAACCTTCGTAACCACATACTATTCCCATAACAACTCTAGCGCCACCGAACCTTAAGTGTAGACCCTACGGGTTCGGGAACCATGCGAACATGACCGAGACGTTCTCCGGTCAATAACCAACAGCGGGATCTGGATACCCATGTTGGCTCCCACATGTTCCACGATGATCTCATCGGATGAACCACGATGTCAAAGATTCAAGCAATCCCGTATGCAATTCCCTTTGTCTACCGGTATAGTACTTGCCCGAGATTCGATCGTCGGCATCTCGATACCTTGTTCAATCTCGTTACCGGCAAGTTTCTTTACTCGTTCCGTAACACATCATCCCGTCATCAACCCCTTGGTCACATTGTGCACATTATGATGATGTCCTACCGAGTGGGCCCAGAGATACCTCTCCATCACACGGAGTGACAAATCCCGCTCGATTCGTGCCAACCCAATGACACTTTCGGAGATACCGTAGTGCACCTTTATAGCCACCCGATTACGTTGTGACGTTTGGTACACCCAAAGCATTCTTACGGTATCCGGGAGTTGCACAATCTCATGGTCTAAGGAAATGATACTTGACATTAGAAAAGCTTTAGCATACTGAACTACGATCTTTGTGCTAGGCTTAGGATTGGGTCTTGTCCATCACATCATTCTCCTAATGATGTGATCCCGTTATCAACGACATCCAATGTCCATGGTCGAAACCGTAACCATCTATTGATCAACGAGCTAGTCAACTAGAGGCTTACTAGGGACATGGTGTTGTCTATGTACCCACACATGTATTTGAGTTTCCTATCAATACAATTATAGCATGGATAATAAACGATTATCATGAACAAGGAAATATAATAATAATAACTAATTTATTATTGCCTCTAGAGCATATTTCCAACAGTCTCCCACTTGCACTAGAGTCAATAATCTAGTTCACATCGCCATGTGATTAACACTCACAGGTCACATCGCCATGTGACCAACATCCAAAGAGTTTACTAGTGTCAATAAACTAGTTCACATCATCATGTGATTAAGACTCAATGAGTTCTGGGGTTTGATCATGTTTTGCTTGTGAGAGAGGTTTTAGTCAACGGGTCTGCAACATTCAGATCCGTATGTACTTCGCAAATCTCTAGGTCATATTGTAAATGCTGCTTACACGCTCCACTTGGAGCTATTCCAAATGGTTGCTCTACTATATGTATCCTGTTTGCTAGTCAGAGTCATTCGGATAGGTCTTAAAGCTTGCATCGATGTAACCCTTTACGCTGAACTCTTTATCACCTCCATAATCGAGAAACATGTCCTTACTACTCCAAGGACACTTTTGACCGCAATCTGGTGATCCACTCCTTGATCACCTTTGTACCCTCTTGCCAGACATGTGGCAAGGCACACATCAGGTGCGGTACAGAGCATAACATACTATGGAGCCTACGTGTAAGCATAGGGGACGACCTTCGTCCTTTCTCTCTATTGTGCCGTGGTCGAGCTTTAACTCCTAACTTCATACCTTACAACTCAGGCAAGAACTCCTTCTTTGACTGATCCATCTTGAACACCTTCAAGATCATGTCAAGGTATGTGCTCATTTGAAAGTACCATTTAGAGGTTTCTGATCTATCCTCATAGATCTTGATGCTCAATGTTCAAGCAGCTTAATCCAGGTTTTCTATTGAAAAACACTTTTCAGATAACCCTATATGCTTTCCAGAAATTCTACATCATTTCTGATCAACAATATGTCAACAACATATACTCATCAGAAATTCTATAGTGCTCCCACTCACTTCTTTGGAAATACAAGTTTCTCATAAACTTTGTATAAACCCAAAATCTTTGATCATCTCATCAAAGCGTACATTCCAACTTCGAGATGCTTACTCCAGTCCTTAGAAGGACTGCTGGAGCTTTTCATACTTGTTAGCGTCTTTCAGGATTGACAAAAACCTTCTGGTTGTATCCCATGCAACCTTTCCTCAAGAAATTTTCCGAGGAAACAATGTTTTGGCATCCTATCTGCAAGATTTCATAAATAATGCAGTAACTGCTAATAATATTCCAACAGACTCTCAGCATCACTACGAGTGAGAAAGTCTCATCGTAGTCAACTCCTCGAACTTGTCGGAAACATCTTAGCGACAAGCTGAGCTTTCTTAATGGTGACACATACCATCATTGTCTGTCTTCCCTCTTAGAATCCATCTGTACCCAACAGCCTTACAACCATCAAGTAGTTCTTCCAAAGTCTACACTTTGTTTTCATACATGGATCCTCTCTCGGATTTTATGGCCTCGAGCCATTTGCCGGAATCCGGGCCCACCGTCGCTTCTCCATAGCTTGTAGGTTCATTGTTGTCTAGCAACATGACCTCCAAGACAGGAGTACGTACCACTCTGAAGTAGTACGCATCCTTGTCACCCTACGAGGTTCGGTAGTGACTTGATCCGAAGTTTCATGATCACCATCATCAACTTCCACTTCAATTGATGTAGGTGCCACAGGAACAACTTCCTGTGCCCTGCTACATACTGGTTGAAGTGATGGTTCAATAACCTCATCAAGTCTCCACCATCCTCCCACTCAATTCTTTCGAGAGAAACTTTTTCTCGAGAAAGGACCCGTTTCAAGAAACAATCCTTATTGCTTTCGGATCTGAGATAGGAGGTATACCCAACAGTTTTTGGGTGTCCTATGAAGATGCATTTATCCGCTTTGGGTTCGAGCCTATCAGCCTGAAACCTTTTCACATACGCGTCGCAGCCCCAAACTTTTAAGAAATGACAACTTAGGTTTCTCCAAACCATAGTTCATACGGTGTCGTCTCAACGGAGTTGCGTGGTGCCCTATTAAAGTGAGTGCGGTTGTCTCTAATGCCTAACCCATGAACGATAGTGGTAATTCTATAAGAGACATCATGGTACGCACCATATCCAATAGGGTGCAACTATGATGTTCGGACACACCATCACACTATGGTGTTCGGTGGGTATTAATTGTGAAACAATTTCCACAATGTCTTAATTGTGTGCCAAAAATCGTAACTCAGATATTCATCTCTATGATCATATCATAGACATTTTATCCTCTTGTCACGAAGATCTTCAACTTCACTCTGAAATTACTTGAACCATTCAATAATTCAGACTTGTGTTTCATCAAGTAAATATACTCAGTATCTACTCAAATCATCCGTGAAGTAAGAACATAACGATATCCATCAGTGCCTCAAAGACTCATTGAACTGCACACATCAAAATGTATTACTTCCAACAAGTTGCTTTCTTGTTCCATTTTACTGAAAACGAGGCTTTCAGTCATCTTGCCCATGTGGTATGATTTGCATGTCTCAAGTGATTCAAAATCAAGTGAGTGCAAACGATCCATCAGCATGGAGCTTCTTCATGCGTTTTATACCAATATGACTCAAATGGCAGTGCCACAAATAGGTGGTACTATCATTACTATCTTATATCTTTTGGCATGAACATGTGTATCACTACGATCGAGATTCCATAAATCATTCATTTTAGGTGCAAGACCATTGAAGGTATTATTCAAATAAATAGAGTAATCATTATTCTCCTCAAATGAATAACCATATTGCGATAGACATAATCCAATCATGTCTATGCTCAACGCAAACACCAAATAACAATTATTTAGGTTTAACACCAATCTCGATGGTAGAGGGAGCGTGCGATGCTTGATCACATCAAGCTTGGAAACACTTCCAACACATATCGTCAGCTCACCTTTAGCTAGTCTCCGTTTATTCCGTAGCTTTTATTTCGAGTTACTAACACTTAGCAACCGAACCGGTATCTAATACCCTGGTGCTACTAGGAGTACTAGTAAAGTACACATTAACATAATGTATATCCAATATACTTCTATCGACTTTGCCAGCCTTCTCATCTACCAAGTATCTAGGGTAATTCTGCTCCAGTGACTGTTCCCCTTATTACAGAAGCACTTAGTCTCAGGTTTGGGTTCAACCTTGGGTTTCTTCATTAGATCAGCAACTGTTTTGCCGTTTCATGAAGTATCCCTTCTTGCCCTTGCCCTTCTTGAAACTAGCGGTTTTACTAACCATCAACAATTGATGCTCCTACTTGATTTCTACTTTCGGGGTGTCAAACATCGCGAATATTTCAAGGATCATCATATCTATCCCTGATATGTTATAGTTCATCACGAAGCTCTAATAGCTTGGTGGCAGTGACTATGGAGAACCATCACTATCTCATTTGGAAGATTAACTCCCACTCGATTCAATTGATTGTTGTACTCAGACAATCTGAGCACAAGCTCAACGATTGAGATTTTCTCCCTTAGTTTGCAGGCTAAGAAACTCGTCGGAGGTCTTATACCTCTTGACGTGGGCACGAGCCTGAAATCTCAATTTCAGCCCTCGAAACATCTCATATGTTTCGCGACGTTTCGAAATCGTCTTCGGTGCCTCAACTCCAAACTGTTTAACATAACTGAACTATCACGTAGTTATCAAAACGTGTATGTCAGATGTTCGCAACATCTACAGACGACATTCGAGGTTCAGCACACCGAGCGGTGCATTAAGGACATAAGCCTTCTACGAAGCAACGAGGACAATCCTCAGTTTACGGACCTAGTCCGCATAATCGCTACTATCAACTTTCAACTGAATTTTCTCTAGGAACATATCTAAACAGTAGAACTAAAGCGCGAGCTTACGACATAATTTGCAAAAAAAACTTTGTGACTATGTTCAGGATAATTAAGTTCATCTTATGAACTCCCACTCAGATAGACATCCCTCTAGTCATCTAAGTGATTACATGATCCGAGTCAACTAGGCCGTGTCCGATCATCACGTGAGACGGACTAGTATCATCGGTGAACATCTTCATGTTGATCGTATCTACCATACGACTCATGCTCGACCTTTCGGTCTCTTGTGTTCCGAGGCCATGTCTGTACATGCTAGGCTCGTCAAGTCAACCTAAGTGTTTCGCGTGTGTAAATCTGGCTTACACCCGTTGTATGTGAATGTTAGAATCTATCACACCCGATCATCACGTGGTGCTTCGAAACAACGAACTTTCGCAATGGTGCATAGCTAGGGGGAACACTTTCTTGAAATTTTAATGAGGGATCATCTTATTTACTACCGTCGTTCTAACCAAATAAGATGCATAAACATGATAAACATCACATGCAATCAAAAAGTGACATGATATGGCCAATATCATTTTGCTCCTTTTGATCTCCATCTTCGGGGCTCCATGATCATCATCGTCACCGGCATGACACCATGATCTCCATCATCATGATCTTCATCATCGTGTCTCCATGAAGTTGTCTCGCCAACTATTACTTCTACTACTATGGCTAACGGTTTAGCAATAAAGTAAAGTAATTACATGGCGTTGTTCAATGACACGCAGGTCATACAATAAATTAAGACAACTCCTATGGCTCCTGCCGGTTGTCAAACTCATCGACATGCAAGTCGCGATTCCTATTACAAGAACATGATCAATCTCATACATCACATATCATTCATCACATTCTTTTGGCCATATCACATCACATAGCATACCCTGCAAAAACAAGTTAGACGTCCTCTAATTGTTGTTTGCATGTTTTACGTGGCTGCTATGGGTTTCTAGCAAGAACGTTTCTTACCTACGCAAAACCACAACGTGATATGTCAATTGCTATTTACCCTTCATAAGGACCCTTTTCATCGAATCCGATCGAACTAAAGTGGGAGAGACTGGCACCCGCTAGCCACCTTATGCAACAAGTGCATGTCAGTCGGTGGAACCTGTCTCACGTAAGAGTACGTGTAAGGTCGGTCCAGGCCGCTTCATCCCACAATACCGTCGAAACAAGATTGGACTAGTAACGGTAAGCATATTGAACAAAATCAACGCCCACAACAACTTGTGTTCTACTCGTGCATAGAAACTACGCAATAGACCTAGCTCATGATGACACTGTTGGGGAACGTAGCAGAAATTCAAAATTTTCTACGCATCACCAAGATCAATCTATGGAGTAATCTAGCAACGAGGGAAAGGGGGGTGGATGAGCATCTTCATACCCTTGAAGATCGCTAAGCGGAAGCGTTACAAGAACGTGGATGAAGGAGTCGTACTCGCAGCGATTCAGATCGCGTTTGATTCCGATCTAAGCATCGAACAATGGTGCCTCCGCGTTCAACACGCGTACAGCCCGGGGACGTCTCCTCCTTCTTGATCCAGCAAGAGGAAAGAAGAAGTTGAGGGATAACTCCGACAGCACGACGGCATGGTGGTGATGGAGCTCGTGGTTCTCCGGCAGGGCTTCACCAAGCACTACGGACGAGGAGGAGGTGTTGGAGGAGGGAGAGGGCTGCACCAAGGGAAGAGTGCGGCTGCCCTATTTATCTCACACTATATATAGAGGGAAGGGAGTAAGGGGAGGCGCCCTAGGGTTCCCTAGGGGAGGGGCGGCGGCCATAGGGGAAACCCTAGATGGGTTTTGGCGCCCCCACCCCCTAGGAAACTTGCCCCCAAGCCGGGAGGGCGGCTGCCCTAGGGGTGGCGCCCCACCTCTCCGTGTTACGTGAGATGGGGTGGGAGGGGCGCTCAGCCCCTTAGTGGGCTGATGTGCCCTCTCCCCTTGGCCCATAAGGCCCCCCAAAGCTTGTCGGGGCCTCCGAAACCCCTTTCGGACACGCTGGTGATCACCTGGTACCCCCAGAACAATTCCGGACTCCAATACCCTTCGTCCAATATACCGATCTTCACCTCCGGACCATTCCGGAGCTCCTCGTCATGTCCGAGATCTCATCCGGGACTCCGAACAACCTTCGGTAACCACATACTATTTCCCATAACAACTCTAGCGTCACCGAACCTTAAGTGTGTAGACCCTACGGGTTCGGGAACCATGCAGACATGACCGAGACGTTCTCCGGTCAATAACCAACAGCGGGATCTGGATACCCATGTTGGCTCCCACATGTTCCACGATGATCTCATCGGATGAACCACGATGTCAAGGATTCAAGCAATCCCGTATGCAATTCCCTTTGTCTACCGGTATAGTACTTGCCCGAGATTCGATCGTCGGTATCCCGATACCTTATTCAATCGCATTACCGGCAAGTCTCTTTACTCGTTCCGTAACACATCATCCCGTGATCAACCCCTTGGTCACATTGTGCACATTATGATGATGTCCTACCGAGTGGGACTAGAGATACCTCTCCATCACACGGAGTGACAAATCCCAGTCTCGATTTGTGCCAACCCAACAGACACTTTTGGAGATACTCGTAGTGCACCTTTATAGCCACCCAGTTACGTTGTGACGTTTGGTACACCCAAAGCATTCTTACAATATCCGGGAGTTGCACAATCTCACGGTCTAAGGAAATGATACTTGACATTAGAAAAGCTTTAGCATACGAACTACACGATCTTTGTGCTAGGCTTAGGATTGGGTCTTTTCCATCACATCATTCTCCTAATGATGTGATCCCGTTATCAACGACATCCAATGTCCATGGTCAGGAAACCGTAACCATCTATTGATCAACGAGCTAGTCAACTAGAGGCTTACTAGGGACATGGTGTTGTCTATGTACCCACACATGTATCTGAGTTTCCTATCAATACAATTATAGCATGGATAATAAACGATTATCATGAACAAGGAAATATAATAATAATAATAACTAATTTATTATTGCCTCTAGAGCATATTTCCAACACTTCCTCCCGTTGCATTGGTCTTCGTCTTGTTGCACCGAAACGGTTGCCTTTGCTTGATGCTCTCGCCTGCGCTTGCCTCCTTTGCACCAAAGAGGAAATGAGGACACTGCTGGCTGGCGCCACCCGGCGCCTTTGGTCGTCATGGCTTGCGTCATGGGCACCTCGTGAGGTACCCTCCTGATCTCTCCGCCTCCTCGTGAGCCAGCCTGACGAGGCCGCTACCGAGGAAGCTTCTTGTCGTCCGCCTCATGAGGCTCGGCCCCTCGCGAGGGTCTTGAGCTTGTGCCGATGAAGATGGGCGTCTGGGCCACCCCTTGAGCCACGCCAGTAGGCAGCAGCAGCAAGTCTCGGTACCCCGCTCCCGAACGCCGACAACCGGATACGTATTTATATTGAATGGTGGAGCTGTCAGTTGGTGCAGTTCCAAGCAGAGCATCGTGGCGGGATCTACATGTGAAGCGGAGTACATAGCTGCTTCAGAAGCAGCACATGAAGGAGTCTGGATGAAGGAGTTTATATCTGATATGGGTGTAATACCCGGTGCATCGGGTCCAATGAAAGCAATTGCCTTGGTGAAGGAATCCAGGTTTCACAAGAGAACCAAACTCATCAAGAGACGCTTGAACTCCATTCGTGAAAAGGTCGAGGATGGAGACATAGAAAAGTTTGCAAAATACATACGGATCTAAATGTAGCAGACCCGTTGGCTAAGCCTCTTCCACGAGCAAAACATGATCAGCACCAAGACTCCATGGGTGTTAGATTCATTACAATGTAATCTAGATTATTGACTCTAGTGCAAGTGGGAGATTGAAGGAAATATGCCCTAGAGGCAATAATATAGTTGTGATTTTATATTTCCTTATTCATGATAAAGGTTTATTATTCATGCTAGAATTGTATTGATCGGAAACTTAAATACATGTGTGAATACATAAACAAATACCGTGTCCCTAGTAAGCCTCCACTAGACTAGCTCATTCATCAAGGATGGTTAAGGTTTCCTAACCATGGACATGTGTTGTCATTTGATAACGGGATCACATCATTAGGAGAATGATGTGATGGACAAGACCCATCCGTTAGCTTAGCATATTGATCATTTAGTTTATTGCTATTGCTTTCTTGATGACAAATACATATTCCTTCGACTATGAGATTATGCAACTCCCGGATACAGGAGGAATACCTTGTGTGCTATCAAACGACACAACATAACTGGGTGATCATAAAGACGCTCTACTGGTATCTCCGAAGGTGTTTGTTGAGTTGGCATAGATCAAGATTAGGATTTGTCACTCCGAGTATCGGAGAGGTATCTCTGGGCCCTCTCGGTAATACACATCATAAGAAGCCTTGCAAGCAAAGTGAATAAGGAGTTAGTTGCAAGATGATGTATTACGGAACGAGTAAAGAGACTTGCCGGTAACGAGATTGAACTAGGTATGAAGATACCGACGGTCGAATCTCGGGCAAGTAACATACCGATGGACAAAGGGAATTACGTACGTTGTCATAAGGTTCGACCGATAAAGATCTTCATAAAATATGTAGGAGCCAATATGGGCATCCAGGTTCCGTTATTGGTTATTGACCGGAGAGGTGCCTCGGTCATGTCTACATAGTTCTCGAACCCGTAGGGTCCGCACGCTTAACATTCGTTGATGATATAGTGTTATATGAGTTATATGATGTGGTGACCGAATGTTGTTCGGAGTCCCGGATGAGATCACGGACATGCCAAGGAGCTCATGAATGGTCCGGAGGTAAAGATTGATATATAGTATGATGATATTCAGACACCCGAAGAGTTTCGGAGTGCACCGGGTAGTCAACGGGGCACCGGAAGGGGTTCCAGACACCCCCGGGAGGTCTATGGGCCTAATGGGCCAAGGGGAGAGACACACCAGCCCACAAGGGGGCTGGAGCGCCCCTCTCCCGCCGGCCCTAGGGAAGGAAAGGGGGATGACTAGCCCCTCCTGCCTTCCCTTCCACATGGGAGAAAGGAAAGGGGGGCACCCTCCCGTGCCTTTCCCCGCTCGCCTAGAAAGGCAAGGGGGCGCAGCAAGGGGCAGGATCCCAAGTGGGATTTGGCCCCATTTGGGGTGCCTCCTTGGCTGCTCCTCCCTCCCCTCACCTATATATATGTGGGAGGGGGACGCCACACAAGACCACGTCAATTTGTTTAGCCATCTGTGGTGCCCCTCTCCACAGTTTCGTCCCTCGGTCATATTTTTCATAGTGCTTAGGTAAAGCCTTGTGGAGATAGCTTCACCATCACCATAACCACTCCGTCGTGCTACCGAAACTCACCCACTACTTCACCGTCTTGCTGGATCAAGAAGGCGAGGACGCCACTAAGCTGAACGTGTGGTGAATGTGGAGGTGTCGTACGTTCGGTACTCGATCGGTTGGATCGCGGAGAAGTCCGACTACATCAACCGTGTTACTAAACACTTTCGCTTACGGTCTACGAGGGTACGTAGACACACTCTCTCCTCTCATTGCATGCATCTCCATGGATAGACCTTGCATGTGCATACAAAAAAAATGTTTTCCATGCAACGTTTCCCAACACTAGAGAAGAAGGAGAGGGTGTCTGCCCAAAAAGAAATGAAGAAGAGAAAGTCTGTGTCCCCTCGAGCTCCAAAAAAGAAGTCCGTTGCAAGTAAATCAAGAAAGGTTGCACCTACCTCGTCTGATGAGGATTCTTCTGATGACAATGCTGGGGAAGAAATTCCAATGTACGATTAGAAAGGGCTGCTTGACAAGCCATACCAAACTCCATCTCCTGCAAAGATTTTGCCACCAGTGAGATCTTCACCAAGGCTTGCCCCCGTCTCCTCAGATAAACCTTCGGGTTCTGCTGCCCCAGTGGCGAAGAGAAAGTTGATTACTGATGAAAAAGTTGTTGCTCCTACCAAGAAGGCGAAGAAAATCATTCCTGCTTCCATAGAGGAATATGATTTTGATCTGATATTTGACATCATTGAAGGTGCCTCCTATGAAGCAAATCCAGCTGAGCTGAGTAGTTTGGGTCTGCCTGAAGATGTCACCAAGATGGTAGAAATGCACTTCTCTGAGCTGAGAGAAATCACCAAAGAACTCAATCAAGCCGTCGATGATAAGAAGCTTCTGGAGAAAATGAGAAGGGAAGCTAAATCTGAGTCTGAAAGAAAATACGTAAATAAAGGAATCCTTGATATCACCAAAGCTCTCACCACCATGAGAAATAACAAGATTGATTGGCACTCCAAGATGAAAATGGATGTTTCTCAGCTTTGTGGTGGTAGGAACAATGAGATTAAGAGTCAAGCTGATCTTGCTCGAAGCAGAGAAAGAGAAGAAAAACGTCACAGAGCTGAGGCTAGAGCCAATAAGCTGAAAGAAATCAAGGATCGTCGTATCCAATCTGTGACTACTGAAGCACCCGTTGTTACAAATGCCCCACTGGAACAGATTCCACCTTCCCCTCGTCCAGAGGAAGTTACCGAACAATAGTCTATGCCTGCGGTATCATTCCTACCCCAGCTACACTAGAAGTTGATGTAGTGGACATTTATCTAGTCAATCCTGATGAAGCAAATGTCATGCCCGAGCAAAATGCTATAGAAGAAAGAATTGTTGGGTAATGCAGCAGAAAACAAAAAATTTCTGACCTACGCACCAGCCCAGGACAACTATGGAGACTGCATACATGGTTTGATCTTTTTCGTTATCGACTCGTAGCGCAGCGGAAGTAGAGTCGATGACGAACGGCGGTGCAGATCCCCGCAGCTAGGATTTACAACCTACCAACCGCGAGGATGTATACCCTCATACGCCCCACGGACAGCCTTCCAGGAGGCGGTCGGATAGTCCCTCGGACTGTGTCGCGGACAGCCCTTCGGGAGGACCCTCAAAACTCGGACGGTCACCCGGACAGCCCTTCGGGAGTACTCACAGAACTCGGACTGTCACTTGGACAACCCTTCAGGAGGCACTCTCAAAACAGCCCCTCGGGCAAAAGGATCGAAACTACGACCTCTCTACGGAGTTGCACACATACGGTGTCATCTATCCGGTAGGGCTTCGCTGTCCAGAACTAGTTCCCACCGGAACCCAGGCAACCTTTCGGCTCTACGAAACTATTTTGCTGGGAGGGAGAGAGAAGCCAGATCATGCATGGCACTTGTATGTGAGACAGTGTGTGTATTTAGGCAGCCCCCTCTACCCCTATTTATAGGCCAAGCCCAAGGGTGGCTTCTCCAAGAAGCCAAGGGGATAATACCAAAAGGCCCTCAAGGTGGCTTCTCCAAGAAGCCAAGCAAAAAGCACTTTCACTATTCATGACGACATTTTCAGCGTCCTTCGAACTGAAAATATTTATGTGGGCTCGAACATTTCCAGATCCACTAAAATAATTTTCACGCTGTTCAAAACAATTTCGGTTTAGTGATTTTCATCTACTTAAAAGCAAACAAGAATGCGTTTTCACTATTCATGAAGACAATTTTTCAGTCCATTAAATCCGAAAATATTTCGTGGGTCTTAGAATAATTCCAGTACCCACAAAATGATTTTGGATTCGTTCAAAAACAATTTCAGATTAGTGAATTTCATCTGCGAAAAACAACCAAAGCGGTACCGGCAGCTCCGAAACATTTTGGTTTTTATCCCCAAAAATTCCCAGAAGTTTCCAGAATAATTCTGGCACCCTCCAAGAATTATCAGGCATGTCCCGAAACCAATTTGACTTAATGGTATATCCCGAAACAACTTTTCGGTGTTACGAAACTATTTCTCTATTCTCTCTCCGGAACTCGTCCGTTGTCTCCGAAACTTTTTCGCAAATTTCTCTCGACTTCTGCCTAGTATTCAATGATAGATGACCCTTAAGCAGTGACCCTATAGGTTCGGTGAAGCATAGACATGACCGGAACACTTTCCGATCAATGATCAACATCGGAGCCGTGGACACCCATATTGACCCCTATACTCACACGAATGAATATTCGAGTGAACCTCCAGTTGTCGTGTGCTATTCCTGTTGCTTCGTGATATGTTGCAAAGAACCGAGGTGAGATTTACTTGCATCCCCGTGGATCAACAACTTGTCCACTATGCTAGTTACCTCGTTACTGGTTTTGTTCTCTTTTCTCGTTTCCGTGTTCCGGCATCCCTGTGATCAAATCACACTATGTCTTGCCAGACGATGATGTATACCATAACACCGAGAGGGCCCGAGAATATCTCTCCATCGTCAGAGGAGAAAATCCCAATCTTGAGCTATCAAGTTACTTGACATACTTTTCCATGAACCCGTAAGCCGCCGTAATAGACACCCATTTACGGATGACGTTTAACAAACCCCAAAGTTCATGAAGCAAGCATGAAGAAACTCGATACTCTCATGGTCTAAGGAATCATGCAAACTTAACCATCTCTGTGTTATGTACCATTAAATTGTGACGAATGAATCTCATAGCATAACATCAATCCGGGTCGATTCAACACAAATGTTCTCTTAACATTGTGCCCTCAAAGTTGCTGGCATTGACATGCCCATGATCAGGAAAACAGAACCATCATGCAACACTTGAGCTAGTCTTACAGGCCAGACTAAGAATACTTCTTACCGTCTATTATTCCACACGTGCATATGAGTCTCCCTCCGAGCCTCGTGTTATTGCAGACTCGAGAACCATAGCAGTTATAGCATGGAACATAAACATAATTATGAACTTGGAGATAAATAATATCATTTATTATTGCCTCTAGGGCATATCGCCTACAAGAATTGACGAAGAGATTGAGATGGAAAAGGCAACTTCATCGCCTTTGAAGGAAATTCTAGCTGAACCCTCTGGATCCACCAAGGAGGGTGAAAAGGTTGAGGGGGAGCTGATCGCTTCCCAAGGTGATATCTGATACGTCTCCAACGTATCTATAATTTTTTTATTGTTCCATGCTATTATATTATCTGTTTTGGATGTTTTATATGCATTAATATGCTATTTTATATAATATTTGAAACTAACCTATTAACCTAGAGCCCAGTACCAGTTTATGTTTTTTCCTTGTTTTAGAGTTTCGCAGAAAAGGAATACCAAACGGAGTCCAAACGGAATCAAACTTTCGCCATGATTTTTCTTGGACCAGAAGACAACTAGTAGACTTGGAGTGCAAGTCATAGGAGCCTTGAGGCGGCCACAAGGGTGGAGGGCGTGCCCCCCAACCTTGTGGGCCCCTCGTAGCTCCCCTGACCTAATTCTTCCTCCTATATATACTCTTATACCTCAAAAACATTCAGGGGAGCCACAAAACCACTTTTCCACTGCCACAACCTTCTGTACTCGTGAGATCCCATCTTGGGGACTTTTTCGGCATCCTGCCGGAGGGGGAATCGATCATGGAGGGCTTCTACATCAACACCATTGCCTCTCCGATGAAGCGTGAGTAGTTTACTTCAGACCTACGGGTCCATAGCTAGTAGCTAGAAGGCTTCTTCTCTCTCTTTGATTCTCAATACAAAGTTCGCCTTGACGTTCTTGGAGATCTATTCGATGTAATAATCTTTTGTGGTGTGTTTGCCGAGATCCGATGAATTGTGGATTTATGATCAGCTTATCTATGAATATTATTTGAATCTCCTCTGAATTCTTATATGCATGATTTGATATCTTTGCAAGTCTCTTCGAACTATCGATTTGGTTTGGCCAACTAGATTGGTTTTTCTTGCAATGGGAGAAGTGCTTAGCTCTGGGTTCAATCTTGTGGTGCTCGATCCTAGTGACAGAAGGGGAACCGACAAGTATTGTATTGTTGCCATCAAGGATAACAATATGGGGTTTTCATCATATTGCTTGAGTTAAGCCCACTACATCATGTCATCTTGCTTAATGCATTACTCTGTTCTTATGAACTTAGTACTCTAGATGTAGGTAGGAGTCGGTCGATGTGTGGAGTAATAGTAGTAGATGCAGGCAGGAGTCAGTCTACTTGACACGGACGTGATGCCTATTTTCATGATCATTGCCTTAGATATCGTCATAACTTTGCGCTTTTCTATCAATTGCTCGGTAGTAATTTGTTCACCCATCGTAATAATTTCTATATTGAGAGAAGCCTCTAGTGAAACCTATGGCCCCCAGGTATATTTTCCATCATATAAGTTCCTGATCTACAATCTCTAGTTTCCTATTTACTTTCTTTGCAATCTTTACTTTCCGTTCCATAAACCAAAAATACCAAAAATATTACTTTACCGTTTATCCATCTCTATCAGATCTCACTTTGCGAATAGTCGTGAAGGGATTGACAACCCCTTTGTCACATTGGTTGCTTGTTGGTGTTTGTATGTGCAGGTATTCAGTGGCTTGTTGCGTAGTCTCCTACTGGAGTGATACCTTGGTTCTCAAAACTGAGGGAAATACTTACGCTCCTTTGCTG
Organism: Aegilops longissima; assembly: GCA_021605205.1. Taxonomy (NCBI): domain Eukaryota; kingdom Viridiplantae; phylum Streptophyta; class Magnoliopsida; order Poales; family Poaceae; genus Aegilops; species Aegilops longissima. Next base: position 139,510,298 of record CM038679.1, read on the forward strand.
CATCACCCTTTCCTCTTCAAGCAAAAAACCAAAGCAAGCTCAAGAGGTAGCAAGAAGGATTTCTGGCGCCATTGCTGGGGAGATCTACGCCAAGCCAAGACATACCAAGTACCCATCATAAACTTTCATCTCTCGCATTACATTATTCGCCATTCGCCTCTCGTTTTCCTCTCCCCCACTTCTAAAATAATTTTTGGAAAGATTCACCTTTTCTTCGCCCCTCTTTCGTTCATCTTCTTCGTTTGCTTTTTGTGTGCTCGTGTGTTGGACTGTTTGCTTTGTCACGATGGCTCAAGATAATACCAAATTGTGTGACTTTTACAATACCAACAACAATGATTTTATTAGTACTTGATTGCTCCCGATGCTAATGCGGAATCTTGTGAGATTAATACTGCTTTGCTGAATCTTGTTATGGAAGATCAATTTTCCGGCCTTCCCAATGAAGATGCCGCATCCCATCTTAATAATTTTGTTGATTTGTGCAATATGAAAAATAAAAAAGATGTGGATAATGATATTGTTAAGTTGAAGTTATTTCCGTTCTCGCTTTGGGATCGCGCTAAAACTTGGTTTTCATCTTTGCCCAAAAATAGTATTGATTCATGGAATAAGTGTAAAGATGCTTTTATTTCCAAGTATTTTCCTCCTGCTAAGATCATCTCCCTTAGGAACAATATTATGAATTTTTAGCAACTTGATCATGAACATGTTGCACAATCTTGGGAGAGGATGAAATTGATGATTAGAAATTGCCCCACTCATGGTTTGAATTTATGGATTATTATAAAACAAATTTAGGCCGGATTAAATTTTGCTTCTAGAAATCTTTTAGATTTGGCTGCGGGAGGCACTTTTATGGAAATTAATTTAGGAGAAGCTACTAAAATCCTAGATAATATTATGGTTAATTATTCTCAGTGGCATACCGAAAGATCTTCCACCAGTAAAAAAGTGCATGCAATTGAAGAAATAAATTTTTTGAGTGGAAAGATGGATGAGCTTATGAAATTGTTTGCTAGTAAGAGTGCTCCTATTGATCCTATTGACATGCCTTTGTCTACTTTGATTGAAAACAATAACGAATATATGGATGTGAATTTTGTTGGTAGGAACAACTTTGGTAATAACGCGTATAGAGGTAATTTTAATCCTAGACCATTTCCTAGTAATTCCTCTAATAATTATGGTAATTCCTACAACAATTCATATGGAAATTATAATAATATTCCCTCTGAATTTTAGAATAGTGTTAGAGAATTTATTAGTTCGCAAAAGAATTTCAATGCATTGATTGAAGAAAAATTGCTTAAGATTGATGATTTGGCTAGGAACATGGATAAAATTTCTCTTGATGTTGATTCTTTGAAACTTAGATCTATTCCACCTAAGCATGATATCAATTAGTATCTCAAATCCATGATAATTTCCATTGATGAATGAAAAGAAAGAACCGCTAAGATGCATGCTAAGAAAGATTGGTTTATAAAAGTGTGCTCTTCTAGTTTCCGTGAAAATAATGATGAAGATCTAAAAGTGATTGATGTGACTCCTATTGAATATTTGTTTTCCAATGTTAATCTTGATAAATATGGGACTGGAGATGAGTCATCTTTAGTTAGAAGGCGTCCAAATGATTCAGAGTTTCTAGATCTTGATGCAAAAATTGATAAAAGTGGGATTGGAGAGGTCAAAACTTTAGATAGCAATGAACCCACTATTTTGGATCTCAAGGACTTTAATTATGATAATTTCTATTTAATAGATTGTATTTCCTTGTTGCAATCCATGTTGAATTCTCCTCATGTTTACAATCAAAACAAAGCTTTTACTAAACATATCGTGGATGCTATGGTGCAATCTTATGAAGAAAAGCTTAATTTGGAAGTTTCTATTCCTAGAAAACTTTATGTTGAGTGGGTGTGACGCCCCCGATTCAATCGTACACTAATCATGCACGCAAATGTGTACGATCAAGATCAGGGACTCACGGGAAGATATCACAACACAACTCTACAATAAAATAAGTCATACAAGCATCATAATACAAGCCAGGGGCCTCGAGGGCTCGAATACAAGTGCTCGATCATAGACGAGTCAGCGGAAGCAACAATATCTGAGTACGTACATAAGTTAAACAAGTTTGCCTTAAGAAGGCTAGCACAAACCGGGATACAGATCGAAGAGGAGCAGGCCTCCCGCCTCGGATCCTCCTAGGTCACTCCCGGTCGTCGCCGTGGGCTGCACGTAGTAGTATGCACCTCCAGTAGTAGTCGCCGAGGCGGTGGCGTCGCTCCAGGGCTCCATCGTCTGTTGCAGCAATCGAGTAGAGGTAGGGGAAAAGAGGAACAAGGCAACCGTGAGTACTCATCCAAAGTACTCAAAGCAAGGAGCTACACTACATATGCATGGATATATGTGTAAAGGCCATATCGGACTGAATCTGCAGAATGCCGTAATAAGAGGGGATAGCTAGTCTTAACGAAGACTACGCTCGGACACCGGTCTTGCAATGCATGTAAGAGGACAACGGAAGTCCTCCAAATAACATCATATAGCAATAATCCTACCCGCAATCCCCGCCACAACCCCGAGCGAGAGCGACCACGGTTGTATCCGCACTTGGAAGGGTGTGTTTTAACAAGTATCCGGTTCTAGTTGTCATAAGCTCAAGGTACAACTCCAAGTCGCCCTTACGAAGATCACGGCTATCCGAATAGATTAACTTCCTGCAGGGTGCACCATCTTACCCAAAGACGCTTGATCCCATTTGGCGGACACACTTTCCGGGTCATGCCCGCCGCGTAAGATCAACACGCCGCAGCCCCACCTAGGCACAACAGAGAGGCCAGACGCCGGTCTAAACCTAAGCGCGCAGGGTCCGGGCCCATCGCCTCGAGCACACCTGCAGACGCTTGGCGGCGGCCGGAAGCAGACCTAGCCTAACAAGCGTTCCAGCCCAATCCGGCGCGCCGCTCCGTCGCCGACGTCTCGAAGTGCCGGTGATACCACGACGCCGGATACCCATAACTACTCCCGCGTAGATGGTTAGTGCGTATAAGCTCGTAGCCAACCCGATCAAATACCAAGACCTCGTTAAGCGTGTTAAGTAACATGAGAACGCCGAACAGGCCAGGCCCACCTCTCTCCTAGGCGGTCTCAACCTGCCCCGCCGCTCCGCCTCAAAGATCCACTCATGGGTGCTCCATCACCGACCCGACTTTAGTCTCCCATGTATCATGTATAAGTATATAGTATATACCGTGATCATCTCCCGATTGATCACGGCCCGATAGTATAGCACGGCAGAGGGACAAGAAAGTAGGGCCACAGATGAAAGTACTAGCATCCTATGCTAAGCATATAGGATTGCGTAAAGGTAACAATGGTTACAAGGACATGCTATGCAGCGATATAGGAGTATCTCAAAAAAAGAATATGCTATACTACTCTAATGCAAGCAGATAGATAAGAGTAGGCGATATGTGGTGATCAAGGGGGGGCTTGCCTGGTTGCTCGCAAGAGAGAGGGTCGTCAACACCGTAGTCGAACGGCCACCGCAAAGGCGTCGGTCTCGTAGTCTACCGGAGAGAAGAGGGGAAGAAACAATGAATACAAAGTAAACAGATGCACATCGATGCATGACATGTCAAGAAGCGATGCTAGGCGTGCCCTAACGTGGTATGAGGGGGGATACTTGGTTAGGGAAACATCCGGAAGTTTTCCGGTTCGGACTGTGTCAAACAGATGACCGGAGGGGAAAGTTCCATGTTCAGCATGCTAGGAGCATGTGACAGATGAACGGACCACGTGATTCGGATTCGCTGGATTTTTCTCGAGCAACTTTCATATAGAAAACATTTTCATCGGAGTTACGGTTTAAAAGATATGATTTTCTAAAGATTTAAATCATTTTCTAATTTTAATTATATATTTAATTCCAACCTTATCCAAAACAATTATGTGTCGACGTAGGCATGACATCGAGTGATGTCAGCAGGTCAACTGGTCGGTTGACCAGTCAAACTCGACATGGGGACCCACCATCATAGACAAAGGGTTAAACAAAGTTTAAACTAACCTAAAATTAGTTAGAAATCTCTGGGCCCACCTGCCGTTGTCTAATTAGGTTTTAATTAATTAAATTAATTAATTAGCAGTTTATATATTTATTTTATTCGCTTATGACATGGGGCCCGCATGTCGCTGGCTATAATCGCCACGTTGGCGCTGATCGGGTCAACCAGCCAACTAGGGATTCGCAGGCCACCGGCGATGGCTCGGGGTGGCCCTGTGCCAACCACGAGGCGGCGGCGGCGCTTGGCGCCGGCGCGACGCCGTAACGCGGGGGCAACCGGGCCTCGCCGGAATTCGGCTACACGGCGCCGTTCGGCGCGCAGTTTGGCCTAATCGAACGGCCACTCGATGCCGCGTCGAGTGGGGGTGGTGGTACGCCGGGGGACGGCCGGAATAGCCACCGGCGGCGAGCACGAGCGGCGGTTGGCTTCGGCCACCATCGGGGACGGGGCTACGGGCGCCCAAAGGCAGCGTGGAGCAGTGCGTTCACGAGCCGGGGTTCGGGCGCACCCATTCGCGGTCACGGCCGGGGCTGGGAGGGATGGAGTCGACGGTGGCACCGACCACAAGGGACGCCGGAGCTCGGGCGACCGAGCTAGGGAGGGCGGCGGCGAGGGGAAGGAAGGAGGGGGAGGAGCTCACCGTGCGGGCGCAAGGAGGCCCCGTGGAGTGAGCGGGAGCGCAGGGGAGGCCGGGTCGACGGAACCACCGGCAGCCGAGGCGGAAGGGGCGAGGTGGATTCGACGCCAAGGGCCCTCCGGCTCAAATCAAGGGCACCGGTCGACGAGGAGGAGGACGGCGGACGCCTACGGCATGACGGGAGGCGATGGAGGACGTTGGCATGAGGACGGCGGAGAACGGCGGCGACCGTGCTCGGTGAGGGGGGGGAGAAGGGGATCTGGGGGCGAGGGGGAAACGAGGGGGCTCTAGGGTTTCGGGGCGCCAGGGAGGGGTCGCCGTCGACCTAGTAGGCGCCGGGGGTGCACCGGATGGCCGCCGCGTGGCCATCGGCGCCGTGGACGGGCGCTCGGTGTCCACGGGGGTGGGGTGAACAGAGGAAGAGGAAGGAGGGGGCGAGTTGGGCTGGGCCGGGGGGAAAAGGAATGGGCCAGGGGGTTTGGCCAGGGGGAAGGGGGAATGGGCGTGGGTTTGGCGGGGGAGGGGAATGGGCCAGGGGTTTCCCTCCCTCGCTTTCTTGTTTTTCTTTTCTTTTCTTTTTCCTTTTCTGTTTTTAGTCTATTTAAAATGCCATAGCATTTTACAAAAATTAGTGCACCCCACCATAATTAGGTTAGCTATTTTAGACAACCCCCGAACATTTTAGATTTTGTTTTTGAAACTTTTTATCGTTTGTTTTAGTATTGATTTTTGTTTTTTTGAACGGGTTCGAATCAAAGAGAGGTTAGTTAACATAACCGGGGTGATTACTGTTCCCTAATCATCCGGGTGTTACAAATCTCCTCCACTACAAGAAATCTCGTCCCGAGATTTAGGAGGCAGAAGGAAAGAGAGCGGGGTATTCATCTCGAAGACGATCCTCGCGTTCCCAGGTGGCCTCATCTTCAGAGTGATTCGACCACTGGACTTTGAGGAACTTGATCGCCTTCTGACGTGTGCGGCGTTCAGCTTGGTCGAGAATACGGACCGGATGCTCTTTATAGGAGAGGTCCTGTTGTAATTCGAGCACTTCATGGTCCACTGCTCGGATTGGGTCCTTGAAGCAGCGTCGGAGTTGGGACACGTGGAACACATCGTGAACCTGAGAAAGGTTCGACGGAAGCTCCAGCTTGATAAGCCACTTTTCCACGCCTTTCCGAATAGTGAATGGGCCAATATAGCGAGGAGCTAACTTGCCCTTGATCCCGGCGGTGAGCACCCTTCATTAGTGTAACGCTAAGATAGGCCTTTTCGCCAAAGTTGATAGACCATGTCTTTGTGATGACGGTCATAATTACTCTTTTGACGCGATCGAGCAGTCTTGAGATTCTCGCGAATAATGCGGACTTGTTCTTGGCATGTTGGATAATATCCGGACCAAGAGTGGACGCTCCCGCTTCGACCAGTTCGAGGGGTTCGCACTTTCGTCCATATAACACTTCAAGGGGCCATCTTCGACTAGCTTGATAGCTATTATTATAAGAGAACTCAGCATACGGGAGAGATTCCTCCCATTTCTTGCCGAATGAGATTTACAAGCTCAAGCATGTCTTGAGAATTTGGTTGACACGCTCAACTTGCCCTTGAGACTGCGGATGAAAAGCAGATCTTGAAAGATAAATGAGTCCCCATAGCTTCTTGGAAACTTGCCCGTAATCTTGAAGTGAATAAGCTGCCACGGTGCGAATCGATAACCAAAGTGGAATACCGTGCGTGAAACAATTCTGGTCATATAGAGCGTTGCAAGCTGGCTAGCAAGGATCGTTTCTTTGACCGCCGAAAAGTGAGCAACTTTAGAGAGCCGTCAATGACGACAAGAATAGCATCATTACCTTTCGCGATTTGGGAAATCCAGTGGCGAAGTCCATTTCAACATGGTCCCATTTCCATTCGGGAATAGAGATAGGTTGCAGAGTTCCAAAGAGGCCTTTGATGTTCTCGCTTTGATACGACGGCAAACGTCACACTCAGAAACATAGCGAGCAATGTCCTGCTTCATATTAGACCACCAGAATCTCTGACGAATGTCTTGATACATCTTTGTACTGCCAGGATGGATACATAGAGGCGTATCATGAGCTTCTTTCATAACCTTCTGAGTCATATTCAGATTTTCCTTCTTACACGGCACCACTAGGCGGCCTTTGAAATACAAGGCGCCATCATCAACAATAGTGAAGGATGAGGGATTTCCTTTCTTGACATCTTGTTTAAGCTTGTAGACTTCAGAGTCAAATCCCTGCATTGTCTTTATGGTGCCCACCAGGTCGGGTTCAACAGCCAGGTATAGAGAGAACCACGGGGAACAACACGGAGATTCATCTTATGGAACTCCGGAGGAGGGGAGCGAGTGCACCGGAGGAACAATATGGAGGTTCAGCCTTCTGAATTCTTCAACAAGTGGGGGCTGAACTTGGTGAACCTGAAGGTGGTTGCAGTAAGACTTGCGGCTCAAGGCATCAGCCATTACATTAGCCTTGCCTGGCATATAGGAGATACCCAAATCAAAGTCTGCATCAGTCTCCATCCATCTCTGCTGACGGAGGTTCAGGTCTGGCTGAGTAAACAGATACTTCAGACTTTGGTGGTCGGTGGAGATCTCGCAACGATTACCGAGAAGGTAATGTCGCCACTGCTTTAGTGCATGAATGACGGCAGCAAGTTCGAGGTCATGAACTGGGTAGTTCTCCTCGTGAGGGCGCAACTGTCGAGAGGCATAAGCAACTACTTTGCGCTCTTGCATTAGGACACCGCCTAAACCTTGACGAGAAGCGCCGCGAGAAATGACGAAGTCCTTCTTAGTATCGGGAGGAGCTAGCATCGGGCAGACGTCAACTTGTCTTTGAGTGCCCGGAAACTTTCCCGACATTTATCTCGCCCATTGGAATTTGACGCCTTATGCAACAAAGTTAGTCGAGGCTCGGCAATCTTGGAGAAGTTCTCGACAAATCGACGGCAATAGTGGCGAGACCGAGAAAACTTCGACTTGCTTAACGCTCTTCTTGGAGGAGTCCAATCGAGAATAGCCTGAACTCGTTCAGGTTGACGGCAATACCATCCTTAGAAATGACATGCCCAAGATAGGTTACTTGGAAGCCGAATTCACATTTGGAGAACTTGGCATAGAGTCGATGCTCTCGTAGCTTTTCCAAAGACAAGACGAAGATGTTCAAGATGTTCCTCTTCATTCTTGGAAAAGATCAGGATATCATCCAGTAAACCACGACGAACTTGTCGAGGTAATCCATGAATATATAGTTCATCAAAGAGAGAAGGTAGCTGGAGCATTGGTTAAGCCGAAGACATGACGGTGTACTCGTATGAACCATAGCGAGTCACAAATGCGGTCTTGGGGATATCCTCCTCACGAACACGGATCTGGTGGTAACCCAACCTCAAGTCGAGTTTCGAGAACACTGACGAACCAGCTAGTTGATCATAAAGATCATTGATCCGAGGAAGAGGATACTTATTCTGAATGGTAGCTTGATTTATAGGACGGTAGTCTTGGACCAATCGGTTTGTCCCATCCTTCTTCTTGACAAAGAGAGAAGGTGCTCCCCAAGGTGAGCAACTTGGGCGAATGAAGCCGCTTTGAAGAGATTTGTCGATTTCCTCCTTTAGCTCAAGGAGTTCATGCGGCGGCATCTTGTAGGGCCGCTTGGCTATAGGAGTGGTGCTCGGTTTCAAGTCGATGACGAATTCGACAGCTCTAGCGGGGAATCCTCGGAAGTTCTTCAGAAAGACGCCTTGAAGTCGCGAACTACGTGAATGTTTTCAATTCCCTCGAGTGGTGCGGCGTTCAATGCATTCAATGCATAGAGCCTTGCCTCGGCATTTTGAACCGATTTAGCATTGTAGCTTACTATTTCATCGAAGGGTGAAGCAGATGGACGGTCTTAGTGGCGCAAACGATTGACGCCAGATGCGCCTCAACCAATCCATCCCCAAAATGAGGTCAATGCTACAAGACTTCAAAGACGATAGGAGAGACAAGGAATTCCATTCCTTCGATTTCAACGGGACGTCGTTGCAAATCATGGAGGTCCGACATTGGCCCGCGGGGTGTGTACTAATAGTGAAGCATTCATGTCTTCACTTTTAATGCCATGCATGAATGCAAAATCTTCAGACATGAATGAATGTGATGCCCCTGTATCAAATAAGACACATGCTGGTACTGAATTTACGTGAAGTGTACCCATCACAGTAGCAGGTTGGTCTTGAGCCTCGTTCAGATCAACGTGGTTGGCCTGAGCTTGCCCATAAGACTTGCCAGTGTTGTTGCGGTTCTGGGTGTTTCCATGGCCAGCTGCTGGAAGGGCCACTGATTCGGTTCTGTTGCATTCTCTAGCACGGTGCCTCGCTGTCCGCACCTGAAGCACAAGCCATTATTGGGAGTGGGAACAGGAGCTTGGGGTGGTGGAGCTGGAAGCTTCGGCTGCTTAGTTGTAGGCGGGCGAGGTGTAGCATAGCTCGCTTTGAAGCAGTGCATTCGGCTGGTACATACCGTTGGGAATCCATATCTTGCGCTTCTGCGAGGACGGGCCCAAGATGAGCCCGTGTCACAGTTGCGCTGTTAGAGCTCGTATTCCTGCAGACCAGTTTCGACATTAATAGCTTTGTTCACCACGGTGGCGAAATCAGCAAAGTCGTGCACTAGAAGTGCGAGCTTGATGTCGCCTTGAAGGCCGTCCACGAACTTCTCCCGTCTGCGTGCATCCGCTGTAATATCCTCTTCAAAGATAGCGAGACAAGTCCAGAACTCTCGCCGATAGGCTTCAACAGTCTTGTTGCCTTGGGTGAGATTATGAACTCACGCTTCTTCCGGTCCATGACCCTTGAGGGATGAAGCGGGCACGGAAGGCAGCTGGAAGTCCGCCAGTGATGAGTGTTCCAACTGGCAGAGTACGCCGTGGCTGTCCCACCATTGAGCTGCGGGTCCCTTCAGAAGAAGGAAGCAAACGTGACATAGCTGGCGGGGGCTACATCAGCAGACTCCATCTCATAGGTGATGTCACGGAGCCACCATCGAGATCCGGTGGCTGAGTTGAGCTGCGGTACACGCTGGGGTTCAGCGTATGAAACTCTGTAGAGTTGTTCCGTTTGGGTGTTGGTTCATATTGGGCGAGGAACTGAGCCATCATGTTCTCCATGAATGGCGATTCATCTCAAGCTGTTGGACCATACCGCCATGTACTCGGCGGTGGTGGGAAGTTGGCACCACGACCACGACCTGCTGGCCTAACCATCCTGCTATTATATAACAGGTAGTTCAGCATTTGAGAAATTAAACAAGAGACAGGAATCATTCATGATGAAACATGCATAATGAAAGCAGCATGATGGGAACTACATAGTAGTTGGCATATCCTACAAAAGGAATCATGCATAGAGTTCGATACATAGAGTCCAAAGACATAGACTACTACATCATAGGCGGCACGCAGCTCATGGCGAATACATCAAACACCAACAAGCAAGTCTACATCAGCCCCACGCTGCATCGCGGAGGTAGCTGTAGCCTGAAAGCTGGTAGTGCGGCAGTGGATAGTCCTCCACGTCAGTGACCTGGGGGCCGCGGATACTCTGGTGCTGAATCCGACGTCCAGGTGGCAGAAAAGGGCCAAGTGCGGGAGAGTAGCCTCCCACGTCTGGCCAACCGACACCCTGGGGCATCACGGTCTGGCTGGGTAGATCGCAGAACGCGCAGCTCTCGAATCGGACAAAGGGGTGCATCAGCGTCAGAGCACGGTAGAGGTGCTGACGGGTGATGTACAACTCGTGGCGAAGAGCTCGGTTAGCTCGATCCAGCCCATCAGCATGCAGAACAAAGTTCTGATGGTGGAAGGGCTCTCTGGTGACAGTGGTGTAGGCAGCAGTGTAGTAACCCTCCTCACCAACATCGACGCGATGGCAATGTGCACGAAGGGGAGGTGTCCAACTCTCGATACTCTGCACGAAGACGTGTCGAGCAGCATAAGCAGCATCGTGGACTGCCATATCGATGGTCACTCCAACACCATGTGCGGTGTGCAGCAAGAGTGGACTCATACTCCCGAGAGTAGAGGTGGACGATGGCGCTGCATCGCTCCGGTTGTAGTCCCGGTACTCCTCATAGACGGTGTACTCGGGGTGCCGCGATAACCCAGATAGGTCATCATCTCGGCTAGCACCGCAGGTGATCCCGAGGCACCAATGGCCGTCGTGTGACGCACGACCTGTCTCGTGGGTTCCATCTGAAAACAAAGACGTTTCAAAGGAGTCAAATGACAGTGTGGAAATTTCTCAAATACAATTCCAAAAACAGCTAAGGCTATATCCAACTTTGGGGTGAATGCGATCACGGGATCCTAGTGATAGTTAGTAAAATCGTTTAACCCAAGTAGAAGAGAGTTCAGAGTCCCAGAGTAAAGGTCGAGGAGTAAAAGATCCTAGTACTACCCGATGGCGACGTGGGCCCGTAAGGCACACAGCCAAGTTAGTAAAAGCTTTTGCAATGTCTAGACTCGACTTCGGCCAAGAAGTGTGGAAGGGGGATTCCTACAGGCAGTCGGCTCTGATACCAACTTGTGACGCCCCCGATTCAATCGTACACTAATCATGCATGCAAATGTGTACGATCAAGATCAGGGACTCACGGGAAGATATCACAACACAACTCTACAATAAAATAAGTCATACAAGCATCATAATACAAGCCAGGGGCCTCGAGGGCTCGAATACAAGTGCTCGATCATAGACGAGTCAGCGGAAGCAACAATATCAACCTACTATTAAGATTAAGATTAAATATTATGAATGCTATGCTTTGTGTAATTTGGGTGCTAGTGTTTCCACGATTCCGAAAACTTTATGTGATGTGTTAGGTTTCCGTGAATTTGATGATTGTTCCTTAAATTTGCATCTTGCGGATTCCACTATTAAGAAATGTATGGGAAGAATTAATGATGTTATTATTGTTACAAATAGGAATTATATGTCTGTGGATTTCATTGTTCTTGATATAGATTGCAATCCTACATGTCCTATTATTCTTGGTAGACCTTTCCTTAGAACGACTGGTGCAATTATTGATATGAAAGAAGGAAACATTAGATTTCCGTTAAGGAAAGGCATGGAACACTTTCCAAGAAATAAAATTAAATTTCCTTATGAATCTATTATGAGAGACACTTATGGATTGCATGCCAAAGATGATAATACTTAGATCTATTCGTGTTTTTATGCCTAGCTAGGGGCGTTAAACAATAGCGCTTGTTGGGAGGCGACCCAATTTTATTTTTGTTCTTGCTTTTTAGGTCCTGTATTGATTTGAATAAATTATCTAGCCTCTGGTTAGATGTGGTTTTGTGTTTTAATTAGTGTTTGCGCCAAGTAAGACCTATGGGATAACCTACGGTGATAGTTAATTTGATCTTGCTGGAAAACAGAAACTTTTGCGCTCACAAAAACAATTCTAACTTTTAGCTGGAGAGTGCTTTTTAGTTTATTATTTTTTCTAGAAGATTAATAAACAAATTATCTAGGATTTCCTATTTTCTCAGGATTTTTGGAGTTACAGAAGTATTTGAAATATTCATATTGCTACAGATTGTTCTGTTTTTGACAGATTCTGTTTTTCGCGTGTTGTTTGCTTATTTTGATGCATCTATGGCTAGTATCGAGGGGTATGAACCATGGAAAAGTTGGGATACAGTAGATATTACACCAATATAAATAAAGAATGAGTTCACAACAGTACCAAAAGTGGTGATTTATTTTCTTATACTAACGGAGCTTACGAAATTTTCTGTTGGAGTTTTGTGTTGTGAAGTTTTCAAGTTTTGGGTAAGGATTTGATGGACTATGGAATAAGGAGTGGCAAGAGCCTAAGCTTGGTGATGCCCAAGGCACCCCAAGGTAATATTCGAGGATGTCAAAAAGCCTAAGCTTGGGGATGCCCCGGGAAGGCATCCCCTCTTTCGTCTTCGTCTATCCGTAACTTTACTTGAGGCTATATTTTTATTCACCACATGATATGTGTTTTGCTTGGAGCGTCTTGTATGATTTGAGTATTTGATTTTTAGTTTTCCACAATCGTCCTTGCTGTACACACCTTTTGGGAGAGACACACATGAATCGTGATTTATTAGAATGCTTTATGTGCTTCACTTATATCTTTTGAGCTAGGCAATTTTGCTCTAGTGTTTCACTTATATATTTTTAGAGCACGGCGGTGGTTTTATTTTATAGAAATTGTTGAACTCTCATACTTCACTTATATTATTTTGAGAGTCTCTAAACAGCATGGTAATTTGCTTTGGTTATAAAATTATTCCTAATATGATAGGAATCCAAGAGGGATATAATAAAAACATTCACATAAAGTGCATTGAGTACTATGAGAAGTTTGTTTCCTTATGATTGTTTCGAGATATGAAGATGGTGATATTAGAGTCATGCTAGTAAGTAGCTGTGAATTTGAGAAATACTTGTATTAAGGTTTGTGAGTCCCGTAGCATGCACGTATGGTGAACCGTTATGTAACGAAGTTGGAGCATCAGATGTTTTTTTATTGTCTTCCTTATGAGTGGTGGTCGGGGACGAGCGATGGTCTTTTCCTACCAATATATCCCCCTAGGACCATGCACGTAGTACTTTATTTTGATGGCTAATTGATTTTTGCAATAAGTATGTGAGTTCTTTATGACTAATGTTGAGTCCATGGATTATACGCACTCTCACCTTTTCGCCATTGCTAGCCTCTCTAGTACCGTGCAACTTCCGCTCGTACCATAAACCCACCACATACCTTCCTCAAAACAGCCACCATACCTACCTATTATGGCATTTCCATAGCCATTCCGAGATATATTGCCATGCAACTTTCCACCGTTTCGTTTATTATGACACACATCATCATTTTCATATTGCTTTCCATGATCATGTAGTTGGCATCGTATTTGTGGCAAAGCCATCATTCATCATTTTTTATATATGTCACTCTTGATTCATTGCACATCCCGGTACACCGCCGGAGGCATTCACATATAGTCCTATTTTTGTTCTAGTATCGAGTTGTAATGTTTGAGTTGTAAGTAAATAGAAGTGTGATGATTTTCATTATTAGAGCATTGTCCCATGTGAGGGAAAAAACAAAGGCCAAATAAAAAAAGAGAAGGCCCAAAAAAAAGAGAAAATAAAAAAAAAGGAAAGAAAAGAAAGAAGAAAAAATGAGAGAAAAAGAGATAAGGGACAATGTTACTATCCTTTTTTACCACACTTGTGCTTCAAAGTTGCACCATGATCTTCATGATAGAGAGTCTCCTATGATATCACTTTCATATGCTAGTGGGAATTTTTCATTATATAACTTGGCTTGTATATTCCAACTATGGGCTTCCTCAAAATGTCCTAGGTCTTCATGAGCAAGCAAGTTGGATGCACACCCACTTTTTTTTTGAGCTTTCATAAACTTATAGCTCTAGTGCATCCGTTGCATGGCAATCCCTACTCACTCACATTGATATATATTAATGGGCATCTCCATAACCCATTGATACGCCTAGTTGATGTGAGACTATCTCCCTCTTTTTTGTCTTCTCCACAACCACCGTCTACTCCACCTATAGTGCTATGTCCATGGCTCACGCTCATGTATTGCGTGAAAGTTGAAAAGGTTTGAGAATGTCAAAAGTATGAAACAATTGCTTGGCTTTTCATCGGGGTTGTGCATAATTTGAATATTTTGTGTGATGAAGATGGAGCATAGCCAGACTATATGATTTTGAAGGGATAAGCTTTCTTTGGCCATGTTATTTTGAGAAGACATAATTATTTTGTTAGTATGCTTGAAATATTATTGTTTTTATGTCAATATAAACTTTTGTTTTGAATCTTGCGGATCTGAACATTCATGCCACAATAAAGAGAATTACATGAATAAATATGTTATGTAGCATTCCACATCAAAAATTCTGTTTTTATCATTTACCTACTGGAGCAGGAATTAAGCTTGGGGATGCTTGATACGTCTCCAATGTATCTATAATTTTTTATTGTTCCATGCTATTATATTATCTGTTTTGGATGTTTATATGCATTAATATGCTATTTTATATGATTTTTGGGACTATCCTATTAACCTAGCTAGAGTCCAGTGCCAGTTTTTGTTTTTTCCTTGTTTTAGAGTTTCGCAGAAAAGGAATACCAAACGTAATAAAACTTTCACCATGAATTTTCTTGGACCAAAAGACACCCAGGAGACTTGGAGTGCAAGTTAGAGGAGCCCGAGGCGGCCACAAGGGTGGAGGGCACGCCCAGGGGGGTGGGGCGCGCCCCCAACCTTGTGGGTGCCTGATAGCTCCCCTGACCTAATTCTTCCTCCTATATATACTTTTATACCCCAAAAACATCCAGGGGAGCCACGAAACCACTTTTCCACCGCCGCAACCTTCTGTACCCGTGAGATCCCATCATGGGGCCTTTTCTGGCATCCTGCCGGAGGGGGATTCGATCACGGAGGGCTTTTACATCAACACCATTGCCTCTCCGATGAAGTGTGAGTAGTTTACTTCAGACCTAAGGGTCCATAGCTAGTAGCTAGATGACTTCTTCCCTCTCTTTGATTCTCAATACAAAGTTCTCCTTGATGTTCTTGGAGTTCTATTCGATGTAATACTCTTTTGCAGTGTGTTTGCGAGATCTGATGAATTGTGGATTTTTGATCAGGTTATCTATGAATATTATTTGAATCTCCTCTGAATTCTTATATGCATGATTTGATACCTTTGCAAGTCTCTTCGAATTATCGATTTGGTTTGGCCAACTAGATTGGTTTCTCTTGCAATGGGAGAAGTGCTTAGCTTTGGGTTCAATCTTGTTGTGTCCTTTTCCAGTGACAGTAGGGCAGCAAGGCACGAATTTTATTGTTGCCATCGAGGATAACAAGATGGGGTATTTATCATATTGCATGAATTTATTCCTCTACATCATGTCATTTTGCTTAAGGCGTTACTTCTTATGAACGTAATACTCTAGATGCAGGCAGGAGTCGGTCTACTTGACATGGACGTGATGCCTATATTCATGATCATTGCCTTAGATATCATCATAACTTTGCGCTTTTCTAACAATTGCTCGGCAGTAATTTGTTCACCCACTATAATAATTTCTATCTTGAGAGAAGCCTCTAGTGAAACCTATGGCCCCCAGGTCTATTTTCCATCATATAAGTTTTCGACCTAAAATCTCTAGTTTCCTATTTACTTTCTTTGCAATCTTTACTCCATTCCATAAACCAAAAATACCAAAAATATTACTTTACCGTTTATCCATCTCTATCAGATCTCACTTTGCGAATAATCGTGAAGGATTGACAACCCTTTTGTCGCATTGGTTGCAAGTTGGTGTTTGTTTATGCAGGTATTCGGTGGCTTGTTGTGTAGTCTCCTACTGGATTGATACCTTGGTTCTCAAAACTGAGGGAAATACTTACGCTCCTTTATTGCATCACCCTTTCCTCTTCAAGGGAAAAACCAACACAAGCTCAAGAGGTAGCAATATCCCTTCGGTCTCCTCATCTGGTGTTTTTCCCCGATGGAGGTTGACCCTGCTCCTGGCTCTTTGGCTTTACAGCCAGAGAAGGAAGATAAGAAATTTGAAGAGCCCATGGCTCTCGAAGAGAAAGGACAAGAAGTTGCACCACATGTTTTGCAACACCAAGTTGTACCACCAGTGCTGCCTCAGCAGACTGAAGGAGATCAAGCAGTGACCCAAGAGTCCAAAAAAGTTATTGTGCCACCAGTTGTTGTGCCTGCCACAGTTGAGACCTCACCGAAAGAAAAGGCCCTAGTGCCTAAATCTGAGAAAGGCGTTGAAGGAGTTTCAGTGAAGAAAAATGACAGTCAGTCCAGTGATCCTATGCCATCTGCTTCAGAAAATGTTACAAAGCATCTTGCTCCATTGAAGCCCATGATGAGAATGCACCGGCCTCTGATGATGTCCAGCCAATGGAAATAGGTGAGGAAGAGTTACGAAAAAATCCTTAAGGATCATTTCTGCTATTTTCTGTTGAGTAGGGGCCAAATGGCCCCGCTTTCAATGAACAGCTTCACTCATCGAAGCTTGCATTCTTTGGCTTCAGTCCTTATGATGGAGAGAGGACTTCATTATCACCAAGGTTCTGGACAAAAAAGCGGGCAATATATTATGCTCGAATCTTGTTTGGCAAGCATAGGATTTTCAATCATAAGATGTTGAAGTTCGCCAAGATCAAAGAAATGCCCTGCTTCCACAATACACTTGATCATATTGAACATGCTATTCTGAAGGGATTCATGCGTTTCAATAATGGCTGGAACAAGGAAGTCATTCTTCAGTTCTATGCCATGATGTAGATCACAGGAGATATGGGAAATACCTTATATTGGACACTTGAATGGATGATAGGCAGAGAGAGAATCAAATGCTCAACATATCATTTTCTGGCGCTGCTAAATTTACCTCGATGAGAATATGAGAACGACGGAGAGCACAGGCTGGGAAGTGTCTGAAGCACAACTCCATGTCCTGATGGATCCCACTATGGTGGGCGACGAATGCATCGATGTTGATCCGAAGAAGTTGTCTTATGACAAAAAAGTGTTATTCCACATTCCATGCAATACCATCACGCCAACAAACCGACCCAACTCCATCAAAGGCATCGTAGGAAATGCTCTTGTTGCAATATCTCAGGGAATCAAGTTTGACATTCCAGATCTCTTTATTCGGAACTTGGCATGTGCTGCAAATAGCCCTCAATTGCTGAAACCGTATGCTCCGTGGATTATGTTCACCATTGAGCAACTTACACATGAGAAATTCTTCTGGGCTTATGATCCGAAAGTATTCATTCCACCTGTTTGTGACATTCTGCGCATTGTGAAGGAAAACAGAAAGGGGAAGGAACCGGTCGATACTGCTCCAAACGCTTCTGCATCTGAAAATGCACCGAAGGTTAAAGAAGCCAGGATTGAAGTCCCTTGTGAAAAAAATCCCTCAATCTATGAGATTTTTATTCGCACACAGCAGACTCTGGAAAGGCACATCAAGATGGATAGAAAAAGAAAAGATGGAATTGATGGCTGAGTTGAATCTGATTCTTAATCACACTCGCCAAATTCTTCAGCATGAGAAGGATGCAAGAAAGGGATCATGGACCTTGTTGCGGAAGCATTACTCTCGCAAGGATCCAGCCAAGAAGGGCCTCTTCAAGGAATATGATCATTTGGACTTGCTTGAATTACCACATATCCGAAGACAAACCTTAGTGCTCCCACAATGTTTTGCTTCAACAGATTTACTGTGTGTCAATCATGATGATGAAATTGCAGATACAGCCAGTACTCGTATTTACAAGCCTGATGTCCATCCTTCCAAGCCTTCCAAGGCCAAGGCTGCTACTCCTACTTCTACCTCGACCATTCCACATTCTTCTGACTCTAATTCTATAAGTGGTTCCAATTCAGATTCAGAAGAGTCTCCCACAGAGTAATTGATAACCCACAAGTATAGGGGATCGCAACAGTTTTCGAGGGTAGAGTATTCAACCCAAATTTATAGATTCGACACAAGGTGAGCCAAAGAATATTTCAAGGTATTAGCAGATGAGTTGTCAATTCAACCACACATGGAGATTAATTATCTGCAGCAAAGTGATCAGTAGCAAATTAATATGATGGTTTTGATAGTAGTGACAGTAGCAACGGTAACGATAACAATGATAGCAGTAATTTTGTAGCAAGTGTAACAGTGATGATAGCAGTAGTAACTTAGCAAGAACAATATAAGATAAATTCATAGGCATTGGATCGGTGACGGATGATATTCATCATGAGACAGTTATAACCTAGGGCGAGACGGCACTAGCTCCAGTTCGTCAATATAATGTAGGCATGTATTCTATAAATAGTCATACGTGCTTATGGAAAGAACTTGCATGACATCTTTTGTCCTACCCTCCCGTGGCAGCGGGGTCCATATTGGAAACTAAGGGATATTAAGACCTCCTTTTAATAGAGAACCGGAACAAAGCATTAACACATAGTGAATACATGAACTCCTCAAACTACAGTCATCACCGGGAGTGGTCCCGACTATTGTCACTCCGGGGTTGCAGGATCATAACACGTAGTAGGTGACTATAACTTGCAAGATCAGATCTAAAACATGGATATAATGATGATAACATAAATGGTTCAGATCTGAGTTCATGGCACCCGGGCCCAAAGTGACAAGCATTAAGCATAGCTAAGTCGTAGCAACATCAATCTAAGAACAAAGTGGATACTAGGGATCAAGCCCTAACAAAACTAACTCGATTACATGATGAGTTTCATCCAACTCCTCACCGACCATCGAGCCTATGAAGGAATTACTCACTCCCGGTGGGGAGCATCATGGAATTGGCGATGGAGAAGGGTTGGTGATGACGAAGAAAGAAGATCCCCCTCTTTGGAGCCCCAAACGGACTCCAGACCTGGCCTCTCGATGAAGAACAGGAGGTGACGGCGGCTCTGTCTCGTGGATCGCGATAATTCTTTCTCCCTGATTTTTTCTGGAAAAATAGGATTTTATAGCGTCGGTTTTAGGGTCAGCGGGGCCACCAGGTGGGGACAACCCACCTGGGTGCGCCAGGAGAGAGGGGCGCACCCTGGTGGGTTGTGCCCACCCAGGTGCCCCTCTCCGGCAGGTCTTGGCTCTAGAAATTCTTATTTATTATATAAAAATTCCTCGCAAAGTTTCGTTCCATTCCGAGAACTTTTATTTCTGCACAAAAACAATACCATGGTAGTTCTACTGAAAACAACGTTAGTCTGGGGTTAGTTTCATTCAAATCATGCAAATTAGAGTCCAAAACAAGAGAAAAAGCGTTAGGGAAAGTAGATACATTGGAGACGTATCAACTCCCCCAAGCTTAAACCTTTGCTTGTCCTCAAGCAATTCAGTTGATAAACTGAAAGTGGAAAAGAAAAACTTTTACGAACTCTTTTGCTCTTGTATGCATAAATAAGCATAAAGATTATAATGACTCATATCAATGACATAATCAGCTAGCGAGCAATAATAAGATATCTCAGACAGCAACATGTTGTCAAAACAACCATGATATAATATGACAATAGTGGTATGTCGCTCGCCCTTTCTAAGACCGCAAAACATAAATGCAGAGCACCTCCAAAGTTCAAGCAGCGGCTAAACATTGTAATTCATGGTAGAAAAGATCCAGTCATGATGCACCCAACATTAGCTACACACAATGCATAAGTCATGACAGTTGTGCTCTCAGGTTCTAGAGCTTTTTTTAGAAGGTGATGACACAACATAAAAGTAAATAGATAGTCCCTTCGCAGAGGGAAGCAGTGATTTGCCAGAGCTCAAGTTTTTAAAACAGAGGTAAATGATATTTTGAGACATGCACCCTTCTCATTTACTTCACGACCATCAGTTATCAATATCTTCCATGCTAAGCACACTAGTGGCGGTTCCCAAGCGATAAAGTAAAGGTTTACTCCCCCTCCACCCACAATCACATTCCACGGCTTGTCCGAAATAACGGGTGTCGTCCAAACCAACAACACTCCCGGGGGAGTTTTTTTTAATTATTTGCATTTTTTAGTTCGGGACTGGGAAGCCCTATTACCGCCCTTTTCTCATGCGATGGCGAGTGAATAAACACTCGACCTGAGAAGAACCCGCTTAGCATGGAAGATACCGACCACCTCATGTCGTTCCATGAATGATCCAGACACACAAAAAGGTTATTTATTTAGAAGTTTTTAGAGGTGGAACAGGCAAATTTACTTAGGACGGCAGGGTAATACCGCATATAGGTAGGTATGGTGGACTCATCTGGAATAACTTTTGGGTTCAAGGTTTTTGATGTACAAGCAGAATTCCCACTTAGTACATGCAAAGGCTAGCAATTAGATTGAGAAGCGGTCAGCTAGACAGCAACAACGGTCATAAACATGCATTATGTGTAAGTAACATTGGACACTAGCATGAGTAGGATATGAACACCATCAACATAAATATCATAGCGGCTATGTTGGTTTTGGTTCAACTACATGCATGAACATGTGCCAAGTCAAGCCAATGGAACATTCAGAGGAGGATACCATATCATCATACTATATCACAATCATTTTAACACAGTGTTGATATCCAAGATAAATCATTACCCACTCCTAAGTACTTATGCATGACATGAGAAACTATAATATCTAATTGTCATTGCAAACATGTTTAATCATAATGAGCTGAATCATGGATACTAGGTTAAACATATTTACACAAACAGAACAAGTCGAGTTCATACCAGTTTCTCTCTGCCACGGCCAGATCATCGAATATCGTCTTTATTGCCTTCCACTTCCACGACTGAACGATATGAAAATAATAATTGTGCAAGAGTGTCGTGACTAAGCTGGAATCTGCAAACATTTTATGCAAAAAGGAGAAGACAAGGTATAATGGGCTCTTTATTAGTTCAACAATTATTCATTTGAGAGCCACTCAACATTTTCATCGTGGTCTTCTCCTCGGTACGACTTGAATAAAAGGAAAAGAAATTCATAGAAACACACTGAAATATTTTTGGAGTTTTTGGTTTTCTTCAACAAGCAAATAAAAGGGAAAAACAAAAACGAGAAAAACTATTTACACAGGAAAGCTCCCAACAAGCAAAAGAAGAACAAGGAAATATTTTTGGGTTTTATTTTTAATATTACTACTAAGCATGCATAGAAAGTAAACTAGCTACAACTAATTTTTTTTTAAGTTTTTCAAACACACAAAAAGAAAGCAAGAAAATACATCTAAGCATGGATGATACAATGGAAAAAGTGTGAACACCGACTAATGGAATAAGTGAACATGAATGTAATGTCGGTGGGAAGCACGTACTCCCCCAAGCTTAGGCTTTTGGCCTAGCTTGGCAGTCGATCAGTAGCCTGGATGGTAGTAGGGGTACTGAGGAGCAGGCATCCACTCATCCCACTGCTGAGGTTCCTCCTCTGCCTCTGCAGCAGCCTGAGCGTTCCGGTAGATGATGATGTCCGTAGGCATAATCCTATATCCGCCCTTGGTAACAGAATCAAACAAAGCAGGAGAAGGCAACGGAATAATATCACGAGTTCCAATGTAAAATCCAGGTAACAAGGAATAAGAATGCCAGGAGAATTGTTATCAGTGAAATGGTGGTGATCCATGGTTGTGCGGTCTAGGTAAACCTTGGTCAGGGGGTAGTCATGAGGGCGTATCTCAACATTAAAGTGAGCCACCAAACGAGTAGCATAAATCCCACCATGTATTTTACCCTTGGTTTTATTAATGTGGAGGCGACGAGCCACAATAGCCCCCAAGCTATAAGTGTTGTCGCCTTCCAGTGCACGACGTAAATAGCAAGGTCTGGTGAACTAAGTGCACCCACCTTCTCTCTAGCAAGCAAGCATTTTGTAATGAAAAGAGCAAAGTAATGAACACAAGGAAAATGCAAGCCAGCTGCAGTGATAGCTGACACCCCTCTCTCATCTCCCACTATCAAAGTGCGATAAAAGGTCTCAAACTCCGCCTGCCTAGGCTCGGCTAAGCTCCCATCAAAAGGGATCATGCATATGTCACAAAATTCAGTAAGTGGTATTTGATGGTTTTCAGCACATAAACAAAGCTCGCTTCAGGAGGATTATTCCTAGGCAGGAAAGTAAAACTTTGAACAAAGATTTTTGTGAGGATTTTATGTTGTTCACACTCATATGTGATGAAGTCGGTGAGGCCGACATTAGCATCATATTGTGTGAACTCCTGAAGGATTCCAGCCTCTTCCAGGAACGGGGTGTGCGGCCATTCACACGGTCGTACTTCCGCCAACCTCCGAGGATGGAGATCACTATCAGATGACTCCCAATAACACCCTTGGAGTTCTTCTTAGAGCCAAACTTCCTAAAGATATTCATGGTTTTCCTATGAACAAAAAATTAGAAATTTATTAGCCCACAAAATTTTCTCAACAGAACTTCACAAAAATGATTCCAACTACTCATAGGGATGCATAGAGGCCATAGCAAGCATTCAAACTACTTAGAACTCAAGAATTCAACATGCAAGCTCATCTACGGTAGCACCGAGAGTAGCTAATTATTCAAAATATAAACCACTAAAACAAAAACTAATTGGACAAACGGTGGAGTCACATACCAAGCAACAATCCCCCGAAACAGTTTCGAGCAAAGAGATCAAAATCCGCGGGTTTGAGAGCAAGAACACGGGAGAGAGCACAATGGAGATTTTCTTTTGGAGGCAAGTGATGATGTGGTATGAAGGGATAAGTGAGGGGCCCCATGTGGGGACCATAACCCATCAGGGCGCGCCCAGGTGGGTTGTGCCCACCTGGTGCATGATACGTCTCCAACGTATCTATAATTTTTGATTGCTCCATGCTATATTATCTATTGTTTTGGACCATATTGGGCATTATTTTCCACTTTTATATTACTTTTGGGACTAACCTATTAACCGGAGGCCCAGCCCAGAATTGTTGTTTTTTTGCCTATTTCAGTGTTTCGAAGAAACGGAATATCAAACGGCGTCCAAACGGAATGAAATCTTCGGGAACATGATTTTCTCATTAGATAAGATCCAGGAGACTTGGACCCTCGGTCAAAAAAGGATGGTGGCGGCCACGAGGGTGGAGGGCGCCCCCCTAGGGCGCACCCCTGCCTCGTGGGTCCCCCGAAGCTCCACCCGCGTACTCCTTCCTCCTATATATACCTACGTACCCCCAACAGATCAGATACGGAGCCAAAAACCTAATTCCACCGCCGCAACTTTCTGTATGCACGAGATCCCATCTTGGGGCCTGTTCCGGAGCTCCGCCGGAAGGGGAATCCACCACGGAGGGCTTCTACATCATCATCATAGACTCTCCGATGTAGTGTGAGTAGTTTACTTCAGACCTTCGGGTCCATAGTTAGTAGCTAGATGGTTTCTTCTCTCTTTTTGGATCTCAATACGATGTTCTCCCCCTCTCTTGTGGAGATCTATTCGATGTAATCTTCTTTTTGCGGTGTGTTTGTTGAGACCGATGAATTGTGGTTTTATGATCAAGATTATCTATGAGCAATATTTGAATCTTCTCTGAATTCTTTTATGTATGATTGGTTATCTTTGCAAGTCTCTTCGAATTATCCGTTTGGTTTGGCAACCTAGATTGGTAGTTCTTTTAATGGGAGAAGTGCTTAGCTTTGTTCAATCTTGCGGTGTCCTTTCCCAGTGACAGTAGGGGCAGCAAGGCACATATTGTATTGTTGCCATCGAGGATAAAAAGATGGGTTTTTTATCATATTGCATGAGTTTATCCCTCTACATCATGTCATCTTGCTTAAGGCGTTACTCTGTTTTCATTAACTTAATACTCTAGATGCATGCTGGATAGCGGTCAATGAGTGGAGTAATAGTAGTAAATGCAGGCAGGAGTCGGTCTACTTGTCTCGGACGTGATGCCTATATACATGATCATACCTAGATACTCTCATAACTATGCTCAATTATGTCAATTGCTCAATAGTAATTCGTTCACCCACCGTAAAATACTTATGCTCTTGAGAGAAGCCACTAGTGAAATCTATGGCCCCCGGGTCTATTCTCATCATATTAATCTTCCTACGCTTTATTATTGCTTTGCTTTTTTACTTTGCCTTTTATTTCACTTTGCATCTTTATACCAAAAATACCATCTCGCCACCTCTTTGGATTTCCTCTCCCTTATGCTACTTCACCCTTGCCGCTTTATTACCAAGTACCCATCGCCCCTTATCTCTCTTTCCGCTTGCCTTTTTCTCGCCCCACTTCACCCTTGCTTGTTTGCTCGGGTGTTGGATTGCTTGCTTGTCACTATGGCTCAAGATAATACCAAATTGTGTGACTTTACCAATACCAACAATAATGATTTCCTTAGCACTCCGACTGCTCCTCTTGCCAATAATGAATCTTGTGAAATCAATGCTGCTTTATTGAATCTTGTTATGAAAGATCAATTCGCCGGCCTTCCTAGTGAAGATGCCACTACTCATCTAAATAGCTTCGTGGATTTGTGTGATATGCAAAAGAAGAAAGATGTTGACAATGATGTTGTTAAATTGAAGCTATTTCCCTTTTCGCTTAGAGATCGTGCTAAGGCTTGGTTTTCGTCTTTGCCTAAAAATGGTATTGATTCTTGGAACAAGTGCAAAGATGCTTTTATCTCTAAGTATTTTCCTCCCGCTAAGATCATCTCTCTTAGAAACGATATTATGAATTTTAAGCAACTTGATCATGAACATGTTGCACAAGCTTGGGAGAGGATGAAATTAATGATACGTAATTGCCCTACTCATGGTCTAAATTTGTGGATGATTATACAAAAAAATTATGCCGGATTGAATTTTGCTTCTAGAAACCTTTTAGATTCGGCCGCGGGAGGCACTTTTATGGAAATCACTTTAGGAGATGCTACTAAACTTCTAGATAATATTATGGTTAATTATTCTCAATGGCATATTGAAAGATCTACTAACAAAAAAGTGCATGCGATAGAAGAAATTAATGTTTTGAGTGGAAAGATGGATGAACTTATGAAATTAATTGCTAATAAGAGTGTTTCTTCTGATCCTAATGATATGCCTTTGTATACTTTGATTGAGAATAATAATGAATCTATGGATGTGAATTTTGTTGGTAGGAATAATTTTGGTAACAACGCGTATAGAGGAAACTTTAATCCTAGGCCTTATCCTAGTAATTCCTCTAATAATTATGGAAATTCCTACAACAATTCTTATGGAAATTTTAATAAGATGCCCTCTGAATTTGAGACTAGTGTTAAAGAGTTTATGAATTCTCAAAAGAATTTTAATGCTTTGCTTGAAGAGAAATTGCTTAAAGTTGATGAATTGGCTAGGAACGTTGATAGAATTTCTCTTGATGTTGATTCTTTAAAGCTTAGATCTATCCCTCCTCAGCATGATATCAATGAGTCTCTCAAAGCCTTGAAAATTTCCATTGATGAGTGCAAGGAAAGAACTGCTAGGATGCGTGCTATGAAAGATGCCTTTATTAAAGCGTGTTCTTCCAATTTCCATGAAAATAAAGATGAAGATCTAAAAGTTATTGATGTGTCCCCTATCAAATCTGTGTTTTGCAATATGAATATTGATAATGATGAGATTGAATATGATCCACCTTTACCTAGAAGGCGTTCCAAAAATTCGGATTTTTTAGATCTTGATACTAAAATTGATAAAAGTGGGATTGAAGAAAGTAAAACCCTAGATGTTGCTAAGCCCATTATTTTGGATTTCAAGGAATTTAATTAAGAAAGTTTCTCTTTAATTGATTGTATTTCCTTGTTGCAATCTGTGCTAAATTCTCCGCATGCTTATAGTCAAAATAAAGCGTTTACCAAACATATCGTTGATGCCTTGATGCAATCTTATGAGGAAAAACTTGAGTTGGAAGTCTCTATCCCTAGAAAACTTTATGATGATTGGGAACCAACTATTAAAATTAAGATTAAGGATCATGAATTTTATGCTTTAAGTGATTTGGGTGCTAGTGTTTCCACTATTCCCAAAACTTTGAGTGATTTGGTAGATTTTCGTGATTTTGATGATTGCTCTCTAAACTTGCACCTTGCGGATTCCACTATTAAGAAACCTATGGGAACAATTAATGATGTTCTTATTGTTTCAAATAGGAATTATGTGCTCGTAGATTTTATCGTTCTTGATATAGATTGCAATCCTTCATGTCCTATTATTCTTGGTAGACCTTTCCTTAGAACAATTGGTGCAACTATTGATATGAAGGAAGGGAATATTAGATTCCAATTTCAATTAAAGAAAGGCATGGAACACTTCCCTAGGAAGAAGATAAAATTACCATATGAATCTATTATGAGAGCCACTTATGGATTGCCTACCAAAGATGGCAATACCTAGATCTATCCTTGCTTTTATGCCTAGCTAGGGACGTTAAACGATAGCGCTTGTTGGGAGGCAACCCAAATTTATTTTTAGTTTTTGTTTTTGTTTCTGTTTAGGAATAAATAATCCATCTACCTTCTGTTTAGATGTGGTTTTATGTTTTAATTAGTGTTTGTGCCAAGTTAAACCTATAGGATCTTCTTGGATGATATTTATTTGATCTTGTTGTAGTTTCCAGAAACTTTCTGTTCACGAAAACACTTGTTAAAAATCACCAGAACGTGATAAAATAGTGATTCCAATTGCTGCTGATCAATAAACAAATTTCCTAGGTATTCCAATTTTGTCTGAATTTTTGGTGTTCCAGAAGTTTGCGTTAGTTACAGATTACTACAGACTGTTCTGTTTTTGACAGATTCTGTTTTTCGTCTGTTGTTTGCTTATTTTGATGAATCTATGGCTAGTAAAATAGTTTATAATCCATAGATAAGTTGTAATACAGTAGGTTTAACACCAATATAAATAAAGAATGAGTTCATTACAATACCTTGAAGTGGTCTTTTGTTTTCTTTCGCTAACGGAGCTCACGAGATTTCTGTTGAGTTTTGTGTTGTGAAGTCTTCAAGTTTTGGGTGAAATCTTTTGATGGATTATGGAACAAGGAGTGGCAAGAGCCTAATCTTGGGGATGCCCATGGCACCCCCAAGATAATCCAAGGACACCAAAAAGTCAAAGCTTGGGGATGCCCCGGAAAGCATCCCCTCTTTCGTCCACGTCCATCGGTAACTTTACTTGGAGCTATATTTTTATTCACTACATGATATGTGTTTTGCTTGGAGCGTCTTGTATTATTTGTGTGTTTGCTTTTTAGTTTACCACAATAATCCTTTCTGTACACACCTTTTGAGAGAGCCATACATGAATTGGAATTTGATAGAATACTCTATGTGCTTCACTTATATCTTTTGAGCTTTATAGTTTTGCTCTAGTGCTTCACTTATATCTTTTAGAGCACGGTGGTGGATTTGTTTAATAGAAACCTTTGATCTCTCATGCTTCACTTAGATTATTTTGAGAGTCTTAAATAGCATGGTAATTTGCTTAAAATAATAATATGCTTGGTATTCAAGATTTGTAAAACTTTCTTTTGAGTGCGTTGAATACTAAGAAAAGTTTGATCCTTGATAATTGTTTCGAGATATGAAGGTAGTAATATTAGAGTCATGCTAGTTGAGTAGTTGTGAATTTGAGAAATACTTGTGTTAAAGTTTGTGATTCCCGTAGCATGCACGTATGGTGAACCATTATGTGATGAAGTCGGAGCATGATTTATTTATTGATTGTCTTCCTTATGAGTGGCGGTCGGGGACGAGCGATGGTCTTTTCCTACCAATCTATCCCCCTAGGAGCATGCGCGTAATACTTTGCTTTGATAACTTGTAGATTTTTGCAATAAGTATATGAGTTCTTTATGACTAATGTTGAGTCCATGGATTATACACACTTTTCTCACCATTCCACCATTGCTAGCCTCTCTAATACCGCGGTGCACTTTTCCCAACCCCGTATCATACACCCACCATAAACCTTCCTCAAAACAGCCACCATACCTACCTATCATGTCATTTCCATAGCCATTCCGAGATATATTGCCATGCAACTTTCCACCGTTCTGTTTATTATGACACGTCCATCATTGTCATATTGCTTAGCATGATCATGTAGTTGACATCGTATTTGTGGCAAAGCCACCGTTCATAATTCTTTCATACATGTCACTTATGAATCATTGCATATCCCGGTACACCACCGGAGGCATTCACGTAGTCATATTTTCTTCTAAGTATTGAGTTGTAATTATTGAGTTGTAATAAAAATAAAAGTGTGATGATCATCATTTTTAGAGCATTGTCCCAAGTGAGGAAAGGATGATGGAGACTATGATTCCCCCATAAGTCGGGATGAGACTCCGGACGAAAAAAAAAGAGAAAAGAAAAGAGGCCATAAAAAAAGAGAAAAGGCCCAAATAAAAAAATGAGAGAAAAAGAGAGAAGGGACAATGTTACTATCCTTTTACCACACTTGTGCTTCAAAGTAGCACCATGATCTTCATAATAGAGAGTCTCTCGTTTTGTCACTTTCATATACTAGTGGGAATTTTTCATTATAGAACTTGGCTTGTATATTCCAATGATGGGCTTCCTCAATTTGCCCTAGGTCTTCGTGAGCAAGCGAGTTGGATGCACACCCAGTTAGTTTCTTTTGTTGAGCTTTCATATACTTATAGCTCTAGTGCATCCGTTGCATGGCAATCCCTACCCACTCACATTGATATCTATTGATGGGCATCTCCATAGCCCGTTGATTAGCCTAGTTGATGTGAGACTATCTTCCTCTTTTGTCTTCTCCACAACCACCATTCTATTCCACATATAGTGCTATATCCATGGCTCACGCTCATGTATTGCGTGAAGATTGAAAAAGTTTTGAGAATGTCAAAAGTATGAAACAATTGCTTGGCTTGTCATCGGGGTTGTGCATGATTTAAATACTTTGTGTGGTGAAGATAGAGCATAGCCAGACTATATGATTTTGTAGGGATAACTTTCTTTGGCCATGTTATTTTGAGAAGACATAATTTCTTTTTTATTATGCTTGAAGTATTTTTTTATGTCAATATTAAACCTTTGTCTTGAATCTTTCGAATCTGAATATTCATACCAACATTAAGAAGAGTTACATTGAAATTATGCCAAGTAGCACTCCGCATAAAAAATTCTCTTTTTATCATTTACCTACTCGAGCACGAGCAGGAATTAAGCTTGGGGATGCCTGATACGTCTCCAACGTATCTATAATTTTTGATTGCTCCATGATATATTATCTATTGTTTTGGACCATATTGGGCTTTATTTTCCACTTTTATATTACTTTTGGGACTAACCTATTAACCGGAGGCCCAACACAGAATTGCTGTTTTTTGCCTATTTCAGTGTTTTGAAGAAACGAAATATCAAACGGAGTCCAAACGGAATGAAATCTTCGGGAACGTGATTTTCTCATCAGATAAGATCCAGGAGACTTGGACCCTCGGTCAAGAAAGGAGGGAGGCGGCCACGAGGGTGGAGGGCACACCCCTCCCTAGGGCGCGCCCCCTGCCTCGTGGGGCCCCCGAAGCTCCACCGACGTACTCCTTCCTCCTATATATACCTACACACCCCCAACAGATCAGATACGGAGCCAAAAACCTAATTCCACCGCCGCAACTTTCTCAGATCCATGAGATCCCATCTTGGGGCCTGTTAGGAGCTCACGGAAGGGTAATCCACCACGGAGGGCTTCTACATCATCATCATAGCCTCTCCGATGAAGTGTGAGTAGTTTACTTCAGACCTTCGGGTCCATAGTTAGTAGCTAGATGGCTTCTTCTCTCTTTTTGGATCTCAATACAATGTTCTCCCCCTCTCTCGTGGAGATATATTCGATGTAATCTTCTTTTTGCGGTGTGTTTGTTGAGACCGATGAATTGTGGGTTTATGATCAAGATTATCTATGAGCAATATTTGAATCTTCTCTGAATTCTTTTATGTATGATTGGTTATCTTTGCAAGTCTCTTCGAATTATCCGTTTGGTTTGGCCAACTAGATTGGTAGTTCTTGCAATGGGAGAAGTGCTTAGCTTTGGGTTCAATCTTGCGGTGTCCTTTCCCAAAGGATGAAAGGGTTCAAGGCACGTATTGTATTGTTGCTATCGAGGATAACAAGATGGGGTTTTATCATATTGCATGAATTTATCCCTCTACATCATGTCATCTTGCTTAAGGCGTTACTCTGTTTTCATTAACTTAATACTCTAGATGCATGCTGGATAGCGGTCGATGTGTGGCGTAATAGTAGTAGATGCAGGCAGGAGTCGGTCTACTTGTCTCGGACGTGATGCCTATATACATGATCATACCTAGATACTCTCATAACTATGCTCAATTCTGTCAGTTGCTCAATAGTAATTATTTCACCCACCGTAAAATACTTATGCTCTTGAGAGAAGCCACTAGTGAAATCTATGGCCCCCGGGTCTATTCTCATCATATTAATCTTCCTATGCTTTATTATTGCTTTGCTTTTTTACTTTGCCTTTTATTTCACTTTGCATCTTTATACCAAAAATACTAAAAATATTATCTATCATCTCTATTAGATCTCACTCTCGTAAGTGACCGTGAAGGGATTGACAACCCGTAATCGCGTTGGTTGCGTGGAGCTATTTATTTTGTGTCGGTACGAGGGACTCGCGCGTGGCCTCCTACTGGATTGATACCTTGGTTCTCAAAAACTGAGGGAAATACTTACGCTACTCTGCTGCATCATCCTCTCCTCTTCGGGGAAAACCAACGCAAGCTCAAGACGTAGCAGTGCACCTCCCTCTGATATTATTTGCACCAGAAATTCAGAAATATTCAGAAAAAATTGTATTAATTTTTCAGGGCATTCTAAGAACTTTTATTTTTGGGTCACTTTTTATTGCACGGGAAATTCAGAAAACAGACAAAACATGGCATTTTATTTTATTTAACTAATGAAAATAGAAAAAAAATGTAGGGACAGTAGGTAGTGCTTACTAAATTCATCAACTTCATACCGTTCAAAAATGATCCATTGATAAGGTTGATCAGGTCTTATTAACAACCACTTTCGATTAGCATGAAACCGAAGAACTTTCGTAAATCACTAGGTTACCTCAATGGGGATATGAATGTCACCAACAATAAGCATTTCATATTTATTTTTGACAGTAGATAGAGGTATTTTAAAGCTTCCAATAGTGATTGTTGGAGACTTTTCAATAACATTAATACCATTCACTTGGAATTGTTTCTTTGGAAAGTGCACTGTATGCTCATACCATTAATATGAAAAGTGACCTTGCATTTATTGCAATCAATAACAGCCCCTGCAATATTCAAGAAGGGTCTACCAAGGATAATCAACATGTTGTCGTCCTTGGGCATCTCAAGTATAACAAAGTCAGTCAAAATAGTAACATTAGCAACAACAACGGGCAGATCCTCACAGATACCGATAGGTATGGCAGTTGATTTGTCAGCCATTTGCAAAGATATTTCAGTAGGTGTGAGTTTATTCAATTCAAGTCTTTTATATAAAGAGAAAGGCATAACACTAACACCAGCTCCTAAATCACATAAAGCAGTTTTCACATAATTCTTTTTGATAGCGCAAGGTATAGTTGGTATTCCTGGATCTCCGAGTTTTTTAGGTACTCCATCTTTAAAAGTATAATTAGCAAGCATAGTGGAGATTTCAGCTTCTAGTATTTTTCTCTTATTAGTGATGATGCCTTTCATATACTTTGCATAAGGAGGCATTTTCAAGATGTCGATCAAGCGATGCATAAGAAGATGGCCTCGAGCATTTCAAAGAAAGCGTTCAAATTCTTCATCATCTTTCTTTTTAGTTGACTTGGGTGGAAAAGGCATAGGTTTTTGAGCCCACGGTTCTCTTTCTTTACCGTGTTTACTGGAAATGAAGTCTCTTTTATCATACCTTTTATTCTTAGGTTGTGGGTTATCAAGATCAACTGGTGGTTCTATCTCAACATCATTATATGGTTGTTTTTCATTTGGTTGAGTGTATTCATGAACATCAGCATTATCTTTTTCATTATCTCTAGGTGGATGTTCATGACCAGATTGAGTTTCAGCATCCGAGATAGAAGTATCATTATCATTATCATGAGGTTTTTCTATTTCAGGTTCACTAGAAGTATGCAAAGTCCTATCATTTTTCTTTTTCTTTTTCTTTTTCTTTTTCTTTCTAGAAGGACTAGGTGCATCAGTGTTTACTCTTTGTGAATCTTGTTCAATTCTTTTTGGGTGTCCCTTAGGATAAAGTGGTTCCTGAGTCATTTTACCTCCTCTAGTTGCAACTCTAACAGCAAAGTCATGTTTATTATTATTCATTTCATCAAGAAATTCTCTTTGAGATTTAGCAACTTGTTCCAATTGAGTTTGAACCATAGAAGCATGTTTTCCAACACCTCTAACATCATTTGAGATTCTAAATAACAAGTCACTCAAGCGAGCAATCATATCAGAATTATATTTCAATTGTCTCATAACATTTCCATTGAAGTGATCTTGTTTTCTAATGTAGTTTTCAAACTCGTAAAGGCATTAGCTAGGGTGCATATTGTGAGGATTTTCATTATCATTGAACTTCATTAAAGAATTTACCTCTACCACCTTAGGTAGTGGTGGTGTATGAAGCCCATGTATTTCTTCAATAGGAGGTAAAGTTTTGACAACCTCAGCTTTAATACCTTTTTCCTTCATAGATTTCTTTGCCTCTTGCATATCTTCAGGACTGAGATATAATATACCCCTCTTCTTCGGAGTGGGTTTAGGAGGTGGTTCAGGAAGAGTCCAATCATCATAATTTTTCAATATATTATTCAATAGTTCTTCAGCTTGTCCAATAGTTGGTTCCCTGAAAACACAATCAGCACAACTATTTAGGAAATCCCTAGAAGCATCGGTTAGTCCATTATAGAAGATATCAAGTATTTCGTTTTTCTTAAGAGGATGATCAGGCAAAGCATTAAGTAAGTGGCAAAACCTCCCCCAAGATTGTGGGAGACTCCCTTCTTTAGTTTGCACAAAGTTAAATATTTCCTGTAGAGCAGCTTGTTTCTTATGAGCAGGGAAATATTTTTCAGAGAAGTAATAAATCATATCCTGGGGACTACGCACACAACCAGGAGCAAGAGTATTGTACCAAGCTTTAGCATCAACCTTTAAAGAGAATGGAAATTTTTTGAGAATGAAGTAGCAGCGAGTCTTCTAAAATGAGTAAAAAGGGTGGCTATGTCATTCAACTTAGTAAGATGTGCCACAACAATTTCAGTTCATAGCCGTGGAAAGGATCAGATCCAACCAAAGTAATTATCTCTGGGTCGACAGAGAATTCATAATCCTTATCATCAATAAAGATAGGTGAAGTACCAAACTTGGGATCATATTTCATTCTAGCATTCAGAGATTTTTATTTATACTTTCACAATAATTTCTCTAGATCATCTCTATCCATACAAGCAAGAATATCTCAAGGTGTATCCTCATTCATAACATAACCTTCCGATACCTTAGGCAATTCATATCTAGGAAGGCTAGTTCTAGCAGGTGTTTCAGGAGTTTCAGTTTCAAGCTCATCATCAGATTCAACAACATCATGTTGTATTACTCCAGCAATTTATTTATCAAGAAATTCACCAAGTGGCACATCATCATAATCAAGCAAGGCACTAGAATCATCATAAGCATCATTCATAGCAGAAGTAGCATCATTAATAACTTGCGACATAGCAGAACTAATAGCATGTGGTGGTGTTGCAAGTTTACTTATAACAGAAGGTGAATCTAAAGCAGAACTGGATGGCAGTTCCTTACCTCCCCTCGTCTTTGAGGGAAATATCTTAGTCTTAGCATCCTTCAAATTCTTCATAGTGATAATATGAGAATGATCCCAAGTGACTCAACAAATATAGCTATCATCCCCGGCAACGGCGCCAGAAAAAGGTCCTGATAACCCACAAGTATAGGGGATCACAACAGTTTTTGAGGGAAGAGTATTCAACCCAAATGTATAGATTCGACACAAGGGGAGCCAGAGAATATTTGAAGGCATTAGCAGCTGAGTTGTAGATTCAACCACACCTAGAGATTAATTATCTGCAGCAAAGTGATCAGTAGCAAAGTAATATGATAGTTTTGATAGTAGTGACAGTAGAAACGGTAACGGTAACAGTGAAAGCCGTAATTTTGTAGTGATGTCTACTACACAACCTTCTTCTTGTAGACGTTGTTGGGCCTCCAAGTGTAGAGGTTTGTAGGACAGTAGAAAATTTCCCTCAAGTGGATGACCTAAGGTTTATCAATCCGTGGGAGGCGTAGGATGAAGATAGTCTCTCTCAAACAACCCTGCAACAAAATAACAAAGATTCGCTTGTGTCCCCAACACACCCAATACAATGGTAAATTGTATAGGTGCACTAGTTCGGCGAAGAGATGGTGATACAAGTGCAATATGGATGGTAGATATAGGTTTTTGTAATCTGAAAATATAAAAATAGCAAGGTAACAAGTGGTAAAAGTGAGCGTAAACGGTATTGCAATGCTAGGAAACAAGGCCTAGGGCTCATACTTTCACTAGTGCAAGTTCTCTCAACAATAATAACATAATTGGATCATATAACTATCCCTCAACATGCAACAAAGAGTCACTCCAAAGTCACTAATAGTGGAGAGCAAACGAAGAGATTATGGTAGGGTACGAAACCACCTCAAAGTTATTCTTTCCAATATATCCGTTGGGCTATTCCTCTGAGTGTCACAAACAGCCCTAGAATTCGTACTAGAATAATACCTTAAGACACAAATCAACCAAAACCCTAATGTCACCTAGATACTCCAATGTCACCTCAAGTATCCGTGGGTATGATTATACGATATGCATCACACAATCTCAGGTTCATCTATTCAACCAACACATAGAACCTCAAAGAGTGCCCCAAAGTTTCTACCGGAGAATCACGAAGAAAACGTGTGCCAACCCCTATGCATAGGTTCATGGGCGGAACCCGCAAGTTGATCACCAAAACATACATCAAGTGAATCACGTGATATCCCATTGTCACCACAGATACGCACGGCAAGACATACATAAAGTGTTCTCAAATCTTTAAAGAATCAATCCGATAAGATAACTTCAAAGGGAAAACTCAATCCATTACAAGAGAGTAGAGGGGGAGAAGCAACATAAGATCCAACTATAATAGCAAAGCTCGTGATACATCAAGATCGTGCCAAATCAAGAACACGAGAGAGAGAGAGAGATCAAACACATATCTACTGGTACATACCCTCAGCCCCGAGGGTGAACTACTCCCTCCTCGTCATGGAGAGCACCGGGATGATGAAGGTGGCCACCGGTGAGGGTTCTCCCTCCGGTAGGGTGCCGAAACAGGGTACCGATTGGTTTTTGGTGGCTCTGGAGGTTTTGTGGCGGCGGAACTCCCGATCTGTTCTCGTCTTCGGAAGTTTTAGGGTACGTGGGTATATATGGGTGAAAGAAGTACGTCGGTGGACCTCTGGGCTGTCCACGAGGCAGGGGAGGTGCGCCCCCCACCCTCGTGGGCAGCCCGGGACTCCCCTGATGAGCTTTCGGTACTCCATGGGCTTCTTCTGGTCCAAAAATAAGTTCCGTGGAGTTTCAGGTCAATTGGACTCCGTTTGACATTCCTTTTCTTCCAAACACTAAAATAGGCAAAAAAAACAACAATTCTGGGCTGGGCCTCCGGTTAATGGGTTAGTCCCAAAAATAATATAAAAGTGTAAAATAAAGCCCAATATGGTCCAAGACAATAGATAATATAGCATGGAGCAATCAAAAATTATAGATGCGTTGGAGACGTATCAGGCATCCCCAAGCTTAATTCATGCTCGTCCTCGAGTAGGTAAATGATAAAGAAGATAATTTTTGATGTGGAATGCTACTTGGCATAATTTCAATGTAATTCTTCTTAATTGTGGTATGAATATTTAGATCCGATAGATTCAAGACATAGGTTTAATATTGACATAAAAAATAATAATACTTCAAGCATACTAACTAACTAAGCAATTATGTCCTCTCAAAATAACATGGCCAAAGCAAGTTATCCCTACAAAATCATATAGTCTGGCTATGCTCTATCTTCATCACGCAAAATATTTAAATCATGCACAACCCCGATGACAAGCCAAGCAATTGTTTCATACTTTTGATGTTCTCAAACTTTTTCAATCTTCACGCAATACATGAGCGTGAGCCATGGACATAGCACTATAGGTGGAATAGAATGGTGGTTGTGGAGAACACAAAAGGAAGAAGATAGTCTCACATCAACTAGGCGTATCAACGGGCTATGGAGATGCCCATCAATAGATATCAATGTGAGTGAGTAGGGATTGCCATGCAATGGAGGAACTAGAGCTATAAGTATATGAAAGCTCAACAAAAGAAACTAAGTGGGTGTGCATCCAACTCGCTTGCTCATGAAGACCTAGGGCAATTTGAGGAAGCCCATCATTGGAATATACAAGCCAAGTTCTATAATGAAAAATTCCCACTAGTATATGAAGGTGACAAAATGAGTATCATGAAGATCATGGTGCTACTTTGAAGCACAAGTGTGGTAAAAGGATAGTAACATTGTCCCTTCTCTCTTTTTCACTCATTTTTTTTATTTGGGCATTTTCTCTCTCTTTTTGTATGGCCTCTTTTCTTTTTTCTTTTTTTTTCGTCCGGAGTCTCATCCCGACTTGTTGGGGAATCATAGTCTCCATCATCCTTTCCTCACTTGGGATAATGCTCTAAAAATGATGATCATCACACTTTTATTTACTTACAACTCAGGAATTACAACTCGATACTTAGAACAAAATATGACTCTATATGAATGCCTCCCGCAGTGTACCGGGATATGCAATGAATCAAGAGTGACATGTATGAAAGAATTATGAACGGTGGCTTTGCCACAAATACGATGTCAACTACATGATCATGCTAAGCAATATGACAATGATGGAGCGTGTCATAATAAACGGAACGGTGGAAAGTTGCATGGCAATATATCTCGGAATGGCTATGGAAATGCCATAATAGGTAGGTATGGTGGCTGTTTTGAGGAAGGTATATGGTGGGTGTATGATACCGGCGAAAGGTGCGCGGTATTAGAGAGGCTAGCAATGGTGGAAGGAAGAAAGTGCGTATAATCCATGGACTCAACATTAGTCATAAAGAAATCATTGCAAAAATCTGCAAGTTATCAAAGCAAAGTATTACGCGCATGGTCCTAGGGGGATAGATTGGTAGGAAAAGACCATCGCTCGTCCCTGACCGCCACTCATAAGGAAGACAATTAATAAATAAATCATGCTCCGACTTCATCACATAACAGTTCACCATACATGCATGCTACGGGAATCACAAATTTTAACACAAGTATCTCTCAAATCCACAACTACTCAACTAGCACGATTCTAATATCACCATTTTCATATCTCAAAACAATTATCAAGCATCAAACCTCTCATAGTATTCAACACACTCATAAGAATTCTTACAAATCTTGTATGCCTAGCATATTAGGATTATTTAAGCAAATTACCATGCTATTTAAGACTCTCCAAATAATCTAAGTGAAGCATGAGAGAATAATAGTTTCTATAAAACAAATCCACCACCGTGCTCTAAAAGATATGAGTGAAGCACTAGAGCAAACAACAAACTACTCTGAAAGATATAAGTGAAGATCAATGAGTAGTTAAATAATTATGTAGCTATGTGAAGACTCTCTAACATTTAACTTTCATAACTTGGTATTTTATTCAAACAGCAAGCAAAGCTAAATAAAACGACATTTCAAGGATAGCACACATCATGTGAAGAAGCAAAAACTTAGGATCAACCGATCCTAACCGATAGTTGTCAAAGAAGAAAGGTGGGATGCTTACCGGGGCATCCCCAAGCTTAGATGCTTGAGACTTCTTGAAATATTATCTTGGGGTGCCTTGGGCATCCCCAAACTTGAACCTTTGCGTCTCCTTAATTACTTTCATATCACGGTTTCCTAAATCTCGAAAGCTTCATCCACACCAAACTCAACAAGAACTCGTGAGATAAGTTAGTATAAACCAATGCAAAAACCTTATAATACTATACTGTAGCAAATCACTGAAACTATTATTTAACATTGCATACTAAATACCTCTGCATATTTAATACTCCTATCCTCAAATAGAATCATTAAACAAGCAAACATATGCAAACAATGCAAACATAACAGCAATCTACCAAAACAGGACAGTCTGTAAAGAATGCAAGATTCATCATACTTCCCTAACTCCAAAAATTATGAAACAAAATTCCCACTGTATTAAATTTATCAGAGCTTATTATGCAAAAGGTTTCAACATTTTATAACATTCTTACTTTTCTAGGTAATTTTTGCAACAGCGGTAAACTTTCTGTTTTGAAACAGCAACATGTATACTTGCAAAATAAGCATGGTAAAGGCTATCCTTGGCATTTTTATTGAAAATAGAGATGAAAAACATTATTCTAAGTAACATCAAGAAAATACTAACAAAATAAAATGACGCTCCAAGCAAAACACATATCATGTGGTGAATGAAAATATAGCTCCCAGTAAAGTTACCGATGAACGAAGACGAAAGAGGGGATGCCTTCCGTGGCATCCCCAAGATTAGGATCTTGGTTATACTTTAATATTACCTTGGGGTGCCTTGGGAATACCCAAGCTTAGGCTCTTGCCACTCCTTATTCCATAGTCCATCGAATCTTTACCCAAAACTTGAAAACTTCACAACACAAAACTTAACAGAAAATCTCGTGAGCTCCGTTAGCGAAAGAAAACAAAACACCACTTCAAGGTACTGTAATGAACTCATTATTTATTTGTATTTGTGTTAAAACTACTGTATTCCAACTTCTCTATGGTTTATAAACTATTTTACTAGCCATAGATTCATCAAAATAAGCAAGCAACACAATGAAAACAGAATCTGTCAAAAACAGAACAGTCTGTAGTAATCTGTATCAAACGTATACTTCTGGAACTCAAAAAATTCTGATATAAATTGGTGGACCTGAGGAATTTGTCTAGTAATCATCTGCAAAAATAATCAACTAAATATCACTGTCCAGTAAAAAGTTGAAGCTAATCTCGTGAGGACTAAAGTTTCTGTTTTTTACAGCATGATCATAAAGACTTCACCCAAGTCTTCCCAAAGGTTCTACTTGGCACAAACACTAATTAAAACATAAAACCACATCTAAACAGAAGATAGATGGATTATTTATTCCTAAGAAGAACCAAAAAGAAAGAAACAAAAATTAATTTGGGTTTCCTCCCAACAAGCGCTATCGTTTAACGCCCCTAGCTAGGCATGATGATTTCAATGATGCTCACATAAAAGATAAGAATTGAACCACAAAAAGAGCATCATGCATCATGAAGAATATGACTAGCACATTTAAGTCTAACCCACTTCCTATGCATAGGGATTTTGTGAGCAAACAAGTTATGGGAACAAGAATCAACTTGCATAGGAAGGTAAAACAAGCATAACTTCAAGATTTTAAGCACATAGAGAGGAAACTTGATATTATTGCAATTCCTACAAGCGTATATTCCTCCCTCATAATAATTTTCAGTAGCATCATGAATGAATTCAACAATATAACCATCACATAAAGCATTCTTTTCATGATCTACAATCATAGAAAATTTACTACTCGCCACATACGCAAATTTCTTCTCATTAATAGTAGTGGGAGCAAACTCAACAAAATAACTATCATATGATTGACAATTAAGATCAAGATGAAAAGTTTCATGGTTATCATTATTCTTTAGAGCATACGTGTCATCACAATAATCATCATAGATAGGAGGCATGCTTTCGTCATAGTAAATTTGCTCATCAAAGCTTGGGGGACAAAAACTATATTCTTCATCAAACATAGCTTCCCCAAGCTTGTGGCTTTGCATATCATTAGCATCATGGATGTTCAAAGAATTCATACTAAAAACATTGCAATCATGCTCATCATTCAAAGATTTAGTGCCAAACATTTTAATGCATTCTTCCTCTTGCAATTGAGCACAATTATAGGAATCCTTATTTTCAGGGAAGACATTAAAAAGATGAAGCATATGAGGCACCCTCAATTCCATTTTTATAGTTTTATTTTACAAACTAAATTAGTGCTAAAACAAGAAACAAAAAGATTCGATTGCAAGATCTAAAGATATACCTTCAAGCACTCACCTCCCCGGCAACACCGCCAAAAAAGAGCTTGATGTCTACTACACAACCTTCTTCTTGTAGACGTTGTTGGGCCTCCAAGTGCAGAGGTTTGTAGGACAGTAGCAAATTTCCCTCAAGTGGATGACCTAAGGTTTATCAATCAGCGGAAGGCGTAGGATGAAGATGGTCTCTCTCAAACAACCCTGCAACCAAATAACAAAGAGTCTCTTGTGTCCCCAACACACCCAATACAATGGTAAATTGTATAGGTGCACTAGTTCGGCGAAGAGATGGTGATACAAGTGCAATATGGATGGTAGATATAGGTTTTTGTAATCTGAAAATATAAAAACAACAAGGTAACAAGTGGTAAAAGTGAGCGTAAACGGTATGGCAATGCTAGGAAACAAGGCCTAGGGCTCATACTTTCACTAGTGCAAGTTCTCTCAACAATAATAACATAATTGGATCATATAACTATCCCTCAACATGCAACAAAGAGTCACTCCAAAGTCACTAATAGTGGAGAGCAAATGAAGAGATTATGGTAGGGTACGAAACCACCTCAAAGTTATTCTTTCCAATCAATCTGTTGGGCTATTCCTATAAGTGTCACAAACAGCCCTAGAGTTCGTACTAGAATAACACCTTAAGACACAAATCAACCAAAACCCTAATGTCACCTAGATACTCCAATGTCACCTCAAGTATCCGTGGGTATGATTATATGATATGCATCACACAATCTCAAATTCATCTATTCAACAAACACATAGAACCTCAAAGAGTGCCCCAAAGTTTCTACCGGAGAATCACAACGAAAACGTGTGCCAACCACTATGCATAGGTTCATGGGCGAAACCTGCAAGTTGATCACCAAAACATACATCAAGTGAATCAAGTGATATCCCATTGTCACCACAGATACGCACGGCAAGACA
Source organism: Aegilops longissima (assembly GCA_021605205.1). Taxonomy (NCBI): domain Eukaryota; kingdom Viridiplantae; phylum Streptophyta; class Magnoliopsida; order Poales; family Poaceae; genus Aegilops; species Aegilops longissima. The sequence goes on from CM038679.1 coordinate 139,551,848, forward strand.
TACATCAAGTGTTCTCAAATCTTTAAAGAATAAATCCGATAAGATAACTTCAAAGGCAAAACTCAATCCATTACAAGAGAGTAGAGGGGGAGAAGCAACATAAGATCCAACTATAATAGCAAAGCTCGCGATACATCAAGATCGTGCCAAATCAAGAACACGAGAGAGAGAGAGAGAGAGAGAGAGAGAGAGAGAGAGATCAAACACATAGCTACTAGTAAATACCCTCAGCCCCGAGGGTGAACTACTCCCTCCTCGTCATGGAGAGCGCCGGGATGATGAAGGTGGCCACCGGTGAGGGTTCCCCCTCCGACAGGGTGCCATAACAGGATCCCGATTGGTTTTTGGTGGCTCTGGAGGTTTTGCGGCGGCAGAACTCCCGATCTATTCTCGTCTTCGGAAGTTTTAGGGTACGTGGGTATATATGGGTGAAAGAAGTACGTCGGTTGACCTCCGGGCTGTCCACGAGGCAGGGCGCCCCACCTCGTGGGCAGCCCGACTCCCGTGAGCTTCGGTACTCCATGGGCTTCTTCGGTCCAAAATAAGTTTCGTGGAGTTTCAGGTCAATTGGACTCCGTTTGACATTCCTTTTTTTCGAAACACTGAAATAGGCAAAAAAACAGAAATTCTGGGCTGGGCCTCCGGTTAATAGGTTAGTCCCAAAAATAATATAGAAGTGTAAAATAAAGCCTAATATGGTCCAAAACAGTAGATAATATAGCATGGAGCAATAAAAAATTATAGATACGTTGGAGACGTATCATGTAGCAAGTGTAACAGTGATGATAGCAGTAGTAACTTAGCAAGAACAATATAAGATAAATTCGTAGGCATTGGATCGGTGACTTGTTGGATCATATTCATCATGAGACAGTTATAACCTAGGGTGATACGGCACTAGCTCCAGTTCGTCAATATAATGTAGGCATGTATTCCGTAAACAGTCATACGTGCTTACGGAAAGAACTTGCATGACATCTTTTTTCCTACCCTCCCGTGGCAGCGGGGTCCATATTGGAAACTAAGGGATGTTAAGGCCTCCTTTTAATAGAGAACCGGAACAAAGCATTAACACATAGTGCATACATGAACTCCTCAAACTACGGTCATCACCGGGAGTGGTCCCGACTATTGTCACTCCGGGGTTGCCGGATCATAAGACGTAGTAGGTGACTATAACTTGCAAGATCGGATCTAGAACATGGATATAATGATGATAAAATAAATGGTTCATATCTGAGTTCATGGCACCCAGGCCCAAAGTGACAAGCATTATGCATAGCAAAGTCATGGCAACATCAATCTAAGAACATAGTGGATACTAGGGATGAAGCCCTAACAAAACTAACTCGATTACATGATGAATCTCATCCAACTCCTCACCGACCAACGAGCCTATGAAGGAATTACCCACTCCTGGTGGGGAGCATCATGGAATTGGCGATGGAGAAGGGTTGGTGATGACGAAGAACGAAGATCCCCCTCTTCGGAACCCCAAACGGACTCTAGATCTGGCCTCCCGATGAAGAACAGGAGGCGATTGCGGCTCCGTCTCGTGGATTGCGACAATTCTTTCTCCCTGATTTTTCTGGAAAAATAGGATTTTATAGCGTCGGTTTCAGGGTCAGTGGGGCCACCAGGTGGGGACAACCCACCTGGGTGCACCAGGAGAGGGTGGCGCGCCCTGGTGGGTTGTGCCCACCCAGGTGCCCCTCTCCGGCATGTCTTGGCTCTAGAAATTCTTATCTATTATATAAAAATTCCTCGCAAAGTTTTGTTCCATTCCGAGAACTTTTATTTCTGCATAAAAACAACACCATGGTAGATCTGCTGAAAACATCGTTAGTCCGGGGTTAGTTTCATTCAAATCATGCAAATTAGAGTCCAAAACAAGCGGAAAAGCGTTAGGAAAAGTAGATACGTTGCAGACATATTAGTAATTCCTCGTATGTCCTCTCTTTCCTTTTTGACAATTGTTAACAAAAAGGACGAGAATTACATCGAGTGATAGTTTATTGGGGTTTGCAGGGTGTGTTTTCTTTCGCCATTTGGTTTTTTTCTCGAACAATTTGCTTCAAGAACTTTATCGCACCGCATGCGGTGTTGAAACACTCGATCGTCATGTAAGTTTAATAACCCTGCCTGCAATATCATTTGCTTCACACTATTTGTCTGCAGGTATCTTTAACCGTATTTGTGCTGTGAATGCTTATCACAGAGGATTATCTATCTTACAGGGACACATAACTGCTACTCGAAGAAGAACAGAGAATCATCAAATGATGATTTTTATTTTGGAAAAGTACATCAAGTACTAAATGAATATTAACTGTTGTGATTGGATATGCTCTTATTACTCTCTCTCATTATCTAATCATGCAGGAAAATCACTCTCAAAGCATATCCACTCTGAGCAATGAATTATTATTCGATCCTGCTCTGATCATATTGAATGCCTAACATGCAGGAAAACTATATCTCGTGTGGATCCAAATTGTGTTCTGAGAAAACATTCATGACTTATCCTTGTCACAAATCTCTCAACGCTTCTTTTACATCTAAACTTTGTTGAAGTTTTTGTGACAGGAACTACCTTAGACACCGTCGAGTGCATTGAAAGGACTCAAGTATATGATCTACGGTCAATGACACTCATACGAAGAAAAATTTCTCTTTCCACATGATCCTTCACGAACCAAAGCATATCTTTAGGGGGGAATATTTTATCTTCATAATTATCTCTCGTCTTTCATTATTCTTCGCATTACATTTCATTCCTTATCTATCATTCAATGTGATCTATTTTGTCAACTGTCGTCCAAAAAGGGGGAGATTGTTGGTGCAATATCTGCCTACCTTGTGTTTTGGAGATTGTTGACAGAAACAGGTATGGACTAATTTGTTTGCTAGTGCATACAGAGAGAAAATGTCAATACACAACCGAAGATTATGCTGTCTCCGGTGCTGAGTTTGAGGAACTTCACCTAAGTGCATCTGCGTTGCAGAGAAGAATGAGCTCTATTTGTTGAAGTGATGGAGTCGAGAAGATTGATGAGAAGAAATCTACCCCTCGAAGATTTACTGCTGAAGCAAAGCTTTTGACTCGGTATTGTCATCCAAAGAAATTGACTGCAACGATGGAAGTCAAATACTATATGAAGACGTTTCTTTCATTTAGTTGTTCTTCTTTCATTCTTTTTTTGGTCATAGGACCTCCGAACTACTAAGAGGGTTATAGGTTCTCAATGCTTAGATTCGTTGTGATGCTTAGCCAAAACCTATGAAAGTTGCAGAGAAATCTCTTTATGCTCCGAACAAATACTTGCCAGCAAGAGATTGTGATCTTCTTTACTGTGAGAGATTTTCCTCGAACCGAGGAGTTAGCATTTCTTGCTCCACAAGAAATGTTACCGTTGTGCTCAAATCCGACCGTTGGAATCGTGTCGTTCAGCCATTGGCTGAGCCTGATGTCTAATTTGGTCATTTCCCATCAGGGAAGGCTGCGGCTATAAATAGCCACCCTGCTCCAACTTTGGTTGTTGGCTGCTCTGCTTGAGATTTCTGAGAAGATTGATTTGAGCAACCTCTCTCCAAGTGATTTGAGTTTAAGGTCCACCGAGAGAAAAATCAAGAGCCCCAACTTAGATAGTGGTTTAGCATCACAGTAGTTCTGAGTAAGAGTTCTTGTACCTATTACTCTTGAGAGCTGCACACTCTCTAGATGGATAGGTTTCGGCTTCGAGTGATCACTACAAAAAAAGACACTTCCGTGACATTTTTGGCCGAACGAATTTTTTTCTGTCATGCTTATGACACTTCTATGACGGTAATTGTGACAGAACCCGGTATCATCATAGATGTGGTGGGCTCCTACTTCTATGACATAAAATCATGACAGAAAATGGGCTTTTCATCCTGGGCGGGCCAGAGACGTAGTTGCATGACATTATTTGGGCCGTCCATGACGGAGAAAACCGTGGTAGAAGCAAGGGCGAGGAAAATATCGGGGGAGTTCCCGGTTACAGTGGGTGGTCGGGGGCCGAGCGATGCGCGTTTCTCTCCTACGTACGCGTGTGTGTGCGAGGCGTTGCACTCTAATCGAGCTCGGCGATTACCTGCAGCTCTAATCGAACCCGGCGATTGCACTAGCTACGTTACTGAACCCCGATCGATCCCTTGCTGTTAACTGAACCCGAGTGTGATTTGTTCGCTACTGCTGCTAACTGAAGCCGATCGATGTTGCCTCTTGATGAACAGTGAGCGTTGTTGGGGGGTTTGGATGAACAGTTCCCGGTGGGGGGTTGAATGAACAGGACCCCGTGGTAGTAGAGGCCGTTGCCGGTGGATGAACAGGACCCCGATCGATCGAGCCGGTGGATGAACAGGACCCCGTGGAGGGCTGGTTGAACAGTATCCGGTGGAGGGCTGGTTGAATAGTAGTCGGTGGAGGGCTGGATGAACAGTAGCCTGTGGAGGGGTGGTTGAACAGGACCCCATGGAGAGGGTTGGTTGAACAGTAGCCGGCGGAGGAGCGCGCGGTGGAGGCTGGATGAACAGGAGCCCGTGGATGAACAGTCGCAGGTGGAAGCTGGAGGAGGTCAGCGGTGGATGAACAGGAGCCCTTGGAGGCAGTCGACGGTGGATGAACAGTAGCCCGTGGAGGCAGTCGACGGTGGAGATGAACAGTATCCCGTGGAGTCCCGTTTTGCGGTACGGCACACCCCTCCCGATGTACAGCACCCCCGTTTCGACCGTAGCGCTCCAACACAAGTCTGTTTCCTCCGTTTTGCGGTACGCCACACCCCTCCCAATCAACAGGACCCTGTTTCGATCGTAGGAGGTCCGTTTCCTCCGTTTTGCGGTATGCAAGACTCCTCCCAGATGAACAGGATCCCGTTTCGACCGTAGCCAGTCGAACACAAGGCCGTTTCTTCCGTTCTACGGTACGCCAGGCCTCATTTCCATCGGCTATTCCGTCCAAGCCGGTTGGCTCCCGATGAACAGCGCGCGTTCCGTTGCCTCCCGATGAACACGACGCATTCCGTTGCCTCCTCATGAACACGACGACGACGTAGTTTCTCCGTTCCGACCCAGCCACAACCATGTACACGAGCCCTGGCCGTACGTATACGCAAGTAGGCGTTCGAGACCCCGCCCGTATGTACGTACATGGCCGTATTTACTTTCTTGTACCCTGGCCGCTGTACATATGTGTACATGCTACATGCACGCCTCTACTACGACATGTGCCATTCCTTACACGGCCACGGTTCATCGTTGCAGCCTGCAGACAGACTGATCGTATGTACGTACATGTTCGCGACTAGAATGACAACACTACGTATGCTTCGACCGGGTGGGTCCCGACTGTCAAGCACTTCCTTGCGTGCGAAGATGTAGCTGGTGGGTCCCATCAGTCAAGGGGGAAACGTTTTTTTTGTGAAATACGGTGGCCCGTCCGGTGGGTCCCTGCTATCAGGTGGAGGAATCATTATTTTCCGTGTAATAAGGAGGAACTTCCTTGCTGCGGCCGTAGACCCAGCTGTCAACCTCTCCATGTAGAGTACTCTTCCGATCGAAGTCGTTCGTTGACCATGTTGACCACACCGCGCCGAGAGCAACAGGGCGGTGGACGACGGTGAGGCCTAGGAAGGGGGCGACGCGGAGCCGGGGAAGACACGGCAGTGGATGCCCACACGGAGGGGAGTACGTGGGTTGACTGCTTCGGCTACTGTGTGAAGCTGACGTCGCCGGAGAATAACAGGAGGTGTGGGTGAGTATAGAGGGATGGCATGGCCAGCGGTGGCAGCACAGCCGGACACGGGAGGCAGGAGCCAGTGGCACAGCCAACGCTTGTTTGGGCGGCTGGAGCAAGAAGACCAGAGGTTGAAGAAGCACTACGACCATTGGATGGACATCGTACGGTCACTGGAGCTAGGATCGTTCATATTGACTAAGTTGACAAAGCCCTCCGCCCTCGTCATCTTAGTAGGCCCACAAGTCGGCCTCCCACAATGGTGGGTCCCAGCTAGCAGGGGGAGTATTCATTTTTTTTGCGTAATAAGGAGGCACTTCCTTGTGTGCGAAGAGATAGCTGGTGGGTCCGAGCTGACAGCGGGGGGAACGTTTTTTTCAAGAAATACAGAGGCCCTTCCGGTGGGTCCCAGCTATCAGGTGGAGGAATCATTATTTTGCGCGTACTAAGGAGGCATTTCTTGTGTGGACCCCTACTATCAGCCTCTTGCGATGGCTGTTGTTTGTTGACCATGTTGACCTCACCGCGCTGAGAGCACAAACGCGGTGGACGAGGGTGAGGCCCAGGAAGGGAACGACCCGGTGCCGGCGAAGCCACCGCAGCAGATGCCCACGCCGAGGGGTGTACGAGCGCTGACTGGTCGGTTGCGGCGTGAGGCTGACGTTGCCGAAAAATAATAGGGTGTGCGGGTGGGTAGAGGGATGGCCTGGCGGCAGCACAGCCAGCCTCGGGAGGAGGGAGCAGGCAATCCCGCCAGCGCTGGTATGGGCGGTCGGAGCAGGAAGATCAGATATTGAAGAAGCACGGCGTCCGTTGGATGGACATCCAACAGTCACTGCTCTGTGTTGACTAAGTTGACAAAGCCTTGCGTACGCGTAAATTTTTTTTAGGACAACTTCATTGTCAACCTAGTAGGCCCAGAAGTCAGCCTCCAAATCTGTGAAAAACAACATACAACCCATTAGCCATTATTTTCAATAATTTACAGCCCATTTGCTAATTCTTAAGGATATTTGAAGCCCATATTCTTTCTATTAGCATTACAGACCATATATTCTGGGCACTGCTAAAAAATTGAACACAAATTTTCATATTTCGGTGGGGTCCGAACTCTTTTAATCACAAAATTTTGAGTTGCTTAAAAATAATTTTTAAAAAATTATATAAAAATAAAATTCAAAAAACAATTCTCCTCAAAAAAAGAATGAAAATTAAAATCTTAACTAGCAAGATGTCCGTGCGTTGCACGGAACATGAAGATGCATTTGTATGAGTAGTTTATCTTGTGGGAGAAAAGACGATCTTTGAATGTAATTGCCAATTGGCTTTGGTTTTTATAAGAGTAGAGAGTAGAGAAATCCTGAAAAAATGATATTTTAATGTAATTGCCGGTTGGCTTTGGTTTAAAAATTTACAACCCATTTCTTACAACTTATAGCCCATTTTCTGGGGAAGCCTATTTCTTACTACCTTATATCCCTCCCTCCTCGTCTTGAAAGATTTGCTGCCCAGCAGGGCTGAGAAAAGCAAGTAGGCCTCGGTTTTGGTGTTCTCCAAAAAAAAAGAACTGGGCTAGCCATTTTCAGAAATAAAAAAGATATCAACTGGGCACATCATGTGATTAAATAAAAGCGTAAGCGTGGGCTAGATGGGCCACAGCCCCCACACAGCGTGCAGTTGAGCTCCATCTCTGAAACTAAAAAACAACTGGGCGAGCTGCTGGGTCCCTGGTGTTATCCGCTCGTTGTGTAATTTTAACAAATCCGCCGCCGCACCGGCTTATGCATCACCGGTGTGAGATGAGACGCCGATGACTTGTCCTGGCGACATGCCGCCGTTGGTGGACTCCACGTCCCCCTTGCTGAAGTCGACCGCGTCCTCGTTCTCGTCCTCGTCCTCGGCGCCGCCCTCAAGGTTGTAGTACTCATAGTAGTGGCTGTGCCAGAGCTCGCATTGGTACTCCACTGCTGATTCCTCGACGGACAAACTCTTCTCTACCTCGACCTCGGCCACGTGCAACTCCTCCTCCCGGCGCTCCTCGATCTCCGCCGCCTCCTGCATCTCTAGCTCCCGCTCGGCGACCTCATGAGGAAGCAGGTGCTCCATGGCCACCGCCGCCTTTTGAGACGTGGGTTGCATGCTAGAGTCTGAGGTGGCCTGGAATATCTTGGTGTGTGCATCCTCGGTCTTGGCATGGATGGCTCGACCCGGGCCAGGGCAACATCGGCGGCACAGACGGCAGCTCGAGCACTCTCGACGTTTGCAGCTGCCGTCGCAGCTGCAGCTGTCTCGACTGCCGCGACTGCCTTGTCGGCTGCCGCAGACGCTCTCTCGGTGGAAGCGACAGTGCTCAATGCGGATGCAGCAGCACTCTCGGTGTAGGTGGCGGCGCTCGGGGGGGGGGGGGACGCGGCCATCGTACGGGCCTTCACGAAGCGTTTCCACGGCGTCATCTTTGCAAGAAGGGGGTAAGGGAATGGCGATTGGGATTCGTGGATTCCGGGGTTGTTGGCACTGGAGCAGACGAGCTGGCGAAGCTTAAGGAGGGAGACTTAAATAGACCCATATATTTTCATCGCAAAAGATTCCTAGAAAACAACTATGTGTGATGTTTTACATATTTTTTATTAGCTGTGAAATACGAATTTGGAGTAAAGTGGCAACGGATGGTGTTTTAATTGAACGAGAAATTTTGTAGTACTAATACAACTGTCATGTCAAATTTTGGAAAATTTCAGGGGTCATTTGACCTTTTAAGACATTTAAGTGATTTTCTAGCAGTGAGGAATTAGGAGGAAGTATTTTTTTGGCTTGTAATAATGAGGCACCTGCTTGCATAATGCAATGACCCTGGTGGGTCCCTACTGTCAGCCTCTCCACGTACAGTCATATCCTGATTCCTCTTGGTTGTTGACCATCTTGACAACGCTAGACGGAGGCGGGCACAGCAAGTGAACCAAGGCGGAGAACGATGGCGAGGCCTCGGATGGGAAGGAATAGCAGCCGTGGAAGATGCGACAGTGTAATGGCAGGTGGAGGGGAGTATGAGGGCAACAACATGCAACTCAAGCTTACAAATGGTACAAAAAGGCCAAGGATTAATTGTTCATAAACTTTTTAGACAAAACCCAGATTGAACATGGCAGTAACATCTAACCCAACCACTCTTTTTCGCAGTCACAAACAAATGGACCGGTCTGATCCATAAAATCAACATCCTGTGCATAAAAATTTATTGCACGATGACTACAACTTGTTGTAAATAGAAGCCGAGCACGTTTAGAAGCCCATTTGTCCTCCTAAGACTTCTTTTTTTCCTCTTCAACATGTCCATCCGTGAGAAATCTCTTGCGGTAAAACTTACGCCTCAGGGACAATAGTAACCTCGCATTCAACAGGAAGAATGTGACAAAGCTTCTGTTTTCCTGGTTGGATGAATATCCTTCCATCGTTATTGTCCTTAAATGAATGTCATGAGAACTGAGAAAATCCTGGTGCTTATTACGCCACCGATTGGTTATACGTTTTTGTCCACGTGCTTGCAGTACCTAAGTAGACTTGAAGATTTGAAAACAGTTAAGGCCTGAAAAAAGAGTATGTCGAAATTGCAACAACTGAACGGTTAATTCTAGTACAATATATAGTCTTTCAATGTGAATGAAATCATCACCTCCATAGATAAATTCTCCAGAGACCGAAAGCATAGCAGCAAGCCAATAATTATGTTCAGATCATGAGTATACATTCTGATATATAAGATTTTAATAGAATCCAGCAACATTGATAGGCTATCCATGGACGAACTCTTCGTTGAGCATATAACATAATATTAGTACCCAAAGTGTACTCCAAGATGATATAAAACTTATGCGCACAAATGAAAAATGCAGCTTATGATTACGAATGTGTAGATGATAATATACGGTACCTGAAAAAGTGAGGAGCCAAACACCAACTTCTTGTGATCATTAAATGGATCACGAATAACACCCAAGGTCTCCAGTTTGGTCGCAGAGATGACAGTTATTTATGAAGGTTTATAACAATTATCAAGGAGCAACCTTTCAAGTGAAGGGGCATCTTTGATGATGAGCTGTTGTCCTTCAGAACAAATTCCAATGCTTTTAAGGTGAGGACTGAGGCGACTTTATTTGGAGACAACTGATAGGGATTTCTATTCCCAATACAATCAGCAAGTGCTCAAGGGCAGGGCAACTAGAGTGAATGATGCTGTGCAGTGAGGCCTCCGACAGATAAACCACCACAAGCGAAAGTCTTTTTAGCAGTGGGAGTCGAAGCATTTGTACCAGATCGTCTGGTAGATGGCACCGTGAGAAGGTGGCGGTGTGGAGAGAGGAGGAAAACTGCGAGATGGAAACGGTGGTGTGGGCAGGAATTCTTGGTATGTTCGTGGTATGAAACTTTCGTGGTAATGGTAGAGCTCAAACTATTCCGAATTCAGGGGATGTCAGCCAAGAGTCCACCGTGCCGGGAATGGACAACAGGTAGCGTGTCGGGATGTAGAGGCATTGAACGGGGCCCTGCTGGTGAGAGGAGACCATGGCTCTGAGGAGATCAAATTCAGGAAGGACAGATATCTGACAACAGTCGAGATTGAGGGGCGCGGTGTGATAACCCACAAGTATAGGGGATCGCAACAGTTTTCGAGGGTAGACTATTCAACCCAAATTTGTTGATTCGACACAAGGGGAGCCAAAGAATATTCTCAAGTATTAGCAGCTAAGTTGTCAATTCAACCACACCTGGAAACTTAGTATCTGCAGCAAAGTGTTTAGTAGCAAAGTAATATGATAGCGATGGTAAAGGTAACAAAGTAAAGACAACAAAAGTAATGTTTTTGGTATTTTGGTAGTGATGATAACAGCAGCAACGGAAAAGTAAATAAGCGTAAACCAGTATATGGAAAACTCGTAGGCACCGGATCAGTGATGGATAATTATGCCGGATGTGGTTCGTCATGTAACAGTCATAACATAGGGTGACACAGAACTAGCTCCAGTTCATCAATGTAATGTAGGCATGTATTCCATAAATAGTCATACGTGCTTATGGAAAAGAACTTGCATGACATCTTTTGTCCTACCCTCCCGTGGCAGCGGGGTCCTATTGGGATCTAAGGGATATTAAGGCCTCCTTTTAATAGAGAACCGGAACAAAGCATTAGCACATAGTGAATACATGAACTCCTCAAACTATGGTCATCACCGAGAAGTATCCCAATTATTGTCACTTCGTGGTTGTCGGATCATAACACATAATAGGTGACTATAGACTTGCAAGATAGGATCAAGAACACACATATTTTCATGAAAACATAATAGGTTCAGATCTGAAATCATGGCACTCGGGCCCTAGTGACAAGCATTAAGCATAGCAAAGTCATAGCAACAACAATCTCAGAACATAGTGGATACTAGGGATCAAACTCTAACAAAACTAACTCGATTACATGATAAATCTCATCCAACCCATCACCGTCCAGCAAGCCTACGATGGAATTACTCACGCACGGTGGTGAGCATCATGAAATTGGTGATGGAGGATGGTCGATGATGATGACGGCGACGAATCCCCTCTCGAGCCCCGAACGGACTCGAGATCAGCCCTCCGAGAGATTAGGGCTTGGCGGCGGCTCCGTGTCGTAAAACGCGATGAAACTTTCTCTCTGATTTTTTCTCCCAAAAGCCAATATATGGAGTTGGAGTTGGCGTCGGAGGTACACTGAGGGCCCACGAGGTAGGGGCGCGCCTGGGGAGGCGCCCCCACCCTCGTGAGCAGGGTGTGGGTCCCCTGGTCTTCATCTTTGGTGAGGATTTTTTATTATTTTTTTAAGGTGTTCCGTGGAGTTTCAGGTCATTCCGAGAACTTTTGTTTTCTGCACATAAAACAACATCACGGAAATTGTGCTAAAAACAACGTTAGTCCGGGTTAATTCCATTCAAATCATACAAGTTAGAGTCCAAAACAAGGGCAAAAGTGTTTGGAAAAGTAGATACGACGGAGACGTATCAACTCCCCCAAGCTTAAGCCCTTGCTTGTCCTCAAGCAATTCAGTTGACAAACAGAAGGAGAAAAAGAAAAACTTTTACAAACTCTGTTTGCTCTTGTTGTTGTAAACATGAAAAGCCCGCATTCAAGTTTCAGCAAATATTATGAACTAACCATACTCACAATAACACGTAGGTCTCATAATTACTCATATCAATAGCATAATCAGCTAGCGAACCATAATAATAAAACTCGGATGACAACACTTTCTCAAAATAATCATAACATGATATAACAAAATGGTATCTTGCTAGCCCTTTCTGAGACCGCAAAACATAAATGCAGAGCACCTTGTAAGATCAAGGACTGACTAAACATTGTAATTCATGGTAAAAGAGATCCAGTCAAGTCATACCCAATATAAACCAATTATAATGAATGCAAACGACAGTATGCTCTCCAGTGGGTGCTTTTTAATAAGAAGGGTGATGACTCAACATAAAAGTAAATGGATAGGCCCTTCACATAGGGAAGCAGGGATTTGTAGAGGTGCCAGAGCTCGATTTTGAAATAGAGATAAATTATATTTTGAGCGGCATACTTTCACTGTCAACGCAACAACTATGAGATGGCTGTATCTTCCATACTGCATGCATTATAGGCAGTTCCCAAACAGAATGGTAAAGTTTTATACTCCCCCTCCTCCACAAGCATCAATCCATGGCTTGCTCGAAACAACGAGTGCCTCCAACATTCAACGGGTCCCAGGGGGAGTTTTGTTTAATTATTTTGATTCGCTTTGATATTTTTGGATCATGGGACTGGGCATCCCGGTTACCGGCCCTTTCTCGTGAATGAGGAGCGGAGTCCACTCCTCTTGAGAATAACCCACCTAGCATGGAAGATATAGGCAGCCCTAGTTGCACATGAGCTGCTCGAGCATACAAAACAGAATTTCATTTGAAGGTTTGGAGTTTGGCACATACAAATTTACTTGGAACGGCAGGTAGATACCGCATATAGGAAGGTATAGTGGACTCATATGGAACAACTTTGGGGTTTAAGGAGTTTGGATGCACAAGCGTATTCCGCTTAGTACAGGTGAAGGCCAGCAAAAGACCGGGAAGCGACCAAGCGAGAGAGCGACAACAATCGTAAACATGCATTAAAATTAATTTACACCGAATACAAGCATGAGTAGGATATAATCCACCATGAACATAAATATCATGAAGGCTATGTTGATTTGATTCAACTCCATGCGTGAACATGTGCCAAGTCGAGTCACTCAATTCATTCAAAGGAGGATACCATCCTATCATACCACATCATAATCATCTCAATAGCATGTTGGCACGCAAGGTAAACCATTATAACTCATAGCTAATCAAGCATGGCACAAGCAACTATAATCTCTAAATGTCATTGCAAATATGTTTACTTCATAATAGCTTAATCAGGGACGATGAATCATCATATTTACAAAAACAAGAGAGGTCGAGTTCATACCAGCTTTTCTCATCCCAATAAGTCCATAATATATCATCATTATTGCCTTTCACTTGCACGACCGAACGGTGTGTATAATAATAAGAGTGCACGTGCATTGGACTAAGCTAGAATCTGCAGGCATTCAACTCAAGAGAGAAGACAGGTAATATGGGCTCTAAGTTAAATAAACGATCATGCATATGAGAGCCACTAAGCATTTTCAATATGGTCTTCTCGACCCCCAAAGAAAGGAAAAGAAATAAAAACTATTTACACGGGAAAGCTCCCAACAAGTAAAAAGAAGAACGGGAAATATTTTTGGGTTTTCTTTTTAATTCTTACTACTACAGCAGGAAAAATAAACTACTACTATTTTTTTTTGTTTTTCTAAGGTTTATTAAACACACAAGAAGAAAGCAGGAAAAAGAAAATAAACTAGCATGGATATTACAGTGAAAGAGTATGAGCACCGACATCTAGCAATGAGTGTGTGTGAGCATAAATGTAATGTCGGTGAGAAATACGTACTCCCCCAAGCTTAGGCTTTTGGCCTAAGTTGGTCAATTGCCAGGGATAGCCTGGCTGATATCCGTAGGTGTAGCTGGGGTCGTACTGCGATGCAGCGGCTACCGCCTCCTGAGCTGCAGCATGGCGTCGAGCTGCCTCCGCTCTTCTCTCGTACTCATCTGCCTCCTCCCTGGTAATAATATATCTTCCTCTCGTCTGAAAATCAAAGAAGGTAGGAGCAGGAAGAGTAACACGGAGAACATGCCGTTTGTTAAAGATTAGTCGATACTGGAAAGGTGATCCAGTCCACTCAACAAACTGGTGGGAAAACATAGAATCAAGATCTAAATAAGAAGGAGGTAACTCCATATCACCCTCACGAATGTCTACATCAAGAAAATTAGCTAAGCGGGTTGCATAAATTCCTCCAAAGAAATCTCCGTTATGTCTATTATGATGCAACCTATGAGCTACAATGGCTCCCATATGATAAGATTGGTCCCCTAACACAACACTTCTGAGAATGCTGAGATCAGGGGCACACATGTGGCATGCTTCATCCTTAGCATTTATGCATCTACCAATGAAGAGAGCAAAATAATGTATAGCAGGAAAGTGAATGCTCCCTATAGTGGCCTGCGCTATATCTCTAGATTCTCCCACAGTTATTCTAGCAAGAAAATCTCTATATTCAGATTTAGGGGGATCCCTGATACTATCCCAAGATGGAAGTTTGCATGCAAAAGTGAAATCCTCTAAGTCCATGGTATAAGATTTGTCATAAAGGTCAAACATGACTGAAGGAGAATTATGCGAAGATGAAAACTCAAACCTCCCCACAAATGAACTTGTGAGATCACGATACTGTGGGCATTTATCAGCTTCAAAGTCCTCAAGACCGGCATTACGCAAATATGCGTAGAATTCTTCTTTAATTCCTGCTTGATTCATAAAATTTTCCGAAGGCCATTCACAGGGCCGGACCTCCGCGGTGCGAGGCAAATTAAATTTGGGCTTCTGCTCTTCTTCCTTTTGTTTTTCCTTAGAGCTTCAGCTCGACGAGCCCCTCAAAAGTCTCTTCATTATCTCTGAAACAATCTGAAATTTTTAGTAACTTCAAATAAAAGTGAACCAACTTCAATAAAACTGATAGCAACTACTCATACAAGTGCCTAGAGCATATATAGAGCATTAGAACTACTTGGAACCATATAAATTTGACATGCAAGCTCAAGAACATGGTCACCTATGCAGCACAAATTTGCAATGAATAAAGCACTAGAACAAAAACTAGTTGGACGAATGGAGGAGTCACATACCAAGGAACAATCTCCCCAAGCATTTTTGCGAGAGGTGCTTTGAGCAAGGAGATCGAAAATCACATCAACGGGGGCTAGAACTCGTGGTTGAGTTGGTTTTTCGTGTTTGTGTGAGGCAGAGGAAGAAGATGGGTGAAGGGATAAGTGGAGGAGGGCCACCGTGGTCCCACGAGGCAGGGGGCCGTGCCCAGGGGGGTAGGGCGCGCCCTCCACCCTCGTGGCCAGGTGGCAGCTCCCCCCGCGGTAATTTTTGCACTAAAAATCCTTAAATATTCCCGAAAAAATCATATTAAATTGGCATGGCATTCTGAGGACTTTTATTTTCGGGATATTTTTATATTGCATGGATAAGTCGGGAGACAGACAGAAAATACTATTTTACTTTATTTCTACTAAGTAACAAGAAATATAAAAAGGGTACAGAAGGTTGTGCTTCTAGTTTCATCCATCTCATGCTCATCAAAAGGAATCCACTAACAAGGTTGATCAAGTCTTGTTAACAAACTAATTCTGATTAACATGAAACCGGAGAAATTTCGAATGACACTATGTTACCTCAATGGGGATATGGACATCCCCAATAATAAGTATATCATATTTCTTCTTGACAGTAGGAAGAGGAAATTCAAAACCTCCAAATATAATCGATGGAATTTTTCCAATAGAGTTGATACTATAAACTTGAGGTTGTTTCCTCGGAAAGTGTACCGTATGCTCATTACCATTAACATGAAAAGTGACATTGCCTTTGTTGCAATCAATAACAGCCCCTGCAGTATTAAGGAAAGGTCTTCCAAGAATAATAGACATACTATCATCCTCGGGAATATCAAGAATAACAAAGTCCGTTAAAATAGTAACGTTTGCAACCACAACAGGCACATCCTCACAAATACCGACAGGTATAACAGTTGATTTATCAGCCATTTGCAAAGATATTTGAGTAGGTGTCAACTTATTCAAGTCAAGTCTACGATATAAAGAGAGAGGCATAACACTAACACCGGCTCCAAGATCACATAAAGCAGTTTTAACATAATTTCTTTTAATGGAGCATGGTATAGTAGGTACTCCTGGATCTCCAAGTTTCTTTGGTATTCCACCCTTAAAAGTGTAATTAGCAAGCATGGTGGAAATTTCAGCTTCTTGTATCTTTCTTTTATTTGTAACAATATCTTTCATATATTTAGCATAAGGATTCATTTTGAGCATATCAGTCAATCGCATACGCAAAAAGATAGGTCTAATCATTTCAGCAAAGCGCTCAAAATCCTCATCATCCTTTTTCTTGGATGGTTTGGGAGGAAAAGGCATGGGTTTCTAAACCCATGGTTCTCTTTCTTTACCATGTTTCCTAGCAATGAAGTCTCTTTTATCATAACGTTGATTCTTTGATTGTGGGTTATCAAGATCAACAGCAGGTTCAACTTATACATCATTATCATTACTAGGTTGAGCATCATCATGAACATTATCATTAACATTTCCACTAGGTTCATGTTCATTACCAGATTGTGTTTCAGCATCAGACATAGAGATATCATTTGGATTATTAGGTGGTTCAGCAATAGGTTCACTAGAAGTTTGCATAGTTCTATCATTTTTCTTTTTCTTCCTTTTAGAAGAACTAGGCATATCAATATTATTTCTTTGAGAATCTTGCTCTATTCTCTTAGGGTGGCCTTCAGGATACAAAGGTTCCTGAGTCATTCTACCAGTTCTAGTAGCCACTCTAACAGCATAATCATTTTTCTTACTATTCATTTCATCAAGCACTTCTTTTTGAGCTTTAAGTACTTGTTCTACTTGAGTGGTAACCATAGAAGCATGTTTGCTAACAAGTTTAAGTTCACCTCTAATATTAGCCATATAATCACTTAAGCGTTTAATCATAAAGGTATTCTGTTTTAATTGTCTACCAAAATAATTATTAAAGTCATCTTGCTTAAACATAAAGTTATCAAACTCATCCAAGCACTTACTAGCAATTTTAGTAGGAGGTACTTCAGCTTTATCATATCTATAGAGAGAATTTACCTTTACTACCTGTGTCGGGATATCGGGAGGTTCTTCAGTAAATAAGTAATTGAGATCATATACTTCTTCAACAGGCGGTAAATTAAGACCATGTATTTCTTCAATAGGAGGTAAATTCTTAACATCTTCAGTATTAATACCTTTTTTCTTTCATAGATTTCTTTGCCTCTTGCATATCTTGGGATCGAGAAATAGAACACCTCTCTTCTTGAGTTGGTTTAGGAATAGGCTCAAGATGGTGGCTCTGAGCTGGCTCGGGAGTTGGCTCGGAGGTGCCCAATCATTTTCATTTGTCAACATATTATTCAATAAAATTTCAGCTTCATCTGGTGTTCTTTCGCTGAAAAGAGAACCAACACAACTATCCAAGTAATCTCTGGAAGCATCGGTTAGTCCATTATAAAAGATATTAAGTATTTCAGGTTTCTTAAGAGGATGATCAGCAAAGCATTAAGTAACTTGAGAAGCCTCCCCAAGCTTGTGGGAGACTCTCTTCTTCAATTTGCACAAAATTATATATATCCCCAAAGCAGCTTGTTTCTTATGAGCAGGAAATATTTAGCGAGAAGTAATAAATCATATCCTAGGGACTTTGCACACAACCAGGATCAAGAGAATTAAACCATATCTTAGCATCACCCTTTAATGAGAACGGAAATATTTTGAGTAAATAAAGGTAGCGCGATCTCTCATTATTAGTAAACAGGGCAGATATATCATTTAACTTACGAAGATGTGCCACACCAGTTTCAGATTCATAGCCATAAAAAGGATCAGATTCAACCAAAGTAATTATATCGGATCAACAGAAAATCATAATAATCCTGATCGGGAACACGAGATAGGTGAAGTAGCAAAAGCAGGTCGGGTCTCATCCTATCTCTAAAAGATTCTTTACTCCATTTAACTAGCAACCTCTTAAGTTCAAGTCTATCCTGGCAAGCAAGAATGGCTGCTGTAGATTGAGCATCGAAAAGGTAGCCCTCAGGAATAGCAGGCATATTATCATCATTACTAACATCATCGTGTTCAGTTTCAATAATTTCTCTTTCTCTAGACCTAGAAATTTGTTCATCTAGAAATTCACCAAGGGCACATGAGTATCAAGCATAGAAGTAGTTTCATCATAAGTATCATGCATAGCGAAGTGGCATCATCAATAACATGCACATATCGGAACGAATAGCAGAAGCAGGTTTAGGTGTCGCTAGCTTACTCATAACAGAAGGTGAATCAAGTGCAGAGCTAGATGGCAGTTCCTTACCTCCCCTCGTAGTTGAGGGATAAATTGTTGTCTTAGCTTCTTTCAAATTCTTCATAGTGTCCAGCAGATATAAATCCCAAGTGACTCAAAGAATAGAGCTATGCTCCCCGGCAACAGCACCAGAAAAAGGTCTTGATAACCCACAAGTATAGGGGATCGCAACAATTTTTGAGGGTAGAGTATTCAACCCAAATTTGTTGATTCGACACAAGGGGAGCCAAAGAATATTCTCAAGTACTAGCAGCTGAGTTGTCAATTCAACCACACCTGGAAACTTAGTATCTGCAGCAAAGTGTTTAGTAGCAAAGTAATATGATAGCGGTGGTAACGGTAACAAAGTAAAGACAAGAAAATTAATGTTTTTGGTATTTTTGTAGTGATGATAACAACAACAACGGAAAAGTAAATAAGCGTAAACCAGTATATGGAAAACTCGTAGGCACCGGATCAGTGATGGATAATTATGCCGGATGTGGTTCGTCATGTAACAGTCATAACATAGGGTGACACAGAACTAGCTCCAGTTCATCAATGTAATGTAGGCATGTATTCCGTAAATAGTCATACGTGCTTATGGAAAAGAACTTGCATGACATCTTTTGTCCTACCCTCCCGTGGCAGCGGGGTCCTATTGGAAACTAAGGGATATTAAGGCCTCCTTTTAATAGAGAACCAGAACAAAGCATTAGCACATAGTAAATACATGAACTCCTCAAACTATGGTCATCACCGAGAAGTATCCCGATTATTGTCACTTCGGGGTTGTCGGATCATAACACATAATAGGTGACTATAGACTTGCAAGCTAGGATCAAGAACACACATATATTCATGAAAACATAATAGGTTCAGATCTGAAATCGTGGCACTCGGGCCCTAGTGACAAGCATTAAGCATAGCAAAGTCATAGCAACATCAATCTCAGAACATAGTGGATACTAGGGATCAAACCCTAACAAAACTAACTCGATTACATGATAAATCTCATCCAACCCATCACCGTCCAGCAAGCCTACGATGGAATTACTCACGCACGGCGGTGAGCATCATGAAATTGGTGATGGAGGATGGTTGATGATGACGACGGCGAATCCCCTCTCCGAGCCCCGAGCGGACTCCAGATCAGCCTCCCAAGAGAGATTAGGGCTTGGCGGCAGCTTCAGATCGTAAAACGCGATGAAACTTTCTCTCTGATTTTTTCTCCCGAAAGCCAATATATGGAGTTGGAGTTGGCGCCGAGGGCCAACAGGGGCCCATGAGGTAGGGGCGCGCCTGGGGAGGGTGCGCCCCCCCTCGTGAGCAGGGTGTGGGCCCTTGGTCTTCATCTTTGGCGAGGATTTTTTATTATTTTTTCTAAGGTGTTCCGTGGAGTTTCAGGTCATTCCGAGAACTTTTGTTTTCTGCACAGAAAAGAACATCACGGCAATTCTGCTGAAAACAGCGTCAGTCTGGGTTAGTTCCATTCAAATCATACAAGTTAGAGTCCAAAACAAGGGCAAAAGTGTTTGGAAAAGTAGATACGACGGAGACGTATCACGGTGCGCCATAGAGGGCGCCGCCGAGTTGAGAGGCCTTTTGTGCGGCAGCAATCCTTGGTGGGGAGAAGCGAGATGATCTCCTCAAGGATGACGTCCGAGAGATCGCTGATAGCGATCCACCGGAGATTCTATCGGTTCCTCAGATCTGGTTGGGGGGGGGGGGCTCGCCGCTTCTCCCTGCGATGCCGGGTGCGGGATCTACAACCGGCATCGCCGCTGGCAGAAGCCTCCACTTCTTGGCACTGGGGCCAGCTGACTCCATTTTCCTTGTGGGCGTCACGCCGAGCTCACGGGTTTGAGCAGAGTAGCCAGAGACGAGCCTTGTGGCAGTGCGAGTGGGGAAGAAGGAGGGCTGGGGTTTTCTGTAGGAGTGGAAGAAGAGGAGCATGCGTTTTCTGTATGAGTGAGGAAGAAGGTGAGCGGGTTTTTTTTGAAGAGTGAGGAAGATGGGGAGCGGGGGGAATTGGGGCGAGACGAAAGCATAAGTGGAAGCGAGGAGGAAGGAGGGTTTTCCTGGGATCGCCCCTCTTCAAGAAATATGGGCTTCTCCTTGCAAAAAACAAAAACAAATGGGCTTTAAGATGGATAGGCTTTTGTATCGGCCCAGTCGGCTGCCCGTGTTTACGATTGGAGGGCCTTACGCTAGAGGCAGCCCGAGACACTCTCCACTTATTGCCCATTCAAAAGAAAAAAGAGAGCCTCCAACTTATGGCTACTCACCGTAACCTTTTCAACTTGGCATCCACCAAATTAGAGGATGCGGTATCGATCTGAACACTCACACTGGTCAGCAGAGCACGGCAAAGTGAGGTGTCAAATAACAGGCCTACAATATACTTACTAGATTGTGAAGGTTCACAGGCTAGTCAACATTTACATTAAACTAAGCTTCAGAACATACGGTATGCATACTAACATTTAGAAGAACAAACGTTCAGCATGTTTATGCATCTCAATGATTCACCATACTATAACCAATACAAAGCTGTGAGAAGGAGTGGAAATAAAGAAAATCGGTCGATGCTTCTCTGAGCAAAGGTCCTCCCTGCGCACGCATTAATTTCCTGGGCATGCTTGTTTTTTCTCAATGTTGCGAGCACTTTGAGCATGTTGGCAACTCCACAGCTAGCTAGCTGCCTCATCTTGCAATTGATGTTGACACATTTGCAGCAAACACACGAGGCAATAGAGATGACTCAACATGAGTCCATATTGTGCAGTTCCCCTGAAATCATCTTCATTCCTGAATCTGAAAAGATAGGAAAACAATAGCTATACTTAAACGGTGTTGCAAAACAGTAGCACATATCAATAGCTCGGCATGACAAAACATGATCATCTGGACGAAGGGGATACTGACCTGCTTGAGGAAGATTATATATAATTTCATAAGTCCTTGGTTGATTTCCACCTTCGGCTGCACTGCTTGTTTGCTACTCCACACATGATAGGATCGTTCCGCACTGCAATCAGCAAGTCAACGTACGAATAAGCTTATTTCATCTTGCGGTGGTGATTGTACCTAGTTACGAATGTAGGAATACCTGGAGCACCATGAGGTTAGCTGACAGCAGGTAGATGTGGCCATATAATTTTTGTGCGGTGCTACCAAAATTGAGGTTTGTATCCCTTCTCGTTATGAGAATTCTTCTTGAAGTTGGTAGAATGCGACGGCTTGTTCTTTGCATCAAACTTGCCTTTCCCCTGAGATTTGTTCTTGTTGTTTTGGGGCTACTTGGGCTGGAAGTTCTTCTCGTGTACCATGTGGGCACTAGAAGCTCCCTCAGCGACCCAAGCACGTGTGTCTTTTGCTCTCGCCTTCTCTTCAAAATGAAGAGTGCTAATGAGATCCAAAACGTAAAACTCATGTCTCTCGTTTTTCAGAGAAGTAGCAAAATCATTCCACGATGGTGGAAGCTTGGCAATGATGGTCCCAGCAACAAATTTGTCCGGCAACACACACTTGAAGTACTCAAGTTCCTTAGCGAGTGACTGTATCTCATGAGTCTACTGAACAACAGAGCGCTCATCAGTCATCTTGTAGTCATAGAATTGCTACATGACGTACAACTCATTGCCAGTGCCCGAGGCCCCAAACGTGGCCTCGAGCGTAGCCCACATGTCTTTGCTGCTGCCAAATGACATATATGAATCCACAATGGAATCGTCAAGAACACTCAGCAGGGCGGCTTTGAAGAGGGTATCCATGTTCTCAAAAGCTTCCTGCTGTGTAGGATTAAGATCGCCCTCAGGCTTTCCCTTAGTGGCGTCACAGCAGTACATGATCTGAAACCAATATACTGCTCTTGTGCGCCACCTTTTATATTGCACCCCATTAAAAGTAGGCGGCTTCAAAAGCGCAGCAAAACCACTCGGAGTAAATTGCCTATAATTAGGTTTTTGGATTGGATTGTTGAATATATGAGCAATTTACTATGAGATGTAATCCGAATCAACAGTAAATAGATCATGGCGACAATTGCAAAGATCAAAGTAATGATGGGACTAAACCAGGAGGACAGAATCACATACTGTACAGCGGGAGCAGAACTGTTGTGGTTGATGTTGTCACTCATGTCGTTGATGAAGAGGTTACCGAGGTCGAGGAAGAAGGTTGTCGTTGAGGAAGTCGTCGCTGGTAGCAGTCACAGGAGTGTGCTCCCCAAATACCTGATCGCCCCTCTCCCGCACAGGATCACGAAAGGCGGGGTTCGGCGGACTGCTGTCTGATACGTCAACAATGTATCTATAATTTTTGATTGTTCCATACTATTATATTATCTCTTTTGGATGCTTAATGGGCCTTACTAACCACTTTTATATTATTTTTGGGAGTAACCTATTAAACAGAGCCCCGCGCTAGTTCCTGTTTTTTCCCTTGTTTCAGTGTTTCGAAGAAAAGGAATATCAAACGGAGTCGAAACAGAATGAAACCTTCTAGAGAAGTTACTTTTGGAAGGAAAGCAACCCAGGAGACTTGGAGTCCACGTCAAGAAAGCAACGAGGGAGGCACGAGGCAGGGGGGGGGGGGCGCCCTCCACCCTCGTCGGCCCCTCGTGGCTCCCCTGACGTATTTCTTCCTCCTATATATAACAATATACCCTAAAACCTTCGGGGAATAGAATAGATCGGGAGTTACGCCGCCGCAAGCCTCTGTAGCCACCAAAAAACCAATCGGGACCCTGTTCCGGCACCCTGCCGGAGGGGGGACCCCTCATCGGTGGCCATCTTCATCATCCCGACGCTCTCCATGATGAGGAGGGAGTAGTTCACCCTCGGGGCTGAGGGTATGTACCAGTAGCTATGTGTTTGATCTCTCTCTCTCTCTCGTGTTCTTGATTTGGCACGATCTTGATGTATCGCAAGCTTTGCTATTATAGTTGGATCTTATTTTGCTTCTCCTCCTCTACTCTCTTGTAATGGATTGAGTTTTCCCTTTGAAGTTATCTTATCGGATTGAGTCTTTAATTATTTGAGAACACTTGATGTATGTCTTGCGTGGGATAACCGTGGTGACAATGGGTTATTCTATTTATTCACTTGATGTATGTTTTGGTGATCAACTTGCGGGTTCCGCCCATGAACCTATGCATAGGGGTTGGCACGTTTTGCCTTGACTCTCCCAGAGAAACTTTGGGGCACTCTTTGAGGTTCTATGTGTTGGTTGAATAGATGAATTTGAGATTGTGTGATGCATATCGTATAAGCATACCCACGGATACTTGAGGTGACATTGGAGTATCTAGGTGACATTAGGGTTTTGGTTGATGTGTGTCTTAAGGTGTTACTTTACTACGAACTCTAGGGCTGTTTGTGACACTTATAGGAATAGCCCAATGGATTGATCGGAAAGAATAACTTTGAGGTGGTTTCGTACCCTACCATAATCTCTTCGTTTGTTCTCCGCTATTAGTGACTTTGGAGTGACTCTTTGTTGCAAGTTGAGGGATATTTATATGATCCAATGATGCTATTATTGTTGAGAGAACTTGCACTAGTGAAAGTATGAATACTAGGCCTGTTGGGGAACATAGCAGAAATTCAAAATTTTCTACGCATCACCAAATCAATCTATGGAGAGACTAGCAACGAGAGAGAGGGGAGTGCATCTTCATACCCTTGAAGATCGCGATGCGGAAGCGTTACAAGAACACGGTTGGTGGAGTCATACACGCAGCGATTCAGATTGCGGTCTATTCCGATCTAAGCGACGAACGGATGGCGCCTCCGCGTTCAACACACGTACAGCCCGGGGACGTCTCCTCCTTCTTGATCCAGCAAGGGGAGAGGAGAAGTTGAGGGAAAACTCCAGCAACGACGGCATGGTGGCGATGGAGCTCGTGGTTCTCAGCAAGGGCTTCGCCAAGCACTATGGAGGAGGAGGAGGTGTAGGAGGAGGAGGGCTGCGCCAGGAAGAGGTACGCTGCCTCCCACCCTCCACTATATATAGGGCAAGGGAGAGGGGAGGCGCCTAGGGTTTCCCCTAGGGGCGGCGGCCAAGCAGATTGGATCTCCTAGGGAAAATCCTAGGAGACTAGCCCCCAAGCCAAGCAGGTGGAGGATTGCCTCCCAAGCCAGGTGGGCGCCCACCTCCCAAATAACATGGGAAAGGGTGTGGGGGGCGCACCACCCCTTAGTGGGCTGGTTTGCCCCTTCCCCTTTGGCCCATGAGGCCCTCCAACACTTGCCGGGGCTCCCGAACACCTTTCGGTCATGCTGGCCATAGCCTGGTACCCCCGGAACACTTCTGGACTCCAATACCCATCGTCCAATATATCGATCTTCACCGCCGGACCATTCCGGAACTCCTCGTGACGTTCGGGATCACATCCGGGACTCCGAACTACCTTCGGTAACCACATACTATTTCCCATAACAACTCTAGCGTCACCGAACCTTAAGTGTGTAGACCCTACGGGTTCGGGAACCATGCAGACATTACCGAGACGTTCTCTGACCAATAACCAACAGCGGGATCTGGATACCCATGTTGGCTCCCACATGTTCCACGATGATCTCATTGGATGAACCACGATGTCAAGGATTCAAGCAATCCCGTATACAATTCCCTTTGTTAATCGGTACGTTACTTGCCCGAGATTCGATCGTCGGTATCCCAATACCTCGTTCAATCTCGCTACTGGCAAGTCACTTTACTCATTCCGTAATGCATGATCCCGTGACTAACTACTTAGTCACTTTGAGCTCATTATGATGATACATTACCGAGTGGGCTCAGAGATACCTCTCCGTCATACGGAGTGAGAAATCCCAGTATCGATTCGTGCCAACCCAACAGACACTTTCGGAGATACCTGTAGTGCACCTTTATAGCCACCCAGTTACGTTGTGATGTTTGGTGCACCCAAAGCATTCCTACGGTATCCGGGAGTTGCACAATCTCATGGTCTAAGGAAATGATACTTGACATTAGAAAAGCTCTTAGCAAACGAACTACATGATCTTGTGCTATGCTTAGGATTGGGTCTTGTCCATCACATCATTCTCCTAATGATGTGATCCCGTTATCAATGACATCCAATGTCCATGGTCAGGAAACCATGACCATCTATTGATCAACGAGCTAGTCAACTAGAGGCTTACTAGGGACATGTTGTCGTCTATGTATTCACACATGTATTACGGTTTCCAGTTAATACAATTATAGCATGAACAATAGGCAATTATCATGAACAAGGAAATACAATAATAACCATTTTATTATTGCCTCTAGGGAATATTTCCAAAAGTCTCTCACTTGCACTAGAGTCAATAATCTAGTTCACATCACTATGTGATTGTAATGAATCCAACACCCATGGGGTTTGTTCATATCTCGCTTGTGAGAGAGGTTATTAGTCAACGGGTCTGAACCTTTCAGATCCGTGTGTGCTTTACAAATCTCTATGTCATCTTGTAGATGCAGATACCATGCGCTACTTGGAGCTATTCCAAATAACTGCTCTACTATACGAATCCGGTTTACTACTCAGAGTCATCCGGATTAGTGTCAAAGTTTGCATCGACGTAATCCTTTACGACGAACTCTTTTACCACCTCCATAATCGAGAAAATTCCTTAGTCCACTAGTTACTAAGGATAAGTTCGACCACTGTCATGTGATCCATTCCTGGATCACTCTTGTACCCCTTGACTGACTCATGGCCAGGCACACTTCAGGTGCGGTACACAACATAGCATACTGTAGAGCCTACATCTAAAGCATAGGGGACGACCTTCGTCCTTTCTCTCTCTTCTGTCGTGGTCAGATCTTGAGTCTTACTCAATGCTCACACCTTATAACACAGCCAAGAACTCCTTCTTTACTGATCTATTTGAACTCCTTCAAAATCTTGTCATGGTATGTATTCATTTGAAAGTACTATTAAGCGTTTTTTGATCTATCCTTATAGATCTTGATGCTCAATGTTGTAGCTTAATCCAGGTTTTCCATTGAAAAACACTTTTCAAATAACCTATATGCTTTCCAGAAATTCTAGATCATTTCTGATCAACAATATGTCAACAACATATACTCATCAGAAATTCTATAGTGCTCCCACTCACTTCTTTGGAAATACAAGTTTCTCATAAACTTTGTATAAACCCAAAGTCTTTGATCATCTTATCAAAGCGTATATTCCAACTCCGATATGCTTACTCCAGTCCTTAGAAGGATTGCTGGAGCTTTGCATACTTGTTAGCATATTTTAGGATTGACAAAAACCTTCTGGTTATATCACATACAACCTTTCCTCAAGAAAATTGTAGAGGAAACAATGTTTTTTGACATCCTATCTGCAAGATTTCAAAAATAATGCAGGAACTGCTAATATAATTTCAACAGACTCTTAGCATCACTACGAGTGAGAAAGTCTCATCGTAGTCAACTCCTGGAACTTGTCAGAAAACATCTTAGCGACAAGTCGAGCTTTCTTAATGGTGACACTTACCATCATTGTCCGTCTTCCCTTTTAAAATCCATCTGTACCCAACAGCCTTACGACCATCAAGTAGTTCATCCAAAGTCTACACTTTGTTTTATA
The DNA here is from genome assembly GCA_021605205.1 of Aegilops longissima. Classification (NCBI taxonomy): domain Eukaryota; kingdom Viridiplantae; phylum Streptophyta; class Magnoliopsida; order Poales; family Poaceae; genus Aegilops; species Aegilops longissima. The sequence continues at coordinate 139,578,814 of CM038679.1, forward strand.
CATGGATCCTCTCTCGGATTTTATGGCCTCGAGCCATTTGTCGGAATCCGGGCCCATCATCGCTTCTCCATAGCTCGTAGGTTCATTGTTGACTAGCAACATGACCTCCAAGACAGGATCAAGTACCACTCTGAAGTAGTACACATCCTTGTCGTCCTACGAGGTTTGGTAGTGACTTGATCCGAAGTTTCATGATCACTATCATCAGCTTCCACTTCAATTGGTGTAGGCGCCACAGGAACAACTTCCTGTGCCCTGCTACATACTAGTTGAAGTGACGGTTCAATAACGTCATCAAGTCTCCACCATCCTCCCACTCAATTCTTTAGAGAGAAACTTTTCCTCGAGAAAGGACCCGTTTCTAGAAACAATCACTTTTGCTTCTGGATCCGAAATAGGAGGTATACCCAACTGTTTTGGGTGTCCTACGTAGATGCATTTATCCGCTTTGGGTTCGAGCTTATCAGGCTAAACCTTTTCACATAAGCGTCGCAACCCCAAAATTTTAAGAAATGACAGCTTAGGTTTCTCTAAACCATAGTTCATACGGTGTCGTCTCAACGGAATTACGTGGTGCCCTATTTAAAGTGAATGCGGTTGTCTCTAATGCCTAACCCATAAACGATAGTGGTAATTCGATAAGAGACATCATGGTATGCACCACATCCAATAGGGTGCAGCTATGATGTTCAGACACACCATCATACTATGGTGTTCCAGGCGGTATTTGTCATGAAACAATTTCCACAATGTCTTAATTGTGTGCCCAACTCGTAACTCAGATATTCATCTCTATGATCATATCATAGACATTTTATCCTCTTGTCACGACGATCTTCAAGTTCACTCTGAAATTACTTGAACCTTTCAATAATTCATACTTGTGTTTCATCAAGTAAACATACTTAGCATCTACTCAAATCATTTGTGAAGTAAGAACATAACGATATCCACTGCGTGCCTCGACACTCATTGGACTGCACACATCAAAATCTATTACTTCCAACAAGTTGCTTTCTTGTTCCATCTTACTGAAAACGAGGCCTTTTAGTCATCTTGTGTAGGACCTTGAAGTATGTCTAGAGGGGGGGGTGATTAGACTACTTGACCAATTAAAAACCTAACCTTTTCCCAATTTTAGACTTTGGCAGATTTTAGCTATCTTTGAACAAGTCAAGCAATCTTCACACAATTCAAGCAAGCATGCAAAGAGTATATAGGCAGCAGAAATTAAAGCATGTAACTTGCAATAATGTAAAGGGAAGGGTTTGGAGGATTCAAACGCAATTGGAGACACGGATGTTTTTGTCATGGTTCCGATAGGTGGTGCTATCGTACATCCATGTTGATGGAGACTTCAACCCACGAAGGGTAACGATTGCGCGAGTACACGGAGGGCTCCAGCCACGAAGGGTCCACGAAGAAGAAACCTTGTCTATCCCACCATGGCCGTCGCCCACGAAGGACTTGCCTCACTAGCGGTAGATCTTCACGAAGTAGGCGATCTCCTTGCCCTTACAAACTCCTTGGTTCAACTCCACAATCTTGTCGGAGGCTCCCAAGTGACACCTAGCCAATCTAGGAGACACCACTCTCCAAGAAGTAACAAATGGTGTGTTGATGATGAACTCCTTGCTCTTGTGCTTCAAATGATAGTCTCCCCAACACTCAACTCTCCCTCACAGGATTTTGATTTGGTGGAAAGAAGATTTGTGTGGAAAGCAACTTGGGGAAGGCTAGAGATCAAGATTCATATGGTAGGAATGGAATATCTTGGCCTCAACACATGAGTAGGTGGTTCTCTCTCAGAACTGGTAAGTTGGAAGTGTAGGTTTGTTCTAATGGCTCTCTTCACGAATGAAGAGGAGGTGGAGGGGTATATATAGCCTCCACACAAAATCTATCCGTTACACACAATTTACCAAACTCGATGGGACCGAATCAACAAACTCGGTCTGACCGATTTAGTAAACCTAGTGACCGTTAGGATTTTCGGTGGGACTGACATGCAACTCGGTAGGACCGATATGGTTAGGGTTAGGGCATAACGTAATATCGGTGAGACCGATTACACAAACTCGGTGAGACCGAATTTGGTAATTAGCTAACCAGAGAGTTGGTCAGGTAAACTCGGTGGGACCGATTCGCTCTTTCGGTGGGACCGAAAAGTTACGAAAGGGAAACAGAGAGTTTACATTGCAATCTCGATGGGACCAATCGCTCACCTCGGTTAGACCGAAACGTTACGAAGGGAAACAGAGAGATTACAATCCCATCTCGGTGAGACCGAGATCCCTATCGGTGAGACCGATTTTCCTAGGGTTTGTGGCAGTGGCTATGAAAATTGAACTCGGTGGCGCCGGCTAGAAAGAATCGGTAGGGCCGAGTTTGACTTTAGGTTTAGGTCATATGTGGATGTGAGAAAGTAGTAGAGGGTTTTGGAGCATATCACTAAGCACATGAAGCAAGAGGCTCATTAAGCAACACCCCATCCCTCCTTGATAGTATTGGCTTTTCCTATAGACTCAATGTGATCTTGGATCACTAAAATTTAAAATATAGAGTCTTGAGCTTTTGAGCTTGAGCCAATCCTTTGTCCTTAATATTTTGAGGGATCCACTTTCATCATCCATGCCATGCCATTCATTGAGCTTTCCTGAAATATTTGTCTTGGAATAGCATTAGCTCAATGAGCTATATGTTGTTATGAATTACCAAAACCACCTAGAGATAGTTGCACTTTCAATCTCCCCCTTTTTGGTAACTGATGACAACATATAGATCAAAGCTTCGACAAATGATAATAAGATTGAAAAACATCATCGCTTTGAGAAGTATGTGATAAGCAAGAGCTCCCCCTAAATTTGTGCATGATTTAAAATTTGCTTTGGACTGCAAATGCACAAGGAATTAGGCTCATGGGTTACTCTTCCATGTCACATACATCTTGGTGGAGCGCTCAAAATAATAAAGATTGAATACATGCACTCATCACCAAGCACAGTGAATGATCATATGAGGATAAGTAACATAATAACATATAACAAGCATAAGTGTAGCTTATGATCAAACACATGATCATCAATGTCTCACGGGTAATAACATAGTATCTCAAGCAATCAAAAGCAAACCAAGTTCAACCAAGAAGACAAGAGAGAACAAAAGCATACTCTCTCTCTCTCTCTCTCTTGAAGCCTATGATCTATACATTTTTCTCCCCCTTTGGCAACAAGTTACCAAAAAGTTCCTAGAAAATGCATAGGACTATATCGTCTCTCAGGCTTGGTCTTCTGCTGGTGGCGTAGAGATGGCTCCTTGGATGAAGACTTCAGTAGATGTGGAAGGAGCTGAAGGAGTTGGTGCTGGAGCTGGTTGTGCTGGAGCTGTAGCTAGAGCAGATGAAGTGACTCTGGTGACTGGTACTGGCTCTGCAGCTGATCTCTGAGCTCGAGGCACTGTGGCAAATGCATCAGTTGTTGTCCTGCCCTTTCCCTCCTGCATGTCATCCTGTAGCTGCTCCACACCGATCAATCTCTGTTACTTTGACATCAAGATCATAGAATTTTTGTTCCATGATTCTTTCCAGTGCTCTCCTGGTTTTGAGTTATGGTGGCCAACCCTTCTCAATCCATGAGTTGATGCTATCAAGTAACCAAGCTGCTCCTGCTTGTTCTTCAAAAGTACTCAGATGCCTCTGCTAGAGTGGGCATCTTGGCAGCCTTCTCTTTCCTTGCCTTCTCCTTCTTCTCTTGAGCTTGTACTGATGATGGTTCATTCTCAGTCATGACAACTTGATTGTCCTCAAATTCAGGATAGAGAACTAAGTGTTCTTTATCCAATAGATACTTCCCTGTGCCCATCTTTGAGTTAATCAACTCCTGGATTTGTGGGGCATATCCACAGCTCCTCTTTTGGTCTGCTGCTGTCCTCTTGATAGTTTCAACTATGAGGCTCATGACCTTGAATTTCTGGGGCACATAAAAAATGTGAAGCAAATTAATTGCATGCCCTCTGATCATGTTGTGGTCACCTAATTTGGGCAACAGAGTGTGCCTTAGGATCCAGTTGATCGTTGGCAGCCCTGACAGAAGAAAATGAACTGATCCAACCTTGAAAGTCTCAAGTGCATCATCTAGGACCTCCTTGTACATCTGTGACATTGAGTTGTGATCCATCTTCTTCTTGGCATAAATGTCCAAGTCATCTTCACTTTCCTTTGCGGCATTGATCAGACTTGCCCATTCCTCTATGGTTGATTGGTATCTTGTTCCTTTTGACATCCAAACTATCCCGCCATCTGGATAGAAATGTGTCGTGGAGTAGAATTGCATAATGAGCTCGTCATTCCAGTTTGTGAGCTTCTGCCCAACAAAATCTGCAACTCCACACGCACTGAAGCTGTCGTATACTCCAGGATAGTGTTCTTCACTCTCCTGAATGTAGGTCCAGTCGACCCACCACATATCACAAACTATGGGCTTCTTATCCAATAAGATGGTTTCATAGAAGTCCTGCTGCTCCTTGGTGTGGAACCTGCAATCTACAACAGTCCTTCTCCTGGTGGCATATGGATCTGACTCTCTCCATAGCCTCAACCCTAAGTCTCTCCTGATCTTCATGTTGTCACCACAGATGAGCATCAACGTGGTCCGGAATCTTGGGTTTGAGCTTCCTTAAAACTTGCCCTTCTTCATCTTCCTCGGCAGCAACATCAGGCATTGGGGCCTTGTTCTTTTCAGCAGCTGGTATACTCCTGGTATTCCTCTTAGGTGCACTCTTGGGCTTGGGGGCAGCTTTGGGTGCTACTATGGGCTTTGAAGTGGCAGCCCCTGACTTTATAGCATCACCCATCAGCTTTTGTGCCTTGGGTGCTGGTTCAGCAACCTCTTCTTCCTCTTCTTCCTCCATCATGGAAGGGAAGGCTTTCCTATTACTCTAGCCATGGTCTTCTTGACCCTTTCCTTCCTTTTCTTTCCTTCAGCAGCAGCAAGGTCTTTGGGTTGGGATTCCAAAGATGCTTGAGTGGAGACTCTGGCTTTGGACATTGGTTGTCTTCCTGCAGGCCTTTTGATCTTCATTCCTGGCTTAACTGTTGTTGAGTTGTACTCCTTCTTGAGCACTTTCTTCAATGAACTTGACTCATCCTCAACTGCCACATAATCCTCATCCTCAGACTCTGAGGTCTTCTTCTTCCTTGTCCTTGTGGCAGCCTTGGGCAAATTGCTGGGAGTGCTTATGCTCCCCTCATCTGAGCTGCTAGAGGGACTAGTGCCCTCACTCATGTGAATCTGCTCTTCTGACTTGTTCTGGCTGTCACTTTGGTGCGACATGCTGCACTGCCGATCGCTAACCCTGTGAATAGTTATAGATGAGGTAGAGTGGATGAGCATCACAAAATGCAGAGATTTTTGCAAAATAATGATTCAAAACTTAGTTTTAGTCTTCCATGAAAGCATTTGGATCTACCGATTTTAAAACTCGGTGATACCAAGCAGTTTTGGAACCTAAACTAGTGAACTCGGTCGCGACCGAGTCACAGTTCGTGGCACCAAGACTGCTAGGGTTTCTAAAATTTTAAAATCGGTCACACCGATTAGCAATTCTTGGTCGACCGAGACTTACTAGTGCAATGGCGTTAGCCAAATCGGTGGGAACGAGTTCTTCAACTCGGTGGGTCCGAGATGGTTTCGGCGGAAACCTAACCCTAAATTTTTGAATCACACCTATTCTAAGGATTGTTTTGACTGGATAGAGGTGTTTCAATCGTGGCAAGAAGCATTATGAACACAATGTGCTGAGAATCGATTTAGGATAGCACTGTGATCGAATTCATACCCTAGTTCGCCGGTGAACTCGCTACGGCGGCAACGGCGGAGAAGAATTCCGTTGATGGCGGCGGAGACCAGCGACGTGGAGGCGGTCATGATGAAGTCGACGATCCGAGATCTAGTAGGCAGAGCGAGCTATCTTGCTGGCGAGGAGTTTCGGAGAAAGTTTTCCAAAATTTGCTCGCGTGAATATGCAGCCCGACAACGTCGGTGTGACCAAGTGGAACAACTTCGGTGGCACCGAGATGCATGATGATAATGATTCTGAACTCAGTGTGACCGAAAAGTTCAAATCGGTTGCACCGAGATGAAAACCTAGATCGACTTAGTAATCTCGGTATGAGCGAAATGGAGGAATCGGTCAGACCGAAAATCATAAAGAAGTTTTGGAAGTTTAAGTCTATGACGAATCGGGGACTCCGAGTGCTCCTCACACAGAGTGGTTCGAATCTGACTTGCTCAAATTTTGTGATGTAGCATGAATAGAGTTTGAGACGAGAAAAGCATAGATAGCTAGAGAAGGTTCTTAGGCATTCTTGTCCATCCACTTGGCCAAAGAAAAAGAAGCCAATCAATCAAAACAACAAGTGGATGTCCTCGAATGAGTAAAATATGCAACCAACATGCTCACACAATAAAATGACAAATGAAATATGTGACAATCCAGGATTGTCTGGGTTGGACTTTTGAATATTTGCACCAATGTCATCAGTCAAGGAGGCCCATAGTAATTCTCAAATTGGACTTTGAGAAGGCTTTTGACTCTGTTGAGCATGAAGCCATCTTCCAAATTCTAAGGTATATGGGCTTTAATGATAAGTGGATTCTTTGGATGAAGCAGCTCCTTGCCACTGGTACTTCTTCTGTTTTGCTCAATGGGGTCCCTGGGAGGAAGTTTGTTTGTAAAAAAGGAGTTAGACAGGGTGACCCTGTATCTCCTCTGCTCTTTGTCATAGCTGCTGATCTGCTCCAAACAGTGATTAATGATATGTTCAGGAATGGAATTCTTCACCTACCTATACCTTGCCATGATACAGATTACCCTGTGATCCAGTATGCTGATGATACATTGATCATCCTCCCTGCAGACAGGGTTCAACTTCTGGCTTTGAAGGATATGTTAAAGGTGTTTTCTCAGTCCACTGGTCTGGATGTCAACTACCATAAGTCATTTATTATTCCAATCAATGTTGACTCTGCTGTAATGGAAGATTTGGCTGCTGCTTTTGGTTGCAAAATTGGTAAAATGCCATTTACATATCTTGGATTGCCTGTGGAGACCACAAGGCCCAAAATGGTGGACTTCATGCCTTTGGTTGACTGTATGGAGAGAAGAATGACTGCCAGTTCTTCTTTCCTTAATCAAGGTGAAAGGTTGCAGTTCCTTAACTCTGCTCTATCTTCAATGCCAATATTCTTCTTGTGTAGTCTTGCTCTTCCAGCTGGTATTCTCAAGCAGTTGGAAAGAATCCAAAGGCAGTGTCTGTGGAGAAAGCATAGAGATGAGCCCGCGCCATCTCTTGCTGCTTGGGATCTCATTTGTAGGCCAAAAAACAAAGGAGGTCTGGGTATTCTTAATCTGGGGGTTCAGAATGTGGCTCTCCTTCTCAAGCATGCCAATAACTTCCTGAACAAAAGAGATATTCCTTGGGTGTCTCTAGTCTGGGATTCATATTATTTTGAAAGAATGCCCCAGGGAACAAATGATTGTGGCTCCTTCTGGTGGAGGGATATTTGGAAAGTCATGCAGCATTTTAGAGATCGCTCACGGGTGCGAGATCAATGAAGGGACATTGCTCTTTTTGGGCTGATAATTGGAACCACAGCATCGCATATCTAGTCTGCAGACAAGATTCCCAAGGATTTTCTCTTTTGCCAAGGACCCTTGGGTTTCTGTTAAGGAAATTTTCAATACCCAGGATATGCATCAACTTTTCCACCTTCCCTTATCCGCTCAGGCCTTTGATGAGTTGAACTTGATAAAGATTTTGATGGATTCCCACAATAGAGACCCCAGTTCGAGGGATCTTTGGTTCTGGCAGGGCTCATCCAAGACTTTCAAGCCCAAGATGTTTTACTCCCACACATTTGTGTCTGAGTCATTCAATCCTTTGCTCTGTGGGGTTTGGAAATCCTCTTGTACCCTCAAGATCAAGGTCTTTGCTTGGATGCTTATTATGGACAGGTTGAACACCAAGGATATGGTTGAGAGAAGGCACTGGCACATGGAAGATGGAGTCCATTGTAGGCTTTGCCCCTTGCAGGCGAGAGAAACCAGGGATCACTTATTCTTCAACTGCAATTTCAGTGTTAGGGTCTGGAATTATCTGCAGATTGATTGGTCTGCTGGCACCTCCATGATCCAGCTGGTTACTCAGGCAAGGAGAAGTTTTGATAAGCCTTTCTTCTCTGAAGTGGTATTCATTGCTTGCTGGAATATTTGGATCATCAGAAATGCCAAAGTGTTCAGAAATGAGAGGGCTAGTTTCAATAAATGGAGGTTTGCTTTTAGGCATGATATTAGCCTAATGCAGCACACAATCAAATCTGCTTACAAGGATGACTTGCTTAAATGGATCTCTTTCCTCCCCCCTTAAGCTAGTTTTGTAAGACTCCCTTTTTTACCTTTTGCTCTGGTTACTCCTTGTAATCAACTTGTTGTATTAGTTCTTATTTCAATAAAGTTTTGATCTGCTGTGGGGTTTTGCCCCACAGTTCACAGTCAAAAAAAATATGTGACAAAGCATGCACAACCAATTCTAGCATCTATCAAACAATTGGCGATGACTAGGTCATCTATATATGAGTATATTGACTTAAGAGTCAAATGAGAACATTTGATCATAGGTCATACTCATCGTTTAAGCTCAAGTGGGGTTACCACTTTTACATAAAGCATTTATGTGTTCACATCATTAGAGTTGCTTTGACTCAATTCTTAGAGTTAAGCTCCCCCAAGATGTGAGATCCCCCTTAGAGGGATAAACTAACCTTGGGTTTTGTCGATGATGACTTCATGTAGGTGTTGAATATGTGGATGCTCAATGTTGATGTAGATCTTTTTGGAGCAAACCTTTGGAGTGAGTTGCACTTTCAATACCTACATGGGTTAGTCCCACAAGGAACATACAAGAATATCCATAGACATAGAGTGATGCACACACAAAATGATGTCCATGAAGACATTAGGTTACCTTGTCCCTTGCCTTACCAACATGAGGGTTTGTGACTCCTTGAACTATTGCAACATATGAAAGGTGGTTGCACTTGTCCTTGCCATAATGATATGAGTGAAGAATGTTGGCGGAGTCACCCTCAAGAACTCTCTAGTTCTTCTTCTTCGGGATCCACATCATCTTGATGGAAATCCTTGGTGTAGTAGTTGTACTTGATGAAGTAGAACTTGACGTAGTCTTGGGAACCCACTTGACCAAGGCCTTAGGTGCTTCTTCAAATGCATCAATCTCCTCTTGAAGCTTGTCCTTGCCTTTGTTCTTGTGATCTTGTGGTGGAAGATCATATTGTGCTTGTGTTCCCTTGAAGGAAGTAGGATCATACTTCTCTTGTTGAGGAACAAACTTCGTCTTGGGGTATTGATCTTCTTCCCACTCAACTCCATTGGCATTGAACTTTCGTTCAAAACCAACACCTTGATTCTTCCAGTGCCTTCCTTGCTTGCGTACAATTTCCTCAAATTGCTTACTCCCGGCAAGGCTCTTGTATACACCTTTCTCTATAATTCCCTTCAATAAGCTGTTTTCTTGCTCAAGTGTAACTTGGCTAAGTGGATCATTAGTGGAATCAAGAGAACTACTAGAAGCAACAATATTGGATTTAGCATTGTTATTGTTACTACTAGAACAAGAATCTTTCTTGTTCTTGTTACTAGACTTGACTTGAGGCATGTAAGTAGATAAGATTAAACACTTGGCAATGTAAGAAGAACTTTTCTTACGGAGATCATCATTGATCGCTTTTAGGAACTCATGCTCTTGCTCAAGATTGAGCTTTTCAAAGCGTAGCTTCTCATGAGCCCTTAAAAGTTCTCGATGATCTTCGAAGATAGTTTCATGAGCTAACTTAAGAGTGTTTAGTTCTTTAGTTAGATGCTCAATCTTCTCCTTATCATTGTCATTCGTTTCATCTTGATTAGCATGATTAATTGATGTTTCATCATAGTATTCATCACTAGAGTTGTCAACAAGTAAATCATCATCACCTAGCAAGTCATCTTCATCACTATTAAAATCAACATACTCGGGGTGTGTTACCTTAGGACCTTTGGCCATGAAGCATCTACCAATTCCTTCATTTGGTGAATCAAATATGTCATAGGAGTTTGTTGACACAAGTTCTAGACCGGCAACACCTTCATCTTGAGTGTATTCGGAGTCGGAGTGATAGCTTCTCTCGGTGTGATTATCGGAGTCGGAGCCGGATACCCATTCACCAACGTGAGCTTGATGTCTTCATTTTGTGTAGCTCTTTGATGACTTGTACTTCCTATCTGAATCCTTGCTTCTCCGTGAGGGTCTTTGTTCATAACGATCATCTCTACTCCTTCTCTCTCTTGGTGGTGATTCTTCTCTTCTACTTCTTCTCTTGGGAGAATCTTCTCTTCTTTTGTAGGGTGCCGTACACTCATTGGAATAGTGTCCGGGTCTCCCACAATTGTAGCAGTTGCGCTCTCGACTAGAAGATCTTTTTTCATTGTAGGACCTTGACTTAGAGCTTCTTTCTTTGCTTCTACTCTTGTAGAATTTGTTGAAGTTCTTCACCATTAAGCTCAATTCTTCATTGAAGGTTTGTTTCTCACTTGATGATGTGGGGGCTTCACATGAGGCTTTGTAAGCACCACTTGACTTGTTGTGAAGTTCCTCCTTATCCTTGAGTGACATCTCATGAGCAACAATTCTTCCAGTGACTTCTGGTGGCTTGAGATCTTTGTAATTTGGCATCATTTGGATCAATGTGCACATGGTATCATATTTTCCATCCAATGCTCTTAGGATCTTCTTGATGATGAATCTGTCGGTCATCTCTTCGCTTCCTAAGCCGGCAATCTCATTTGTGATAAGAGCAAGCCTAGAGTACATTTCAGCGACACCTTCACCATCCTTCATTTTGAACTTGTCAAGTTGACTTTGGAGCACATCCAACTTGGATTCCTTGACGGTCGGTACCTTCATGCATATCAATCAAAGTATCCCAAATTTCCTTTGCATTCTCAAGGCGGCTGATTTTGTTGAATTCTTCGGGCACAAGGCATTGAAGAGGATATCACAAGCTTGAGCGTTGTATTGCAGCATCTTCAACTCTTCCGCTAGCTTCACGGTTCGGTTCTCTCCCATCAAAGAATTCACCTTGCAAACCAATACACACAATAGCCCAAACGGCGGGGTTATGTCCGAGAATATGCATTTTCATTTTATGCTTCCAACTAGCAAAATTAGTGCCATCAAAGTAAGGACCTCTACGGTGATAATTTCCCTCGCTAGACGCCATACTCTCCTAGGTTGTGAAACCAAGGCTATGACCACCAAAAGCTATGGAAATCAAAGCAAATGGAGACCAAAGCTCTGATACCACTTGTAGGACCTTGAAGTATGTCTAGAGGGGGGGGTGATTAGACTACTTGACCAATTAAAAACCTAACCTTTTCCCAATTTTAGACTTTGGCAGATTTTAGCTATCTTTGAATAAGTCAAGCAATCTTCACACAATTCAAGCAAGCATGCAAACAGTATATAGGCAGCGGAAATTAAAGCATGTAACTTGCAAGAATGTAAAGGAAAGGGTTTGGAGGATTCAAACGCAATTGGAGACACGGATGTTTTTGTCATGGTTCTGATAGGTGGTGCTATCGTACATCCATGTTGATGGAGACTTCAACGCACGAAGGGTAACGGTTGCGCGAGTCCACGGAGGGCTCCACCCACGAAGGGTCCACGAAGAAGCACCCTTGTCTATCCCACCATGGCCGTCGCCCACGAAGGACTTGCCTCACTAGCGGTAGATCTTCACGAAGTAGGCGATCTCCTTGCCCTTACAAACTCCTTGGTTCAACTCCACAATCTTGTCGGAGGCTCCCAAGTGACACCTAGCCAATCTAGGAGACACCACTCTCCAAGAAGTAACAAATGGTGTGTTGATGATGAACTCCTTGCTCTTGTGCTTCAAATGATAGTCTCCCCAACACTCAACTCTCTCTCACAGGATTTGGATTTGGTGGAAAGAAGATTTGAGTGGAAAGCAACTTGGGGAAGGCTAGAGATCAAGATTCATATGGTAGGAATGGAATATCTTAGCCTCAACACATGAGTAGGTGGTTCTCTCTCAGAACTGGTAAGTTGGAAGTGTAGGTCTGTTCTGATGGATCTCTTCATGAATGAAGAGGAGGTGGAGGGGTATATATAGCCTCCACACAAAATCTAACCGTTACACACAATTTACCAAACTCGATGGGACCGAATCAACAAACTCGGTCTGACCGATTTAGTAAACCTAGTGACCGTTAGGATTTTCGGTGGGACTGACATGCAACTCGGTAGGACCGATATGGTTAGGGTTAGGGCATAACGTAATCTTGGTGAGACCAATTACACAAACTCGGTGAGACCGAATTTGGTAATTAGCTAACCAGAGAGTTGGTCAGGTAAACTCGGTGGGACCGATTCGCTCTTTCGGTTGGACCGAAAAGTTACTAAAGGGAAACAGAGAGTTTACATTGCAATCTCGGTGGGACCGATCGCTCACTTCGGTTAGACCGAAACGTTACTGAGGGAAACAGAGATTACAATCCCATCTCGGTGAGACCGAGATCCCTATCAGTGAGACCGATTTGCCTAGGGTTTGTGGCAGTGGCTATGACAATTGAACTCGGTGGCGCCGGATAGAAAGAATCGGTAGGGCCGAGTTTGACTTTAGGTTTAGGTCATATGTGGATGTGAGAAAGTAGTGGAGGGTTTTGGAGCATATCACTAAGCACATCAAGCAAGAGGCTCATTAAGCAACACCTCATCCCTCCTTGATAGTATTGGCTTTTCCTATAGACTCAATGTGATCTTGGATCACTAAAATGTAAAATGTAGAGTCTTGAGCTTTTGAGCTTGAGCCAATCCTTTGTCCTTAATATTTTCAGGGATCCACTTTCATCATCCATGCCATGCCATTCATTGAGCTTTCCTGAAATATTTGTCTTGGACATTAGCTCAATGGTCTATATGTTGTTATGAATTACCAAAACCACCTAGGGATAGTTGCACTTTCATCTTGCCCATGTGGTATGATTTGCATGTCTCAAGTGATTCAAAATCAAGTGAGCCCAAACGATCCATCTGTATGGAGTTTCTTCATGCATATATACCAATAGACATGGTTCGCATGTCTCAATCTTTTCAAAAACGAGTGAGTCGAAAGATCCATCAACATGGAGCTTCTTCATGCGTTTTATACCAATATGACTCAAATGGCAGTGCCACAAGTATGTGGTACTATCATTACTATTTTATATCTTTTGGCATGAACATGTGTATCACTACGGTTGAGATTCAATAAACCATTCATTTTAGGTGCAAGACCATTGAAGGTATTATTCAAATAAACAGAGTAACCATTATCCTCCTTAAATGAATAACCGTATTGCGATAAACATAATCCAATCATGTATATGCTCAACGCAAACACCAAATAACAATTATTTAGGTTTAACACCAATCTCTATGACAGAGGGAGCATGCGATGCTTGATTACATCAACCTTGGAAATACTTCCAACACATATCGTCATCTCACCTTCAGGTAGTCTCCGTTTATTCCGTAGCTTTTTATTTCGAGTTACTAACACTTAGCAACAGAACCGATATTTAAATACCCTGGTGCTACTAGGAGTACTAGTAAAGTACACATCATAATGTATATCCAATATACTTCTGTCGACCTTGCCAGCCTTCTCATCTACCAAGTGTCTAGGGTAGATCTGCTTCAGTGACCGTTCCCTCATTACAGAAGCACTTAGTCTCGGTTTGGGTTCAACCACAGGTTTCTTCACTAGAGCAACAACGATTTGCCGTTTCATGAAGTATCCCTTTCTTGCCCTTGCCCTTATTGAAACTAGTGGTTTTACTAACCATCAACAATTGATGCTCCTATTTGATTTCTACTTTCGCGGTGTCGCGAATAGCTCAAGGATCATCATATCTATCCTTGATATGTTATAGTTCATCACGAAGCTCTAGTAGCTTGGTGGCAGTGACTTTGGAGAACCATCACTATCTCATCTGGAAGATTAACCCCCACTCGATTCAAGCGATTGTAGTACTCATACAATCTGAGCACATGCTCAACAGTTGAGCTTTTCTCCTTAGTTTGCAGTCTTAAGAAACTTGTCAGAGGTCTCATACCTCTTGACGTGGGCACTAGTCTGAAATCCCAATTTCAGTCCTTGGAACATCTCATATGTTCCACGACATTTCAAAAATGCCTTTGACGCCTCAATTCTAAACCGTTTAACATTACGCACTGAACTATCACGTAGTCATCAAAACGTGTATGTCAGATGTTCGCAACATCCACAAACGACGTTCGAGGTTCAGCACACTGAGCGGTGCATTAAGGACATAAGCCTTCTGCGTAGCAACGAGGACAATCCTCAGTTTACGGACCTAGTCCGCATAATTGCTACTATCAACTTTTAACTAAATTTTCTCTAGGAACATATCTAAAATAGTAGAACTAAAGCTTAAGCTACGACATAATTTGCAAAGACCTTTTTGACTATGTTCATGATAATTAAGTTTATCTGATTATTTAATGAACTCCCACTTAGATAGACATCCCTCTAGTCATCTAAGTGATACATGATCTGAATCGATTAGACCGTGTCCGATCATCACGTGAGACGGACTAGTCATCAATGGTGAACATCTCCATGTTGATCATATCTACGATACGACTCATGTTCGACCTTTCGGTCTCTTGTGTTCCGAGGGCATGTCTGTACATGCTAGGCTCGTCAAGTCAACCTAAGTGTTTCGCATGTGTAAATCTGGCTTACACCCGTTGTATGCGAACGTTAGAATCTATCACACCCTATCATCACGTGGTGCTTCGAAACAACAAACCTTCGCAACGGTGCACAGTTAGGGGGAACGCTTTCTTTAAAGTTTAGCGAGGGATCATCTTATTTATGCTACCGTCGTTCTAAGCAAATAAGATGTAAGAACATGATAAACATCACATGCAAATCATAGAGTGACATGATATGGCCAATATCATCTTGCGCCTTTGATCTCCATCTTCGAGGCGCGGCATGATCACCTTTGTCACCGGCATGACACCATGATCTCCATCATCATGATCTCCATCATCGTGTCTTCATGAACTTGTCTCGTCAACTATTACTTCTACTACTATGGCTAATGGTTAGCAATAAAGTAAAGTAATTACATGGCTTTCTGATTGACACTCAGGTCATACAATTAATTAAGACAACTCCTATGGCTCCTGCCGGTTGTCATACTCATCGACATGCAAGTCGTGATTCCTATTACAAGAACATGATCAATCTCATACATCACATATATATCATTCATCACATCCTTTTGGCCATATCACATCACATAGCATACCCTGCAAAAACAAGTTAGACGTCCTCTAATTGTTGTTGCATGTTTTACGTGGCTGCTATGGGTTTCTAGCAAGAACGTTTCTTACCTACGCAAAAGCCACAACAGTGATATGCCAATTCCTATTTACCCTTCATAAGGACCCTCTTCATTGAATCCGATCCGACTAAAGTGAGAGAGACAGACACCCGCTAGCCACCTTATGCATCAAGTGCATGTCATTCGGTGGAACCTGTCTCACGTAAGTGTACATGTAAGGTCAGTCCGGGCCGCTTCATCCCACAATGCCGCCGAATCAAGATAAGACTAGTAACGGCAAGCAAATTGAACAAATCATCGCCGACAACTACTTTGTGTTCTACTCGTGCATAGAATCTACGCATAGACCTAGCTCATGATGCCACTGTTGGGGAACATAGCAGAAATTCAAAATTTTCTACGCATCACCAAGATCAATCTATGGAGAGACTAGCAACGAGAGAGAGGGGAGTGCATCTTCATACCCTTGAAGATCGCGATGCGGAAGCGTTACAAGAACGCGGTTGGTGGAGTCGTACACGCAGCGATTCAGATTGCGGTCGATTCCGATCTAAGCGCCGAACGGACGGCGCCTCCGTGTTCAACACACGTACAGCCCGGGGACATCTCCTCCTTCTTGATCCAGCAAGGGGAGAGGAGAAGTTGAGGGAAAACTCCAGCAGCACGACGGCATGGTGGCGATGGAGCTCGTGGTTCTCCAGCAGGGCTTCGCCAAGCATTATGGAGGAGGAAGAGGTGTAGGAGGAGGGAGGGCTGCGCCAGGGAAGAGGTACCACTGCCCTCCCACCCCTCCACTATATATAGGGGCAAGGGGAGAGGGGGCGCCCTAGGGTTTCCCCTAGGGGGCAGCGGCCAAGCAGATTGGATCTCCTTAGGGAAAATCCTAGGGAGACTTGCCCCCCAAGCCAAGCAGGTGGAGGATTGCCTCCCAAGCCAGGTGGAGGCGCCCCACCTCCCCAAATAACATGGGAAAGGGTGTGGGGGGCGCACCACCCCTTAGTGGGCTGGTTTGCCCCTTCCCCTTTGGCCCATGAGGCCCTCCAACACTTGTCGGGGCTCTCGAAACACCTTTCGGTCATCCTGGCCATAGCCTGGTACCCCCGGAACACTTCTGGACTCCAATACCCTTTGTCCAATATATCGATCTTCACCGCTGGACCATTCTGGAACTCCTCGTGACGTCTGGGATCACATCCGGGACTCCGAACTACCTTCGGTAACCACATACTATTTCCCATCACCGAACCTTAAGTGCGTAGACCCTACGGGTTCGGGAACCATGCAGACATGACCGAGACGTTCTCCGGCCAATAACCAACAGCAGGATCTGGATACCCATGTTGGCTCCCACATGTTCCACGATGATCTCATCGGATGAACCACGATGTCAAGGATTCAAGCAATCCCGTATACAATTCCCTTTGTCAATTGGTACGTTACTTGCCCGAGATTCGATCATCGGTATCCCAATACCTCATTCAATCTCGTTACTGGCAAGTCACTTTAATCGTTCCGTAATGCATGATCCCGTGACTAACTACTTAGTCACTTTGAGCTCATTATGATGATGCATTACCGAGTGGCCCCAGAGATACCTCTCCGTCATACGGAGTGACAAATCCCAGTCTCGATTCGTGCCAACCCAATAGACACTTTCAGAGATACCTGTAGTGCACCTTTATAGCCACCCAGTTATGTTGTGATGTTTGGTGCACCCAAAGCATTCCTACGGTATCCGGGAGTTGCACAATCTCATGGTCGAAGGAAATGATACTTGACATTAGAAAAGCTCTTAGCAAACGAACTACACGATCTTATGCTATGCTTAGGATTGGGTCTTGTCCATCACATCATTCTCCTAATGATGTGATCCCGTTATCAATGACATCCAATGTCCATGGTTAGGAAACCATAACCATCTATTGATCAACGAGCTAGTCAACTAGAGGCTTACTAGGGACATGTTGTCGTCTATGTATTCACACATGTATTACGGTTTCCAGTTAATACAATTATAGCATGAACAATAGACAATTATCATGAACAAGGAAATACAATAATAACCATTTTATTATTGCCTCTAGGGCATATTTCCAACAAGGCCTTGTTTCAACGCATTGCAATACCATTTGTGCTCACTTTTATCATTAGTTACCTTGCTGTTTTATATTTTCATATTACAAAAACATGTATCTACCATCCATATTGCACTTGTATCACCATCTCTTCGCCGAACTAGTGCACCTATACAATTTACCATTGTATTGGGTGTGTTGGGGACACAAGAGACTCTTTGTTATTTGGTTGCAGGGTTGCTTGAGAGAGACCATCTTCATCCTACGCCTCCCACGGATTGATAAACCTTAGGTCATCCACTTGAGGGAAATTTGCTACTGTCCTACAAACCTCTGCACTTGGAGGCCCAACAACGTCTACAAGAAGAAGGTTGTGTAGTAGACATCAAGCTCTTTTCTGGCGCCGTTGCCGGGGAGGTAAGTGCTTGAAGGTATATCTTTAGATCTTGCAATCGAATCTTTTAGTTTCTTGTTTTAGCAATAGTTTAGTTTATAAAAGAAAACTACAAAAAAATGGAATTGAGTTTGCCTCATACGCTTCATCTTTTTAATATCTTTCGTGAGAATGATGGAAAGAAAAATTGTGCTCAAGTGCTAGAAGAAGAAGTCTATAAAATGTTTGGTACTAAATCTTTGAATGATGAGCATGATTGCAATGTTGTTAGTACAAATTCTTTGAATATCCATGATGCTAATGATGTCGGTGTTCTGGAAACGGGGTCCCAGACTTGCTCGCTCATGCCCACAAAGATGGCTAGGCAGCAGCCGTCTGACCCATCTTCATCAACAAGGCATCCAAGACCTTCACGAGGGTCCAAGCCTCACGAGGCGGACGACGCAAGACTTCCTCTGGAGTGGCCTAGCCAGGCGGCCTCACGAGGAGCGGAGATATCAAGGCGGGGCAAACCTCACGAGGGACTCGTGACGTGAGCCATGACGAGCAGTGCTGTAGGTACCAGGCGGGTGCCGATCTTGTAGCGTCCCATTTCCTCTTTGGTGCTAAGGAGGCAAGCGCAGAGCGAAGAGTACTGAGGCATCAGGCAAAGGTTGCCATATTGGTGCAACAAGACCAAGACCAGGAGGACGGCAAGGCGGAGGTCATCGTGGAGCCCAAGACGGCGTCACCCCAGGACCTTTTCGCAGGCAAAGACCGCTTTTGTCAGGATAGCTTGTACTAGCTGTCGCGCTTCAAATTTGCCCGCCGTTGTTGGATCCCTTCCCGCTCAACATTTGGGAAGAGGACCAGGGCCTCTATAAATAGGCTTAGCCACCACAGTAGAAGAGAACGAAGGAACTCGGACGGATCAAGAAGCCAACACATGCACAAGAACACCTCAACCTCAGGAGGCTGTTCTTCTCTTGTATTGTTCATCATCAGCCCAAGAGGCAATCCACCACCACCACACTGGAGTAGGGTATTACACCAAAACGGTGGCCCGAACCAGTATAAACCCCGTGTCTCTTTATGTGTTGTGAGTTCATCGAGTTCGTCCGCAAGATCCTAGCGAGCTTGAGCGTAGATCGGTAGGTGGGAAAGACTTCACGCCCACCCCAGTGTTCGAACCTTAAGGGTTTGCCGAAAACCCACATCCGACATTTGGTGCGCCAGGTAGGGGTGCACCGTGGTTTTCCCTTCCATCGGTTCGTCGCTCCATCGCTCCGTCGTCTCCATGGCGGACGCTCGCCGTGCTCCAGCTGAGCGTCGGGCTGCCCTCTCCGCCCGCATCGCTCAGACGGCTCCTGTAGGCGGGCCACCTCGTCGTTCTCCATCTCCCGTCACCAACGCTGCCACCGCCCGGCGCGGAACGAGCAGCAGGCGTCCTTGCTGCACCCCTCGGTGCGGCAGGACGGTCGCACCGCTACTCCGTCGCTCACCCCTGCTGGTTCTTCGTCCCGCGCGCACCGCGCTCCCATGGAGGCACGAGCCGCGCTCATCGCGGCGAATGAGCTCCTCCGCTACCGCCCTGTTGACGACGTCTACGAGGAATGGCTCGACCACATCGCCGAGCTCGTCCGCGCCGCAGGGGGCTCTCCAGCGCCGTCCAACTCTCTGCCTCCCCCTCAACCGGCCACGGGCGACGGGGCTCATGGCGTGCCTCCACCACCTCACCCCCAAGACGGTGCCTTGGCACCAAAGCGCGCACCTCTGCGGCGTGATCCACCGCACCAGCGCCGCAGCGCTGAAAGAAGCTGCCAAGAAATCCCTCGGCGCGAAGCTGCACCGCGCTCCCGCGCCAGGCTAAATCAAGACCGCGCACCACCCGTAGTGGCGCAGCACGAACCCCGTCAAGACCAAGCTCCACCCCCGAAGCGAGCCCCGACAACCACAGCTGGCTGCCGCGCCTTCACCCGCGTAGCTCGCTTTGCCAGGAATGTTCAAGCCAGACCTGCCTCCTCGCTACGACGGCACCGCGGACCCTGCAGAGTTCCTATAGCTCTACGAGCTGAGCATCAAAGCGGCCAATGGCGACGAAAAAGTCATGGCGAACTGGTTTCCCATGGCTCACAAGGATGGGGCCCGCTCTTGGCTCCTGAACCTGCAGCACGGCTCGATCTCCTCCTGGGACGAGATGCGCGACCGCTTTATCACCAACTTCAGGGCACTCGCGACTGCCCACCGGCCACGGGCGACCTGCGCCGCATCAAGCAATAGCCAGGAGAGACTCTCCAGAAGTACATCCAGCGCTTCAACAATACTCGCCTCAAGATCCCCAAGGTCACGGACGAGGCCATCATCTCTGCGTTCTCCGACGGCGTCCGCGACGTCAAGATGAAGGAAGAGTTGGCTATCCACGAGGAGCTCTGCACCTCTCAGGAGCTGTTCAACCTGGCGACCAAGTGCGCGGGAGCTGAGGAGGGGCGTCTCTCTCGATCCTCGGGCTGCCAGCTGCAGGAGCGGAAGAAAAGAAGACCAAGGCCAAGGGCGTGAAGCGCAAGGAGGCGGTTGTGCTCGCGGCGGGCCCGACACCAGCGGCGAGATCAGCCTGAGTCGTCCAAAACGGCTGACCGTTCTGCGCCTTCCACAACCTGAACACCCACAACACCAGCAACTGCCAAGAGCTCAGAGCCATACGAGAAGGGCCTTCTGATCGGCGCCCGGCGCCGACCGGGGCTACGGCCGCAGAGGAGAACGTGGAGGTGGACGCTAGGATGACCGTGGCCCGCGCCAGGAGTGGCGTGACCGGCCTCGCGAGGATCGCTGGCAGGACCAACCTCGCGAGGGCACCTGGAGGGACCCACCTCACGAGGATCGCCCTCAGGGTAACGCCGGTCTTCCCCCGCTGCGGCCACCAAGAAGGAACGACGACCACCACCAGGACGAGGGGGCTGGGGGCTTCCAGGAGCCACGTGCGATCACTTGCATCTTGGGCAGTGCACAAGCCCCAGCCTCTCAGCGCATCTTCAAACAGTTCACTCGCGAGGTGAACGCCGCGCTCCCCAAGCTCGAGGCCACGCGCCCACTCAGGTGGTCCCAATGTGCCATCACCTTCAACTCGGCAGACCAGCTCAAGTGCGCAGCCCTATGTTGTGCTGCCCAGTCATTAGCAATGTGCAAGTTACCAAGACTCTCATCGAAGGCGGCACGGGGCTCAACGTCCTGTCCGTCTACACGTTTGACAACCTTCAAGTGCCCTATGAGCAGCTCCAGCCAACCAAGCCTTTCTCAAGAGTGACTGATGGTTCCACCACACCGATAGGGCAAGTCCGCCTGCCCGTCACCTTCGGCAAGCGCGACAACTACCGCACCGAGCTCATCGACTTCGACATCGCGCACATCCGCCTGCCGTACAACGCCATCCTTGGGTATCCAGCCCTGGCCAAGTTCATGGCGGTCATTCATCACGGCTACAACATTCTCAAGATGCCAGGAAGCGGAGGAATCATCACGGTCCCGTGTGAAGAAAGGGATGCGGTGTGTTCTCTTGAGCGTGCCTTTCAAGCTGCAGCAATCGACGACCCCGACAGCAGAAGCAAAGGCCCTCCGGAGACCATCCCCAAGAAGAAGTTGTCACGGCGGCAGGACCCCAAGGAGATGGCGCCGCGTCAGGAGCCTCGTCAGGATCAGCGCCCGTTCCAGGGGCGCCTCCCTCCATCGCATACGAAGGCGCGCCCGGTGCCCTCCTCGGGCAGGGCTCGGGGGCTCCCTTCTGGAGGGCCTCGGACCTTGCCAACCTCACGAGGGAGGCACTTGGGCACAACTTGGAGGCGTGCTTCGCGACACGTTTTCCTCAGGAGAACACAGGGCAAGGAGTGCCCACCACCCAAGAGTTCGTCACCAAGACCACCCAAGAATTGCAAGAAGCAAGAGCCATGCGCGGTCACAGCCGCACACAGGGAGCAGCACCCCATCCGGGCGAGGATGCCGGGCTGCGTCTCTGCGTTGATGTCCCAGGGCTCAACAGGGCCGCATCTCAGGAGCGCTTCTGGCCATCACGTGCGGACCGCTGTGAGGGCCCACCACACAGCTACGTTCGCATGCCCTTCGGCTTGCCGAGCGGGGCGTCTCCCCATCAGCGCAACTTGCGGCAGGTCCTGGTATCTCAGGAGGCCAGGATCCACGCCGTTCAGGAGGAGATGGAGATTCTCTTCAGGGAACCTCCCGAGTCCCCAGAGCCTCCCGAGGCTCAGGGTCCCGGTGGCTCATGAGGAGTCATCCCTTCAACGCGTGGCTTCAGCTACACCAACTCTACGCCGTCTGAGAACTAGGTGGCGTCTTCCAAGTTCGTTTAAGCTGGGGCGCCCTCGGGCTGCATTATTCCCAGCCGCACGGGTCCGTCCACTGTGGCATGTATCCCTTTCTTAAGTCTTTAGCTTACCTTCTTTGGGGCGCCCTCGAGCTGCATCATCCCCAAGCCGCTCGAGCCGCACCAGTGCATGTATCTTCCTGCATTTTTCCAAGTTGGTCTGATCTTTATGCCTAACCTGCAAACAGCTATCGTCTGCTTGATCATCGCCTCCCCCGGGGCCTTCACACAGGCACGGCGCTGGTGCATGGGTCCGTCCCTGCCACATCCGTAAAATCTGAGTGGTCGAGCTCTGGCCCGCGGCACGCGCCGCACACGTCACCTGACTAGGCCCTCGGTGGCTTCGCCTCAGAGCAACCAGCGGCAGGCTAACAGCTGTAACAGTCAACCATGTTCCTTCTTGTGCCTGTTCACGGGAGTCCCGAGGGAAGGATAGCATACGACACCGCGATTCTCCTTTTCCTCGCGCGATCTGCTTGCGCGTTAAAAGGGGGGCTCCTGAGCATCGCGACTCAGGAGCTCTTACTGGCTCTCCAGCCCTCACCCCCTGGCCTTGACCACGGCATCGCGACACAGCATACCAAAGGCGGCCGAGCTCGCTTCGAGGCGGGACACGAGGACGTAGAGCACTAAGGAGAGCACGGGTAAGGGAAACTCAGACGGGCCAGCTGTCTATGCCAGCGAGATTGGCGCGCAACCCTAGCGCAACATCATGAGTCGCCGTGAAATCGACAAGATAAGTCTTGCACCCGGATCAGCTAAATGTTTGGGCTTCATGGCCGCTCACGCCTTGCCGCAACCCCATCGCGGCCACGTCAACTCCCTTTCTCTCCTTACCATGGCTGCTTGGGCGCTAAGGGGACCTCCCGAGCATCGCGCCTCGGGGGCTCTTCTTGGACCTCGGGCCGTGCACCTCCCCAGCCTTGACCACGGCCGCGACACAGCATACCAGCGACGGCTGTAGCCGCTTTGGGACCGGACACATCAACGTGAAGCAACAAGCTATCGCGAGGAAAGAAAGGGGGGGACCGAGCCTTAACGGGACATGCGTTTACCAAGTTCTTATAACAAGGAAGATGAACACGAGAGACATTACAGACCCTTACATTCCCCCACGGGGAGATTCGTGATCCTTCGCAGGGAACAAAAGCTGTTACTAAGAGGAATCCTATCTACACCTTCCCGAGACGGACGCCATCATCAACAGTGGTCCACGGGAGGCCGGCGCCAACCCCATCCAGATCAGCGGCGGCGGCTACCGGACGCCGCGGCCCTGCTCCGAGTGCGGCGAGAGCTCGGAGGGACGTAGCTGTCATCGCTCGTCTCCGGAGTCTCGTAAAGCTCGGGCGAGCTGCTGGACTCCCAAGGGCTGCTGTTGCTGGAGTACTCGCGATCGGAGTGTGCGGCGCCCTGTCGCTCCTCTCCATGGCAGCACTCCAAGAGGCTGCCCTCGGTGTCGAAGACCTTGAAGAAGAGCGTAGAGGCGCCATCGTACTCAAAGTGGATCGCGAGGTCTCCCCTCGCACGGCAAACCCACGCGATCTCGCCCTAGCCGCGAGTCATGAAGATCTTGCCAGTGGGGACCGCTTCAATCTCCGCTCCGGTCGCCGGAGCACTACAGTCCGCGTGCTACATCCAGAGCTCGAGTGGCCCCCTCGGCGGCATCACGTTGGAGAAGAATCGTGGGAAGCAGATCCAGGAGCTTGGTGGCATCGGCGCCCACAGCACCAACTCGTGCGAGGAGTCGATGACGTGTACCCCAGGAGCGACGGCTCGTGGCGTGGCGACCCCCGACGCGGCGCGGGCGGCGGTGGTCACCTCTCCGTTCTCCAGAACCCTCGGCTCGGGCGTACAAGGGGAGCGGGTACCCAGGTGGAGGCCGCTCGCACCAAGGCCTCGTCACCACTTGCATCGCCGCTTCGTCACGGCGGTGGATCGACCGTTTCTTCGGCAGAAGTGGCTCTGGATCGTCACGGGGAGCTTTGCGTTTCTCTTCGGCCGAAAACCTTCTAATAGGCGCCATTGTTGTCAGCAGAGGAGCGAGGAGGACGAAGCAAGCGAGCGAGGAAGAGATGGGCAACGGGGGCTCCGCCCCCCTCCCCATTTATAGCAAGAGAAGGCCAATCGGCGTCTCCCACGATCGCAGGTAATGATGGTTTTCCTCGCATGTCGCGGGGACTCGTCAAATCGTGCAGTTGCCGAGGCAGCTTGGGGAAGCGGAGACACCCACGTCCAATCAACCGCCACACGTCGACCGAGGCCGCAGGCTTTTGGGGCCCGCGGCGCTCCGAACTTGATCCTTGGCTTCGCCATGGCAGCGCGCTTTGGGCGGGGCTGTTGTCGGCGTTACGAAGCGGGGTCCCAGACTTGCTCGCTCATGGCCCACAGCGTGGCTAGGCAGCAGGCCGTACGTCCCATCTTCATCAACAAGGCATCCAAGACCTTCGCGAGGGTCCAAGCCTCATGAGGCGGACGATGCAAGACTTCCTCTGGAGTGGCCTAGCCAGGTGGCCTCACGAGGAGCGAAGATATCAAGGCGGGGTAAACCTCACGAGGGACTCGTGACGTGATCCGACGATGGTGCCAGGCGGGTACCAGGCAAGCGCTAGTGCGTGCAGCGTCCCCATTTCCTCTTTGGTGCTAAGGAGGCAAGCGCAGACGAAGTGTACCAAGGCATCGGGCAAAGGTTTCCATATTGGTGCAACAAGACCAAGACTAGGAGGACGACAAGGCGGAGGTCATCGTGGAGCCCAAGACGGCGTCACCCCAGGGCCTTTTCGCAGGCGAAGACCGCTTTTGTCAGGATAGGTTGTACTAGCTGTCACCCTTCAAATTTTCCCGCCGTTGTTGGCTCCCTTCCCGCTCAACATTTGGGAAGAGGACCAGGGCCTCTATAAATAGGCTTAGCCACCACAGTAGAAGAGAACGAAGGAACTCGGACGGATCAAGAAGCCAACACACGCACAAGAACACCTCAACCTCAGGAGGTTGTTCTTCTCTTGTACTGTTCATCATCAGCCGAAGAGGCAATCCACCACCACCACCACCTTTGGGTAGGGTATTACACCACAGCGGTGGCCCAACCAGATAAACCCCGTGTCTCTTTTACGTGTTGTGAGTTCGTCGAGTTCGTCCGCAAGATCCTAGCGAGCTTGAGCGTAGATCGGTAGGAGGGAAAGACTTCGCACGCACCCCAGTGTTCGAACCTTAAGGGTTTGTCGGAACCCCACATCCGGCAAATTATATGCAAAGCCACAAGCTTGGGGATGCTATGTTTGATGAAGATCACATGTTTAGTCCCCCAAGTTTTGATGAGCAAATTTATTATGATGAAAGCATGCCTCCTATTTATGATGATTATTGTGATGACACGTATGCTATAAATAATAAAGATAACCATGAAACTTGTCATCATGATTTTATTTTTCAATTGGATTATGTTTCACATGATAGTTATTTTGTTGAGTTTGCTCCCACTACTATTGATGAGAATAAATTTGCTTACGTGGAGAGTAGGAAAATTTCTATGCAAGTAGATCATGAAAAGAATGCTTTAGGTGCTAGTTATAGTGTTGAATTCATTCATTATGCTACTGAAAATTATTATGAGAGAGGATCATATGCTTCTACATATTGCAATAATATCAAGTTTCCTCTCTATGTGCTTAAAGTTTTAAAGTTATGCTTGTTTGGCCTTCCTATGCTAGTTGATTATTGTTCCCATAAGTTGTTTGCTCACAAAATTCCTATGCATAGGAAGTGGGTTAGACTTAAATGTGCTAGTCATATTCTTCATGATGCTCTCTTTATGTTTCAGTTCTTATCTTTTTGTGAGCATCATTGAAATCATCATGCCTAGCTAGGGGCGTTAAACGTTAGCGCTTGTTGGGAGGCAACCCAATTTTATTTTAGTTTCTTGCTTTTTGGTTCCATTCAGTCATAAATAATCCATCTAGCTTATGGTTAGATGTGTTTTCATGTTTTAATTAGTGTTTATGCCAAGTAGAACCTTTGGGAAGACTCGGGTGAAGTCTTTATGATCATGCTGTAAAAACAGAAACTTTAGCGCTCACGAGATTAGCTTCAACTTTTTACTGGAGAGTGCTATCTAGTTGATTCTTTTTGCATATGATTACTAGAAAAATTCCTCAGGTCCACCAATTTATTTTAGAATTTTTGGAGTTCCAGAAGTATTCATTTGATGCAGATCACTACAGACTGTTCTGTTTTTGACAGATTCTGTTTTTCGTGTGTTGTTTGCTTATTTTGATGAATCTATGGCTAGTAAAATAGTTTACAAACCATAGAGAAGTTGGAATACAGTAGGTTTAACACCAATATAAATAAATAATGTGTCAGGGAAGCTGATCGTGACCCACGAACACCTATGGGACCTGGCGGACCGAGTCCCTTTTGGTTCGGTGGGGGGCGGAGATTGCACGAAGAGCAGATCGAGGCGATGCACACGAGCAGTTTACCCAGCTTCGGAGCTCTCCGGAGAGATAATACTCCTACTGCTGCTTGTCTGATTGTATTGTGTTCTTGCTAGGGAGCACAGAGAGCTACAAAACCTAGCTTGAATGTGTAGTCTCGAATGAGTCGAACCAGCCGAACCCCCTCTACGTTGCGCATGGGCCTCCTTTTATAGGCTCAAGGGGTCACCACAGGTGGCAACGTACACAAGGGCAAAATGGGAAAATGAGTTGTGGTTGGTACAGCTATTTTGTACAGTGTATTCTACCTAACTCTGACGGCAAGGGACAAAAGCATTAAATGCCCGTCCATGTCGCCTAAACAGTGCAGAAAGGGACCGTCACGGGCGCCACCGCTCGCCACGATGGCACCCCTGTTAGCGCCGCTTACCGCTGCTCTCCACTGGCCGCACAGCCTCTCGACACACACGCCTGGAATGGCCCCATGGCGACACGTTGGTGGATGAGCTGGAGCGGAGATGAAGAGAGGTCGCCTGCCGCGGCAAGCACCTTGCCGCGGCTGAATCCTGTCGCGCCGGGGCTTGTCGCTCACCAAGCCTTCCCGCAAGCTCCTCTTCCGGGTCTTGTCTTCTGCGTGCCTTGAGTGGCCTTCCCGCAAGCTCCTCTTGCCGGGTCCTTGTCTTCTTGGCTTAAACACTTTGTTCTTGAATGGCTCCAAAGGAACCACGGAGGACCTTGGCGGTCACTAGGCAGCCCCGCCGCTGGGTGTCTGAATCTGCCCGCACGAAGTTCGGGATACTAGGGTACCCTACTCTAGTACACCCACAGAGCCCTCGGCCTGGGCCACACTGCAGTGCCGAGCGCTGTTGGGCCAGGCCCAAGACAGTCTGCGGGCACGCTTGCTGCCCTAGATCATGCCGTTACTCGCCCCGGACCCACCACGTCCCCCACGAACAGCACGCGCCGGACGTGGCGTCGTGGGAGAGATCGTGGGGGCTTTCTTTAATTGGAAAAGCGGAACGTCCGCCCCCTCTCCCTCCTTATAAACAGGGGAAACAGGGGCAGGTCGCCCACCTCGCCATTGCTGTCACATCTCAAAAACCACCGTCGCTCCCTCCCTCCTTCTCGAGTCTGAAGAGAGCGACGCTCCGCCCCCCATCGCCACCAACGCCATCAACGCCGTCGGCCTCCTCCACCACCTCCACCATGGCTCCGAAAGCCGACAAGGGGAAGGGCGTGAAGTCGGCCGAGGCGCAGCGGCTCGCGGCGCTGCGAAAGGAGCGGGCCACCTTCGACCCCCAGCTCGACGCAAAGGAGCTGAGGGAGGGCTACTACCTCTTCTGGTCGACGGAGACGCGGGCGCATCCGCGCACGAGGGTAATCTTTGCCGCCACATCAGAGTTGATTTCTGTCGGGTACCCCTTCTTCAAGGCTTCTTCTTTTATTGCGGCTCTGCCGCCTTTTCTGAATTCTTTTGCGATATCATGAACACCTCACGGCCGCCTCCTTGATTTCACCCCCAATGCTGTCCCGACCATGACGGTTTCGAACACCTTTGAAAACTTTGCCGAGTCCACCCAAACGTAGCCCTCTTCCGC
This sequence comes from Aegilops longissima, assembly GCA_021605205.1. Lineage (NCBI taxonomy): Eukaryota > Viridiplantae > Streptophyta > Magnoliopsida > Poales > Poaceae > Aegilops > Aegilops longissima. Next base: position 139,607,157 of record CM038679.1, read on the forward strand.
CACTTCTTCATGCCCCGCTGAGAGAGGAGAGCCACTTGCCGAGGGATTGCTTGGATCTCCGGGATCGGCAAGAAAGAAGCATGTCTGGAAGGAGAGCTCCGCAGCAAGTGGGAGGAGGAGAGCCGATTGGTGTTGGATCATCGAGGAGAACCCGCAGCCCTTCACTGCCCAAAGGCTAAACTCCCATAGTGCGCGGCAACGATTGGAGCAACTTGGCGCCGGAGGATGCTAGGTTGAAGATTGCTGTGACCCGGATCTTGCGCCTCAGGCATGACGGACTCACTGTAGGCACCGTTGGCCCAGATATCCTTCGCCGCCGCATCGCTCCCCTGCAGGAGAGGAGGAGGCCTGCTTGGGAGTTCCAAAATGCGGCGGACATCATGAGGTTGCGCCCGGGCCTCAACTGGAATTTCACCGTCTTGGAGCTGGATGCGATGCTGCTGGAGCTGTTCAAGCATGACCCAGATCACCCCGAGTGGTTCATGTTGCCAAGGGGGGTCGTTCCTTTGTGTAACAACTCTTCGCTCGATCGCATCCGTGCAATGATGCCGTTGTGTGATTCCCATGGGATCGTTCCAACTTGGCAAGAGCCCGCCGATGACGTCGTGCAGCAGTTCTTCGACAGCCTGGAAGAAGTGCCGATCCGCCCGACGAAAGCGTAAGTGGCTCACCGCGACACCACCGACGCCGAAGCTGCAGCGATCGCCACCAGGCCGGAGGAGGCAGCGAAGCTGCTGCCGTGAATTCGGGTTCACCGTGGAGGAGGCGGAGGCAGAGGCGGCAAGCCTTGCCGACGAGAGGAGCTTGCGGCGTGGAGGAGCAGGCCGAGCCTGAAGCTGAGCCGAACGAGCTGCCGGGGCGCCCCCACCTTCAGGTAGCTTGCCATGGGAGGAGCCCACAGCCCACCAAGAAGGCGCCTCAAGACCGGGAAGTGGCGGGCGGCAGACGGGCCAACACTGTCAAGCGCTGACGCGCTTCCACCCACTGCAAGCACTGTTGCAGCTGGAGCGCCTCACGCCGCCACAAGAACGAGAGGGGGCCTTCGGGACCACGGCCCCAAAGACCCGCCAAGCGTCCGAGGGAGCCTACTCTTCCAGCTCGCCGCACCGGAGGCGGACTGAATTTGACTTCTCCGCGCCAGCTCGAGGAAGAAGAAGAGTAAGATCTTGTCGTTGTTACTTGTAATTCTTCAATTTGCTGCTTTGTCTTGTATCTGATTTGCTTCATTCTGAACTCTTTCCTTTTTCAGGACGCTGGCTTAGAGAGCGTCGAAGAGAGCCAAGACCCCGGTGGTTGTCATCGAAGACGATCCCCGTGGGCGCTGTGGAGGCGCGTCTCGAGACCCCCTTGCCGGACCCGGCAACCCTTCCTCAGAGCAGCCCCCAGCGTAAGTATTTGGTTTATTTCTTACGGTTAGGTGTGCATGGGTGCTCCTTCTTTACTGATATCTGACTTGTTGATTTGTGTAGGAGCAGAGCAGCTTCATCAGGAAGGCCCGGAAGTCGCTCCCGAAATTCTGTCTGCTTCAACTACGCCGCCAAGGGAGAATTCTCCGGCAAGGGAGCGCTCTCCGGCAAGGGATGATTCTCCGACAAGGGAAGCCTCTCCGCCAAGGGACATCACCAGTGATCCTCCGATGGTCGAGACCATGGCTGCAGATCCCATCGCAGGTAATCTTCTTGCTTGAAAATTTCCCTTGGGTTCTTTTTCTTCTGTTTTCCTTTTCGAACATTTGCTTGACTGTTTTTTCTTTTTCTGATCGTCAGATCCATCTGCCGGAGAGCCGATGGAGACTGAGGTCGCCGGCGAGGAGGACGCGCGGGGCGATACTGACGACGTCGCCGACATGGAGGAAGAGGCTGGCGCCGATGGGTCCGCCGGCGAAGAGGCCGCCAAGGCTGCCGCCGCAAAAGGCTGGCGAGGGGTCAGCGATCGTCTCGACGACCACGAGGCCGCAGGAGCGCCAGCGCTACACCGACCGCCGATCCCTCCGCCACCGATGCTGATGCCAGTTCAAGAGCCCAGCCCGCGCCCTATCTCGAAGGCGGCGACGGCGTCTTCATCAAGCTCCCCAGGCGCCGAGCCTGTGGCGCCGGTCGAGGGAGACCTTTGACGAAGAGCTGCTCGCCTCCGCTGGGCTGTCGTTGGTTGACGCACCAAGCAGCAGCGGCGAAGTCGAGGGGAGCAGCTAAAGAAGCCGTTGTCGCTCTATCGCGCCTCGACAAGCCAAGCTGGAGTCCCGGAAGCACTTGTCGCGAGGGCGGAGCAGACATGGAGAAGCATGCGAAGAGCTCCGTCGCCAACCAAGCAGCCCTCCGGACGTGGCGTAAGAGCGGGGCGACTCATTGAAGAGCGCACAGCCTTCATCCTTGAGAAGGCTGAGGTCGAGGAGCAGCAACGGCTTGCCGGGCGAGAAGCTATTCTGCGAAGAAGGCGAGCTGGCGCAGCGGAAGATCAACCTTGACAGCTATGAGGAAGAGCTTGCCGCGCGTGAGCAATCACTTGGCGGAGCTTTCAAGGAAGCAAAGGACGCTGCCACAGCTGCCGAGACCGCCAAGAAGGAGTTGGAGACGAAGGTGACGCAATTGGAGGCCAACCTTCAGAAGAGCGGTGAGGAGCTCGCTATGCTGAAGCACGAGCGCGAGAAGGACGCCTACACTCTTGGCGAGTTGCAGGGCCGTCTCGCTGAGAGGATCAAAGAGCTCGACGCCGCCAAAGACTCCAAGGCAGATCTTGAGCTGAAGCTGACCACCTTGATGGAGACACTGGACGGCGCTAAGGAGCGGGAAGCGGGGTCTGTTGGAGAAGATCAAGGCCAACGAGGAGCTGCTAGCGAATCCCACGACCGCCCATAACACTTTCAGAGAGAACGTGATGCACTGGACCGAGGGTCTTGTAAATACAGCCGCCGCCATCGACAAGGAGCTGATGGAGCTGGGGATGGTGGATCTTGGGTACTCCACCGACGAGCATCTCCAACCCAGCGCCAAGCTCAGCCTGTTCTTCAAGGGCGTGGTGGCGGCTCTCCGGCAAGAGCTCCGGAAGAGATCCCAAAGCAGCTGGCCGACGAGTCGCGCCAAATCTGTCAGGGCTCTTGAAGGTGCTGATGAAGGTGGCCTTCCGCAATCCAAGCGTTAGCCGCCAACGCCCTCAAGTCCCTGCCACGATCGCTGACGTTGAAGCGCTCAAGGACCTTGTCGCACCATTGTGGACAGTGGTGAGCGGGTCAAGAGGGTCGATGGCGACCGCGTAGACTAGGCCGCCAAATTTATCTTTCCTTTGTCGCTGCTGATCATGTTTAGGAGAACAATTTATTAGATCTGCGACAAGTTAATTTTGTAGTATACTCTATCTTAGGCAACGATTGCAATGTTATTTCCTTTACTTGATTCCTTCCTTTGTATGTTTGTGCCCTACGCTTTTAGGGAACTTGTCGGCGTGGGCACCTTTGCCGCGAGCGCTGAGTGCGGAACGTCAACAGCTTGCTGGCGGCGCCGCCTCCGACAAGCAACCTTGCCGCAACTAGTTGCAGCTCACTTAAGTTGTTGAGCGGACTCGAAACAAAGTAAGGGCGCAAACTAGCTACGAGTTGGTTCCTCCGCGCACAGGTTTTCCATACAAAGTACTATCGTTCGAGGAAGATAACTTAAAAATAATTTAAAAATTGATTTCTCAAACTTTGGCAACTTAGCTTTTCTGTCATTTGCTTCCCGGCAAGGCGATACTTCCTCGAGCGACGCTTGGCGGCCCACACCATTATCCTCTCCTTCCCCCTGGTTAACTTGTGTGCGAGGGAACTTTCCTTTCTTTGAGAAGAAAGAAGAGAAAATAAAGTTATGGAGCCTCGTGGCTCGTTATTGCTTACCGGGTGTGGATGCTGCACAGAATGTCAGATAACACATGCAAATTGATGATGAAAGCACGAAATTGACAAGTTGTGCGCGACACATGAGCTTTACTTATGCACGGGGTCTGCGCCCGGCTTTGTACAAAGGATTACATGCAACATCGGCAAGACTTGTACAAAAGGTGGTTGCGGAACAGGTTCCGCAACCGCGCCTCTATGGGTAAAACTTACGAAGATGCTCAATGTTCCAGAGTTGCTCACCGAATGCCATCTTCGGTCTCAAAGCGACAGCGCCGAGCCTAGTGACTCGTTTCACCCGATAAGGGCCTTCCCACTTCGGCTCAACTTGTTGGAATTCTTGGCGGATTGAACGCACCGAAGAACAAGGTCGCCTTTCTCGAAACTTCCGCATTAACTTTGCGGCTATGGTAGCGGCGCAAAGCTTGTCGGTAACGAGCAGCTCGACAAAGAGCTCAAGACGGTCCTCCTCAAGGAGCAGCGCGTCATCTTGTCGCAGCTGCTCTTGCTCAAGCTCATCATAAGCGAGTACTCGAGGTGACCCGTATACGAGTTCCGTGGGGAGAACTGCCTCTGCTCCATAGATTAGAGCGAAGGTGTCCGGCGGTGGCTCGATTTGGCGTCGTCCCCGATCGACCAAAGAACCACCGGCAGCTCCTCAATCCAGTTCCTTCCGCACTTGTGCAGCCTGTCGAAAGTTCTGGTCTTGAGTCCTCGCAGCACTTCAGCGTTTGCCCTCTCTGCTTGACCATTGCTTCTTGGATGAGCAACAGAAGCAAAGCAGACCTTGGCGCCAAGATCTTGGACATATTGCATGAAGGTGCGACTCGTGAATTGTGTGCCGTTGTCGGTGATGATCCTGTTAGGAATCCCAAAACGGCAAACAATTGACTGAAGAACTTGATTGCCGATCGTGTTGTCACCTTCCTCACTGCTTCCATTTCCGCCACTTTGTGAACTTGTCGATTCTGACGTAAAAGTACTCAAAGCCCCGACAGCTCGAGGAAAGGGCCGAGGATATCAAGCCCCGCACCGAAAATGGCGGGATAAAGGGATCGTCTGGAGAGCTTGAGCTGGCTGATGTATCTGCTTGGAATGGAACTTGCACGCTTCACACTTGGTTACTTGTGCGATTGCATCCTAGAGGGCTGTCGGCGGAAGAAACCTTGCGGAAAGCTTTGCGGCAAGTGCTCTTCTTGCTAATGTGGTGACCACATATGCCTCCGTGTATCTCTGCCAACAGCTTCTGTCCATCTTCCCGGTTAATACACTTGAATTTCACTGCGTTGAGTCTTCTTCTGTACAGCGTGCTGTCGACAAACTGATACATACTTGACTGCCGGGCTACTTTTTCCGCTTCTTCTTGCTCTTCGGGAAGTTCTCCTGTCTGAAGGAAATGGACGATCTGCTGCGCCCATGCCGGAGCTTGCGGCTCGACAACAAGGACTAAAGGCACATCTGCTGCTGCGGGAACATTAGCTTCTACGGCAAGAACCTGTGGTTCAGCCAGAGCTTGATGTTCCCCGACAAGCTTGCCGGAGCAAAACTTGTCGGGAGCGTCTGCTTCAACGAAGCAAACCCTAGGGCTTGTCGGAGCAGACTGCTCCTCAGCATTTTTGGTGTTGAACTTGGGGACCTTCGCGGCGGCGGCTTCGGGAAGCTCGGCCGGGAAGTAGTCACCAAAAATCAACTTCCTCTTCTTGTTCTGTCCAGTTGATGGTGTTACAGTCGGTTGAGTCAGCTTGAGCACAAAAATCCCTGGTTCCACAGGTAACTTGAGTGCAGCGCACTTTGACAGGCCATCAGCAATATCATTCTGAGCTCTTGGAACATGTTCCATTTGTAGGCCGTCAAAGTGCTCTTCTAGCTTTCTCACTTCATCAACGTAGGCTTCCATCAACGGACTTTGATAATCTTTGTTTACTTGGCGGACGATAAGCTACGAGTCACCCCTGACAATGAGCTTCTTGATCCCAAGGTCTACTGCAATTCTGAGACCGGCAAGCAAACCTTCATACTCTGCAGTATTATTTATTGCTTGCTCATTGGGAAAGTGCATTTGAACTATGTACTTGAGGTGTTCTCTGGTGGGTGCGATAAGCAACACGCCGGCACCGGCGCCTTGCAGCGAGAAGGCACCGTCAAAGTACATCAGCCACTCTTTACTTGCCTCTTTGACGGGGATGCTCGTCTCTGGAATTTCTTCATCTTGCGTTGGCGTCCATTCTGCTATAAATTCTGCCAATGCTCTGCTTTGGATAGTTGAAGTACTTTCAAACTTGAGGCCAAAGCTTGACAGTTCCAGTGCCCACTCAACAATCCTGCCTGTTGCTTCTGGATTTTGCAATATCTCTTCAGCGGAAATCGAGTGACAACTGTGATCTCATGTGCTTGAAAGTAATGGCGCAGCTTTCTCGAGGCCATGAGGAGGCCGAAAAGCAATTTATGCACACCAGAGTACCTTGATCTGGCCCCCTGCAGAAGGGAACTGACAAAGTAAACTGGGCGCTGCACCATCCTTTTCTGCATCTTCTCGCAATCCTGCGCAGATACGTCCTTGTCGGGACCAGAGCTTGTCGGTGAAGCCCCTTGCTTGTCGCTGGATGCATCTGCCTTGGTTGCCGGCTCGTCGTCTGCCTACCTTTCCGCTACTAACGCAGCACTAACCACTTGATTGGTTGCTGCTATGTAGCAGCAACTTCTCTTGTGGCTTAGGTGCGACAAGTATTAGAGTGGAGGATAGGTACCTCTTTAAGTCCTGCAGCGCAGCCTCCGCTTCGGAAGTCCATTTCATTGGACTTGCCTTTTTCAAAATCTTGAAAAATGGCAGGGCGCGCTCAGCAGACCTAGAGATAAACCTGCTGAGAGCAGCCACGCAACCGGCAAGTCTTCGTACATCCTTGACACGCTTTGGTGCTTCAATCTGCTCGATGGCCTTGATCTTGTCGGGATTGGCTTCAATTCCCCTCTGAGACACGAAGAACCCGAGAAGCTTGCCGGAGGGAACTCCAAACACGCACTTCTCGGGGTTGAGCTTGAGGTTGATCTTGCGCAGATTTGCAAAGGTCTCATCTAAATCTTGAACCAGAGTTGCCCTGTCCTTGCTTTTGACCACTATGTCATCCATGTAGGCTTCTACATTTCTGTGCATTTGGGGCTCAAAAGCGTCATGGACTACTCTTGCAAACGTTGAACCAGCATTCTTTAGCCCAAAAGGCATCCGTACAAAACAGTAGGTGCCACATGGGGTGATGAATGCGGTTTTCTTCATCCTCTTCGCCATGAAGATCTGATGATACCTGAATATGCATCAAGAAATGAAAGCAAATCACATCCAGCCGTGGAGTCAACAATCTGTCGATCGTGGCAAGGGAAATGGGTCTTTGGGACAAGCTTTATTAACATCTGTGAAGTCAATACAAAGTCTCCATTTCCCATTTGCCTTCGAACAACTACAGGATTGGCCAACCACGTAGGATGGAGCACTCCTCTGAAAAGGCCTGCTGCTTCCAACTTCTTGATCTCTTCGCAATGAATTCTTGGTGCTCCACCGCTCGCTTCGACTTTCGCTTGACGGGCCGCGCGCGAGGACAGACAGCTAAGTGGTGCTCAATTACTTTCCAGGAACACCGGGATGTCGACGGTTGCCATGCAAACACATCGACATTCGCCCAGAGAAAAGCAACGAGCGCGCTTTCCTATTTAGGGTCGAGAGTGGCACCGATGGTGAAGGTACCACCAAGGCCGCCCTCCTTGGCGGGCATCTTCTTGGTCTTGGTGGAGCTGCCATCGTCTTCTTGCACTTGCGGTGGAGCTCGATGGTGCGTCCTCGATGGTAGCGCAGCACTCAAGAGGTGCGCTTGCGGAGTGGGCATCGAGCTCTTGCCGGACAAAGTGGTCTTCTTCTTCCCCCCGGGAGCTTCAGCGGCAAGTGATTTGCTATCTGTTGCAGCTGCTGCCTCCCGGTAAATCTTGTCGGCGCAGATAAGAGCATCTTTCTTGTCGCCATGAACAGAAATGACACTTATCGGGCCTGGCATCTTGAGCAAGTTGTATGCTTAATGAGAGGCTGCCATGAACTTGGCGAGTGCTGGACGGCCAAGTATCCCATTATAGGGCAATGGAAAATCAGCAACGTCGAACGTGACCCTCTCAGTCCTGAAGTTTAGCTCGCTGCCAAATGTTACCGGCAACATGATCTTCCCCTTCGGCTTGCTCCTTCCTGGGTTGATTCTTTGGAACGTGCCAGTCTCTTCGAGCTCGCTGTCAGGGATTTGAAGCTTCTGGAGCACTGCGGAGGAGATCAGGTTTAAGCCGGCCCCGCCGTCAACCAGCATCTTGGTGAGCTTGAGGTTGCGGATAGTTGGTGAGACCAACATCGGCAAGCACCCGACCGCAGTTATGCGATCAGGGTGGTTCTCAATATCAAATATGATAGGCGTGCTGGACCACTTCAAAGGCCTGCGTGACTCTACGGATGGTTCTGCTGCATTAACCTCCCGCATCCATTGCTTGAGTTGGCAGTGTGAGGTATGCAGAGAAGCACCGCCACAACGCAGAGGACCTCTGTTGCTTTCTCAAACTCCTGCTCATCAGTTTCATCGTCTTCCATATCTTCATCGTCATCGCTGTCTTCATCCTTGTCGCGCCACGGGAGGTCTGTCTCCTTGCCGCTGCTTGGCTTTGTCATGGCGTCCTCCCCGCCGGTCGCTTTCTTGCTAGCTCCCCAGCACCTTCCCGGGCCTTCTCCTTGTCGCGCGCTCGTACTCAGCCTTCGCTGTTCAACAAGCTGCTCGACCTTCTTGCAGCTCTAGAGGTCATGGCCCTTGGTGCGTGAATCTTGCAAGATCTGTTTGTTGAGCTGTCCCCTTGTCGGCGTCCGCCACAGTGCTTGCAGTCGGCGCCAGCGGAAACCTCCTTGCCGGAACCACCAACTTTGGATTTCTTGGCGGCACCACCGTTGCCGGACTGCTCGACAACTAGTACCTCTTTGCTCTTCTTCCTTCGGTTGTTCCGCCGCCGACTCTTCTTTGCCGGGGCGGTCTCCTCACTGTCAGATCCTGCTTCTGCATTCTCTCCTGGGAGTCTCCTCCCTTCCTCAGCGCGTGCACACTTGTCGTCCAGGGCATACAGCTCACTGACGTCCTTGACTTTGCACATCGCCATCTCCTCCCTCATCCTGCGGTTCCGCACGTTCTGATGAAACGCGCTGATCACCACGGCAGGGTGGACGTCTGGGATGTTGTAGTGCACACGGCTGAATCTCTGGATGAACTTGCGCAGGGACTCTCCTTCCTTCTGGGCGAGCAGATGAAGGTCGCTCTCTTGGCCATGAGGCTTGTGGCCGCCCGTGAAGGCGCCGACAAACTGATGGCATAGATCTGCCCAAGAAGATATGGAGCTGTCCGGCAAGTGCATGAGCCAAGATCGACATTGGGCTTGAGTACCGCCGGGAAGTAGTTGGCGAGGATCTTGTCGCCTCGCCCCCGCAGCTTGCACCGCGATGGTGTAGATGTTGAGAACTCCGACGGATGCGCCCCGCCATCGTACTTCTCTCGCACGCTCGCTTGAAATTTTTCTTGTCGGGCCATCGGACTTGCCGCAGCTCACGAGTGAACGCAGGGCAACCTACCGCGTCGGCAAGTCACCGGTTCCCCGGGCGCTTGCATGTCGACAATGGGCCCGTAGCGCTGGTCGATTGACGTCGCGCTTCTCTTGGCGCTTCGATGCGAAGTTCGAGCGTCTTCTTGTTGCCGTTCTTGAAGAACTTGGCGCTGATCACGGCGAGCTCGTGGATCCGATGAAGCGGTGGAGTCGCTGTCGAGGTGGATCCGACGAGTCGGTGATCTTGGCCTTCGGGATGGAGAGTGCATGGTGGTTGCACCCCCGCAGGTCTCGTCGCCACCGGCTCGTGCCTTGTCTTCTCGCCGCGGCAGCGATGTGCTTGGTTGCCGCGGAACGTCGCCGTTGGCAAAGCCGATGAGACTTTGAATGGTGGCCCTCCATTCGTCGACCTTGTCAGCCGTTGGAGGGTAATCCAGGAGCAGTTGAGCCCGCGCCAAAGCTTCCGCTTGAGTGGTGGGCGGCAATGGCGAACGGTGCGAGGAGCGGGATATGCTCGGACTTCTAAATACATTAGAAGGAGCAGTATCCTGTCCAGGCGACCGTGCCCCGCTCGCACCAGCCTGTTGGCGCGCGAGCTGCTCTTGAGCATCTCTGGATCCACCAGCTCGATCTTGGCCCAACGAACATATGGCGCTGCAAGCACCATGACACTGTCGGTCTCGCGCCTCCTGAGATGGACGCGGTACATATCCGGACGCCGAGGTCTGCGCCGCCTTGTCCTTGGACTTGGCAGCATCGTGGGCTCCCTCGACGATGCCCGTTCCTCCGCCAGCGTCTTCCCCACCACTCGTCAGCTCCGGTGGTGGCGGGTTTGACGCGGACGGCTCTGCTGCCGCTGAAGCCTTCTTCTTCGGTGGCATGTTGATGAAGATGATGAAGATTGTTGCTCGTGTGAACGCCGGATCAGGTTCACACAGCCTCGACGCCCCCTACCTGGCGCGCCAAAGATGTCGGGGAAGCTGATCGTGACCCACGAACACCTATGGGACCTGGCGGACCGAGTCCCTTTTGGTTCGGTGGGGGGCGGAGATTGCACGAAGAGCAGATCGAGGCGATGCACACGAGCAGTTTACCCAGCTTTGGAGCTCTCCGGAGAGATAATACTCCTACTGCTGCTTGTCTGATTATATTGTGTTCTTGCTAGGGAGCACAGAGAGCTACAAAACCTAGCTTGAATGTGTAGTCTCGAATGAGTCGAACCAGCGAACCCCCACGTTAGCATGGGCCTCCTTTTATAGGCTCAAGGGGTCACCACAGTGGCAACGCACACAAGGGCAAAATGGGAAAATGAGTTGTGGTTGGTACAACTATTTTGTACAGTGTATTCTACCTAACTCGACGGCAAGGGACAAAAGCATTAAATGCCCATCCATGTCGCCTAACAAAGTGCGAAAAGGGGCCGTCGGGCGCCACCGCTTCGCCACGATGGCACCCCTGTCAGCCGCCGCTTCGCTGCTCTCCGCTGGTCAAGACAGACCTCTCAACACGCACGCTGGAATGGCCCCATGGCGACATCGTTGGTGGATGAGCTGGAGCGGAGATGAAGAGAGAAGTCGCTTTGCGCGGCAAGCACCTTGCCGCGGCTGAATCCTTGTCGCGCTCGGGAGCTTGACGCTCACCAAGCCTTCCCGGGAAGCTCCTCTTGCCGAGGTCTTGTCTTCTGTGTGCCTTGAGTGGCCTTCCCGGCAAGCTCCTCTTGCCGGGTCCTTGTCTTCTTGGCTTAAACACTTTGTTCTTGAATGGCTCCAAAGGAACCACGGAGGACCTTGGCGGTCACTAGGCAGCCCTGCCGCGGGGTGCTGCAACTGCCCGTGCACGAGTTCGGGATACTAGGGTACCCCTACTCTAGTACACCGACATAATGAGTTCATTACAGTACCTTGAAGTGGTGTTTTGTTTTCTTTCGCTAATGGAGCTTACGAGTTTTCTGTTAAGTTTTGTGTTGTGAAGTTTTCAAGTTTTGGGTAAAGATTCGATGGACTACGGAATAAGGCGTGGCAAGAGCCTAAGCTTGGGGATGACCAAGGCACCCCAAGGTAATATTCAAGGACAACCAAGAGCCTAAGCTTGGGGATGCCCCGGATGGCATCCCCTCTTTTGTCTTCATTCATCGGTAACTATACTTGGAGCTATATTTTTATTCACCACATGATATGTGTTTTGCTTGGAGCGTCATTTTATTTTCTTTTGTTTTTCTTGCTGTTCGAATAAAATATCAAGATCTGAAATTATTAAATGGGAGAGTCTTCACATAGTTACATATTTATTCAACTACTCATTGATCTTCACTTATATCTTTCAGAGTAGTTTGTCGTTTGTTGTAGTGCTTCACTTATATCTTTTAGAGAACAATGGTGGTTTTATTTTGAAGAAATAGATGAACTCTCATGCTTCACTTAGATTATTTTGAGAGTATTAAATAGCATGGTAATTTGCTTAAATAATCCTAATATGCTAGGTATTCAAGAATAGTAAAAATTCTTATGAGTGTGTTGAATACTATGAGAAGTTTGATGCTTGATAATTGTTTTGAGATATGAAGATGGTGATATTAGAGTTATGCTAGTTGAGTGGTTATGAATTTCAGAGATACTTGTGTTAAAGTTTGTGATTCCCGTAGCATGCACGTATGGTGAACCGTTATGTGATGAAGTCGGAGCATGATTTATTTATTGATTGTCTTCCTTATGAGTGGCGGTCGGGGACGAGCGATGGTCTTTTCCTACCAATCTATCCTCCTAGGAGCATGTGTGTAGTACTTTGTTTTGATAACTAATAGATTTTTGCAATAAGTATGTGAGTTCTTTATGACTAATGTTGAGTCCATGGATTATACGCACTCTCACCCTTCCACCATTACTAGCCTCTCTAATACCGTGCACCTTTCACCGGTATCATACACCCACTATATACCTTCCTCAAAACAGCCACCATACCTACCTATTATGGCATTTCCATAGCCATTCCGAGATATATTGCCATGCAACTTACCACTGTTCCGTTTATTATGACACACTCCATCATTGTCATATTGCTTTGCATGATCATGTAGTTGACATTGTATTTGTGGCAAAGCCACCTTTCCTAATTCTTTCATACATGTCACTCATGAGTCATTGCACATCCCGGTACACCGCCAGAGGCATTCATATAGAGTCATATTTTGTTCTAAGTATCAAGTTGTAATTCTTGAGTTGTAAGTAAATAAAAGTGTGATGATATTCATTATTAGAGCATTGTCCCAGTGAGGAAAGGATGATGGAGACTATGATTCCCCCACAAGTCGGGATGAGACTCCGGACGAAAAATTAAAAAAAGAAGAAGAAAAAAAAGAGGCCATAAAAAAGAGAAAAGGCCCAAATAAAAAAATAAAAAAATGAGAGAAAAAGAGAGAAGGGGCAATGCTACTATCCTTTTAACACACTTGTGCTTCAAAGTATCACCATGATCTTCATGATAGAGAGTCTCCTATGTTGTCACTTTCATATACTAGTGGGAATTTTACATTATAGAACTTGGCTTGTATATTCCAACTATGGGCTTCCTCAAAATGTCCTAGGTCTTCGTGAGCAAGCGAGTTGGATGCACACCCACTTAGTTTCTTTTTGAGCTTTCATATACTTATAGCTCTAGTTCATCCGTTGCATGGCAATCCCTACTCACTCACATTGATATATATTGATGGGCATCTCCATAGCCCGTTGATACACCTAGTTGATGTGAGACTATCTTCTCCCTTTTTGTCTTCTCCTCAACCACCATTCTGTTCCACATATAGTGCTATGTCCATGGCTCACGCTCATGTATTGCATGAAGATTGAAAAAGTTTGAGAACGTCAAAAGTATGAAACAATTGCTTGGCTTGTCATCGGGGTTGTGCATGATTTAAATACTTTGTGTGGTGAAGATAGAGCATAGCCAGACTATATGATTTTGTAGGGATAACTTTCTTTGACCATGTTATTTTGAGAAAACATGATTGCTTTGTTAGTATGCTTGAAGTATTATTATTTTCAGGTCAATATTAAACTTTTATCTTGAATCTTTCGGATCTGAATATTCATACCACAATTAAGAAGAATTACATTGAAATTATGCCAAGTAGCATTCCACATAAAAAATTCTGTTTTTATCATTTACCTACTCGAGGACGAGCAGGAATTAAGCTTGGGGATGCTGATACGTCTCCAACGTATCTATAATTTTCGATTGTTCCATGCAATTATATTATCTCTTTTGGATGTTTAATGGGCCTTACTAAACACTTCTATACTATTTTTGGGACTAACCTATTAACCCAGAGCCCAGTGCCAGTTCTTGTTTTTCCGTTGTTTCAGTGTTTCGAAGAAAAGGAATATCAAACGGAGTCGAAACGGAATGAAACCTTCTGGAGAAGTTATTTTTGGAAGGAAAGAAACCCGAGAGACTTGGAGTCCACGTCAAGAAAGCAACGAGGGAGGCATGAGGCAGGCGGGCGCGCCCACCCCCTGGGCGCGCCCTCCACCCTCGTGGCTCCCCTGACGTATTTCTTCCTCCTATACATACCAATATACCCTAAAACCTTCGGGGAACATAATAGATCGAGAGTTCCGCCGCCGCAAGCCTCTGTAGCCACCAAAAACCAATCGGGACCCTGTTCCAAGCACCTGCCGGAGGGATCCTCACCAGTGGCCATCTTCATCATCCCGACGCTCTCCATGACGAGGTGGGAGTAGTTCACCCTCGGGGCTGAGGGTATGTACCAGTAGCTATGTGTTTGATCTCTCTCTCTCTCATGTTCTTGATTTGGCACGATCTTGATGTATCGCGAGATTTGCTATTATAGTTGGATCTTATGTTGCTTCTCCCCCTCTACTCTCTTGTAATGGATTGGGTTTTCCCTTTAAAGTTATCTTATCGGATTGAGTCTTTAATGATTTGAGAACACTTGATGTATGTCTTGCATGGGATAACCGTGGTGAAAATGGGCTATTATATTGATTCACTTGATGTATGTTTTGGTGATCAACTTGCGGGTTCCGCCCATGAACCTATGCATAGGGGTTGGCACACGTTTTTGTCTTGACTCTCCGGTAGAAACTTTGGGGGCACTCTTTGAGGTTCTATGTGTTGGTTGAATAGATGAATTTGAGATTGTGTGATGCATATCGTATAATCATACCCACGGATACTTGAGGTGACATTGGAGTATCTAGGTGACATTAGGGTTTTGGTTGATGTGTGTCTTCAGTTGTTATTTTACTACGAACTCTAGGGCTGTTTGTGACACTTACAGGAATAGCCCAATGGATTGATCGGAAAGAATAACTTTGAGGTGGTTTCATACCCTACCATAATCTCTTCGTTTGTTCTCCGCTATTAGTGAATTTGGAGTGACTCTTTGTTGCAAGTTGAGGGATATTTATATGATCCAATTATGCTATTATTGTTGAGAGAACTTGCACTAGTGAAAGTATGAACCATAGGCCTTGTTTCAACGCATTGCAATACCGTTTGTGCTCACTTCTATCATTAGTTACCTTGCTGTTTTTATATTTTCAGATTACAAAAACATATATCTACCATCCATATTGCACTTGTATCACCATCTCTTCGCTGAACTAGTGCACCTATACAATTTTCCATTGTATTGGGTGTGTTGGGGACACAAGAGACTCTTTTTTATTTGGTTGCAGGGTTGCTTGAGAGAGACCATCTTCATCCTACGCCTCCCATGGATTGATAAACCTTAGGTCATCCACTTGAGGGAAATTTGCTACTGTCCTACAAACCTCTGCACTTGGAGGCCCAACAACGTCTACAAGAAGAAGGTTGTGTAGTAGACATCATTGTCCCTTCTCGCGGTGCATGCCGGAAGGAGGGATGGAGAAGAATTGCATGGAGGCGCTAAGATCTGGAATGGTGCGAAACCATATGATACAGCGGCGGCTAGGGTAGAGCCTATCAGGTCGGTCGTGCGAGTAAGACCAAGTACATAATAGTAGGCCTTTGGCCCAAACCCCACGTCCAAGTCAATAATAGCCCCACTATCCAAAAGAATCATAAACGGTTGAGTAATTAAGGCGTCATTTAATTATTAATTAATGACTTAATAATTTTTCTGACTCACACCACACTTAGAGCATGGTTAACAGTATAGCCAACATCCGGCTATATGAAGTTGACACATCATCTAGAACCAACCTAATACGTAGCCTGCTTACAATAGTTAGTCCCTTTAGTATAATACTATATCATTAATAATGGCCCCAGGGCGCCGCCCGCTGCACTCCCAGCTGTACCCGCCTCCTCGCCACATTCAAAAACCTACATTTACTAGTATGTATACACGTGGAAGGCACATCTTAATATAACAGAGTGATTTTAGTAAAAGGGAAAAGAAGTAATATATGTGCTAATAGATTCAAAGAAAAAGAAATTATAGTGATGTATGAATGCTGATATTAGTTCAATATTGTAAAAGCGGAAAGTAGTATTCATGCCATAAAAATATACGTTCATTTAACAAGAATTGCACGTTGCTTCACTTTTTCCACGTGTTCTTTTTTTTGAGAAATATCCACATTCTCCTACTAAACCATCTCGACTGGGCACAATCAAACCATCTGGTGGTTATGTGGCAACACAGCCCATTGGAGCTAGTTATGGGCTTCTTTTTTATAGAAAGGGTACATGATTGTTCTAGAACACAGGTGAGGTAGCAGCAGTGTACTATTCATGTGAATCCTACTGATATTGGCCATTGAATCTAGAAGATCAAGGTTATGATTGATGTTCTTAGTCGTACTTAAAATTGTACACTATATATAGAATAGAAGAATAGAAGAAGAAGAAGAAGAAGAAGAAGAAGAAGAAGAAGAAGAAGAAGAAAAAAGAAGAAGAAGATAGTATAGATATAGAAACCCGCGTGGAATGAAAGAAACCAACTCCAGCCACACACGTCCGTTCAGGAGCAGGACGCTGGCCAAGCTCCTCCTTCCACCATTTTGTCCACTTCTTGGGTGGCATCCAATGAGCAGGAAGAGCAGTTCTCTTGCATAAAAGCTGTCTGGGTGGCCCACCGAGCCTGGCAGCTCGCTTCTCCACCTACCTCGCCTAGCCTGCCGGAGGCAGTTGCCGCACTAATCCAGAGCGTGGTTCCGCACCTGACCTCCACAATACAGCTCAAGGAAGAGTGCCGACTTGCTCCGTGCTGGCTTGTCAGGGAGCACGGCGGCACGGGCATCGTCGCCCCCCTCGATGCCGCCACGTCGTATAGCGCCTCCAGTGTCTGCCACTGCGCCACCCGCCGTCGACGCGCGCGTAACTGCGACATGCAGACAGAGAAAGAAGCCGCCGCGGATGTCGACGAGGTGATGCGGCTACGCGGATGTGGACGAGGTGACGGGCAGAACGTCCCCGCCCACCGCCATCATCGAGGAAAAGTAGAACATGGGAGGCCGCCGCTGATTGCATCCCATGAAGGCCACCGCAGAGGCGATGCCGGAGAATAAAGCCGGTGTCTTACTCGACTCTTCTTTTGCCGGATGCTGGAGGAGGACAAAGAGATCGGGCGGCGACCATTTAGATTAGGTATTTTAATTCTACCAGGCTGGTTGTAATGGGAGTATTATAGGTAGTATCATGCATGCCAACTACTCCCTCCGTCCCTAAATATAGGAGTATTATAAGAGCATGGTTAATAGTATAACCAGTTGATGGCTACATGACACTGCGACATCATCTATAGCCAACCTTGTAGCCTTCAAGTACAATACTCCCTCCGTCTAGGTGTCATCTTACAAAAACCAAATAATCCCAAAATACTTAGGCACGGTGCATTAACTTCTACCTCGTTTCTTGTTTCTTGAAATATCAACCAATAAGAGATGTGTGTGTGCATGCTTTTAATGACTTGATACTAGCAAACACGACATGAAGTGGTTAGTTCATTGCATGCAATGCTATTAATTAGCAAATAAACATTAAGTGCGAGGCGGTTCTATAGGGGGCAGGCAGCGTAGGCCAATTCCTCTCCAAACACCTAGGGAGGTGGTTGAACCGAACAAGTATAACTTGTTTATAGTGGGTACATTGACGTGGCATCGAAAGGGTGTGATATCTGACTCTTGCAAAATAATTAACTACCAAATTGGCATACATGAGCATTGGGCCCACTTGTCAGCGTGCTGGACGGAGGAAGGAACGCAAGACAAAATGGAGTCTGGAAGTGTGCGAATCGATTGGCTCATGTGTAATGACCACTGGAGCAATACACTCAGGTACTACGTTGAAAAATTAGTGCAAACACGGCTGGTTATACTGTGAGTAGGTGACCGTGCGCTTGGCTCTTCGCCTCTTCCGAAAGTCGAACAATGATGATGGTACTACAGTCGATAGTGTACTACTAGTAAGCAAAGCTTCTCCTCGTTTGCGAGTAGACAGGACACATCAAAAGTAGTCTCCAAAAAGGGTTGACCATGTCCATGGCTACCATCCGTGCTCCGTCATTCAGTGTGTGCTTCTCGTTGTTCTGCGAGTTGATGGGACACATCAAATTTAATACATATTTAGTACTCTCTCCAAAAAGGGCCGACCATGTCCATGGCTACCATCCCGTGCTCCGTCATTGAGTACGTGCACTATTCACGTGCTATCGAGGAGGAAAATATTACGTAGTACTAGGTGCCATCGTAGTGCACGACTCACTTAAGCACTGCTTATCTACATTTTCTTGCATGACACGTGCACCTTGATGCTAGATGTCCCGCGTGTTGGCAAAAGGATGAACAAAGCTCATGTCAAAAAAAAAGAGTGGAAGAACATAGATTCCTGACGACCGAGAAGGAGCAAGGAACCTCGTGGTGGAGTGTCTCCACTCATAATATTTTATATTATTTAGCGATATAAAATCAACCAATCATCTCCACAGTAGACCGAAAGAGTACGAAACATGGCAACTCAGTGTAGTTACATCATATTGTACGTGGCCAACCCACGGTATCACCACATTACTTGGCTTCCGTGCGACACCTAGCTCTAGTAATCCAGCAGCCCGTATCGCTTCTCGCTCCTCGTCTCTCTCAAAGTGTGGCGGGATGGCGTTTTTGCCGTCTATTAAGGTCGGTTAACTCATCACATGTTAGCGACATGCCAAGAGCATTCTAAAAAAATTATTTTACTCTATTGTTATGCCAAGAAGAGGAAGTGCTTTGACCGACGGACCAAACGAGACAGGCGTGCCGTGCCGTGAGTTGGTCCAGTTTCTCGTTTTGAACTTGTTTGGTGTAGTAGTAACACTTGGTTTTGACTATTGGTAAGATTTTATATACTCCCTCCGTCTAGTGAATAAGTCATCTTAGATTGTGCACCGTGACCCAGGAAGAGGGGAAAACGAGAGAAATTAATATTTATTTGCTAATTAATAGCATTGCATGCAATGAACTAACCATTGCATGTCATGTTTGGTAGTCTAAGTCGTTGAAAACATGCACGCCCCACATCTCTTATTGGTGGATATGTCAAGAAACAAGAAACGAGGTGGGAGTTAATGCACCGCGCCTAAGTATTTTGGGGTTATTTGGTTTTCGTAAGGTGACTTATACACCTAGATGGAGGGAGTAGGGCCAAATGTATTCTTCGAGGATGCCTTTGACTATTGATAAGATTTTATACAATTTGAAAATTATATCATTCGAAGATCCTTTCACGTTCCGTTTTCAAAAAGAAAAAGATCCTTTCACGTACGAATTTGACTGTATTGTTTGAGAAACTTGCATGTCCTATACTGCTCCTGTTTGGATACTCTAACTTAGCTAGAAGTTAGACTAACTCATGACTAACCCTGAACTAACTGTAGCCAAAGAGGTGTTTCTGTGACAGGGTTAGATTGACAATAAATGCACTTGATGGAGGGAGAAAAGTGATTTTTCAGTGAGCCCAAGGAGGTACTTACTGTGGGAAAGGTGAAGTGATGGTTGCTTCGCCTGAGCAACTTATTACTCTGGGAATATGGGAGTACTGGCGGATTCAAGGAACAGAGAAATGATGGTTGCTTCGTCCGAGCAACTTACTTTGGCGGAGGTGGGGCTCTGTGATTTGACTGCTCACTAGTCATTACTAATGCGGCGCAACAACCAGGGTGAATCTTTCCCTGCAGTTGTGCACTCAATATTGCTGCACGGTAGGTGGAGCCGGATGAAGGATGTCCCACATGTCGGCGAAACGAAGTTGAATTGTTTCTGGCATTGCTATCAATCCTTCAGGATTTGTTTATATGTATGCATAATTTTAATGAAATTGTACTATGATGATATGAAGGTTTCAACTTAGGATTCATGTGTCCTCTTGCCTCAAGATTATCTCGTTACAACATTCCAAAAATACAAATGAAACTACCATGGTTGCTAATGCATCTCAATGGTTCACAGATCAGCTCCAATATTCACATCACAACTGAAGACAAAGTTGTGAGAAGGTGTACAAATAAAGAAAAATATATAATTGATTGATGTTGTTCGTAGGCATGGGTCCATTTCCTGGGCACAGTGTTAATTTCTTGGCAGCTAGTTTCACCCAGCGTTGTAGCCAAAAAGGGGGTGTATGGAAGACACCACAATCTGATCATTATGTGCAACTCCGCTAAAATCGAGCTAACCATCCCTGTTCGCAAAGATATCCAGTCAGTGTGATTACAATAATAGTGGAACTAGATGATGAAACATAACACACACAAATAAAAGCCGATCACCTCTGCGACCTCTCTTTAGGACTAACTACTTGTTGGAGAAGATTAGGCACGAAGTTGGATGAGGAGGATATCAAAACCAATCTCCCTTTTTGCAGTCCCACAGAATGGAAAAACGTTGCCCGTGTGACATTTTGGCGGAACTGCACAAAACACTCTTAAGAAAAAAGTGATTTGTGCAGTTCACCAAAAGGTCACAATAGTAACGAGGTGAAATGGATAGCCCTGTTTGCAAAAAAAGGTAGAAAGGAAACAATTACTGGCGAATAACACGAGTTGAAGACACATACACCAACAGAAAAGAAGCATATTCCATGTAATAAGGGAAAGATAGCAGCATGGTGGTTTACCAAAAATGGTTTGAGGACGAGATTGCAAGATGGAAAGTATGCCGGCCGAGATATGTTTTAAGCAAACAACTAAAGAAGATCCACATGCAGCAACGTGGGAAGATGGGCAGTGGAGCAAGGCCGGAGGAAGCTATACCTGAGGGTCGTCGAGATGTTACTAGGAGGGCGTCGGCGGCCGGGATCTGCCTATACTGCGGCAGCGAGCAAGTGGCAAAGGCCCTACAACACCGGAGCTTGGTCAGAGAGAACGGCGGGTACCGCAGATCGGGACGTGCTGCCTCAATGCCGTTGAACGGAGAAACGATGTACATCCTCCCTTTCCGCCGGTGGACAGGATGCGGCCTGATCAATGACCAACGGTGAGAGAGAGAGGCCACCGCCGCCTTGTGTGAGATGGTGTGACGAGAGACAAACCCCGGCAGGCAGGCTCCGTTGTATATAGTGGAGCGGATTTTTCCATTTTCCCCATGGTAATCGTTTTATATTCTGTACTACGCGCCATTGAGGAGGAATATATAACTTTATTTAATACTAACGCATCAAGTCGAACTTTTTTCCGTCTAGGTGTGGTACCCGACCCTCCTTCGAGTAAACAACCACTACACGCGTCAAATTATCACGTGGGCTGCCTTTTCGTACAGAAACGAACTCCACCGTGTACCCGCGCGGGTGTGGCCAGGAACGAGACATGAGTACGTGCGTCCTGCGTGCACCTCTTCTTTAGGTGCAGGTACGTACGTGGGTGGGTGTGAGAGAGATGGTTTGTGCGAAACCGAGGCAATGTGTTGGTGATATCTCAAACAAAAAAATGTAACATATGCAATGTGTGTGAAACAGAGTCATGGATATATCATATATAGAGGGAGCAATCCACGAGAAGAGAGTGGAGGGATCATCGGCGTGAGATATTGATAGAATCGAAAAGAGGGATGAAGTGTGTGGCTGCGCGATCGATAAAGAGTGCCATCGAATTTGTGTTTGCCCACGTCAAAGATACAGGGCAGCTGGCCTACTGGAATTTGAGAGGGCAGAGGTGCAGTTTTTCTATGTGGCATGGATACCTACCTACAATGTTCGACTATCGGTGGGGTGGGGAGGGGGCAGAGACCTAACTATAGAGAGGTAGATCGACTAGTATATGTGTGGAGAAGGAGAGAGACCTAGCTATGTAAAGAGGGAGATCGATCGGCATCCATGGATATGTGTAGTAGAGGAATAAGGTTGGGAGAAAGACAAAGGTAGAGTGTCGAAGGGTTGGTGGTAGAGTGGCGTCTCACAAATGGTGGGAGAGGCCTGCTAGACAAACAGAGGGTACGAGTGCAATATCAATAAGAGAGGGCGAGGATGTCTATCTGTCTATGCACGTGCGTGTGAGAGACGGGTCGGGAGGTATGCAAGGATTACGAGGGGACATGATATGGTTGTGGTAAGCATACGTAACTACATAGGAAGATCAACCGTCGTGTGTCCGAGAAAGGGAGAGACATAACTAGTGAGGTAAGTCTATCGGTGCGTGGGGAAAAAGAATTATAGTCGACCTAGCTATATGTAGGGAGATCAGTATGTATACATGCATGGATGTGTTAGAAGCAAATAAGGTCCAGAGACACAGACAGGGGGAGAGGGGTGCGGCTAGGAGGTGGTGCGAGAGGCCTACTATGTTGAGGGGGGAGGAGTGTGCGAGTATGAGATCGATGAAAAGAGGGGCGGGAGTGTGCACCTGCGTGGAACCGTATTTGACATAGGGGGCATGAACGGTGAGAAGAGAAGAGGGGAAGTATGTGTTTGTGGTAGGCACACTTGGATAGAGAGGTATATCGATCGGTGTGTGCCGGTAAGGAGTCGGGGGGCCTACACACACTGCGGGTGAACGACCTAAAGAGAAATAACAAACGTGCGCGATGGAGGGGACGCTGAGGGAGGGTGTGAGGGGGCGGGCGTGTGCATGCACGATAGAAAATTAGCGCTAGCTAGCTACAAAGAGAAGAGGGTCTTGAAGGTGTTAAAGACGAACATAGATCATAATTAATTATAAAAAAGTGGATACAGATACTTGAAGAAGATATCATAATGTAGAACACTGATTATAATTTGGGCTAGTGTGTGGCTTTTGCAGCTCAGGACTAAATACTTGTCATAATGTAGGGGGCGGAGCACTATACTTTGTGTGATAAACACGGTGTACGTATGGAACATGGTTTAGATTATGAATATCTAGTTAGTACATCAAATGTTCTATTATTTGGAATCAACATCAAGTGTATTCAAAAAATTGAATTTGAGTTCATATAGTACAGATAGTTCATATCTATCTCTATAGTAATCATGTGGTGTGTTGTTAAGGTAATACATGAATGATGGTTGAAGTTGGCAACAATCATGATTGTAGATTCTTATTGAAATAGAGAAACAAATTCAAATTCAGTTGGAATTGCAGCGGTAGTATAGACATTTGGAATGCACTAAAATGTTTGCATGAGTAGGTTACATGCATTATACAGCCAACAAAAAAATTTAACTGGACATAACATGGATCCATACTCCCTCCTTCCATCTATATAGGGCCTAATGTGTTTTTTAAGACCGCCTTTGACTATTGACAAGATTAATAGTACATGACATGCACAATGTGAAAATTATATCATTGAAAGCTCCTTTCACACACGAATTTAACGGTGTGCTTTGTGTAAGTTGCATGTCATATATTATTGCTCTAATATTTGGTTGGTCAAATTTAGCCTCGAAAAACGCATTAGGCCCTATATAGATGGAAGGAGGGAGTAGCTTTGAATAGCATTTGTATAGTAAAACGGGACAACGCTCTCTCTTTGTGTGGTGTGAATAGTTTTATTTTTTCATTTTTTTAGTTGAGGGAAGTGCGAATTGATTTGGTACGTACTACAAGTACAATATTACACGTTAGGCTTGTCCCTAAAATTCAACCCCCACCTTGTTATATCTCAAAAATTCAGATATCGTGCTCCCAAAACTGGCGCCTTCACAACTCACGCCTTGCTATCCTGAAATTACAACGCGCGCGAAAACTCCCTCCAGCTGCCAAATCCCGACACGCGAAATCCCCTTCTAACCCTGAGCCAAAAGGGCCGCTAGTTCAAATCGGTGGGGGTACTTTTGTAACAGAACCTACATTTTCGACAAGCATGTCCCTAAGTCATGGTTCCCCCCTCCCATCGCCTCCTTTTCGCCATTCGTAATCTGGTCGCCATAACCTCTCTGCTCCAGCCGTGAAACCTCACCGTCCTTCGCTCGCCACCTCACCGCTGCCCACCCGGAGCCTCTTCCCCGATGACGTCGTCCACCGCAACAGGTCGACGTCCCTCATCTGCCTCCCCGGATGAGGATCCGTCATCCATCCCATTGTCCTGCCGGTTCAGCCACCCCGTCCTCCACCTCCAAGGAGCTGCTTCGACGATCGCCTCGTCTATCATGGCTGCTCCATCCCCACAGCGCCGCCTTAACCTGCTCCACCGGAACCGCAATATCCTCACCGACTCCTCGGACGAAGCCAAGGCCTACTCGGCGCCACCAAAGAGGTTGTACACTCATCACATCGCACCTTCTCCTTAACTCGACCTCCCGGCAACGATGGTGCTCCATCCCGCACCCCCATGGAGCGGCTACCTCGAAGCCGGCGCCGCGGGCGACATCTCCATGTAGGCTCTC
Source organism: Aegilops longissima (assembly GCA_021605205.1). Taxonomy (NCBI): domain Eukaryota; kingdom Viridiplantae; phylum Streptophyta; class Magnoliopsida; order Poales; family Poaceae; genus Aegilops; species Aegilops longissima. Next base: position 139,631,407 of record CM038679.1, read on the forward strand.
CCCAGTGCGAGGCCCCTTCGGCGGCGGCGTCCATACTAGCCGGATCTGCTGCTGCTGCTCCGGCTCTTGCTCGGTCGCTCGCCCAGCTGCTGTTGCTCCGGCTCTCGCTCGCTCGCTCGCGCTTCTGATGCTGCTCTCCCCCTCACTCGTGCTGCCGCTTTGCTCCGATTTAGCTACACTTCAGTCGACTGAATTTACTTTTGGGTCCGTCGATTTTCACGGGGTGGGGGGTCTAGCCGGAGTTAAGGAAGAACCACCCGCAGCGAGGAGGGGGGCTCGCTGGAGAGGTACCCCACTATCTATCTTAGGGTTCTGGGTGGGGTGCTGCTCGCCGGTCATGGGGGCACGGTGGTGGGGCGGTGGCGTGGGGATCGCCGGAGAAAAAGCTTGGCGCGGGGCGGGGGGGGGGGCTAGAGGGCTGGCCAGGGCGGCGGCGGATCGGCGGTGGGGAGTTGTTTTGGGGCGGCGAGGCGGCGGCGGACCGGCGGTGGGGAGTTGTTTCGGGGTGGCGGTGGGCAGTTGTTTCGGGGTGGTGAGGCAGCGTGGGGTACGGCCGGTGGCGGCTGGCGGCTCACGGGGATGCAGGTTGAAGATTAACTGTAGGCCCTCCCTAAACTATCCCATGTGAAGTGCCTCTCTGCTACCATTGCGTTCAGTTTCTACAGTAACATTCAGATTCCACAGTAAATTTCAGTTTCGATAGTTAAGTTCAGAGTCAACAGTTTTTACCTCATATGTTGTAGTCAGGTGGTTTTTGGTGATGTAAATTTTACATCTATCACTTTTTGGTAATGCATTTAACATCATCTATTGGAGATGCTATTAGAATCCCACTTGAGATTAACGATGTCTGTCTTGTGCTGCTTCAGCCTTGACGTCTTACGGCTAACCGGAGCTGCTCCAACGACGGAACGATCCATCACTACAGAGCAGTGCCCTGGATGCTGTCTACAGATTCCTCATATCTTCCTCCACACCTCCTACAGCCACCTCTGCCTCAACTTCTTCAGCAACCAACCCAATGATGCTGAGGTCGACACGGCTATGGCAAAGAGGTTGTACACTTGTCGCATCACTTATTACTCTACATTCATGTCAAGTTCAGAGCGATCTCTGCCTCAACTTCTTCAGCGACCAATCTTATGCATGAAAACAAGACCAAGTGCATTAGTGGCAGAATACCATTCTAACTATACACTCTTTCATATGGTTTCACTTTATTTTGGCCATGTTTCTTTGCATTCCTCTGCTCCTCCAATTCCTGTGAACCAAACACCCAAGTTGATAGAAATCCAGTGTTCACAAATGCTTTTGTCCCATGTGCATTCCTATCCCAATCCGGTGTTTTTCGTCCAATCCCTGCGTTTTTAGAATCATGCAAGCCAAATGAGCCCTTACAGAATTATTTCAGTTACAGGTAGGTGTCAAAGAAAACTTTGTGTGGTTTGTCCTGCTCCTGCCACGACGTCGTCCACCTTACCTGAGTTACTCCATCGACAAAAGCATCCACCAAACCAGACATCATGACTCCTGACCGTCTTTCGCCGCCTCAGATCTCCTTCCCTGCCGCCGGCACCCACCGCAATGGCATTACCATCATCGACTCAGCAGATGAACCTGAGGAGTACACGGGTCCACAAGAGAGGTTGCACTCTTTTGTTTCTGCTTTTGTTATGCATTGCTTAATATTACCTGCTACTCTATTGTCCTGTTCACCTCTTAGACTCCAAGTCAGGTCCAAGTTGATGTTCAAACTTGAGTTCTAAATTAGTTGTGGGGTACATATCGAGGCAGCAATGAATAGTATCTCTGTCTAATATCTGGTTCACCTAGGGTATGCCTATGTTGTTCATCTTGGGTGGGAAACAAATAGCAAAGCAATCATCATCTGTTTTTTTATTAAATTAAAGCAATCATCAGCCTGCTATCACTATTTTTGGATCCATCCACTGGTTGTTACCATTACTCTAGATTTCGGCATGCTCTCCATAATCTCACTATATTTTTTTGTATGCATGTCAGATATTGTACACAGTCATGCTGAACATGTAGAGAAAAAGAGAAGAGTTTTGAGCGGCAATACAATGTCATGCAGACATAGCTCCATGGTGGGTTCAGTGGCAAACCCTCCCCCTCTCCAGATTGTAATCCAGAGGAAGATATCTGTTCTGAGGCGGATTTAGATGCAGCTGACCACTCCTATTTACCCCCCAAGGTGTTTGCTCTAACTTAGCATGATGATGTTAGTCATATCATGCATATGTTACCTTGCAGTGCCTACTTTCGACATCATATATGGCATCTGCTTAGTTTAGACATGTTTTGTAATGTCACCTCTTTAGTTTCAATATCATATATGGGAATTATGCAGTCTCATGTCTTTTAGCCAGCCATAATATATGTGAAATGTGCAATGCCATCCTGTTTAACCAGGCATCATATATTTGAATGATATCTAGCCCATCCTTTTCTTCATTAAATTTCCATTTGTCGACAATGTTTGTACATTAAACTACTCTTCCTGTGAATCAGCCATTTGAGTGGGTGATGGAAAAATCTGGAGTGAAAACAAGGCCTTCAGAGCAGACAATGCTACCTGTCGAAACAGATCTCTTGCTGGGTCCCGATAGCACCTCAGAGATGGATTCAGAGACAGATGACCAGTCCAATTCCCCCACCAAGGTGTATGCTCTAACTTGGCACTGTTCTACTGCTCATATCATGCATATGGTGTCTTGCATTGCATAGTTTAGACATCATATACACACTATTCAACACCATGTTCTTAGTTCAGACATCATATATGCGAATGCTCTCTGCTTAGCATATAAATCACATATGTGAATTAAATCATGCGATCCTGGTTACTTAGATAACATGTATGTGAATTATGTCATGCGATCATGTTTAGTTAGTCATCATATCTTTGAATTATGTTCTGCTATGCTATCCAGTTTAGATAGACATCATATATGTGAAATTATGTCATGCTATCTGTTTTAGTTAAACAATATACATGTAAATTATTTAATGCCCTCTTTTTTCCACACTATCTATTGCATCTGTCTCTCATACAATGTCTGTACATTCAACTATGTTTCCTGTTTACCAGCCATTTGAAATAGAGCGGGTGATGGCAGTATCTAGCGGAGTAAAAACACGGTCTTCAAATAAAACAGTGCTACCTCTTGGTGGAGATAGCACCCCGGTTGTACATACACGAGAACCAGCCCTACCACACATAACCCAGACTCTCGTGGATTTTACCCCTACTGCGATGGACAAAGAACCAGCTTCACCCAATCTAACCCCAACCCCAGCAGATAGTAACCCAGTTCCTGATGACACAACACCATCTCCACCACAGAGCTCCCAAACAAGAGTAGTTAGTAAGGCAGCTCCAGTGCCCAAAGCGCCAGTACTACCACGGCGAACCCCAACTCCACCAGTTAGTACACCTATTCCTGTGGAGGAAGCACAACCACCCATTCATAGTTTAGCATCTATCGAATTTGATGTTGTTAAATCCTATGGGCGTATCTTCCCATCATGGAAATATTATACTGAAGATTAAGGAAAATGCGAGTTGCAGGTGTTTGTCCAGGAGTTATGTGTAAGTAATGTTATTCATGGCAATTACTTTGCTTTGTCCCATACATTCTACCTCCATGATGGTTATAATACAGAAAATTTTCCCATTTTTCTCTATAGAGAAGGACCGATTTGGAAACACAGGATGAGGTAACCTGTGCTAATACCTCTGCTATCTTCAAGAATGCTTGGTGGCAGTATCAGAATTACCTGAAGAAAACGTACTTCACTAGCAAAGAAACTCATCAAATTCCCTTACGTTTTCCCGAGACACATTTACTGGACGATGACTGGGAACGCCTTTTTCTTTACTGGTCCCGAACCAAGAATGTGGTAAGGTCTATGAGCTCATTTTATTTTAAGTATTATATGCTTGCGTCTTACTGTACTCTGTTCATGTAGAACAAGTGCTTAAACCTGAAGAACAATCGTTCTCATTTAAGATTCCATTAATATCGTGCATACTGCTTTGCTCTTGTATCACTGTATTTACTCATACAAACTTATTTTTAAATTGAACTATCCAATGGAAACTCCAATGGCACAACAAGTATGTTTACACATGTTTCTTTAACATGTTTGCTCTTATAAATAGCTCTGTTGATTTCAATTTCAATTGTGTATACAGTTGACTTCTCATATCATGCACATTACTAGCATCATAACAGGGCCAATAGTGTTGTTGTACATGTAGACCCGTGGTACCCATCTGAAATCTTGTTGTGCCGTTTAGTTTCCCACGCTTTGCATTCTTTCAATGCTGCTTTCTCTTGAACTGATATGATTTGATTTGGCAAGACAATGCAGTGACCATAGGATATAGATATATGTTTGTTTGATGCTTTTATAATGTACTACTTGGCAATAGAAGACTTGGTAGTTTAATCTTGTCCACCTTACTAATTAACTGGTTCACCGAAATGAGTTTCATATACTAGTACATGCTAAACCTGTTATGTGTCTGCTTGTTTCTTCTTTTAGAATGCTGACAGGATATTGGGGAAGAGTGCCTTATTAAGCAATGATAAAGGAAGTAATGCAGATAAGGTTTAGGATCGTGAGACATCCTTGTTGGTCTCCAAGAAAGCTGATAAAACAGCTAAGGAAAACTATCTTGAAGACAGTGAGGCAACCCCAAAGTCCTGTCTTGGTTTACTATTTGAGTTACTGGCCACTACCGCTTGCATAAGCTATTCAAACTCACCGCCCTGCGAATCAGTTCGGTTTCTTGAGTCCCAACTACAAGCTAAAGACATCGATCAGCGTCTGCGACAAGAAGCGGAAGGATGCGGAAGTCCTCGGAGCATTCGGATGCATACTTTCCGTGCAAAAGCAAGCGTTGGAGGATTTTAGCGCCAACAGATAAAGCTAATAAGCTTGCTAAGCTTATTGCCCGCATAGGTGGATACCGTGATAACGTTCTTGAGCTCTTTTGAAGTTGTTTCAGTTATGGACTTATTTTGCTTCCGTGTTTATTTGCAGTGGTGGACAATTTTGACGGCCAGTGTATTTTATATGCTGCTTTGTTCCCTATATTTGCATTGGTGGCGAACTTTGATGCCTACTGGATGTAATATGTGTAATAGTTGTAATAGGCTAGCGTTTAACCTATTTTTGGTAACTAGGCCACAATAATCATGGCAACACACGGACTGTTGTAACCATGGGCCTCCTGCTGGCCGTAGGATCCGTGGGCCTTCTACAGGCCATAGGATCCATGGGCCTTTACGGGCCGTAGGATCCATGGACTTTCTACGGGCTGTATGATCCATGGGCCTTCTACGTGCTGTAGGATCCATTGGTCTTCTACGGGCCGTAGGATCCACGGGCCTTCTACGGGGCGTATAATCATTTCACCAAACATGGGTCGTACTATTCGTGGACCATAACGGGCCGTTAATAGGCCGTATTTGATAACGCTATGAAAATAGCCCAACGGGTTAACGGGCCGAATGTAACCACGGGTTGTATTTGGCCCACAAACGAAACAGGCGAGTAAAGGACTGTATCTAACCGAATTCTAGAAATGAGCCCAAGAATAAATGGGCCCTTAGAAGGCCGAAAGTTAACACGGGCTGGAAACGGCCGACAGAATAATTGGCCGTTAATGGGTATAAAGCGATACACTGTTCATTATGGGCCAGTCTCATCTCGGGCCTTTAATGGGTCGAGAGTTACAAAGGGGATCATATGGGCCGAAAGACATGATGGGCCATACATGGGCCGGAAGTTACAACGGGCTGGAATCATATTGGACGGCCCAGATGAAGCTACTGGGCTTAATTCCAATAGGCCGTAACGGGCCGGTAGTTAGCGGGCCGTAAATGGGCTATATACGAACATGCCGTTAATGGGCTTTTCGTGGGCCGGCTCGTTACCTTTTGACCAAGTCAAACGGGCCGGCCTTTTCACCGGAATGGGCCTCTTTTGGGCCGTGCCACGTGTCGACATATCATAGGCGCCTCCTGTCCAATGAGTGGATGAATTGTTAAATTGTTAAATTCGTCGCCTTACTATGCTCAAGCTAACGGACAGGCCGAATCTAGCAATAAAACTTTAATTAAGCTTATCAAAATAAAATTGAGGAGCATCCGAAAAGATGGCATGAGGTACTTTCGGAAGCTTTATGGGCTCATCGGATATCTAAGCACGGAGAGACTCAAGTGGCACCGTATGATCTAGTATATGGTCAGGAGGCGGTGTTACCTGTAGAGGTTAATTTACAAGCTCTTAGAGTGGCCAGAAAAATGATTTGTTGGCTGTAGATTATAATGATTTGATGATGGATAAGATAGATGACATTTCAGAAGAGAGACTAAGAGCTTTGCGAGAAATTGAGAAGGAGAAATTAAGAGTAGCCAAGGCTTATAATAAAAAGGTGAGAGAAAAATCATTTAAAATAGGAGATTTAGTGTGGAAAACGATTTTACCTATTGGAACTAAAGATAGGAAATTCGGCAAATGGTCGCGGAGTTGGGAAGGCCCGTATAAGGATGAAGGAATTTTAGTATGGGTAATGATGTAACCTAAACAAAGCAAGCACAGATGATGGGTCATTAGTCCTTATTATATAGTGTGATAGCGACCTTGCTGGAATATTTTATTCATATATCCAAGAGTCTTTGTACGTGAACATTGCCTGGATACAGATAGCATGCAGATTTGTACCCATGTTACATGGTAACCGAATCAAGTCCTGTTCGGTTTTAGTTATGGAGTTGTATTCCTGTACGGCAAGGCATGCTACGGAACCAAGTCCTGCCTTGTATACGCAAAGTCCAGCGTACCTTATTTATAAGGCCACGACCGATTGGAAAAGCCCCCAGCAATCGATCTATCAATACATACATTACTTTTTCACGTACGTCTATTTTCTGTCGCTACTTCCTGCCGAGCCCTAGCAGCCCTAGGGTTTGGTTGATCTTTGCCGTTTTGCGCTATAAAATGGTCGTCTCTCCTCCATGAAAGCGAGGAAATCTTTGTTGCTTTGCTCGTAAAGAAATCGTTCATCGTCATGAAAGCACGACAATTATCCTGGTGTTGCGCGGCGATTTCGCGTGCCAACACAATTGGCGACTCCGCTGGGGACGAGAAGAAGAAGAGCTACACGATGAGTACCGAGTCCAAGAACGGGAGCGACATCGACCGGAGAACGTCATCGCCGTCACACTCGACGATCTGTCGGAAGATGTTCGGCGCGAGCTTGAAGAGGAGCTTGAGAAAGAAAAGGTTGAGAGGTTGAAGCTCAAGTTGGCTGGATATGCGAAGACGAGGAACGACGTCATCAAAAAGGTAGTTCCGAGCCCTTCCGATGCTCAGGTAAAAAACTCAACAGAAGAAATTGCTCATCTAATTGATGTGTCCGTAGCTAGTAATATGGTTCTGATATGGAAAATATGACACGTACAATTACTCAAGCAGTAGCTAATAGACTTGAAGAATTTAAGGAGCAGTCTAATAAAGATCTTGAAAAATGTCTACCTGGTCATGTACGCTCATTACTGCTGCAAGTCAATGATGAGTGTTCTGGAAAGAGACCAATGCCACCAGATAGTAGCAGATTTAACAATTTTCCAAGTAATATATATATATGCCTAGTGCATCGGCTAATGCTATGCAGCCTCACGTTCCTTTAAACAATAATCTGGATGGCCGGAACTATGTTAGTAGTTCGGCTAATAATTTAGTTCCTAGTACTACTGCTCCTATTGTTTCGACTTCGGTTCCACAAAATCACAATAACAATAACCAAAGTTTTGGTTTTAACTCTAATTTGCAGCAGCCTAGTTATCAGACAGTAGCATATAGTACGCCACCACTGCCGCCTATTGGTACCGGGGTTCCGTACGGGCCGGTACCCGATTCATATTTTAGTGGGTCTCCGTTGCAAACTTCACATGCTCAAATTTCGTTGCCGGAGTTTCCGCCGCGTGCTTGTGTTTCATCTGCTCCACAAGCTAGTTCTATACAGCCCAATAATAATTTTAAGGATTAGCTTGCTAATCTACTTAGAGAATTTGGTTTAGAACCTAAGGGTAGAGCACGTGCATATCAAAAACCATACCCTGAGTACTTTGAATCGACACCATATCCTCGTGGTTTTAGAATTCCAGATTTTGTCAAATTTACGGGGGAAGATGGTAGATCTACTTTTGAGCACGTGGGACAATTTTTAGCACAATGCAGCGAGGTCGGCACATCGGATGTTTTTAGATTAAAATTATTTCCTTTATCTCTATCCGGTACTGCATTTACTTGGTTTACATCGCTTGCTCCTAATTCTATTTCAACATGGGCACAATTGCAGCAAAAATTTCATGAGTATTTTTATAGGGGTGAAACAGAATTTCGGCTTTCAGATTTAACTATGGTAAGGCAGAAATATAATGAGCATGTTCATGATTATATTAGGAGGTTTAGGGATGTTAAAAACCGATGTTTCAGCTTGACCATAGCCGGAAAGGACTTAGCCGATCTTGCCTTTTCGGGTTTACTCGCTCATATTAAGGATAAACTAGAAGGGCAAGAATTTTTAGATGTTAACCAAGTTTCCTATGTATCCGCAGTTTCCTCCATGGGGGTTTAATCCTTGGGCGCCATATCCTACAGGGCCAGCAGGTTATTTTCAGCCGGATGGATCCCGCCGAGGCCTATGTTCAGACCAGACGTACATGAGAAAAGGGCTCGTTTCGATGAGCAGGCTAGATCACATAACGCCATCGAGATTCGAGGACGTCGGTCACCAGTACGCAGTGCAGATCGCAACAACTATAAGGGCAATTACAAGCGCATATGGATGCCGGTGAGACGGGCCGATCCTAAACCTGGAAAAAGTGCAGATGATTTAGATGTTGCTCATGGTCTGAAAATAGCAGAACATCAGTCAGATGAAAGTGTTATCAATTGTACAGAAACAAGCAGTATCTCAACAGAAGTTGTTGGTACAGAGGAGGAAAGTAATGGCGTGAAGTTGCGGCAAGCCGGCCAATCTAATCAATTTGAAGAGAAAACTAATTCTGGGCATGACCCGCATGCACGATCAGACAAGGAATATGTTGTATCCTCACGTACTAGTCAAAAGTATAAATCGGCAAGCTCGTATGCTGATTTAGTTATGAGAAATTGTGGCCCAGGAACGTCCAAGAGTTTTCCTCCAACGGGTTTGAAGTATAACAGCAACACATGCACACGTTGGGATTCCAGAAATATACGTGGACATAATTCTAATGCTAGTAAAGTATATGATCAGCAAGGAGGTTTGTTAGCTAAAGACAAAATATTCATCACAGGAGGAACAGTACGTCAGTACAGGCCAAAGGACCCGGGGGGCAGCAAAATTAAGTCAGTCGCGCAAGGGACTAAACCAGCACCTCGGTGATGCCCAAAGGACTTACGCACACTCGAAACGAGCGTGTACAGCGATCGCAGACATTGGGAATAAAGGAAGAGATAGCTGAGAAGAAGCGCGATAAATGGTTCAATCAAGATAAACCAATGATACCTACAAGAACTTGGAAGGAGAAGCGCGTCGCAGCGGAGGAAAATAAAAATACGGATGACACCATTATAGCAAAAAATTCAGAGAATGATAAAGATATACCAACTGATATGGATGTTAATATGGTGTTCGCATTACCTGCTGAATTTCGCGCGCCCGTGGCAGAAATTGCTGAACTTGTTCTTGGCCCAAAGAATGCTACATTTGAGAAACCAGAGAAGCATGGGTAGCACCTAAAGCCATTATTTATCAGAGGTCACATTGATGGTAAGCCTATTGGTCACATGCTTGTTGATGGTGGTGCAGGTGTTAATATTATGCCCTTTTCGGTATTTTCTAAACTGAATCGAAAAGAGAGCGAGTTAATGAAAACCAACATGGGACTTAGTGGGTTCTCGGGAGAATTGTCCGAGGCTAAGGGTGTTATTTCTATGGAGCTCACAGTCGGAAGCAAAACGTTGCCGACTGCGTTTTTTGTTGTCGATGTCAAAGGCTGGTATTATATTCTTTTGGGACGCGACTGGATTCCTGCAAACTGTTGTATCCCTTCTACTCTTCATCAATGCTTAATTCAGTGCGTTAATGACGACGTCGAGGTGATTGAGGCGGACAATTCTTCTTGCATTGCTTTGACGGAGGCTGTCGGGGATATACCCCGCGGTGTAACCCGGCCGGAAGTATAACCCGGCGGGACTTGGCGACTCATAAATGACCCGCCCTGACTGGGCGACACACTAAGTGACCCGCTCGATCCTGGCGACTTACGGGGTGACCTGGCAAGCGGATCAAAGGAGCGACAAGACCCGGGGGCCCAGGAGGCTCAAGGCCCAGAAGGTTGGCTTAGTTATGATAGGCCGGTTTAAGAGGAAAGGCGTGAGGAATATCTCCCTTACAGGGAATCAAGACCCGGACTTGTATCTGGCTTGTAGTACAAGATAAGCTAGTCCTAATCCTATTTGGACTCCACATATAACCCGCCCCTCTAAACTTATATAAGGAGGGGCAGGGCTCCCCAAAGAGGGACAAGCAACAAGAAACAATATCTAGGGCTAGACACAAAGAGGAAAGCCGGCTTACGGCGACTCCCTCATGAGCATAATGAGATCTAGCCTCAAACAGCATGTAGGGCTATTACCGGATGATGTTTCCCGGGGCCCGAAGCTATCTAAACCCTTGTCTTGCGTGTTGATCCGCCCTGCGTCTCTCGACCCACTCAACCCCTCTCAAGCTACCACATAGATGCGTTGGCCTTGCGACTAAGTCCTGACACTAAGGACATCTGCCGTGACAAATCCACGACAGTTGGCGCCCACCGTGGGGCTCGCGCACGGTGATGTTGAGTTCTTGAAGGGATCTCTTCAGGGATCGAGAAGCTCATGATGTGATGGGTAAAAAAAAGCCAGCACGGAAGATACACGATGGTTAGCTGTTCATCCGATCGACACGGACGAGCGGCAGTCTGCGCGTTGTAAATCAGATTGGATCTGTAATGCTACTTGTACAGATTGATCCGGCCAGAACGACCACCAGGAAAGAGAACAAAATCCCGTTTGTACACAAGTCCCCAAACGGAAGCAGATCAATTACCAAAGCAGTTCGGAGCGCGTGTTTCAAAGGTATGGTCAGATGACTCAGGGAAATTCCATCCAATCCAAATAAATTACATCACGGGAGTAGTGAAAGTTCTCTTGCACATTCTACAAGCCTGTTCATCTGAGGATGGAAATATTTTTTGCTACAGTCAAAACTGACAGAGATTCGATCAAATATACATGGCGTTTTTCCCGAGAAGATTTTCACATGGGCTCAATGTATCTATCTACAAGCCGCAAGTTGCTGCTGCTGTTTTCTGTCATCATGACTGTTGCTAGCGAAAAGAAAGGAAAAAGTCAAACCAACAAGAGGAGGACTCGGTCGACCTCGTCATTACCACTTGCAACTTGGATTCGGACGGGTACAGTGCGTTCAAAAGAAGAAAAAAAAGGAAAAGCATGATTTGCCTTACGTGAACATACATGATTCCAACACCTAATCGGGTTGACAAGTCAACACCAAGCTTGGACGAGGCCACCGACCGAGTCTCAGTTTTCTGTTTTCATGTGTAAGCCGCCATCGTCGGGCGTGTTTTCTGACTGCCGTCCGTTGTCGCGGCCCCGCTGCACCGGCGCCTCTCCAACTCGCTGACGGCTTAGCTGCGCCTCGCCGTCTCTGCCACCTCAGCATGCCTCAAATAGGCCCACCTCATCGACCGGCCGGAGGGACCTTGTTTCGCTCATGCTGGTATGGCTGAGCAGTCGTCTTTGAGCTGCTTCGAGCCGCCGGCCTCTACCAGCGTGCCTTGGTCGCTGAGCCGCCTCCGCCAGTCGCCGCCTTCACAGGCCTCTGAGCCGCCGGCATGCCCCCGTTTCCGAGCCGCCTCTCCTCGCTGAGCCGCCTCCGCCAGTCGCTGCCTTCGCAGGCCTCTGAGCCGCCAGCATGCCCCCGTTTCCGAGCCGCCTCTCCTCGCTGAGTTGCCAGGGGACTCTTCAACCGCGGCCGCCATCGGATCACCTCCGCCTTAATTTTAGAGAGCCGCCCGTGCCCGACTTCCTCTTTTTCACCACCGGGTTGCGCCTGAGTGGTCGCGGCCTCGTTTTACCTCTGTTCCAACTCGCCTCCGGGCTACGACGACCGCCTCGCTCCACTGCCGCTGGCGGGTCGCTGTCCTTTGTGTTGAAAACGCTATACGCTTGTGGTCTAGTACCCCTAAGACCTCGTTCAAACCGGATTCAAACTCATCTTGTGAGGAGCAAAGGGATCAGATCAGTTTCCGATGTCCAATTGTTGCGTTTACACACAGTCGGATCATTTTTTTTCTGTTCAACAGCTAAGCAGCACTACTGCCTATGTCTGTGGAGGTCAAAACAGTTACTGGGAGCATGTTGTGCTAGTCTATTTATTGGCTACCAGGTGATGTTGGGATGGCCAAGAATACGATTGAGTAACCGGAGCAAAGAGACCAACTACTAGTACACTACTAGTATATTGTATTCCTATGGGTGTCACATCAAACAGACAAACAAGACTACAAGTTCATGATTACTAAATGTGGTCTTAACTCGACAAAACATCAGGTGATATCTTTCCTCTGTATTTTATCAGCATATTAAGTCGTTTGGGAACGATTACTTTGGCATGTAATATTTTTCAGGACAAATGTTCATTATACCGCGGGTACGGAGCACGCGTTGGCAACGTTATGCACTGGCGTTTTGTCCGTGCCACACGACCCGATGAACGGACGTGCACAAGTCGCCGCTCCTGTGGCCTGGTCTACATCACCTCACCAGGACTGCACCTGTGATTGACTCGCCCGTCCACGCGGCTTGCCGCGCCTGCGATTAACTCGCCCGTCCGTACTTGTTTATAGTGTCGCAGCCGACTCATCTGTTGTTCGAGCGAATCAGGTGATATCCATCCAAGTTTATTTTATTAGCACATGTTGTTTTTGTCAAAGAACGGTTTGTCTTTTCCTTGGTCTGCAATATTGTTTATGCAGGGCAATTATTTATGACAAAAAGTGATATCATACCGCGGAGATGGAGGCGCGCCAACATCTTTTGGCACAGGTGGTCGTCGTTACAACGCTGTGGCCGTCTCTCGCGACCGCGCCGGCTTAAAACGTTGTGGCCGTCTCTCGCGACCACGCCGGCTTACAACGAGGAGGACAACTTGCCCGTCCGCACCGGCTTACAACGCCTCGGCTGGTTCATCTTTGTGTGCCGCCTCAGATATTGCGGTCGTTTTTACGGTCCGTCTCTCGCGGCCTGATCTACATCAACACACCGGGCCGCATTTGTTTTGGATGAGCTGTTTATTGAGTATGAGAAAGTCACTACTTGGGAAGCCCGGTTTCTCTTCCAAAAAATTGGAGGCAAATTATCATATATTATCAACCGTCGTCTGCACTGGATGGCTCAATGGATAGGTGCACAAGTCGCGGACACTACGGTTTGGTTAACTTCAAACAGCCAGTTGGAAGGAACCGTTGGCCGAGTTGCTAACACGGTTCATACGGGATCTCTTATAACCCACCGCAATCACCTCAACCTTCTGTGGATAATCACTAGCCTAACATATCAGGTGAAATTCATCCAATGTATTTTATATTACATATTATTTTCTTCAAAAGAGCAATTACTTTGGTTTGCAAGATTGTCCCATGCAGGATTCAAACCGGTATATCACGGTTAATTATGGAGAATCTCAAGCCAACTCCTCAAGTCGTCTTGAGACTTGGGGGCTACAATGATATGACTCGGCAAAATTAGCCGGTTTCAATGAATTCAAGAACTCCGGGTCATTAAAGGGAAAAATAACCCGGGCCCCGGAGATTACTGCTACATCGATGAAAATTTAAAAGCTGTCAGAAGATTTTCGGCTCAAAATAAGGACTCTGGTTTAAAATCCGGTTCAAGAGACATCTTTCTCCCGCAAAGCACTGAAGCTCTTAAATCCGGTTCAAAAGCCGGCCCAGGGTAAATTTGTCCCTCACAAATTTTTGAAGCTCTCAAATCCGGTTCAAAATCCGGCTCAAGGTAAATTTGTCCTTCACAAATTTTTAAAGCTTTCAAATCCGGTTTAAAGTTCTGGTTCAAAAAGCATTAATCTCTAGCAAGTTCGAGTTCTCAGAAAAATTAAAGGTTGCCAAAAGAATTTGCTGCCATGATGCGCGGTTCAAACTTGAGTATCCTGCCTTACGGCTTATCTTATTATGATCACTTGGGGGCTTCTTGCTCATCGAGCATAGCTATCAGTATCCTCTTGATCGGCGCAATGCCAAAACTTATATGATCACTTGGGGGCTTCCTGTTCAAACATAGGTCATATTCGTACCAAAGAGAACATAGTTGTCGATACCCTCTTGATCGGCATACTGCCAAACCCACTAGGGGGCTTCTTGGTCATATCTGAATCATAGCTTAACCCCTTTGGGTCTGATGTGGGTCGTATTCGAACCAGCGTCATTAAACAACTCTTATGGTCACTTGGGGGCTTCCTGTTCAAACATAGGTCTTATTCGAACCAAAGAGAACATAGCTGTCGATACCCACTTGATCGGCATCGCCAAAGCCACTGGGGGCTATATGATCATATTCGAATCTTAGCTTAACCCCTTTGGAACGGTTTACTGATCGTATCCGAATCAGAAGCCTCAAAAAGTTTTATTCTATCTCGGGTTAAGTTTATTGCAGCCACAATTACTTAACTTGAGACCTTTTGGGGGTTATATCTCAAATGTATATAAGTGTTTTATGATTAACCCGGCTTGACTTTTGACTATAAGTCGCCATCTTATGACAACCATCATTTATATGGAAGCATTGGCTTCTAAGGATTGGGTTATCACCCTTATTACACAGGTCATGTAAACTGGCAGTACAAATTCAATATCACAATGGTCATTTGGGGGCTTCCTGTTCAAACATAGGTCGTATTCGAACCAAAGAGAACATAGTGGTCGATACCCACTTTGATCGGCAACGCCAACGCCACTTGGGGCTATATGATCGTATTCGAATCATAGCTTAACCCCTTTGGAACGGTTTACTGATTGTATTCGAATCAGAAGCCTCAAATTTTTATCTGTTTTTATACGATCGCAAGTATTTGAGTTGTCACAAAAATCATATGTGCCGGCTCTTACAGACTTGAGTTATCAACTTCACTGTCCGGGTAACATAAGCCGGCGGTATCATTTAAAGGATCATAGGGATCTTGTGATCTACTTGTGTGCAGGATAAGACTACATTTGGGTGGTTACTCGCCCTGGCATTTGACGTTAAGTCGCCAGGGCATATGTTGTTTAAACTCTTTGCAGGATTTGTAGAAATATGACATATAAATGATTAAGTTCAAGCTCATTACCAAAGTTGATGCTTCAAAATGATTATTCGTTCTGCATTTTTTGTAACATCCCAAATTTTCAATTTGGCATGTTATACATAGGTCATCCATGCATATCATATTTTATTGCATATTCATTTGCTATCCTCGAAAATCCTAAGCAACTCAAGGACCCTCGGAGAGAGTTGGGGATTTTTCGATTTTCACATTTGAATTTTATCAATCAATGGAAGTCGAGGATATTGGATTTTAATTATTTTTCTCTCCGGAAAAATATTTCAAGTTTAAAATAAATGAGGGGAGATAATATGACTTCTCCAAAATAATTGAAATAACGGAGGAAAAATGTTAAAATCATTTTTGGGATTTTATTTTACTTATTTGGAATTTTATTTGTCCTAGAAAAAAATTGCACGCTTTAAAAAGTTGCATTTTATGGGCCAAGAAAAGTTCATCCAGTTCTAAATATTATATTTAGACGGAGAAAACTTATTTTGGAATTTTTAGATTTTTATTTATTTTCTAGGAATTTTCTTTTGGAATGATTTAAAAAATGAACGGACCCGCTACTAATCGGGCCAAAGGCCCAGCCGAGCCAGGCCGGCCCACGAGCGCCGCCGCCTCCCTCTCCGCGCGCCGCCGTGCGTGGCGCGGACGCCGAGGGGAGTCCGAGCCGGACTCCACCCCGGCGCCCCCTTCCCCAAGCCACCGCCCGCCCGCCCCTTTAAATGCCGCCGCCCCACCCCGCCACCACCCGCCACCACCACCCGCCTGCTTAGAGCTCCGAGCCGAGCCCGAGCCGCCCGAGCGTCGCCGCCGCCGCCCCCCAGCCGTCGCCGCCGCCTTTGCGCCGTCGCCGCCGCCCCTCGCCGACCCGCCCCACCCGGACCCGCTGAGCCGCCCGCTTCGCCGGACGCGCCTCGGCGGAGGTACCGACCCGCCGCGGTTTTTTTTAGAAAACCCTTCTGTTTTTTTTAAAAAACCCTAGATCATTTTTTTAGATCGGTTTATTTTCGTCGGTTTATTTATTTAACGAACGTCCGTTCGTCCGTTCGTTTTAACGAACGCGTTCACTGTTTAAGTTCTGTTAACGAACGTCCGTCGTTTAGCAGTTCGTCATTTTTCTTTTATTCGAATTATTCCGCGGTTATTCTGATCGCGATTTCAGATCCAATTTTCAAACCTGTTTATCTTTTCGCTGTTTATCGGAATCAGGCGATTCAAGCGCTGGAGTTTCGTGATCGAAACCCTCTTTCCGAATAATCAACTCAAACCAGTTTTTGTCATTGTAAAATTTGACCCTAGTTCAGATTAGTAAACGGACCCTTATTGCTTTCGCCGCTTGAGTTTCGTTGTTTCGCTTTGGTTTGATTCTTTTGCAAACCAGAGTTCTTAAGTTGAACTCTCCGTCAACCTCTTTCAGTTGAAGTTTTATTTGTGCATCTTTGTTGTATGCTTATGTATGTATTGTTTGCTTGCGATAGAATTCCCGAGTGCGGCGTGTTACTACGAGTCTCTAGGATTCACGGATCGTCGAAGAAGGCAAGTAACACTTGATCATATCTTTTCCTACCCAGTTTTTATGCATTAGTTTCAACCCTCAAACATTGCATGATTAGGATGTCATTAATTTGTGGGTTGGGAAGTAGATGATGAGGTAGGAACCTATTGCCTGTTACTTTCAAACCCTTGGGAGTTAGTTCTACGTTATGCTTATATTGCCATGCTATGCTCAGAGACGTGGATTGGGTTTGAGAGATATTCACGACAGATGTGAGATTGTTAATTAATGGTTTACTTTAAGGTGGCAACTTAAATACACATCTGGGTGGATTGAGGCACTGGGGAACCCAAAGGTTGTCTGTTTTTTTTGAATCCCGGGTACCCGTGTGATCTTCCTATGGACCGCCACCTGTGCTCAAAGGAACTGAGATTATTCATGCTAGAAAACTTCCGTGTGCAGCCACTAGCTATTATGGGCTCTAGCATAGTTGAGTAAGTTACGTGAAGCTCTCGAAGAGGTAGGTCAGCAGGTAGTGGGTTTATAGGTTTGGTATGATCTATCCGGAGTAGAGAGTTAATGTTTCTGAAAGACTGTGTCTCGGTCATCCGTCTCTCAAACACCATGAAGTGCGAGAAACCAACGGAGGCGATTGAGTCTTGTGTGGAAAAGTGCGCAAACCTCTGCAGAGTGTACAATCTAATCATGGTTAGCCGTGTCCCCGGTTATGGACAATTCTGAGTATCTAGTACTTGAGTATTCACATGTATCTCATCACTCTAAATTAATATTGCTGGGATGTTAATTACCTTAATTGGGATCATCTGAGTTGGGGGGTACCTTCTCAATGATGTTTCAACCACCATGATAGTTAAAGTAAAAAAATTATTCCTTTGATGTAGGGAAAAATTGGTTTTTCGCAAAACTGTAACCATAGAGCTTTCCACCAGCCATATATGCATGTAGTATAGCTTATTCTTTCATTATTCTCTATGTGTTACATTGCCAGCATATTCCATGTGCTGACCCGTTCTCGGGCTGCAACGTATTATGTTGCGTACTTTTCGACGAGGAGTAAGGATCGTAGGTCGCTGCCGTGTAGCTTAGTTATGCCGTTGGAGTTGATGGACTCACTTTACCTTCCAAGCCTTCCGCTGTTATCGCATTAGATGGCCTTAAGCCATATTATTGTAATAAGTTCTCTTTTGAGACAGTCGATGTAATAAATGTGTGATTGCTACTCTGCTTATAAATCCTTCGAGTATTGTGTGTGTCAGCATTACCGATCCAGGGATGACACAGAAGCACAGAGACTTGACCATCTGAGGTCGGGTCTCTACAAGATGGTATCAGAGCACACGCTGAGTGTAGGACACGACCACTAAGATAAAACCATAGGTCACTCTTCTCTACTCATTTCTGACCTCTCTCCTTTTTCCACTCTTTAGGATGACGGAGATGAAATACAAGTTTGCCCAACCGGATGAAGACACACCTTTCGGACGCCACTTGAAGGAAGTCACTAGGTACCTGAATATTGGAATACCAAGCTTCACCGGACGCATAACGCCACCTTACCGTAAGAAGAATGCTGGAAGATTCAAGCCCTAGTTCCTAAGGACGCTTTGCACCAAGCACGGAGCCCATAGTATGTGTTTTCAATGCACCAACATGGAGCTTAGGAAAGAGTATGGCAGCTCACATTACCATGGGACGCATTGGAGAAGTCTACAATAAGGAGCTTAAAGACACCATATACCAAATATGTGGGCGCCGAGACGAGCAATGGGAAGTAATTAGCACCAAGAAGGATAGATCCATTGCAGCTTACATCCAGGAGCTAAACCAGCACATTCGACGTCATGAGAACCAGGATGTGCTTGAGACATGCTGGATTTGAAGAAGGCGAAAACTAAGATCATCGAATTGGAGGAAGAACTCAAGTCTACACGCGATGGATATGAGGAAGAAATCAAGATACTCTTCGAGAAGAATGACGACCTAGTCAAGAAGATTGGAGTCTTCATGGGAGGACCAGCACCCAAGGAAGAAGAGCAAGAAGAGGAAGAAGACCCGCTTGTCCGGACAACTACATCATCATCGATTTACACCGACTCAAATCCAAGTGATGATGACTATGAAGACGAAGCTGGAGCAGACATTATGGAGTCTTCCACCGATCAAAATTTCTAGATGACCACCAAATATTAGTAGTATTTCCCCCATGTAACTAGTAGTAGTTGAGCACTTATGCGATAGTCCTAGATCGTTCTGTATGCCCTTGCTTGCTTGATTGAATGAATGTGTGTTTGCCTCATGTGCATATGGGTAGTTTTTTCTCACTAGACCTCTTTCTATTTCTAATCTCTCCCCTCTAAACCCTCAGATGCCTCCGAGACGTGACCCCGGTTTTGCTTTCCCATCGGAGCTCACTCAGTTGATCCAACAGCAGAATACCTTGATGCAACTGCTAGTTCATAACCAGGACAATGCCAACAACAACAACAACAACCCGCCGCCAGTGGACAATTTAGCCCGTTTTCTAAGGTTACAACCGCCGGTGTTTTCCAGTAGCACCGAGCCAATAGTTGCAGATGACTGGTTACGCCGTATTGGAAGGGAGTTAACCACCGCAGGATGCACGGATGCTGAAAGAGTGCGCTTTGCCGCACATCAATTGGATGGACCAGCAGCCGCATGGTGGGAGAATTACACAGCTACTTTTCCTATAGCCAATGTCACTTGGGACCAGTTCCAACAAGCTTTCCGCACGGCCCATGTTTCAACTGGAGCCATGCAGATAAAGAAGCGTGAGTTTCGCAACTTACGCCAGGGGAACCGTACTGTGGCCCAGTACGTGGATGAGTTTAGCAAGTTATCACGCTATGCCCCTGATGATGTGGCCACGGATGCCGCAAAGCAAGAGAAGTTCATGGAAGGGCTGAATGATGAGATGAGTATGCAGCTGATGGTGGCAACTTTCAACAACTACCAGGAGTTGGTAGATAAGGCCCTAATGATTGAAGGAAAGCAGCAGCAAATTGAGAATCATAAGAGGAAGTATGGACAAGGGAAGTATAACTCAGGAGCTCACCAGAAACCTCGCTTAACCCCGAACTCGGGAGGACTAGTTCATAACCATGGAGGACATAACCATACTGGAGGAGGATCGCATAATGGTGCGAAGAATGGGAATGGGAATGGAGCCAACAATAATAAAAATCGCTCTAACCCAGCTACACCCGCCAAGAGGGACTTAAGCCAAGTTATTTGCTTTAAGTGCGGGAAGACAGGGCACTATGCCAATGACTGCCTCAAGGAAAGAATGGAAACGGAAATGGGAGCGCTGGGAAGAAGCCCAATCCATTCAACAAAGGATAAGTGAACCACGTTAACGTGGAGGAAGTTGAAGAGCAGCCGGATGCGGTAATAGGTAAGTTTTGGTTCACCATTTACCACTATTGTTCTTTTCGATCTTGGTGCATCACATTCATACATATCAAGGGATTTGTGGATAAGTTTAAGTTACCAACCTGCACCCTTAGGACCCTCTTTAGCTTTGATATTCGAAGACTTTACGAAGACTTTGAAAGTGAAGAAATTGGTGTGACCTTGAAGACTTGGTATTCATTTGAGGAACATAGGCGTGCAGACTTTTGTTTTAATAGTTTCATTTTCTCTTTCTTGAGTCATAAAACACGTCTTTGTTAAAGGGGGAGAAATACTAAGAAAAATTTCCATGTGATGCTCAACTCAAAATCCTACACCTACCAATCCCTTCAAGTGAAGCCTTTGGAAATCTCAGCAGTTCAGTCAATTTCTTGATGTGAGCGAAGTTCTTGGTGTTGAGAATTTGTTCTATGGGGAGTTAAGGTCGCAGTCTTGGATTGCCTACAGTGAGAACATGATAGTACGAGGAATTTGATTCAAATTTCCGACCGTTGCTTTGCTCTGGCGGCTGTCCCAAAATATCTTATCCACCTAACGGTCATATCATTGAAGGGCATTTATATGTATCATGTCGGGCTGCTCCTAGGCTATAAATAGCCGCCTACAACCACTAGCTGGTTGGCTGCTCAGAAGAACTTGACACTTGTCATTTGAGAGCAACCCATCCTCAAGGGACTTTGGCGAAAATCATCAAGTGAGAAAACCCCCAAAACCAAACCCTAAAACCCAAAGTGATTGAGCATCATGAAGAAATTGATCCTGCTGGATCGGCGCTTATTACCTTTGAAGGCTGCTTCTTCGATCGGTTAGGCGTCATAGTCTAGAGCATCAAGAGGAATTGTGGATGCTTGAGTGACCAAGTCTGTGAAGGTTTGGAAATCGCTGAAGACTTACCACAGTGATTGGGCCAGTGTGTGACCTTAGTTCAAGGAGAATACGGTGAGGACTTGGTGTCTGGCTGCTCACTCGGTGGGTGTCTGAGGGCTATGTGAGTTTAAATACTCAGCCGCTCAACAGGGCCAAGCTGAGGCAATGATTGGAGCTACCAAATCATTGTCTTCACCAACCCTTGGTTCTATTTCCTCAACCTTTTTCCTCATTCTTTGTGTTGAGTGTTTGTTCATATCGTGTTTGAAGACTTTGTTGAGACTTTCTCAATTTCATCAGTTCAATTTCTTGATCTGTTTGTCTTCATCTTGTGTTATCCTGTGATTACGCTTTACTCGTGCTTTAGTCTTCATTTCATCATGATGACCATCGTGTATTCTGTTATGCTTACTTGAGTACTTATTCGCTGCAAGTAGTTCATCGCTAAGAATTTCCTCACGGCAAATTCCTCGATGAAGAATTCATAAAATAAGCCTATTCACCCCCCTCTAGTCGATATAGCACTTTCAATTGGTATCATGAGCAAGGTACTCCTTTGTTACGTGTGATTTTAGTTTAACCACGGGTTTTTAGTTATCGACCCAGGTATGATCAAGGTCTCGGCGGGTGTCCTACCTTTGATGGACGGACTACCCCTCTTTGGAAGAACAAGATGGATCTTGAAGCAATTGACAACGATCTACGGTATGTTGTGGAAAATGGTGTTCCCTCGGTCACACCTTCTACGAATGCTCCGATGTGAAGAGATTCAAGCAACTCGATTCTCAAGCAAAGAATATCATGTGGCCAACTAAGCAAGGTCGATATGGAAGGTGAGTGCTTTAGGCCCCTTAGCTCATACGGGATAGGATGTCTAAAGTGAATGAAGGAGTCTCAACTCGGTGACTCTGAGTTGATGTTCTTGGAATCTCTTCAACCGCTTCAAAAGACTCGACAATGAAAATGTCAACAAACCTTTGATCGCCTCAACGACATCTCAAATGAGCTTCAAGCCCTCGGTGCCATGACATCAACGACCATGAGGTGGTTAAGCTGTTGAGATAACTTGATTCCTCATTTGATACTCTAGATGCGATGATACAGAGCAGGCTGACTACAAGTCTCTTGATCCTGCGATATCCTCAAAAGGCCTCACGAGTTCCGACTTCTTTGAAAAGAGATCTCTATGGTTCTAGTTATGGAAAACCGTGCCACAGAGGCCAAGGTTGTATGCGAATCACGAGTGTGAAGACTGGGTAGTAGCCTTGGAGATCCTGAAGAATTAGGCGAGGAGCTAGCATTGCTCATGAAGAAATTCTAGAAGTTCTCAAGGCGTGGTAAACTTTGGAAAATCCTCAGAAGCATGATTCCTCATCCGGTGACTATAAGAAGACTTTGTCACAAATGCAAGAAACCTGGTCACTACATCCAAGATTGTCCTCGATGGGAAAAGGAATTAAAGAAGAAAAAAACACAGGATTACGGTTACGATGGCCAGCGAAGAAGCAGAAATCATCGAAAATCTTCATCATCAAATCCTCAAAGCCTTCTTCTCTGAAAGCAGCTCCAAAAAGGCTCGGGCATTCATTGGCAGGAAATGGACTCTGGCTGAATCGAGGAATATAAGGAAGAGGAGGCATCGGAAGAATCTGAGTCTAGTGTGGCGAGTCTAGCTCTACCTCTTCCTTTCGTCGACAAGTCCATCTTCAACTCTGAAAATGACCTCACAAACAAAGTGATGAAGATAATGATTCGCTCCCACCTATTGCTTCATGGCAAAGGGTGCCAAGGTACTCAAATACCTCCTCAGAATCTAGTGAAAATGAATCGATGAAGATCTAAGCCCGATTACTCAAAACTTGCTAAGATTGCTGTAAAACAACAAAGGGCTTTAGAAAAGGTTCAAAACATGCTAGATAGAGTGATATGTTGGGTGAAAATGGATCGCACTAAAGCCATTGAAAATCTTGAGAGACTTGGGTCTAGGTTTGACAACCTTCAGGTCATCATAACTCTCTTATCGATCATGACTTTCTTATGAATTTCTTCAAAGAAAGCAAGACCTTGAGAAGCTAAGTGAGTTATGAAGATCTTGAAGGAAGCGATTCATTACTTTCTCAACAAATCAGCACTTCTCGGGAAGAATTTGTTCCTCCATGCTTAAAGTGCATTGAATGCTAATTCCTCCACCGAATGTTCAAATGCTTCAAGCTGTTACAAATTCTTCACTTGCCTCTGCTAAAAAATTGCACGCTTTAAAAAGTTGCATTTTATGGGCCATGAAAAGTTCATCCAGTTCTAAATATTTTATTTAGACGGAGAAAACTTATTTTGGAATTTTAGATTTTTATTTATTTTCTAGGAATTTTTCTTTTGGCGGAATGATTTAAAAAAAGCGAACGGACCATACCGACCGGGCCAAAGGCCCACCGAGCCAGTCGGCCCACGAGCGCCGCCGCCTCCCTCTCCGCTGCCAGCCGTGTGTGGCGGACGCCGAGGGGAGTCCGAGCGGACTCCACCCCGGCGCCTTTCCCAAGCCACCGCCCGCCCGCCCCTTTAAATGCCGCCGCCCACCCCGCCACCACGCCACCACCACCACCCGCCGGACGGAGCCCGAGCCGGAGCCCGAGCCGCCCGAGCTCGCCGCCGCCTCCCAGCGCCGTCGCCGCCGCCTTCGCCGTCGCCGCCGCCCCTCGCCGACCCGCCCCACCGGACCCGCCGAGAGCCCGCCACGGACGCGCCTCGCCGGAGGTACCCGACCCCGCCACCGGTTTTTTTTAGAAAACCCTTCGGTTTTTTTAAAAAAACCCTAGATCGTTTTTTTAGATCGGTTTATTTTCGTCGGTTTATTTATTTAACGAACGTCCGTTCGTCCGTTCGTTTTAACGAATGCGTTCACTGTTTAAGTTCTGTTAACGAAGGTTCGTTCGTTTAGCAGTTCGTCGTTTTTCTTTTATTCGAATTATTCCGCGGTTATTCTGATCGCGATTTCAGATCCAATTTTCAAACCTGTTTATCTTTTCGCTCGTTTATCGGAATCAGGCGATTCAAGCGCCTGGAGTTTCGTATCGAAACCCTCTTTCCGAATAATCAACTCAAACCAGTTTTTGTCATTGTAAAATTTGACCCTAGTTCAGATTAGTAAACGGACCCTATTGCTTTCGCCGTTTGAGTTTCGTTGTTTTGTTTGGTTTGATTCTTTTTGCAAACCGGAGTTCTTAAGTTGAACTCTCCGGTCAACCTCTTTCAGTTGAAGTTTTATTTGTGCATCTTTGTTGTATGCTTATGTATGTATTGTTTGCTTGCGATAGAATTCCCGGAGTGCGAAGCGTGTTACTACGAGTCTCTAGGATTCACGGATCGTCAGCAAGGCAAGTAACACTTGATCATATCTTTTCCTACCCAGTTTTTATGCATTAGTTTCAACCCTCAAACATTGCATGATTAGGATGTCATTAATTTGTGGGTTGGGAAGTAGATGATGAGGTAGGAACCTATTGCCCTGTTACTTTCAAACCCTTGGGAGTTAGTTCTACGTTATGCTTATATTGCCATGCTATGCTCGTAGACGTGGATTGGGTTTGAGAGATATTCACAACAGATGTGAGATTGTTAATTAATGGTTTACTTTAAGGTGGCAACTTAAATACACATCTGGGTGGATTGAGGCACCTGGGAACCCAGGTTGTCTGTTTTTTGAAATCCTGGGTACCGTGTGATCTTCCTATGGACCGCCACCAGTGCTCAAAGGGAACTGAGATTATTCATGCTAGAAAACTTCCGTGTGCAGCCACAAGCTATTATGGGCTCTAGCATAGTTGAGTAAGTTACATGAAGCTCTCGAAGAGGTAGGTCAGCAGGTAGTGGGTTTATAGGTTTGGTATGATCTATCCGGAGTAGAGAGTTAATGTTTCTGAAAGACTGTGTCTCGGTCATCCGTCTCTCAAACACCATGAAGTGCGAGAAACCAACGGAGGCGATCGAGTCTTGTGGGGAAAAGTGCGCAAACCTCTGCAGAGTGTACAATCTAATCATGGTTAGCCGTGTCCCCGGTTATGGACAATTCTGAGTATCTAGTACTTGAGTATTCACATGTATCTCATCACTCTAAATTAATATTGCTGGGATGTTAATTACCTTAATTGGGATCATCTGAGTTGGGGGGTACCTTCTCAATGATGTTTCAACCACCATGATAGTTAAAGTAAAAAATTTATTCCTTTGATGTTGGGAAAATTTGGCTTTTCGCAAAATTGTAACCATAGAGCTTTCCACCAGCCATATATGCATGTAGTATAGCTTATTCTTTCATTATTCTCTATGTGTTACATTGCCAGCATATTCCATGTGCTGACCCGTTCTCGGGCTGCAACGTATTATGTTGCAGACTTTTCTGACGAGGAGTAAGGATCGTAGGTCATTGCCGTGCAGCTCAGTTATGCCGTTGGAGTTGATGGACTCACTTTACCTTCCAAGCCTTCCGCTGTTATCGCATTAGATGGCCTTAAGCCATATTATTGTAATAAGTTCTCTTTTGAGACATTCGATGTAATAAGTGTGTGATTGCTACTCGCTTATAAATCCTTCGAGTACTGTGTGTGTCAGCATTACCGATCCAGGGATGACACAGAAGCACAGAGACTTGACCATCTGATGTCGGGTCGCTACAATTTTTCTCAAAGGCTATAAGCCGCCGGGTTATCAAAATTCCGGCTTGCAATGGAGGCGTATTAAATCGCCATTGGCCAAGAGCCACCGGGTATTTAAAACTCTGGGTTTACTTATCAACAGATGAGGTATTGAAAGTCGCTTTGGCGCAATGGCTATTATTTTAATGGATATGATATATTCTACAATTGAAGGAATAGTCCTGAGTCGCTGCAGGCTTACGACCCGGCATTTGGGGGCTACATTATTCAAATTGAGGTTACATCAAATATGCAAGTCTCATGTCGCTGCAAGCATGCACCATGACACTTGGGGGCTAATGCAAAGTCATTTTTTGACCTCATTGAAGACCCGACTCATCACATCGTAATGAGCCGGCCCCTGAGGGCTACCAATTGCTCCTGTCAAAAATTCAAGGTACACAAGCATTAATCCATTATATTGAACGGTTCACTATTCAGTTGGTAGAGTACAAAGCTCTTAAACTTGTGGACGTGGGTTCAAGCCCTATGGTGGAGATTATACTATATGATGTTATTATCAATTATATACAAAGTCCCAGCTCAGTATTATCTTACTAAGCCGGCCCTTGGGGGTTACACATTGTTGTTCAAGTTTACAGGGTTATATCTACAAAGTCCCTGCTCATTATTGCATAGTGACCCGACCCTTGGGGGCTACACTGGTTGAAATTTTACGAGCATAAGGCAATTACAAGTCCCAGGTTGCTGCAAGCATGACAACCCGGCACTTGGGGGCTACATATGTGGAATATTCAGTTTTATGACTAATGATTGAGATGAATAACCCGGATTTCTTCAAGGTTGCAACACTTATATTGAAGCAAGTCTTAAGTTATCACTATGTTCTCCTCTTAAGACTTGGGGGCTACAGGTATTATGCATATAAAGAGGGAACATCTTCAATAATCTCAGCTTTGAGTAAATTAGGAAGATCAATTACATGACCCGGTGTCAACAACAATTATGACTCGACATCATCAGTCTTTTATAAACCGGAGATTTTGGAAATTATAACTCGGCAAGATCTACATCTTTAAGCCGGTTGAAAATCAGATGAGTATATCAAGACCTATATTTTTTAAGCCGACGCTTTGGAAGCCGACTCAAATGGATTATTTGTTTACAATATTTCTTCTACAAGCAAATTGATTGTGAAGCTGGTCTATTGACCCGGATTTTCTAGAAGAAGGAAATGACAAGGACTTAAGGATGTTCAAAGCGGTTACAAGAATTCTTAACCCGGAGCACAACCTGTCAAATTTGTTCTTGTGTTTATTTTATAGCATAAGTTTACCATGGATAAATCCAAGCTAAACTTGGGGCTAATGTCGGGATATACCTCATGTGTAACCCGGCCGGAAGTATAACCCGGCCGGACTTGGCGACTCATAAATGACCCGCCCTGACTGGGCGACACACTAAGTGACCCGCCCGATCCTGGCGACTTATGGGGTGACCTGGCAAGCGGATCAAAGGAGCGACAAGACCCGGGGGCCCAGGAGGCTCAAGGCCCAGAAGGCCGGCTTACGTTATGATAGGCCGGCTTAAGAGGAAAGGCGTGAGGAATATCTCCCTTACAAGGAATCAAGACCCGGACTTATATCCGGCTTGTAGTACAAGATAAGCTAGTCCTAATCCTATTTGGCCTCCACATATAACCCGCCCCTCTAAACTTATATAAGGAGGGGCAGGGCTCCCCAAAGAGGGACAAGCAACAAGAAACAATATCTAGGGCTAGACACAAAGAGGAGAGCCGACTTACGGCGACTCCCTCATGAGCATAATGAGACCTAGCCTCAAACAGCATGTAGGGCTATTACGGGATGATGTTTCCCGGAGCCCGAAGCTTTCTAAACCCTTGTCTTGCGTGTTGATCCGCCCTGCGTCTCTCGACCCACTCAACCCCTCTCAAGCTACCACATAGATGTGTTGGCCTCGCGACTAAGTCCTGACACTAAGAACATCTGCCGTGACAAATCCACGACAGAGGCGCCGGTTGATTGGCAACACGGTGACATGCGATGTTTGACCGGTAGGGATTTACCGGATTATGATTATATCAGTATTGGTAGAGATGGTTTTGTGCCTATAAATGCACAGCCGGCTGACATAGCTCGGCTTAATGATTTATCTATATAAATGATGAACAAAGACGATAGTATTAAGTGGCTACAAAGACGCACGGAGGAGTATCGTTCCAGAAAGAGCGATATGCATGAAACAAGTGAAGATTTTGATGACATGGAAAAGCTTGGACAAGGATTCTCATCGGCTGATCCACTTGAAGAAATTGATATTGGTGATGGAAGTATCCCGAGGCCTACATTTATCAAAGCTAGCTTGAAAGCCGATCAGAAAAGTAAGGTATGTTTATTACTTAAAGAATTCGTTGATTGCTTTGCTTGGAATTATACTGAGATGCCCGGTTTGAGTAGAGATTTAGTAGAACATAGATTACCTATTAAATCCGGTTTTAGGCCGCATAAACAACTTTGTAGAAGTTTCAATCCTAATTTGTATGACCGCATCAAAGAAGAGGTTGATCGGTTGTTAAAACCTAAGTTTATTCGGTCGTGTAGATATGCAGATTGAGTTTCTAATATTGTGCCCGTGGAGAAGAAAAATACTGGTAATATTAGAATCTGTGTTGATTTTAGAGATTTGAATAAAGCTACTCCGAAAGATGAATATCCTATGCCTATAGCCGACATGCTTATTAATGATGCGTCGGGACATAAAGTGATTAGCTTTTTAGATGGTAATGTAGGTTACAATCAAATATTTATGGCCGAACAAGATATGTCTAAGACTACTTTTCGTTGCCTAGGTTTTGTTGGTTTATTTGAGTGGGTCGTTATGACATTTGGGTTAAAAAATGCCGGTGCTACATAGCAACGAGCTATGAATTTAATTTTTCATGATCTTCTAGGCATTGTATTAGAAATATATATTGATGACATAGTTGTTAAATCGGATGGGTTTGATCATCATTTAGCCGATTTAAGATTAGCTTTTGAAAGGATGCGCCGGTATGGATTAAAAATGAACCCACTCAAATGTGCTTTTGGCGTGTCGGCTGGTAAGTTTTTAGGCTTCATAATTCATGAAAATGGCATAGAGATTGACCCCAAGAATGTGGAGGCAATTCGAAATTTGGAGGAACCCACGTGTAAAAGGGATGTGCAAAAATTGCTAGGAAAAATTAATTACTTGAGACGATTCATATCTAACCTGGCAGGGAAAATTGAATCGTTTGTTCCTCTACTTCGGCTAAAGAATGAGGCCGAATTTACTTGGGGGCAGAGCAACGAGATGCTTTGAATTATATAAAGTGATGCTTGTCGAATCCTCCAATATTGCAGGCGCCCAAGTCCGGTGCGCCGTTCAGGCTATACATTGGTGATCGGTGTGGTGTTGGCGCAAGAGGTCAGCGGAAAAGAATACATCATTGCATACTTAAGCCGTCGTTTGCTCGACGTCGAAAGTCGGTACGTGTTTATTGAAAAGCTATGCTTATCTTTATACTATGCATGTACCAAGTTTCGGCCTTATCTTCTTTCTAGCACGTGTGTAGTAGCTTGCCAGGCCGACATCATTAAGTATATGTTGCAACAACCGATTCTTCGTGGTAGGATTGGAAAGTGGGCTTACGCACTAATAGAATATGATTTAACATATGAATCATTGCGTTCTATGAAGGGTCAAGTTATCGCCGATTTCATTGTTGATCATAGGATTAAAGATGATGAAAATATTAATTATGTTAGTGTGTGTCCATGGAAGCTTTATTTTGATGGATCAGTTTGTAGGGACGGGCAAGGCGTCGGTAATGTTTTAGTTTCACCTAATAATGTTGTTTATGATACATCGGTCCATTTGGAATATCCTTGCACTAATAACCAAGCTGAGTACGAAGCTTTACTGTTTGGTTTACAAACTTTAGTTGATATGGGTGTAAAGGATGTAGATGCTTTTGGGGATTCGCTTCTGGTAGTACAACAAATTAAAGGCGAATTTCAATGTTTTGATGGGTTATTAAATAGTTATTTGGACCGATGTTTAGACATAATTAAGTCTCTAGATACGTTCACCATCCATCATATACCTAAAGAAGAGAATTATAGAGCTAATTGTTTAGCACAGCAGGCATCCGGTTATCATATTAGTAAAGGAATGTTTTTTATATTAGACAAGCCGATGCATGCTACGTCTATAATGATGGATACTTTGCCACAGGGTGTACTCGGGCCTAGCACAGTTGAACAACTAACGGTACAATGTAGTGCAGATTCGTCGCATGGGTCACAAACGACCGAATTAGCAAATAATTTAGAACTAAGTGATTGGAGAGTTCCACTAGTTAATCATTTAAAAGATCCAAGTCAAACGAGAGATAGAAAAATTCGGCGACAAGCTTTAAAATATACTTTGTTTAACGACGAGTTGTATTGCCGAACAATAGATGGGTTATTTTTCAAATGCTTGGATTCTTATCAATCTAGAATAGCTATGGGTGAAGTGCACGAAGGAATATGTGGAACACATCAGTCGGCTCACAAAATGCGATGGTTATTAAAACGAGCGGGGTTTTATTGGCCAACTTTGCTAGAGGATTGTTTTCGGTATTATAAAGGTTGTGAGGCATGCCAAAAATTTGGTAATATACAGTTAGCGCCCGCATCTATGTTAAATCCCATAATTAGGCCATGGCCATTTAGGGGATGGGGTTTAGATTTTATTGGTGAGATACATCCTTCGTCTTCTAAAAGATATCGCTTCGTCCTAGTTGCTACAGATTATTTTACTAAATGGACTGAAGTAGTTCCTTTGAAAAATATGACTCACAAAGAGGTTATTAGTTTTGTTTTAGAGCATATTATTCATAGATTTGGTATTCCTCAAACTTTAACTACTGATCAAGGTGCTTCTTTTATGTCTCATCAATTTCGTGAATTTGCCGAATCTTTAGAAATTAAATTGTTAAATTCGCCGCCTTACTATGCTCAAGCTAACGGACAGGCCAAATCTAGCAATAAAACTTTAATTAAGCTTATCAAAAAGAAAATTGAGGAGCATCCGAAAATATGGCATGAGGTACTTTCGAAAGCTTTATGGGCTCATCGGATATGTAAGCACGAAGCGACTCAAGTGGCACCGTATGATCTGGTATATGGTCAGGAGGCGGTGTTACCTGTAGAGGTTAATTTACAAGCTTAGAGTGGCTGACAAAATGATTTGTCGGCTGTAGATTATAATGATTTGATGATGGATAAGATAGATGACATTTCAGAAGAGAGATTAAGAGCTTTGCGAGAAATTGAGAAGGAGAAATTAAGAGTAGCCAAGGCTTATAATAAAAAGGTGAGAGAAAAATCATTTAAAATAGGAGATTTAGTGTGGAAAACGATTTTACCTATTGGAACTAAAGATAGGAAATTCGGCAAATGGTCGCCGAGTTGGGAAGGCCCGTATAAGGTTGTAGAGATCGTTCCTGGAAATTCATATTTTGTACAATCTTTGCAGGGAGAGAAGTTGCCCAAAGCTCTCAATGGGAAATATTTAAAGAAATACTATCCTAGCATGTGGCAGGAGGCTTGAGCAAATTTGGCCGATATATTATTTGAGATATCGCCCTAAGAAATAATATGGCCGGTGGATTGATCGTCATCGCCCTAAGATATTGTTATGGTGTTTTTGATAAATCCAATTGTAACAAAAACAGGGGGGCATGTGTTGAATGTATAATTTGGCTTCTAGGTATTTTATGGACCAAATTAATTTAAATGTGTTGTTGACATATATGATTTTGGACTTGCTGATTATTTTGAAATGCAGGCTTGTCAGGCGTAGGAAGTTATTTTACCCAAGACAAGTATATAGAATTCTGTATGGACTAGTGGCTACATGGACAAATTCTCATGTGCTGGGCTAAACCGTGGTTGCTAAGATGAAGGAATTTTAGTATGGGTAATGAAGTAACCTAAACAAAGCAAGCACAGATGATGGGTCATTAATCCTCATTATATAGTGTGATAGCAACCTTGCCGGAATATTTTATTCATATATCCACGAGTCTTTGTACGTGAACATTGCCTAGATACGGATAGCATGCAGATTTGTACCCATGTTACATGATAAACGAATCAAGTCCTGTTCGGTTTTAGTTTTTCAGTTGTATTCCTGTACGGCAATGCATGCTACGGAACCAAGTCCTGCCTTGTATACGCGAAGTCCAGCGTACCTTATTTATAAGGCCACGGCCGATTGGAAAAGCCCCCAGCAATCGATCTATGAATACAAACATTACTTTTTCACATACGTCTATTTTCTGTCGCTACTTCCTGCCGAGCCCTAGCAGCCCTAGGGTTTGGTTGATCTTTGCCGTTTTGCGCTGTAAAACGGTCGTCTCTCTTCCACGAAAGCGAGGAAATCTTTGTTGCTTTGCTCGTAAAGCAATCATCCGTCATCACGAAAGCACGACAATTATCCTGGTGTTGCGCGGCGATTTCGCGTGCCAACACAATTGGCGACTCCGCTGGGGACGAGAAGAAGAAGAGCTACACGATGAGTACCGAGTCCAAGAACGGGAGCGACATCGACCCGGAGAACGTCATCGCCGTCACACTCGACGATCTGTCGGAAGATGTTCGGTGCGAGCTTGAAGAGGAGCTTGAGAAAGAAAAGGTTGAGAGGTTGAAGCTCAAGTTGGCTGGATACGCGAAGACAAGGAACGACGTCGTCAAAAGGGTAGTTCCAAGCCCTTCCGATGCTCAGGTAAAAAACTCAACAGAAGAAATTGCTCATCTAATTGATGTGTCTGTAGCTAGTAAATATGGTTCGATATGGAAAATACGACACGCATAATTACTCAAGCAAGAGCTAACAGACTTGAAGAATTTAAGGAGCAGTCTAATAAAGATCTTGAAAATGTCTACCTGGTCATGTACGCCATTAGTGCTGCAAGTCAATGATGAGTATTCGGAAAGATACCAATGCCACCGAGAAAGAGCAGATTTAACAATTTTCCAAGTAATATACATATGCCTAGTGCATCTGCTAATGCTATGCAGCCTCACGCCCTTTAAACAATATCTGGACGGCGGAACTATGTTAGTAGTTCGCTAATAATTTAGTTCCTAGTACTACTGCTCCTATTGTTTCGACTTCGTTCCACAAAATCACAATAACAATAACCAAGTTTTGGTTTTAACTCTAATTTGCAGTAGCCTAGTTATCGACAAGAGCATATAGTACGCCACCACTCGCCACTGTTGGTACCGGGTTCCGTGACGGGCGGTACCGATTCATATTTTAGTGGGTCTCCGTTGCAAACTTCACATGCTCAAATTTCGTTGCCGGAGTTTCTGCCGCGTGCTTGTGTTTCATCTGCTCCACAAGCCAGTTCTATACAGCCCAATAATAATTTGAAGGATCATGTCGTGGAATTGTCACGGCAGATGTCCTCTTGCAAGGACTTAATCATGGAGCCATCGCAACTAGGAAGCTTAAATTGTTTAATCGGGACAAAGGACACGAGAGGGTTTATACTAGTTCGGCTCCTTACGGTGAAGGTAAGCCTACGTCTAGTTGGGTTGGTATTGCTTGAGGTTTCGATGACCAGGGAGCGAGATACACTATGCGGCTTACAGAATCCCGGCCGGCTCATAAACAGTGTCCGGCTCGGTGACTAGTCAAGTCTACCTTATGATACAGGTCATGCTATTATGGCGGTTTACTACAACGGGCCTTAAGTCGCCTGTGGGCCTTAGGCTCCATGTTGAGTCGCCATCTTCATGCTTGGACTTGGGCTTCTGTCTGGTAACTATTTACGTAACCCGGCCCCTCCTGGGCGGCTTACACAAATAGTTATATCCCCAACATTAGGCCCCAGATTGATTTGAACCTGTTCATGTCAATCTTAAAATAACTTAAAAACATAAATCTTCAGTCTTCGGGCTGCGCAAAAAAGACTATCTTTAACCCGGCGTGACGTCACTCTTTGGATCTGTGTTAACCCGTCATGACGTCATCTTTCCTTTAATTCCGCCGAATCGGCCCAACGGATCTTTGTCTTTATTGCCCATTCCGAGAATCGAGGCGTCGGGGCCGCTGGATAGTAATTCTTATCTCCTTGTTTCCCGCACCGTCTCAGTTATCCTCTTCCTATAAATAGGCGTGACTTTATGTCTTTCATTCTTCTCCTTCCAGTCGTCTTCTTCCTCTCTTCTCTGTCACTCAAGCTCCCCCACCGCCGCCGTCGAACCCCTCGTCTTCATCGACCTTGGCCGCTGCATCAACTTGAATCCGACCAGAGAACGGCAGCGCCCCTCCGCAGCAGATCCAGTACTGTAAGTTTCCCCTTTCTGCATCTTGTATCCATGCTAGGGTTGATAGTTCTACTGTACAGTTCGCAGTTCATCCCCTGTTCTTCGTATTTCCTCTGTCGGGGCTTCTTTTGATCCCACCGTAGCATAAATCTCGTGCGGTACCTATTCCGCATCCATTTTATACACTAGCAGATCTTCTTTTCTTGCAAAGAATCCTCATTAGGATGCATGAACCCCTCTGTATCATGTTTTAGGTCTAGAAATTTTCCTTTCTGAATGACCATTTGATCCGAAATAACAGTTGTAACTTATGAAATCTGTTTTTATCACCCGGAACACTTCTTATGTTAAATGCCTTCAACATAACTGTTCAAATGTCCGGTTTAAACACATCCCACTTGGTCTGTAAACCTTGGCACCTTCTCAGGTCTTTAAAACTTTGAACTGTCTGTAAACCTTGTGGCGGCTTAAATAATGCTGCCCAATTATCCTTATGTCATTAGGCCCCTTTAAGCCGCTACCATTCAGCAATTTGAATATCTTCTTCCGGGTTAAAATTTAAACCGGAACTTCTTATTTTGCAATAGGCCAATCTGTTGTCATGGCGCCTAAGCCAACCAAAGCTCCTGTAACCTGCAATTGGGTCCCATCTACTGTCACCAAAAGCAAGCTGGCTGAATTTGTGAAGTCTAGTCACTTGCCGAAAAAAGAAGTCATGTCTTATCGTGTTCCTGACCCATCTGAAGAAAAACCTCAACCAAAAGACGGGGAAGTGATAGTTTTCACGGATCACATGAACCGGGGATTTGCCCCTCCCGGCTCAAAATTTTTCAGAGAAGTTCTGAATTTCTTTGACCTTAGACCTCAAGACATCGGGCCCAATTCCGTGTCAAATCTCTGCAATTTTCAAGTTTTCTGCGAAGTGTACCTGGGAGAAGAACTAAGTCTGCTCTTGTTCAGAGAACTTTTTTATTTGAACCGGCAAAACGAATGTGCCAACGGGCCTAGTCTTGAACTTGGCGGCATCTCCATCCAACGGCGAAGAGATTGTCTTTTCCCTTATGCTGAGCTGCCAAGTCACCCGAAAGACTGGAACCAGACGTGGTTCTACTGCCAAGATACATCACCGACTGATGAGAAGCCACTGCCCGGCTTTCGCGCCCTGCGTCCCGAATCCAATCATCCGCTGGCAGATAAGTTATTCGGTGTTGAACGCCTGCCTCTCAACCCCACCATCAAGAAGATCAAAGCTCTTCTAGGGAAGGGTTTAAACGGCATCGATCTGGTTCGAGTCTGGGTCACCTGGTGGATACTACCATTAAGTCGCCGCTCCGGCTTAATGTGTACTTATACAGGCGAAAAGGATGACTCGATGCGTCATAGCTCTGATGATTTATCCGATGATGCGGTAGATGCTACAGTCCAATCTCTGTTGAAGGAAGGCACTGTAACTAGTAATGCCTTCGGCTTACTTCCCTTCTGCAAGAAGAACCCGGCTCCTGCGGTAAGTTACTAGCCTTCATAAATACTCTTTTATATGTTACCTTCTTATACTTATGATTCTTTATCTGTTTCCACAGGCCGGTGATGACTTCTGGAAGGTCAAGTATGACCATGAGGCTGCTAAACAGGCCAGGGCGGCCAAGAAGACTGAAAGGAAACCCGCCAGGACGGGCACCTCTAAGAAGAAGAAACCCAGCGCCTCTGATATGTTTAAATTGGATGACTCTTATTCGGATGAGGAAGAGGTAATCTTTTCCAAATTTCTTTAACTCCTTTGCCATTACTGTACTGACATTTGATCCTTTCAGGAGGATACTGGAAATAGTCAAGCAGCTGGCGAAGAGGTAACTATAATTTCCTCCGACTCAGAGCCTTTGCCAACACAAAAAATCCGAAGGGTGACCCGGAAAGTAAGGTTTTCACACCCTCTAGCTTACCAAGATCCTCAATTTCTTTTGGAGCAACAACAACTTGAGAACCGGAGGCAAACTCGGGCCACTCAAGACGCAGAACTCTCCTCCGGCTTGCCCGATATAACCAGGAAGCGTTGAACTGAGGTCATCTCCGCTTTGTGTTCTGTTTATCCTTTGGCAGGTTTATTTCGTCGACCCCTCAATTCATCTGACTCCAATTATCAGGATACCTCTCCGTCTTCCGGCGAGTCGATGCAATCAAACATGCCGGCTTTTAAAACAGCTCCCGGGTAATGTCACCTTTCTTACTTTAAGTTTTCCCATACTTATTCGTTGGTACTCATCCTTCCACTAGTGATTTTGGTGGATTGAAGACTTATAGGTTAAGGAACTAATGCGTTTGTGAGTGTACACAGGTCTATAAGTCTATGAGGAGTTTGATATTTATAGAGAAAGTCGACCCTAAAATGAAGTTCTTCGATCAAGACTTTGATATTCAAGACTTTACAAGACTTTGAAAGTGAAGAAATTGGTGTGACCTTGAAGACTTGGTATTCATTTGAGGAACATGAAGCGTGCAGACTTTTGTTTTCGTAGTTTCATTTTCTCTTTCTTGAGTCATAGGAAACACCGTCTTCGTTAAAGGGGGTCGAGGAAATACTAAGGAAAAATTTCCATGTGATGCTCAACTCAAAATCCTACACCTACCAATCCCTTCAAGTGAAGCCTTTGAAATCTCAACAGTTCAGTCAATTTCTTCAAAGGATGTAGACGAAGTTCTTCCGGTCATTGAGGAATTTGTTCTCGACCGGGAGTTAGGAATTCGCCAAATCGGATTGCCTACACAAAGGAGGAACATGATAGCCCCGAGGAATTTGAGATTCAAATTTCCGATCGCTGCTTTGCTGCTATGACCTGTCCCAAAATATCTTATCCACCTAACGGTCATATCATTGAAGGGCATTTATGTCTTATCATGTCGGGCTGCTCCCTAGGCTATAAATAGCCGCCCCTACAACCACTAGCTGGTTGGCTGCTCGAGAGAACTTGACACTTGTCATTTGAGAGCAACCCATCCTCCGAGGACTTTGAGCGAAAATCATCAAGTGAGGAAAACCCCAAAACCAAACCCTACAAACCCAAAGTGATTGAGCATCATCAAGAAATTGATCCTGCTGGATCCGACGCTTGTTACCTTTGAAGACTGTGCTTCTTCCAGTGGTTAGGCGTCATGGTCTAGAGCATCCAAGAGGAATTGTGGATCGCCGAGTGACCAAGTCTGTGAAGGTTTGGAAGTCGCTCAAGACTTACCACGAGTGATTGGACGAGGTCTGTGACCTTAGTTCAAGGAGAATACGGTGAGGACTTGGTGTCTGAGCTGCGTGCTCAGCCGATCGGGTGTCCGGACTGTGTGTCTCGAGTTTAAATACTCAGCCGCTCCAACCAGACGTATAACCGAGACAGCAGTTGGAACTGGTCTACCAAATCATTGTCTTCACCAACCTAACTGGTTCTATTTCCTCAACCCTTTCATTTCCTCATTACCGTGTTGAGTGTTTGTTCATATCTGTGTTTGAAGACTTTGATCAAGACTTTCTCAATTTCATCAGCCCAATTTCTTCATCTGTTTGTCTTCATCTTGTGTTATCCTCGTGATTACGCTTTACGTACTCTGTGCTAGTCTTCATTTCATCATGATGACCATGCGTGTATTCTGTTATGCTTACTTCGAGTACTTATTCCGCTGCAAGTAGTTCATCGCTAAGGAATTTCCTCACCGCAAATTCCTCGATGAAGAATTCATAAAATCGCCTATTCACCCCCTCTAGTCGATATAACGACTTTCAATTGGTATCGAGCAAGGTACTCCTTTGTTCGTGTGATTTTGGTTTAACCACCGGAGTTTTAGTTATGTCGACCGCAGTATGATCAAGGTCTCAGCAGGTGTCCTACCTTTGATGGGACGGACTACCCCTCTCGGAAGAACAAGATGCGAATGCATCTTGAAGCAA
The DNA here is from genome assembly GCA_021605205.1 of Aegilops longissima. Taxonomy (NCBI): domain Eukaryota; kingdom Viridiplantae; phylum Streptophyta; class Magnoliopsida; order Poales; family Poaceae; genus Aegilops; species Aegilops longissima. Next base: position 139,669,646 of record CM038679.1, read on the forward strand.
TTGACAACGATCTACGGTATGTTGTGGAAAATGGTGTTCCTCACCACACCTTCTCTGAATGCTCCTGATGTGAAGAGATTCAAGCAACTCGATTCTCAAGCAAAGAATATCATATGTGGCCAACTAAGCAAAGGTCAATATGGAAGAGTGAGTGCTTTGGAAACTGCCAAGCTCATCTGGGATAGGATGTCTAAAGTGAATGAAGGAGTCTCAACTCAGCGTGACTCTCGAGTTGATGTTCTTCGGAATCTCTTCAACCGCTTCAAAAGACTCGACAATGAAAATGTCCAACAAACCTTTGATCGCCTCACTGACATCTCAAATGAGCTTCAAGCCCTCGGTGCCACTGACATCACTGACCATGAGGTGGTTAAGAAACTGTTGAGATCGCTTGATTCCTCATTTGATACTCTGGGTCTGATGATACAAGAACGGGCTGACTACAAGTCTCTTGATCCTGCCGATATCCTCAAAAGGCTAAATACTCACGAGTTCCACTTCTTTGAAAAGAGAGATCTCTATGGTTCTAGTTATGGAAAACACGTGCCACAAGGCCAAGGTTGTGTCTCGAATCTGAGTGTGAAGACTCGGTAGTAGCCTTGGAGATCCTCAAGAATTAGGCCAGAGCTAGCATTGCTCATGAAGAAATTCTAGAAGTTCTCAAGACGTGGTCGCTTTGGAAAATCCTCAAGAAACAAAGTGATTCCTCATCCAAAGGACTATAAGAGAAGACTTTGTCACAAATGCAAGAAACCTGGTCACTACATCCAAGATTGTCCTCGATGGGAAAAGGAATTAAAGAAGAAAAAACACAAGGATTACAGTTACGATGACGCCAAGAAGAAGCAGAAATCATCGAAATCTTCATCATCAAAATCCTCAAAGCCTTCTTCTCACAAGAAGAGCAGCTCCAAAAAGGCTCGGGCATTCATTGGCAAGGAAATGGACTCAAGCTGAATCGAGGAATATGAGGAAGAGGAGGCATCGAAGAATCTGAGTCTAGTGTGGCGAGTCTAGCTCTCGCCATCGCTTTCGTCGACAAGTCCATCTTCAACTCAAGAAAATGACCTCACAAACAAAGCTGATGAAGATAGTAATGACTACGCCCCACCTATTGCTTCATGGCAAAGGGTGCCAAGGTACTCAAATATACCTCCTCCGAATCTAGTGAAAATGAATCGATGAAGATCTAAAGCCCGATTACTCAAAACTTGCTAAGATTGCTGTAAAACAACAAAGGGCTTTAGAAAAGGTTCAAAACATGCTAGATAAGAGTGATGATATGTTAGGTGAAGAAATGGATCGCACTAAAGCCCTGATCGAAAATCTTCAGAGACTTGATCCTAGGTTTGACAACCTTCAAGGTCATCATAACACTCTCTTATCTCGATCATGAGAAACTTTCTTATGAATTTCTTCAAAGAAAGCAAGACCTTGAGAAGCTAAGAGTGAGTTATGAAGATCTTCAGAAGGAGCGCGATTCATTACTTTCTCAACAAATCAGCACTTCTCAGGAAGAATTTGTTCCTCCATGCTTAAAGTGCATTGAACGTGAATCTGCTAATTCCTCACCTGAATGTTCAAATGCTTCAACTGTTACAAATTCTTCACTTGCCTCTGCTATCACTAATTCCTCATCCGAGGACATTGCTAGTATCACCGACGATGCAGGCTGAAGGAATTGTATATGACAGCATGCACAAAAGCCTCAAAGGGCATCGACTTTTGTGATGTGCTTAAAAGCAGATCCTCAACAGAACCCTAGGAAAGAGGGTATTTCCTTTGAGAGGAAACTCAATGCTTGATGGAACATATTGGAAGCCCGAGCGGATCCCAAAACCTCATGGGTTGCTGCAAAGGGACCTCCAGTTGATCCATCTAACTTATCTGGCTTTACATGCGAATCTCCTCATTCTTCTGATGAGTCATTTGACTCCAACTATAAACTGTTCAAAAATCAGAATTGTGAAGTATTTGCTAGATATATTGGCACTAACTGCAAGAACGGTTCCCCTATGAAGAAAATCTGGGTTCCCAAGAAGTGCCTTGAAAGTCTTCAGGTGAATGTCCTCATGACACCACCTGTGAAGAATAGGAACCCCAGATCAAATTCTTCATATGGACCAAATTCTTCATATGGATCCAAGTCCTCATACGGACCAAATTCCTCACGTGGATCAAATTCCTCAAAAGGATCAAAGTCCTCATATGATTATCATCGTGCTAACAACTCTGTTTCGCAGGGTAGAGCTATGGGCTATGAATATGTGCATTATTCTTCAAACCAATATGTTCATAAGTCCTCGAAGAATTTCTCTTCTTATTCATATGCTTACCCTAACCCCTCTTATGTGAAACGAAATGGTTTGGCGTCTATGCCACCATTCTCGTATGGTGCTCGCAGAGTGATGAACTCTTTGCCACCCCTTCAGATGTGGGTGGTGAAGAAAAAGAACTAATCTCTTCTGCAGGGTCAGGTCTCCAGACGTGCCTTAACGTCTGAAGAATTTGTTGGGGACCGACAAAATTGCTCGAAAGGAAGCAGTTAATCATGATGAAATGAACTTTCATTTCACACGCCCTCATCTTGCTTATCTGCTATTATCTTGACCGATGAAATTCATCGATGAACTTGATATCATATTCTTCACCGATGAAGTATATGAGATCGTAAGTTGTACTAATTCATCTGCAGGATGATCAACCCAAAGCCACTGAGTGGGTTCTCGATAGTGGATGTACAAATCACATGACTGGTGACAAGAATCTATTAATGGATGCTCCCTTATCACCGTCACATCTGAATCATATCATCTTTGGCCGACAAAGGCAAAAGTCGTATTGGGTCTTGGTAAGGTTGCGATCTCTAAGGACATACACATGGACAAAGTCATGCTTGTTGAGTCCTTAGGATACAACCTCATGTCGATCTCAATGCTTTGTGATCTTGATATGGTTGTTATCTTTGGCAAGTATCGTTGTGTTGTGATTATGGAAGCTGACAATTCCAAAGTCTTCGAAGGCTTTAGGAGAGGAGACTTGTATATTGTTGATTTCTCTACAGGACCACAACCAGCCGTGTGTCTACTTGCAAAAGCTTCAGAAGGCTGGCTATGGCATCGGCGACTTGGTCACGCAGGCATGAGGAATTTTCACACGCTTGCGAAGAAGAAGCATGTCATTGGCATTGAAAATGTAAAATTCCTCATCACTTATGCGGAGCCTGTGAAGCTGGAAAAATGACCAAGGCCAAGCATCCAGCGAAGACTATCATGACCACTACTCGTCCCTTCGAATTGCTTCACATGGACCTCTTTGGTCCCAATCATTACTCAGCTGTCGTTAATGATGCATCTCTATATGGCTTTGTTATTGTTGATGATTACTCTCATTACACATGGGTACACATTGTTACTTACAAAAATCAAGTGCAGGAAGTCTTCAAACGATTTTCCTCGAGGGCTTCAACTAACTTTGGTGTGAAGATCAAACACATCAGGAGTGACAATGGAACTGAGTTCAAGAATTACGGTCTTGATGCCTATCTTGATGAACTTGGTATTACTCATGAGTTATCTGCTCCCTATACTCCTCAGCAAAATGGCGTCGTGGAGCGCAAGAACAGAACTCTTGTTGAGATGGCTCGCACTATGCTTGATGAATACAAAACGCCTAGTCGTTTTTGGATTGATGCAATTGATACTGTGCCACATCATCAACAGTATATCTTCACAAATTCTTCAAGAAGACTGCCTATGAACTCCTCAACGACAAGAAACCCAATGTAAGTTATTTCAAAGTCTTGATGCTAAATGCTGGATTAGAGATCCTCATCACAATTCTAAATTTGCACGAAAGCACATGAAGGTTTTATGCTTGGTTACGGAAAGGACTCGCACACCTCTGAGTCTTCAACATCGCTCTTCACAATATTGTTGACATCAGAGATGTGCGGTTCGATGAAACTAATGGCTCGCAAAGACAGCACCTACCTTCGTGTTAGATGAACCAGCACCGAGGATTCTATCAAGTTCAAGGCAACCGAGGATGTCATTCCCATCAAGAATCTGCTGAAGAATTCATTCTGACGCGAAGAACGCCGAGTGATGCACTGAAGATAATGTCAAGACAATGGTGCCGAGGAAAATGATGAAATTCATCGACGACAACCAGCTCATCCTCGCGTTGCAAAAGAAGTGCAAGTGGAGAAGATCATCGATGACATTGAAGCGCCAGTCCTCTCACACGCTCAAAAGCTTCACATTTATCTAACTTTTGTGGGCACTATGCTTTTGTCTCTATCACAGAGCCCACTAAGGTAGATGAAGCATTTCGAGCCGAGTGGATTCAGGCTATGCAAGAAGAATTACATCAGTTCGAGCTCAACAATGTCTGGAACTGGTCAAACGTCCAGATCCTCGCAAACATAATATCATTGGCACAAAGTGGATCTACCGCAACAAGCAAGATGAAAATGGTCTTGTGGTAAGGAATAAGGCATGACTGTAGCTCAAGGCTACACAAAGTTGAAGGAATTGATTTTGATGAAACTTTTGCACTGTTGCTAGACTTGAGGCTATTCAGATATTACTTGCTTATGCTAATCATCATGATATTATCTTATATCAAATGGATGTGAAAAGTGCATTCCTCAATGGTAAGCTTGAGGAAGAAGTATATGTTGCTCAACCCCTGTGTTTTGAAGATCCAAAGAATCTCGACAAAGTCTTCAGACTTAATAAGGCCCTCTATGGCCTCAAGCAAGCCCTACAGGCGTGGTATGATACATTGAAGGAATTCTTCGTGAAGAATGGCTTCACACCCGTTCACTCGACCCTACTCTCTTTACTAAATCTTATGATGGTGAACTGTTTGTGTGCCAAATATATGTTGATGATATTATCTTTGGCTGTCTTGACCAACGTTATAGTGATGAATTTACCTATATGATGAGTGAAGAATATCAAATGTCTATGATGGGAGAGTTGAAATTCTTCTTAGGTCTTCAAATTCAATCAACAACACAATGGCATATTCATATCTCAGAGAAATACCTCAAAGATGTTCTCGAGGAAATTCGGGATGCAAGATTGCAAAGGCGTAAAATTCCTATGCCCACAAATGGCCATCTATGCACTTGATGAAAATGGTATTGACTTCGATCACAAGGTATACCGCCCATGATTGGTTCTTTATTGTACTTATGTGCATCTAGGCCAGATATAATGCTTAGTGTTTGCATGTGTGCCCGATTTCAAGCTGCACCAAGGAATCACACCATAAGGTCTGTGAAGCATATTCTTCGATATCTAGCTCACACACCAACACTAGGATTATGGTACCCCAAGGGCTTTGCTTTTGATCTCATTGGATATTCTGACTCTGACTATGCTGGTGATCGTGTGGACCGCAAGTCAACTTCTGGCACTTGTCATTTCCTCGGACGATCTTTGGTCTGTTGGTCCTCGAAGAAACAGAACTGCGTATCACTGTCTACTGCGGAAGCTGAATACATTGCTGCTGGCTCTTACTGTGCTCAACTACTTTGGATGAAGCAAACACTCAAGAAATATGGAGTCAACGTGAAGAATGTGCCTCTCCTCTGCGACAATGAGAGTGCCATCAAGATTGCTCACAACCCAGTTCAGCACTCGAAGACAAACCACATTCAGATTCGTCATCATTTTCTTCGTGATCATGTGTTGAAGGGCGACATCTCCATCGAGCACGTGAAGACTGAAGAACAGCTAGCTGATTTCTTCACTAAGCCCTTGGATGAGAAGAGATTTAGCAAGTTGCGGTGTGAGCTAAATATCTTAGAATCTTCGAACGTTCTTTGAAAAGGACACACATCCTGACACTTATGCAAAATTGATGACTTAGATGTGCAACACATGAAGAAACGTTTTTCTTCAATCAATGAAGAATAACACTCTTAGTGTGAAGAAATTAATGAAGAATTTGATTCTCAGAACCCTACGACAATTGTACGCGGTGTCTGAAATCATCATTCTTATACGGTGGGTCACACCACCACCAAAGTTGAAAATCTTCAATTTGAGTTTTTCCTCAGTTTTGAAATTCTTCAGTTTTTCAAATTCTTCAACTTTGCAAAATCTTCACTGTTTCCGCCGTTTTTCTTCATTGGCAATACATATATATGGGTTTATGTCCTCTACAACATTCACTTATAGTTATTTCTTCAAGCTGCTTTTTCTGCTAAGTGAATGTGATCGGACCCTTCCCCCTCTATGCTATACTCAACCCAATCTATTCACAAATTCTTCATGTGCGTTCTATTTGAAGCTCGTTCAAAATCTTCACTGTGTCCTTGTCAGCTGAAAAATTGCGAACGGAACTTTAAAACTGATCTTATCCAAATTTTCGGTTTTGCCGCTCAAACCGTTCCGCATCCCATGATGCATTATTTTACTCACCCACGATCGTACACGATCTCCACTACACAGTACGTGGGTGACACATGTCGTGAGAAGGAGAATGGTCAGGGGCACGTTCGTCCTAAATCTTCGGGCGAACAGTTTTTCACTACCTCTATAAATACCCTCTCTCCATCCTCACTTCTTTTACCCGCCGACCTCTCTCTCCCGCTCGAGCTCCTCAAACCCTAGCGCCGCCGCTACTCCATCGTCACGGTGAGGAAGAGCTTCACCGCCTCAACCTCGTCATTGCCGTCGTACTCACGCCGACCATGGAATCTTCACTCCGCCGCCATAGCTGTCTTCCTCCGCCGAAGTTAGGGCAAGGAAGATCTAACCCGATTTAACTTCCCATCCGTTCTTCTCATTTCGTCATGTTCTTCATTTCGGGTAATTAAAAGTTACTTTTATTACTCTCTTTGATTCTCAAGCTTTCCTGAAAATCTTCAAAGGTGTTTATTCTTCAAATCTTCACACATATGAACACCTCACACATCATATGATCTTGAACTGTTTTTCTAAGCAATCATTTTCTTCAAGATTCCCTAATTGTGTGGATCTTTGATCTGTACAACTCGAACCTAAGACAAGAATGCTTAGTGAAATCCTTCAAGGCACATCCGTCAAATTCCTCAAAACTTGTTCTTTTGAAAAACCTTCTCGAACGCATATGACCTCTCCAAATTCCTCGCACTGTACTCTGCTCACAGGTACTCATGTCTCTTTCGCTGAATCACTAGGTTCTCATCAACTTAACTCATTTGCAGCGTTCCTCGAAGAAAAACTGCATACTTCTTCAGAGAACTCAATTGTTCAATTTCCTCAATCAAGAATATGGCGCATTTATAAGAAGCAACGAAAGGAGGAAAGAAACCGAGGTTATGACTGCTTTTGAGATCCCCGAGGAAATTTATGCTGACTATTGCACACCGATGAAGCAAAATTTGGCAAAGAAAATAAAAATCAGCGCAAGGTGCGATTTAGAAGATTGAACGGAGATGGGCAAGGGAATGGAGGAATACAGATATGTGACTCCAAAGTACATGAAGAAATTCGCTCTCAATCCTCCATGCCCAAGAGCTCCATTGGCACTGCCAAGTAGCTGACCCCACCAAAGCATCAAGCGTGGTGAGGACTTTCTGAAGAATGGGCTAAGCGCCAAGCTAAATTGGCAAGACAAGCCAAGGAGGCAAGGAAGAAATTCAATGAGGATTCTGCCATCGCTATCGCATCGAGGCCTCGGTCAAACCAAGGAAATCCATGCCAAAGAAGCCTGCTCATAAGCCAAGTGCTTCACCATCAGCGCCCTCACGGCCAAGTTCTCGGCCAGCGCCCTCAAGGCAAATTCCTCACACTGCTACAGCTCCACCAAAGTCCTCAACAGATCCTTCAAAGTCCTCGGTTCGTGCATCGGCTACATGTCAAAGGACTGCTGGTTTCTCGATTGCCTCGAGTTTCAACAAGTTCCTCAAGAGCACCAATTTCATCATCCGCCCGACTCTGCTGAAGACCAAAGCAACAATGGGCGAGGTCCTCGCCAAGTCCAAATAAGAAACAGGTTGCATTCCATGTGCCTTCGATGATGAAGCTTCGATGATGAACTTGCGGAAATCATCGAGATCGCCAAGAAAGGGCCATAGAGCCAAAGGCACATCTGTGCCCTCGCTGTTGGATCCGAGGAAAATCCTCGATTATATTGATCTCGGCACAAGGATCCAAACACCCCTATGCCTGATTTTCATCGACCCTGGACAAAGTCATATGTTGACCCATTTCATCGCTGAAGAGAAATGGAAGTTTGAAAAGGCAAGAGAGATCAAGAAGGCTCAATACGAAAGGAGAAGTTCTCAAGAAAACGTTGTCAAAATGACACCGAGGAACTTCTCAAGGTCCAGATCGAAATTCAAGACCTCAAAAAAACTTGATTCTTATTATGCTGATTGGCAAGGAGCCAAGGTCGATTCATCAATCGACAAAGAAATTCACCAATGTTGCTGCCCCAACGCAACATGAAATTCCTCAGTGAAGCCTCACTCAGCCGATCAAGAATATGCCAAGACCACTGATGAAGTTCAGCGGCTGATGAAAATGCTAGTTCCAGGGCTGATGATCCCATTCCAGCCACCAAGAAATTACTGGGGCATCCACTAGTGGTGTGCTGAAGAAACCGAACAAGACAGGCAATCGCATCGCCATACCGAGGAAATTCAACCAGATTCCTCGGCTCCTCCTCCGCCAACACCAACTCCAATTCTTCCATCCGCCTCGATGTGAAGAAAACCAAGGCTGCGAGAACGAGCTGCAGTGAAGAAAAGAAGGCATCACCAGTCAAATTCTTCGCTGCGAAGAAAATGAAGCCAATGACCAGCTCACTCGAAAATCCAATTGATGCTGTTCCGATTTCCTCCATGCCATCAAAGGACCTTGTTCCTTTTGGAGAAGATTATGAGATCCCAATCGGATCGATGAAGAACATCATTCGCCGCTTCGTCGAGCAGATTGATGAAGAAATTGAAGTGGACGCAATCCCTTCAACCCCAGCCATTTCCTCACCTATGCCTCGCCTCACACCAAGAGGCTGGTGTTGAGGAAATTGAAGATGAAGATGTGGATATAGGGTGCACCACACTGTGATGAATGATGACTTTTGGGAAAGTCAAGATCCCAATACTCCTCTCTTCACCCCGCCTCCAACAGATTCCTCACCCCCGCACCAACAGTTCCAATGGACTCAAGAAACTCAACCCACTTGCTCAGGCATGAAGAAATTCCAGCCACTAGTGCTTTGATGAACCTGCTGCTGCTGATCCTCAGACCGCACCTGTTGAGGAACAAGAAATTCCTCAGCCTGAAGAACTTGAGCTCGCGATTCCTGAGGTGGTGATGCAACTCACCGACACCCCTCTGCCCAAGAAAAAGAATCCGTTCTCAAGCAAACAAAAGTTCAAGGCTGAAGATTTCTTTGCCGAGCACGTATTCTTCACTAACTATAATCCATATGATTACGCTCGCATAAGGAAGAGGCGCTTCGGACTGCCACCAAGCCAACTTCTATTCCTCGGTGCTTTCAACAAAGACAAAGTCTTCGATCATGCTCATATTCCTCATGTGGACATGGAGTCTCTGCCGGCTTTGAGCCAGTCCTCGTTGTTCTTCATGACGCAGACTTCAATTCTCTGCACCGATATTCGTGGATCGGAATGAAGAACTCATTCTTCAATTCTATGCAACGCTGCACATCACCGGAGACGCTCAAGACGTGAACTCATGGGTATTAGATCGATGTCTGAAAATACTCACTACAAGGCACCAAAGAATCAATTGATTCGTGCTCTACCACTCGATCCTCCACTTGATGGTGCTCATTGTATCTACAACGAACCGAACTTTCAAATCACTATATGCAAGTGCCGATGAAGCCTTTGAAGCCAAGGCAGGCCCCAAGAACCAAATTCCTCGTCAAGGAATTATTGTATGTGCCTCGGACTGTCTATCGGATTCGAGCGAAGACAATGAGTCCTATCAAAGGCCACGACTCGAATGATGAAGAAGTCGTTGGCATCATGAAGAATATGCTTTTCAACATCATCCATGGCGTTCCGTCCAACTTCCATGATTTCTTCATGAGGACTCGCAAACATTGCTATGTCACCATTTGAGCTGAAGCCTTATGCGCCTTTGGATAATGAGATTCATCGGACAAGGTCTTCACTCAATTACAAGGCTGATACTCAACCACTGCAGCTACTTGCCCCGATTGAAGTCCTCAAACGGACATTTACCTCACCGATGACAAGGGCAAGGCTATCTGCTGTGATCGATGAAGGCATTCGTCCATTGGATGGACAGTTTTGCAAAGCAGCATCCTACTCCACCAATGATGACTCGCCACACATGACTCTGCCGCAAATACCTCCAAGCAAAGTCCTCAAGCTATCAGACCTGTGGTGATGACCGATCGTGAGTTACTCCTCGCCTTCATCGGAAGGTTGATCGCAATCATAAATGGGTCAAGCGCCGCTTTGGTTCAATTCTTCACAACATGACCTCAACACACAATGCAAAGAAGAAAACCACTACTACCTCCATGAAACCTTCAAACGCACTGGCTGTTCTTTCACATGTCTACAAGTATGAAGAACCGACGACAATGGGACTCAAGGAAGAATTTGACTGGTCTGCACCTCCTCCAAGAAATACAAGAAGGTCAAAGTTCCTTCCTTGGTGGCTAGCTCCTATTCTTCATCGCGACACATCGATGAACATGAAGACTTGGACGACACCGCTGCAGGTCCTACTACAACAACCGACCTCAACAACGCTGGCTCTCCTTCTTCATCTTGAAATTCTTCAGGAGCGTTAGTCCTCAGTTTCGATCCTTTTGGTCATTCAATGACAAAGGGGGAGAAATTTGAGTTAGTCTTCAAGCGGGTCTATTTTATTGCCCATATACAACAATTTATTTTTGTTAAGTTACAACTCTCGTTCTTCTGAAACTTTTATTGGATCGAGTTGTAATCTTAAACCCGATGGTGCTTTGATACTTTTGATGCACTATGCTCTGATTCTCTTGAGCTTCTTGAGCTCTGATACTCTTGATGCGTTATTTTGCATGCTTGTTCCTCATCAATGTTATCGCACGCATGCTGAATTACATCAAGCACCATATTTCATCATGCATTTCAAATTCTTCATATTATATGTCAAATGCTTGTATGAATTACAAGATATAGGGGGAGATCTCCATGATTCAACTCTTCAAATGTGCATTGCCTCAAAAGCAAATTCCTCACTATGCACATCTTCAGGGGGAGTTCTTCTATATCTTGCAATCAAATTCCTCATTATCGAGATTTACACTTCATATGTATATCCTCGTTGAAAACTTAACCTATATTGTCATCAATCACCAAAAGGGGAGATTGTAAGTGCATCTAGTGCCCTTAGTGATTTTGGTGGATTGAAGACTTATAGGTTAAGAAACTAATGCGCTTGTGAGTGTACACAGGTCTATAAGTCTATGAGGAGTTTGATATTTACAGAGAAAGTCGACCCTAAAAATGAAGTTCTTCGATCAAGACTTTGATATTTTGAAGACTTTCTGAAGACTTTGAAAGTGAAGAAATTGGTGTGACCTTGAAGACTTGGTATTCATTTGAGGAACATGAAGCGTGAATACTTTTGTTTTCGTAGTTTCATTTTCTCTTTCTTGAGTCATAGGAAACACCGTACTGTTAAAGGGGGTCGAGGAAATACTAAGGAAAAATTTCCATGTGATGCTCAACTCAAAATCCTACACCTACCAATCCCTTCAAGTGAAGCCTTTGAAATCTCAACAGTTCACTCAATTTCTTCAAGGATGAGACGAAGTTCTTACGGTCACCGAGGAATTTGTTCGACCGGGAGTTAGGAATTCGCCAAAGTCTGGATTGCCTACACAAGGAGGAACATGATAGCCCCGAGGAATTTGAGATTCAAATTTCCGACCGTTCTTGTGTCTTCTTGCGCCACCTGTCCCAAAATATCTTATCCACCTAACGGTCATATCATTGAAGGGCATTTATGTCTTATCATGTCGGGCTGCTCCCTAGGCTATAAATAGCCGCCCCCTACAACCACTAGCTGGTTGGCTGGAACTGGTCTACCAAATCATTGTCTTCACCAACCTAACTGGTTCTATTTCCTCAACCCTTTCATTTCCTCATTACTGTGTTGAGTGTTTGTTCATATCTGTGTTTGAAGACTTTGACTGAAGACTTTCTAAATTTCATCAGTTCAATTTCTTCAGTCTGTTTGTCTTCATCTTGTGTTATCCTGTGATTACGCTTTCTGTACTCTGTGCTAGTCTTCATTTCATCATGATGACCATGCGTGTATTGTGTTATGCTTACTTCTGAGTACTTATTCCGCTGCAAGTAGTTCTTCGCTAAGGAATTTCCTCACCGGCAAATTCCTCAGTGAAGAATTCATAAAAATCGCCTATTCACCCCCCCCCCCCTCTAGTCGATATAACGCACTTTCACAGCTCCCGGGTAATGTCACCTTTCTTACTTTAAGTTTTCCCATACTTATTCGTTGGTACTCATCCTTCCACTTTGACTAACAGCCTGCAAGTGAAACCTAGCAAGAAGGCCAAAAAGAATAATTTGTCCCGAGACCCGGTGATCACTGAACCGGAAATTGACTCATCCGTTCCTGATAGCTCCACTCATCAGCCATCGCCTGAACCGGCTTTTGATATTCCGGTGTCAACCTCTGACCCGCCTGCAGAAGACGTTGTTCATGATTCTGATAAGCCGGAAACTCCTAGCCCGGTCCAGACGACTGAACCAGAAGTTGCATTCTTGAAAAGCCAATATGTTGAACCGGGCCAGCCCTCATCGCCCTTGCTCGATGCAATCGCCAAGGAGGAGTTTTCCCAACGTCCAAAACCAAACAGGACATCACTGATTATACTCACCTAAGCATTGGTGATATAGTCTCGGGCTATTTGAACCAAGTGCACAATAGCCGTGACTTGGAAATTGACATGGTGAAGCAAATACAACATAAATCTGAGGTATACCTTTATCCTTACTTACCGTATCAGCCCCCAAGTCTATTGCTTATGAATGAATATGTTGTAGACTTAGAAATCTACTTACTGTTAATTTTGTCTGGCTTAAATTGAATATATTTAACTCGGTGATAGCATTAAACTTTGAATTTGGGTTACACATTAGCCCCCAAGTGTCAAGTGCCTTTACTTGTAAAGTGCTTGAGACTTAATATACATGACCCGGTAAAATAGGTTAAGAAAGCCTTTAAGCATACATTAGCCCCCAAGTGCCAAGTATATTTGCTTGTAAAGTGGTTGGGACTTGAATGTAATCTTACCATGATTCTTACCATAACTTGATGTCGATGCAGGCCGCCATAAGTCAATTTGAGACGGAGATTGCTGATCTGAAGAGTCAGTTGAAAACCCAAGAGCTTGAAACTCAAAAAGCCAACTCCAAGTTTGAGTTCAGTGTCCCTGAACAAGAGAAACTGAAGAAAAATTTTTGAATCGGAGAAGAAAACTTGGGTTGAAGAGAGGGCTTTACTGGTGACTCGGGCTGAAATAGCAGAGGCATCTCTTGCCGAGGCAACCGCCGAGCTGTCCGGCTTAAAACGCCAGATATCTCAAATGTTCTCAGCAATCTTTGGTAAGTTACGATGTATAACTCTGAATATCACAATGGTTCCTTTGATGTCTATTTTAATTGTTAACTCCGGCTTACCTTATATGTATAAACACAGGCCCCAGGAGCACGAACCTTAAGCAGAATATGCTGGTCAAGCTTAAGGCGGTGTACACTCTGGTGGAACAACTATACACCGGGTCACAACGTGCTTTAGCCGTTGTGGCTTTATCAAATGATGCTCCTTATCTCCTGCAAGATGTACTCAAGCGGCTTGTCGTGTTACCTTAACGGATTCAAGAGTTAAGGCGAGCATCTGGTAGAGCCGGGGCCATAGCCGCCTTAAGCCGGGCCAAAGCATTGGCTCCAGAGCTGGACTTAAATGATGTTGCTCTTGGATACCCCAGCTTAAAGGAGGACGGCTCTGCATTCAGTCAATCAGACTTCACCACCTGTGTGAGAGATGTACGTCCTGTGGCCACCATGATCGGCAACGATATTGATCTTACCAAGTACCAGCCGGGTTACGACAACGAGAACCGGAGGATCCCAACTCCGCATTATGATGATGTCAGCCTGATCCCTCCAACTCGTAAGCATACCTTTGCTCCTGAAGTTGACCCGGCCAGTTTAATAGATGATGAGGCTGAATTTGAAGCCTTAAGCGGCATTGATGGACCTCGTCAACCTTCCAGACAAAACAACCAAGGAGAGGCGGGAAGGATAACCCGGAGTCATCAAGCCAGCCGGAGGAATGAGCCGCCAGATGTGTCAGGAATTTTACAAAACAATGCTTCACTTACTTTAGACTCGGGGAGTCTTGTAATAGGATAGAAAAAACTCCTTAACTCTGTCATGCCTTATTGCATGTTTTGCAGTGCTTAACAATGTCTCAAGCCGCCAGCAATGTGCACTGCCGACTTGCTTGAATCATCCAAAAGTTTTCTGCTTTACTCTGTGTATAAAACAAAAACTTCCTTTGGCATCTCACCACATCCGGAGTCATGTAAGATAACGTTAATCCGGAGTAGGAACCAAAACATCATAAGTATCAGCCGGTTCAAGGCGTACCTTACCGGCTTACTTGATCCCAAAAAAGCAGACAATTATACTTAACTTCTGAAAATTGGCACATATAATGTTTGCCTGGCCCTTAGTATTATTTATTCTTATAGAATAAAGTAAACCTGATTTTCAAAGGCCTCTGATTTGAATACGATCAAGAGAACCGCTCGAGAGGGTTAAGCTAAGATTCGGATACGATCATATAGCCCCAATGGCTTTGGCGATGCCGATCAAATGGGTATCGACAGCTATGTTCTCTTTGGTTGAATACGACCTATGTTTGAACAGAAGCCCCTAGTGACCATGAGAGTTGTTTAATGACGCTGATTCAATACGATCCACGCCGGCCCAAAGAGGTTAAGCTATGATTCAAATATGATCAAGAAGCCCCCAAGTGGGTTCGGCAGTGTGCCAATCAATTGGGTATCGACAGCTATGTTCTCTTTGGTTCGAATATGACCTATGTTTGAACAGGAAGCCCCAAATGACCATGGCTTTATTCAGATATGATCATAAGCTGAACCAAAGGGAAAACCGGATTCAGATATGATCCGCTCCCTGTTAGTCGTTTCCATCACCTGGTCAAGAAGACACATAAACCTTGTAGGATGGAAAAGAAAGAGGTCCTGCTTTATTGCTTTATATAATATATACATTGCTAAAAAAGAAAATATAAGTATACTTTGAAAGCCAGCGGCTTAAGTATAGTAGGGCCGGAGATGCGCTATGTTCCACGGCCGGCGGGTCTCCTCCTCCGACTTACGTGAGTCTTTGTGCTCTCGAACATCGATGAGGTAATATGACCCGTTGTTGAGATTCTTGCTGACCACAAAAGGTCCTTCCCAAGGAGGGGACAGCTTGTGCATATCAGTTTGATCCTGGATGAGCCGGAGCACCAAATCGCCTTCCTGGAAAGTTCTGCTTCTAACCCGGCGGATGTGATAACGGCGCAGGTCTTGCTGGTAAATCGCCGAGCGGGCTATGGCCAAGTCTCGCTCTTCATCCAACAAGTCAAGTGCATCCTGTCGAGCTTTTTCGTTATCAGCCTCAACGTAAGCCGCCACCCGGGGTGAATCATGCCGGATGTCACTTGGTAGAACCGCCTCTGCTCTGTACACCATGAAGAAAGGTGTATAACCAGTAGACCTGTTGGGCGTTGTATTGATGCTCCATAGCACAGAAGGTAATACCTCCACCCAACAACCCGGAGTTCGCTGTAAAGGAACTAACAGCCGGGGTTTGATACCTTTCAAGATCTCTTGATTAGCTCTTTCTGCCTGACCATTAGACTGGGGGTGAGCAACAGCCGAAACATCGAGCCGGATGTGCTCTTGTTGACAAAACTCTTCCATGGCACCCTTGGAGAGATTAGTGCCATTATCAGTTATAATAATGTGTGGAAAACCAAAACGAAAGATCACCTTTTTGATGAACTGAACCGCCGTGGCTGCATCACACTTACTGACCGTCTCTGCTTCAACCCACTTGGTGAATTTATCCACTGCAACCAACAGGTGTGTCTTCTTATCTTTAGACCTTTTGAAAGGTCCAACCATATCAAGCCCCCAGACTGAAAACGGCCAAGTAATTGGAATCATCCTCAATTCTTGAGCCGGCACATGAGCTCGTCTTGAGAACTTTTGACATCCGTCACATTTGCTGACCAGATCCTCCGCATCAGCATGAGCCGTCAGCCAATAAAAACCATGACGAAAAGCCTTGGCTACCAGAGACTTTGAACCGACATGATGACCATAATCACCTTCATGAATCTCACGAAGTATCTCCTGACCCTCCATAGGTGATACACAACGCTGAAACGCCCCAGTGACGCTGCGGTGATGCAACTCGCCGTGAACAATCATCATGGATTTGGACCGCCTGATGATTTGTCTCGCCAAGGTCTCAATCCTCTGGCAACTCTCCCCGAGTCATATAGGCTAAGTATGGAACCGTCCAGTCCGAGATGGCATGGAGAGCCGCCACCAGCTGCGCCTCCGGGTCTGGTACTGCAAGCTCTTCCTCTGTAGGCACTCTGACAGAAGGGTTATGCAAAACGTCAAGGAAAGTATTAGGTGGCACCGGCTTACGCTGAGACCCCAGCCGGCTTAAAGCATCAGCCGCCTCGTCTTCCTTCGATCAATGTGCTCTACTTTATAACCCTTGAAGTGCCCAGCCACCGCATCAACTTCACGATGATAAGCCGCCATAAGGGGATCCTTAGAATCCCACGTGCCTGACACTAGTTGAGCATCAAGGTATGAATCGCCCAAGCATCTTACCCGGCTTAAATCCATCCCCTTGGCCATCCGGAGGCCATGGAGTAAGGCCTCATATTCAGCTGCATTGTTAGTACAAGGAAACATAAGCCGGAGCACATAACAAAATTTGTCACCTCGAGGGGAAGTTAAAACAACTCCAGCCCCCGAGCCTTCCAACTGTCTGGACCCATCGAAGTGAATAGTCCAATACGTGTTATCCGGCTTCTCCTCTGGTGCCTGCAACTCCGTCCAATCATTAATAAAGTCCACTAGGGCTTGATACTTGATAGTTGTGCGCGGCATATACTTCAAACCGTGAGGCCCAAGCTCGATGGCCCACTTGGCAACTCGTCTTGTGGCTTCCCTATTCTGGATAATGTCTCCCAAGACGGATGAACTCGATGAGCGTGCTTTCCTATTTGGGATCCAAATTGGTACTGATGCTGAACTGCTTGGAAGAGTCACCTGGAGTGAAGTCAACCAGTTTTGTCTCGGCGGCCGACTTAAATTTCAAAGCCGAGTCTTGCTCTGTGGTTGGCTTCTTCAAAGAGGTCATATCTGCCGGGTCAACATTAGTTTGATAAAACTTCAGCTCCTCTTCAGCACAAATGGATTCAGCATAAGCCGCATCTCCTTCCTCGCACTCCAAGGCCACCTTTCGACTCCCATGCACAGTGGTGGTGCCCTTGTAACCGGCATCTTGATATGCAAATAAACATAACACGGTCGTGCCATGAACTTGGCATAAGCCGGCCGTCCAAACAGAGCATGATATGGGCTTCTGATTTTGACTACCTCAAACGTCAGCTTCTCAGCCCTGGAATCGTATTCGTCCCCAAAAGCCACCTCCAGCTCGATATTTCCAACAGGATACACCGACTTACCATGTACCACCCCATTGAAAACAGTGTTAGATGTCCTCAAGTCTTTATCAGTCATACCCATACGGCGAAAGGTCTCATAATAGAGAATATTGATGCTGCTTCCGCCGTCCATGAGTACCTTAGTGAATTTATATCCACCAACCTGAGGTGCCACCACCAAGGCTAACTGACCCGGGTTATCAACCCGGAGGGGGTGATCTTCTCTACTCCAAATGATGGGCTGTTCTGACCACCTCAGATAACGGGGAACCGTCGGTTCAACCGAATTCACAGCCCTTTTATGAACCTTCTGATCACGTTTACACAAGTTAGTGGTAAACACATGGTATTGCCCACCGTTTAACTGTTTTGGATGGCTTTGATAACTTTGATCGCTTCTTCTGCTGCTGTCCTCCTTGACCGGACTGCTTTCTGATTATAGCCCCTTGACCACCTTGAAAACCGAACTTGAGCTGCCACCGGGCCATGGAAACCACCTGCTCTGAACCGCCGCTGACCCATGATTGCCATCAAACATGTTTGAATTCTTAAACGCCTTCATGATCGCGCAGTCCTTCCATAAGTGGGTGGCGGATTTTCTCGAGTACCGTGTCTTGGACAAGGCTCATTGAAGCTGCTCAAGAGATGGACTGAGCCACCGATCGAGGAGGTCCTCTCCCTTACGCTTCTTGTTATTACCTTGAGCATTAGCATTGGCCACAAACGCCGGGTTGCCGTCCGGCTTACGCTTGTTACTACCTTGACTTGCCAGCTGTTGCTGCTGACCCTTTCCGTTGCCGTTCTTCTTTCCCTTCCCTGTCTTTTCCTCCTCAGACACGGGATCTTCAGTAGTATCAGAATCGGCATACTTAACCAAAGCCGCCATCGGCGTACCCATGTCATTGCAATCACGCTTAAGGCGCCCCAGCTTCTGCTTCAGCGGCACAAAACGACAATTCTGATGGAGCATAAGTACCGCAGAGACGGCATCCATCTTATTAGATGAATGTATTATTTCCTTGACCCGACGCACCCAATGAGTTGTGGACTCACCCTCCTCCTGCTTACAATTGGTCAAGTCCACAATGGACATAGATTTCTTGCAAGTATCCTTAAAGTTCTGGATGAACCGGGCCTTTAACTCGGCCCATGAACTGATGGAATTGGGAGGCAAACTTTTCAACCAAGTTCGGGCCGTTCCATCTAACATCATGGTGAAATACTTTGCCATTGCCGCGTCGCTGACTTCCAATAATTCCACGGCCATCTCGTAGCTTTCAATCCATGCCCCCGGCTGTAAGTCGGCCGTGTAATTCGGCACTTTTCGAGGACCCTTGAAATCCTTGGGCAGACGCACATCTCAAGAGCCGCACTGCATAAGGGACACCACCGTTCTAGTGGCCACCCGGCTCCAACAAGTCATTGGATACTCTGAGAAACCATCATACGCCGTCTGCTGAGCCGCTAATTGAGCCGCCCGTTCATCCTCCTGACGCAATCGATCCTGCACCGGGTTATAGCCATCGGGTTGGTTGCGACGCTGGGCATTACTTAATAAAGCCTCTGACTCCATGTGTCTGTTGTAACTCGGACTCCGGTTTGGTCGAGGTGCTACCCAAGGCTGAGGAGTGGAATGAACCATGTCCCTGCAGTAAGAATAGGCCTCTTGTTGTGCCAAGGCCGTCTGAAGAAGCTCCCTAACCCTCCGGGTTTCCACCGTCGTCGGGTCGTCACCATCCACTGGAAGAGCCGCCAGACGCGCCGATGCTGCTATCAGGTTCTCCATGGGGTTGGAGAAGTGGCCCGGAGGTGTTGGTATGTATCGGGGCGGGGCCATGCTCCCGTGAAGAGGTGTCGTCTCTCGAGGCTGAACCGGCCCTCCTGCTCTGGGTGTCACAAATTGATTGGCTTCGGGCGGATTGGTAGGACCAGCTCTGGGTGTCGTGAAAAGATTCCGAGGATCGTAAGCCGGAGGCAGACGGGACTGGGTTTTCTGATGTCTCCTTCTCATCACCTCATTGGATGCATTCAGATTCATGTTAAGCTGGAAAGCCTCTGACTGGAGTCGTTGCGCCCGTGCCTCCAAAGCCGCCCGCTCCGTAGCTAGCGTGGTGTCCTCAGCCGCCAAGGCCTCCTTGGCCTGGGCTATCTCCTCACGTACTTTTGCCACCTCCGCGTTATGTTCATCTGGATCTGCAGGAATAACCGTGGAGGTTAACAAGGCCACCAACTTGTCCATAAGATCTATCAGCACCTGAGCCGGTGGGCGCGCGGGACCTCCTGCCCCGGCCGCTCCTAACCCGGACATGATTGCTGTCGCAGCCGTCGAGTTTTGACCGGGTTGGGTACCAGCCATGAAGACTCCTGCCCAGCTTGGCGGTTCATAGCAATCTCGAACGCTAGAGTCATCCGAACAGCCCCCTAGCATGCCTTCTTGGACCTGATACAGAGAATCTGTTGAACCGGAGGACGAATCGTCATCTGATGGGACGGCCGTCTCTTCGCCATCTTTAGATCCTTCCGAAAGTGCCTCTCCATGAACACAGCCCACAAAGGCACGCTTCATCATAGGTTGAATCTGAGCGGGTCTCGCACACTGAGCCGTCTCAATGAGGTCGGTGCAGCTGTCCGGCTCTGGGCCCGGCTCACCAATCCGGCCGATGAAGACGTGGATTCCGCCATAGGGGACCCGGTACCCGTACTCAATTGAGTCGGCATCGGGACCCCAGCCTTCGTTGTCGATGTAGATCTTGCCGCGACGACTCTTGGTCATCTGGCCCACTGCGTATCCCTTGAGCCCTTCGAAGCTGCCCTTCACGAACTCAAATCCACCGTGCGCTGGCCCCACGGTGGGCGCCAACTGTCGTGGAATTGTCACGGCAGATGTCCTCTTGCAAGGACTTAATCGTGGAGCCATCGCAACTAGGAAGCTTAAAGGGGTTAATCGGGACAAAGGACATGAGAGGGTTTATACTAGTTCGGCTCCTTACGGTGAAGGTAAGCCTACGTCTAGTTGGGTTTGTATTGCTTGAGGTTTCGATGACCAGGGAGCGAGATACGCTATGCCCGGTTCTCGAAGGGTTGTTTCTTGCCCTAAGCCGCTGCCGGGTCGTCCCCTTATATACACGGGTTGACGCCCTGCGGCTTACAGAATCCCGGCTGGCTCATAAACAGTGTCCGGCTCGGTGACTAGTCAAGTCTACCTTATGATACAAGTCATGCTATTATGGCGGTTTACTACAACGGGCCTTAAGTCGCCTGTGGGCCTTAGGCTCCATGTTGAGTCGCCATCTTCATGCTTGGACTTGGGCTTCTGTCTGGTAACTATTTACGTAACCCGGCCCCTCCTGGGCGGCTTACACAAATAGTTATATCCCCAACAGATCAGCTTGCTAATATACTTAGAGAATTTGGTTTAGAACCTAAGGGTAGAGCACGTGCATATCAAAAACCATACCCTGATTACTTTGACTCGACACCATATCCTCGTGGTTTTAGAATTCCAGATTTTGTCAAATTTACGGGGGAAGATGGTAGATCTACTTTTGAGCACGTGGGACAATTTTTAGCACAATGCAGCGAGGTCGGCACATCGGATGTTTTTAGATTAAAATTATTTCCTTTATCTCTATCCGGTACTGCATTTACTTGGTTTACATCGCTTGCTCCTAATTCTATTTCAATATGGGCACAATTGGAGCGAAAATTTCATGAGTATTTTTATAGCGGTGAAACAGAACTTCGGCTTTCAGATTTAACTATGGTAAGGCAGAAATATAATGAGCATGTTCATGATTATATTAGGAGGTTTAGGGATGTTATAAACCGATGTTTCAGCTTGACCATAGCCGAAAAGGACTTAGCCGATCTTGCCTTTTCGGGTTTACTCGCTCATATTAAGGATAAACTAGAAGGGCAAGAATTTTTAGATGTTAACCAAGTTTCCTATGTATCCGCAGTTTCCTCCATGGGGGTTTAATCCTTGGGCGCCATATCCTACAGGGCCAGCAGGTTATTTCCAGCCGGGATGGATCCCGCCGAGGCCTATGTTCAGACCAGACGTACATGAGAAAAGGGCTCGTTTCGATGAGCAGGCTAGATCACAAAACGCCATCGAGATTCGAGGACGTCGATCACCAGTACGCAGTGCAGATCGCAACAACTATAAGGGCAATTACAAGCGCTTATGGATGCCGGTGAAACGGGCCGATCCTAATGCTGGAAAAAGGGCAGATGGTTTAGATGCTGCTCATGGTCTGAAAATAGCAGAACATCAGTCAGATGAAAGTGTTGTCACTTGTACAGAAACAAGCAGTATCTCAACAGAAGTTGTTGGTACAGAGGAGAAAAGTAATGGCGTGAAGTTGCGGTAAGCCGGCCAATCTAATCAATTTAAAGAGAAAACTAATTCTGGGCATGACCCTCATGCACGATCAGACAAGGAATATGTTGTATCCTCACGTACTAGTCAACAGTATAAATCGGCAAGCTCGTATGCTGATTTAGTTATGAGAAATTGTGGCCCAGGAACATCCAAGAGTTTGCCTCCAACGAGTTTGAAGTATAACAACAACACATGCACACATTGGGATTCCAGAAATATACGTGGACATAATTCCAATGCTAGTAAAGTATATGATCAGCAAGGAGGTTTGTCAGCTAAAGACAAAATATTCATCCCAGGAGGAACAAGACGTCAAGACAGGCCAAAGGACCCGGGGGCAGCAAAATTAAGTCGATCGCGCCAGGACTAAACCAGCACCTCAAGGTGCCCAAAGGGACTTACGCACACTCGAAACGACGTGTACAGCGATCATGGACATTGGAAATAAAGGAAGAGATAGCTGAGAAGAAGCGCGATAAATGGTTCAATCAAGATAAACCAATGATACCCACAAGAACTTGGAAGGAGAAGCGCGCGCAGAGAGGAAAATAAAAATACGGATGACACCATTATTGCAAAAAATTTAGAGAATGATAAAGATATACCAACTGATATGGATGTTAATATGGTGTTCGCATTGCTCGCTGAATTTCGTATACCGAGGCAGAAATTGCTGAACTTGTTCTTGGCCCAAAGAATGCTACATTTGAGAAACCAGAGAAGCATGGGGAGCACCTAAAGCCATTATTTATCAGAGATCACATTGATGGTAAGCCTATTGGTCACATGCTTGTTGATGGCGGTGCAGGTGTTAATATTATGCCCTTTTCGGTATTTTCTAAACTGAATCGAAAAGAGAGCGAGTTAATGAAAACCAACATGGGACTTAGTGGGTTCTCAGGAGAATTGTCCGAGGCTAAGGGTGTTATTTCTATGGAGCTCACAGTCGGAAGCAAAACGTTGCCGACTGCGTTTTTTGTTGTCGATATCAAAGGCCGGTATAATATTATTTTGGGACGCGACTGGATTCATGCAAACTGTTGTATCCCTTCTACTCTTCATCAATGCTTAATTCAATGGGTTAATGACGACGTCGAGGTGATTGAGGCGGACAATTCTTCTTGCATTGCTTTGACGGAGGTGCCGGTCGATTGGCAACACGGTGACATGCGATGCTTGACCGGTAGGGATTTATCGGATTATGATTATATCAGTATTGGTAGAGATGGTTTTGTGCCTATAAATGCACAGCCGGCTGACATAGCTCGGCTTAATGATTTATCTATATAAATGATGAACAAAGACGATAGTATTAAGTGGCTACAAAGACGCACGCAGGAGTATAGTTCCGGAAAGAGCGATATGCATGAAACAATTGAAGATTTTGATGACATGGAAAAGCTTGGACAAGGATTCTCATCGGCTGATCCAGTTGAAGAAATTGATATTGGTGATGGAAGTATCCCGAGGCCTACATTTATCAAAGCTAGCTTGAAAGCCGATCAGAAAAGTAAGGTATGTTTATTACTTAAAGAATTCGTTGATTACTTTGCTTGGAATTATACTAAGATGCCCGGTTTGAGTAGAGATTTAGTAGAACATAGATTACCTATTAAATCCGGTTTCAGGCCGCATAAACAATTTCGTAGAAGTTTCAATCCTAATATGTATGACCGCATCAAAGAAGAGGTTGATCGGTTGTTAAAAGCTAAGTTTATTCGGCCGTGTAGATATGCAGATTGGGTTTCTAATATTGTGCCCGTGGAGAAGAAAAATACTGGTAATATTAGATCTGTGTTGATTTTAGAGATTTGAATAAAGCTACTCCGAAAGATGAATATCCTATGCCTATAGCTGACATGCTTATTAATGATGCGTCGTGACATAAAGTGATTAGCTTTTTAGATGGTAATGCAGGTTACAATCAAATATTTATGGCCGAACAAGATATGTCTAAGACTGCTTTTCGTTGCCCTGGTTTTGTTGGTTTATTTGAGTGGGTCGTTATGGCATTTGGGTTAAAAAATGCCGGTGCTACATACCAACGAGCTATGAATTTAAATTTCATGATCTTCTAGGCATTGTATTAGAAATATATATTGATGACATAGTTGTTAAATCGGATGGATTTGATCATCATTTAGCCGATTTAAGATTAGCTTTTGAAAGGATGAGCCGGTATGGATTAAAAATGGACCCACTCAAATGTGCTTTCGGCATGTCGGCTGGTAAGTTTTTAGGCTTCATAATTCATGAAAATGGCATAGAGATTGACCCCAAGAAAGTGGAGGCAATTCGAAATTTGGAGGAACCCACGTGTAAAAGGGATGTGCAAAAATTGCTAGGAAAAATTAATTACTTGAGACGATTCATATCTAACCTGGCAGGGAAAATTGAATCGTTTATTCCTCTACTTCGGCTAAAGAATGAAGCCGAATTCACTTGGGGGGCAGAGCAACGAGATGCTTTTAATTATATAAAGCGATGCTTGTCGAATCCTCCAATATTGCGGGCGCCCAAGTCCGGTGCGCCGTTTAGGCTATACATTGCTACAGAAGATAGGGTGATCGGTGCGGGGTTGGCGCAAGAGGTCAGCGGAAAAGAATACATCATTGCATACTTAAGCCGTCGTTTGCTCGATGCTGAAAGTTGGTACGTGTTTATTGAAAAGCTATGCTTATCTATATACTATGCATGTACCAAGTTTCGGCCTTATCTTCTTTCTAGCACGTGTGTAGTAGCTTGCCAGGCCGACGTCATTAAGTACATGTTGCAACAACCGATTCTTAGTGGTAGGATTGGAAAGTGGGCTTACGCACTAATAGAATATGATTTAACATATGAATCGTTGCGTTCTATGAAGGGTCAAGTTATCGCCGATTTCATTGTTGATCATAGGATTAAAGATGATGAAAATATTAATTATGTTAGTGTGTGTCCATGGAAGCTTTATTTTGATGGATCAGTTTGTAGGGACGGGCAAGGCGTCGGTAATGTTTTAGTTTCACCTAATAATGTTGTTTATGATACATCGGTCCGTTTGGAATATCCTTGCACTAATAACCAAGCTGAGTATGAAGCTTTACTGTTTGGTTTACAAACTTTAGTTGATATGGGTGTAAAGGATGTAGATGCTTTTGGGGATTCGCTTCTGGTAGTACAACAAACTAAAGGCGAATTTCAATGTTTTGATGGGTTATTAAATAGTTATTTGGACCGATGTTTAGACATAATTAAGTCTCTAGATACGTTCACCATCCATCATATACCTAGAGAAGAGAATTATAGAGCTAATTGTTTAGCACAGCAGGCATCCGGTTATCATAGTAGTAAAGGAATGTTTTTTATATTAGACAAGCCGATGCATGCTACGTCTATAATGATGGATACTTTGCCACAGGGTGTACTCGGGCCTAGCACAGTTGAACAACTAACGGTACAATGTAGTGCAGATTAAATGCATGGGTCACAAACGACCGAATTAGCAAATAATTTAGAACTAAGTGATTGGAGAGTTCCACTAGTTAATCATTTAAAAGATCCAAGTCAAACGAGAGATAGAAAAATTCGGCGACAAGCTTTAAAATATACTTTGTTTAACGACGAGTTGTATCGCCGAACAATAGATGGGTTATTTTTAAAATGCTTGGATTCTGATCAATCTAGAATAGCTATGGGTGAAGTGCACGAAGGAATATGTGGAACACATCAGTCGGCTCACAAAATGTGATGGTTATTAAAACGAGCGGGGTTTTATTGGCCGACTTTGTAGAGGATTGTTTTCGGTATTATAAAGGTTGTGAGGCATGTCAAAAATTTGGTAATATACAGTTAGCGCCCGCATCTATGTTAAATCCCATAATTAGGCCATGGCCATTTAGGGGATGGGGTTTAGATTTTATTGGTGAGATACATCCTTCGTCTTCTAAAAGACATCGCTTCGTCCTAGTTGCTACAGATTATTTTACTAAATGGACTGAAGCAGTTCCTTTGAAAAATATGACTCACAAAGAGGTTATTAGTTTTGTTTTAGAGCATATTATTCATAGATTCGGTATTCCTCAAACTTTAACTACTGATCAAGGTGCTTCTTTTATGTCTCATCAATTTCGTGAATTTGCCGAATCTTTAGAAATTAAATTGTTAAATTCATCGCCTTACTATGCTCAAGCTAACGGACAGGTCAAATCTAGCAATAAAACTTTAATTAAGCTTATCAAAAAGAAAATTGAGGAGCATCCGAAAAGATGGCATGAGGTACTTTCGGAAGCTTTATAGGCTCATCGGATATCTAAGCACGGAGCGACTCAAGTGGCACCGTATGATCTGGTATATGGTCAGGAGGCGGTGTTACCTGTAGAGGTTAATTCACAAGCTTAGAGTGGCGGACAAAATGATTTGTCGGCTGTAGATTATAATGATTTGATGATGGATAAGATAGATGACATTTCAGAAGAGAGATTAAGAGCTTTGCGAGAAATTGAGAAGGAGAAGTTAAGAGTAGCCAAGGCTTATAATAAAAAGGTGAGAGAAAAATCGTTTCAAATAAGAGATTTAGTGTGGAAAACGATTTTACCTATTGGAACTAAAGATAGGAAATTCGGCAAATGGTCACCGAGTTGGGAAGGCCCGTATAAGGTTGTAGAGATCGTTCCTGGAAATTCATATTTTGTACAATCTTTGCAGGGAGAGAAGTTTCCTAAAGCTCTCAATGGGAAATATTTAAAGAAATACTATCCTAGCATGTGGCAGGAGGCTTGAGCAAATTTGGCCGATATATTATTTGAGATATCGCCCTAAGAATAATATGTCCGGTGGATTGATCGTCATCGCCCTAAGATATTGTTATGGTGTTTTTGATAAATCCAATTGTAACAAAAACAGGGGGGCATGTGTTGAATGTATAATTTGGCTGCTAGGTATTTTATGGGCCAAATTGATTTAAATGTGTGGTTGACATATATGATTTTGGACTTGTTGTTTATTTTGAAATGCAGGCTTGTCAGGCGTAGGAAGTTATTTTACCCAAGACAACTATATAGAATTATGTATGGACTAGCGGCTACATGGACAAATTCTCATGTGCTGGGCTAAACCGTGGTTGCTAAGATGAAGGAATTTTAGTATGGGTAATGAAGTAACCTAAACAAAGCAAGCACATATGATGGGTCATTAGTCCTTATTATATAGTGTGATAGCGACCTTGCCGGAATATTTTATTCATATATCCAAGAGTCTTTGTACGTGAACATTGCCTAGATGCGGATAGCATGCAGATTTGTACCCATGTTACATGGTAACCTAATCAAGTCCTGGTCGGTTTTAGTTTTGGAGTTGTATTCCTGTACGGAAAGGCATGCTACGGAACCAAGTCCTGCCTTGTATACGCAAAGTCCAGCGTAGCTTATTTATAAGGCCACGGCCGATTGGAAAAGCCCCCAGCAATCGATCTATCAATACAAACATTACTTTTTCACGTACGTCTATTTTCTGTCGCTACTTCCTGCCGAGCCCTAGCAGCCCTAGGGTTTGGTTGATCTTTGTCATTTTGCACTGTAAAACGGTCGTCTCTCCTCCACGAAAGCGAGGAAATCTTTGTTGCTTTGCTCGTAAAGAAATCCTTCGTCGTCACGAAAGCACGACAAATATCCTGGTGTTGCGCGGCGATTTCGCGTGCCAACAGTAATGTCATGGAACACTTCTACGACAGCACAGGTATGACTATCTTGATTCTGTCATAAAGTCGTCATGGATGTACATGCATGACAGAAAACGTGACCTACTGTGACAAACACGTATCATCACGGAAGTGTATTTTTTTGTAGTTGATGAAGAGTTGTTGTCTTTACCGAGCCTGATCTTCAGCAACCAAGAGTGATTGTGGTTTGTGAAGGTCGACCGAAGGTTTGAAGATCGCCGATAAGGATCTGCCACGAGTGAAACCAACCTGAGTCTGATCAACTCTACATTGAAGGAGAATAGGGTGAAGAGAGTTTATCTTCCGTGTTAAGTCATAGCCCCTCCAACCAGACGTAGCCCTTTGGCAAAAGGGTGAACTGGTCTACCAAATCTCTCTGTCGCCTTCGAACACAACTAGTTAATTCTACTCTACTGCATTTCCTTCAGTACTTATCATTCGTGCTCTGTACCGATAGTGGTATTGATCACTTTGTTCTGTCTATCTGTGTTTATTTTCGTCTGTTTTCATCACCTCTTTCCTGTACTTTAGACTTTCTTGTGAAATAGTTCTATAGCATTTCACTCAGTTTCTTCTATGTTGTGCCTCGTTCTGCTTCATCTGTTTGCATGTTGTATTACTCTCATTGGATGATCTATCAATCTCGTACTGTTGTTAAAGCTTTCATCGATGAACATGCTTCTAGCGAAGAAGATTAACTCTGTCTATTTCCTTCATAATTACATTCCGCTGTTGTGATTGGGTTGTGTTTCAAAGCTTTCGAAAGAAAATTTGAATCTCCCGTTCACCCTCCTCTGGTCGATATATTCACGGTCCTAACAGGGGATTTGGGGATTGGAATGGGGAGCGGAGGCTTAATGTGGAAGAATAGCAGCGCTAATGTTGATGTGACTATAGGTGAGCGTCTCCCATACGTGGGGCCACTTGATGGTGATAGAGAAACAAATGAAAAATAAATCATTAGCATAAAAAAATTGACGTCCTAGAGTCGAACCAAGGACCTGACACACTTAAGGATTTGCACTTAACCAGTTGGATCGTATATGCGTAAAAATACTTGAACCAAGTATATGGCATGTCTTCCATTTGTAGTCACGTGCTACTATTACTCTATGCTACCATCCCATGACCATGATCACTACTTCAAACTGGATGTCATTCTCGTGGTAACCGTGTGAGTTGGATGCCAATGGCATGGTCACCGCCCAAAATTGGATTCCAGTGCTATGGTGATCGCCTGAGTTGCATGCCAGTACCATGGTCATAGCCTAAAATCGGATCCCAGGGTTGTGGTGACCACTTGAATTGCATGTAAAAAAAGGTGTGGTCACTGCCTGAACTAGATGTCAGTGTCGTGGTGACCACCTGAATTGCATGCAAAATGGCATTGTCACTACCTAAATCGGATGGAATGGTAGCACAACAATTAACTAGATTACATGGAGAACTACATAAAACATATACCAGATAATAACTAATGACATTAGAATATTAGGAAAACTGCTTGCATAAATAACAAGCATATTACTAGAAACCTAACAAAACTACTTGAAACACTACAAAATTTGCTCTATTTTGTGATGTTTCACTTGTGTCACGTATAACCATTTTTCGTCATAGAAAATACCCCGACGACATTTTCCGGCCATCACCCCCACCATCACCAAAGCATCGTCATAGAAAATAAAATCTTGACGGTACTACTTGCTCCGCCACGTAAGATCATATCTCAGGTGACGAACCAAAAAATGTCGCTGAAAATTTCTTCTGCGACGGCCAAAAAATGTCACTGGAACTGTCACCGTATACTAACAACCGACCCACCATGTTTGACCAGTCAATGAATCTGACGTACGGGCCCATAATATGTTGACATGGCACCTTACAGCTGGACCCGTCCGAGGTGTTATCACCGATGGTGCCCATCAGTAATAATCAGGTTTGACCGGTCAAAGATCATGACATGTGGGCCCATGGGATGCTGACATGGCTTCTTACATGAGGGCCCGGAAGCTGGTGATGACACGCATTTCCGTCACTATCAAAAATTGAATTTGAATTTGAATTTTAAAATTTGTAAAATATTAAATCTGAGGATGAAATGACTTTCATTAACACTGAAAACAGACATGCTTAACACAATTGTGATAATGATTAGCCAAGGAAGTATCACACATGGCATAAAAGAAAACCGACAGAGTACCACACATTGCAAAATATAATAAGGGACGACCATAAGTTACCGGACGAAGAAGACCACCATCAGGGTAGAGACATGTTGTTGTCAAAGCCGCCCAAAGTGGGCTGCAACATGTTGTTGTAATAGCCTCCCAAAGTAGGCTGTGACATGCTTTTATCAGATCCGCCCTGCATCCTTAAGAGAAACCGAAAGCTCCTTCCAGTTGTGATTGCTTCTTTTCCATAGAAGCAGTTTTCTCCTCTTGTGCCTCCTTCTGCAATTTCATCTAGCTTCTTTGTTTTCATCTCTTTGATTTCCTGTTGCTGCACTTCCATCCTTGCATTAAGCTCTTCTTGATACCTTTCAGCTACTGATCTCGCAACTACCTCCTAAGTTGCAAGCCTCTCTTCAAGATCTCTAATGCGCTCATGAGAGGTTGTCTTGTGCCTGGAGGCAGATGACTCTCCCATGCTTGTGAGGAACGTGCTATGCTTGGAAATACCCTTGAGAACCTCTACAACAATCTGCACATC